>CM035114.1:8421432-9689497 GCA_020205505.1 Panax japonicus | reverse complement strand
ATATGTTAATAACTGATTCTTTTTGAACTTCCATTAATGAAGTTTTATCATTAGTATAGTTTTGTGTTGTTTAGTCCTTGTATGTTTCATTTGAAAATTAGGAATGAAAGTTGTATTGTGCATGGTATTTTTTAGCTAGTTTTAGACATAATTTAAACGTGCATACACAAAATGTTCTAACGTCTTGGTACAAAAGAGACGAAGAAAACCATTAGGCCAAGACACTTTGATTGTATTTTTTAGTTAATACTGTTGATGTGAAAATAGATGTATAGAAAAGAAGTCAAAATATCAAAATACAACTGATCTAATAAACAAATTATCTATTATTTTATTATTCTCTATGCTTTAGATATCATTGCTTGTGCAATTTGTTCAATTGATTGCAACACCTTTCAACTAGGCATGATGCAACCAAAATATGGCATGTGTCCTAAAATGGTCTAAAAGATAAATCAGAATTTCGATCAGCAAAAATAAATTTTATTAAAAACTCCAAAGTCATAGTGTGTGACAAATTTAAAAAATATGAATTTCGGGTTACAATAGAATTACGCATACAATCAACAAACTATATGCTTAAAACTTGAAAACAAACCTTTTAGTAATGACATATATATAATCTCTCCAAGACAATTTTTTTATTCTAAAATTTGTATTTTTAGGGTAGCCCCATACAAGCAAAATTGCTGACCCCTGAAGAATTCCAATGAGACCACGAAGGCTCGACATGTTTCGAATATGCGGAACTAAAAATGGACGGACCTCTAAATATCAGAGCCTCCAACAAAGAAAAGGTGATCTTATCTTTGTTATAGAAATCCTAAATACCTCTATTTTTGACTACATATCTGGTTCTATATTGACATTCACATCGGAGGTATTCCTTAGCGACCAAGTCTTCAAGTGAAAAATGAATTCGAGTGGTTCAAAATTCTGCTCGAGATTGATTTGAAAAATTCAAACGAAACTCGGATTCGATATTTAAACGAGTCGAATTGAAATCCATTTTAATATTCGGACAATTATACAAGTCGAATATGAGCCACCTATTGTTCGCTACATTTAGAATATCGAATTTTTAATACCTCACTAATCCTTACTCGATACAAGTTCGTTGATCCTTATGCACAATATCGACTATACTCTATTTACTTAATATATATTATTTAACAATTAAATTATCTACATATTTTTAGAAATAGAAGTAGTTTTTATGTTTTCTCTATATGTTCATTAATTAATTCAAGAGTGAATAATATCATCTCATTAATTTTTTTTACAAGGCTCAAGATCTAAATCTAAATTTAAATTTTAATTTTATCTACAGTATCATATTATAAATGATTAAGTTCTAATTTATGTATGTCTCAAACGCTCGTGAGTATCTCGACTAAAAAATGAATTGAGTTGAACTCGATTATAATTAAACTAGTCGAATTTGAATCTGAGTAAAGATTGCAAAATTATATTCGAATTCGAATATCCTAAAAAAATTCGAGTAAAATCTAAGTAAAGTACTATTAGACTCGACTCGAGATCATTTTCATACCTATTCAAGCACTTTGATTGTTCATTTATGCGGTTTAAAACTAGCTGAAAATTAAAATCTCTCTAGTAGCACAACGTCAACACATGAACTTGTAGGAAACACGAGTTGAGTTATGTTTATCTATTAATGTTAGAATTAGGATCACACACACGACAATAGAGAATTAACACATAGATTTACGTGGTTCCGCAATTTGGGTACTCCACATGCGGTTTGTTATTTTATTGATGATTTCTAGTTACGTAGGACTTTACAATAGATAATATTTATAGCTACCAATTCTATTACAACCCTACTTCACATTATGGCTCAAATACCCATAATGTCCTTGCAATAAACGAACCAGTAAAACTCTGTCCTCCGACCGGTGTGCCCCGCGCCGCTTCCAGATCACCACTGGCGCGCCCCGCGCCACATATACAGAACCTGCACCGATCCTGGTGCGCCCCGCGCCACTCCTAGCCTTGCACTGGCGCACCCCACGCTGCACATGCAGAAACTTCGTATCGTACCACGGGGGCTCCGCCCCCCGAGCGGAGTGGAGCGAAGCGACACACTAGCCTTTTTCAGTAGCTTCTATATTATGAGTCACAAGTTCCAACAAATCTCCACCTTGACGAATAACCTCACCCATTCTGAAGATAAGTCACTTGTTCTAACCGAACTTGGGGGGAAATCCTCCAAACTAACATTTAGAGATATTAATCAAGTCCAAGCAATGCTTAAACTTGTCTGCGGTCACAGTCTTTGTCAACATGTCAGTAGCATTTTCAGAAGTGTTCACCTTTTCCAATATCACATCATGCACCCACAGCTATCAAGTCTCTCACTTTGTCAAACCTTACGCTAATATGCTTGGTTCTTGCGTGATACACTTGATGTTTTGCCAAGTAAATAACACTCTGACTATTACAATACGGCTGTACTCCACCTTAATCTATGCGCAACTCAATCACAAAACCCTTCAACCACAATACTTCTTCGTAGCCTCAACCAATGCCATATACTCAAATTCAATAGTAGATAGAGCTACTAGAGATTACACCATGGATCTCCAACAAATCGGTCCACCTGCTAGTGTAAACACATATCCTGTTGTAGATCTCAAATCATCCAACCTTCTAACATAATTCGCATCTACATACCCCACGATTGGCATCTGATTCTGTTGCTTCGCAAACATAATCCCATGATTTGCAATACCTCTCAGGTATATGAACACCCACTTAACTACTTTCCAGTGCTCTCTACCTGGATTTACCATGTCTTTGCTTACTGTGCTGACTGCATCTGCTAAATCAGGTCTTGCACATACCATTGCATACATCAAACAACCAACTACGTTAGCATAAGGCACGTTCGACATATCCTAAATCTCTTCAGCCGACTTCGGATACTGTGCTGTAGACAACCTAAAGTGACTCGTCAATGAAAGTGTTGACCTATTTAGCATTAGCCATACTAAACCTCTCCAACACTTTCTCCACATAATTCTTCTGTGACAACTACAGCTTACCAGTTATTCTATACCTGCGAATCTCCATCCCAAGTATTTTCCTAGCAGCAACAAAATCCTTCATGTCAAAATCCTTTCCTAACAAGGTCTTCAACTTATTGACTTCAACCATACTCTTTGTAGCAATAAGCATATCATCCACATACAGTAACAGAAAAATATGGGAACCATCCTCAAGATTCTTCACATAAACACAACAATCATACTTACACCGAGTGAACCCGATCCGGATCATGAAGGAATCAAACTTCTTGTACCATTGTCTTGGAGACTGTTTTAGCCCATACAAGTAATTTCTTCAACCTGCAAACCATGTACTCAGTCTCCAGCTGCTTGAACCCCTCAGCTGCTCCATGAATATAACTTCCTCCAAATTACCATGAAGGAAAGCTATCTTCACATCAAGCTACTCTAAGTCTAGATCATAGCTAGCCATCAATGCAAAAATAATCCTGATTGAGGTATGTCTCACCACCGGAGAAAACACCTCATCATAAGTCAATATATCCCCTTCCTCTGTGAGTATCCCTTTGCTACTAATCAAGCCTTAAACCTTTCCCTTTCCTTTATTAATACAACTTCTTTCTTCTTGTATACCCACTTTCACTCCACTGGTTTATTTCCCTCAGGTAATTCTGATAATTCCCAAGTCTTGCTCTTTTTTAATGACTCCATCTCCTCCACTATGACCTTCATCCATCTGTCCCTTTCAGGACTAGCAATAGCTTCCTGAAAAGTAGATAAATCCCCACTAGTAGTAGATAGAGCATATGTAACCATATCATCAAACCAATACCTCTCCGGTGGTTTGATAGTGTGTCTGGGTTTCCTTGCGGCTATGATTTCTTCCTGCTGTTGCTGATTATCTTGTTCCATTGGCGGTGGATTGCCAGTGTCATAGCTTTCCAACTTAATTTGTATTCCCTGCTGCTAATTGTTGTGTCTTCACCAGCCTCAATTTTTTGACCTTCTTGATGTGTCTTAACTATGGAAGCTTCATCAAAAATCACATCCCTACTGATCACTACTTTCTTTGATTTAAGATCCCAAAGCTTGTACTCATTCACACCTTTCTTATACCCAAGAAAGATACATTGTTTGGACTTGGCATCAATCTTTGATTTCTCATCACCCGGAATGTGAACATAGGCTGGACACCTAAAGATCTTCATGCTTGAGTAATCTACCTACTTGCCTGTCGACACTTTCTGTGCCACCTTATTATCTAGAGCAGTACTTGGCGACCTATTTACAATATGAAAATTCTCTAACATAAAACATGAGGTTTAACATTCAAATCACGTCCCAACCCCTATGAACATCAAGTTCCAATTATTAACAACTAGTTAAATCACAAATCTTAAGATTACCAAACTTGATATTACCATGTGATTACAATATGTTTTTAACAACATATAATATGACTAATACCCCTCTATGTTCATTAGATTAGGTTATGATTGCATCTTCTTGGATTGAACAAGCAAAACCTCAAACTGGGCCAAATTGCCTACCGGCGCGCCCGCGCCCGTTTAAGCCTTATTCACGGCGCGGCAGTGCTTCAGATAAGCATAAAAACGGCGCGATAGTGCTACATGGTGCGGGCGCGCTCCAACTATTCTTTGGAATGGCACGACAACGCCACTGCGCAAACACAATTGGTGCAGTTTGCGAACAAACTCAGAATAAAGCCAATAAACTCCAACTTCTTTGTTCATACAACAATTTAAGAATACCCAGACACTAAAATTCATATAGAATCATAACCCATGTTTTCTAGCATGCTTCTAACATTATAAACCACATAAACCATGAATTTAAGGATCCAAAATTAAGGTTTTTGCCATTTTATCAAAGTTTCTTCAAATTAGCGAAATCACACATAATAGATTCGTTACTACACCAAATCAATCCATTAGACTTGCATTCTTTTCATTTCTTAATGTATGAACATAATCAATCATCAATTTATAGATTAACATACAAATTAAGCATCAATTTTTGTACATATAAGTCATATTCGTACATTTTTCACTGTAAACTCAAAACTTCCTTTCTAATCAAAATATCATGGATTAATTCACCCAAAAATTATTTATAAACATCACATAGTAGATTATACATGCATATTAACAATTATAAATAACTTTTCAACAATTTAATCACGAAAATTTAATTACAGAGAACTTAAAATAACTTTTCATGGAGAAACTCAAGAACGTAAATTAAAGCTTGAATTTAAATGTTTACCCTTACTTTCTTGTTTGGATTACACAATGATGGTAGAACACTCCTCTTGATTCCCCAATTTTTCTTCCTCAATCTCAATTTCTCTCAAAACTCTCTTTGTGCTTTGTTTTTCTCAGGCTTATATGAACTGACATATAATATACGTATATAATATATTAAGTGACGCATACTTAATTGGTAGCAGTTAGGCGCAGTATGACCTTAACTGCTCCCATGTTCTTAAGGCCATATTTGGCTAGCTTATTAAAGTCCCTTTCTAATTTATTTTAATTAACTAGTTTATTTGTCACACTTTAATTACTCAAATTTTAATATTAAAATTCAATTAAATTAAAGCCAATATTACCCATTAAATCAAAATTTTTGTTTATTAATTAAAATAAATCAATAAATCTCTAATTAATTATTTAAATTAATTAATTAGAATAACATTATAATTATTAACAACTCAATTAATTTAATAATCCCAATTAAATTATAACTTCAAACTATAAAATTATTCCTCATTAATTTAATTAATGTAACACATTTAATTAAATTAATCTACAACGATTTTATCAAATATTTATTTAACTCCATAAATAAATCACAAAAATATTTATTTAATTTAATAAATATTTAAAATAAATTACAAAAATATCGTTCGTCACATCAATGGTGGGGATTATAATATTGGTTGAACATGGTATTAAATAATCTCCTATATTAACTCATTTTATAATTTTTGGACTAATAGTCCAAAGTCAAAATTTGAAAATAAACAAAACACTTGAAATTAATATTCTTATCCTAACTGTAATTCTTGCAAAGAAGCATAACCTAGGTGAAATAATATGTATTATTAATGTTAGTTATGGCTCACTGCGTGATATTAGGGTATCAAATTGGGGTTTGATTTTGAATTCTGTACGTATTCTGGTATTGGTTTTGTATTTGGCTTCTTCTTCTCTTCTTTTTTTTTTGATGTGGACAGGATTTGTGTGTTTTGTATTCCATAATCCGAGTCTTTTGGATTTTATTATAGCATTATTAAACATCGTTTCAGAATATATGCTCTATCTTATTCATCCGCTAGAAAACAATGAGAAATGTTCAATGTATTTGGTCAATATTTTGACTTGGGTTTGGACCCTTATTTATAAGTTAAAAGGAGCAATATCTATTAGTAACGTGTAAGATTGCCTCAATTGATAGGAACTCGTTGATAATAGTGAATGTAATTTCGAGGAAATTATAGTTTTCATTGAGTCATTAGTTGATAAACAAATAATAAATCTATAGCGACTGGCGGGTTTCGATTGGGATAGTGATTGGTCAGAATTTTTTTTATTTTTTTTGTTTTTGATTATCAAATAATTAATGTGATTTATTAGAACTGAATTTTTTTATAAAATACAGTGATTTATGTGTTATTTGATAATCAAAAACAAAAAAAAACAAAAAAAATAATTTCCGATCGGTCACTACCCGGATCGGAACCAGTCGCTGTAGAAGGATGGTGAGTTACACGTTTTATAGATATGTGGGTGTCTGACATTGTCTATTTCTGGAAATTATAGTTTTGATCGAGTCATAAGTTGACGAACAAATGCTGTGTTACACGTTTTATATATAGATATGTGGGTGTCTGACATTGTCTATTTCTGTCCTCACAAACTTGCAATTAATAAGACAAAATAATTAAACCTAATAAAATCATGGTCCCTCCTAGCACATGCGAAACAAAGGCATACCACAAGCTCTCTTATTGAATAGTTTTAAGTAATCCGTATACTTTTGTCCTTCAAGTATTCCTATCAATTTCTTCCTCTACTCCATAAAATATTCTCCACACAAAAATATTTATCAAAAATACTTTTTGAATAGTTTTAAGTATTCAATTAATGTAGTGATTTTATTTACCAATTTCGTTAATAAACTACTCCAACTACCAAAAGCAAAGTAGTTTTGAGTATTTAATTAATAAAATGACATTTTAGCGTCAAAATATGAATATTTATAAATATGCACTAGTATCAATTTGGTTTCTCTTATGAATGATCATAGATGTACTAGTTCTTTAACACTAGTTACAAATAATTTTTTATATGGCTGAATGACACTTCTATCTCTTCAAGTTGTTATCCATTTTTAAAGTCGTCCCTAGTCTATTTTTTGTCAATTAGGTCATTTTTCTATTATTTTTTGAAAATAAAGTTTTATTTTTTTGAATCTATATTTTATAAAACTTTATTCAGTTTTAAAAATTTTATAATTTTTTTAATGAAAATAAAGTTTTTTTATTTAATTTTTCTGAATCTATATTTTATGAAATTTTACTCATTTTTTAAAATATAAAAATTTCTATTTTTTCTAAAAATAAAGTTTTATTTTTTTTGAATCTATATTTTACAAAACTTTACTCATTTTTTAAAAAAATGATTTTTTAAACTTTTTTTCATTAAAATAATAATTATTTTTAAATATTTTTAATTTTTTTTAAATTGGGTTAGTTTTTTATTTATCTTTTACTATTTTTTGTACTTTATTTTCTATTTTTAGTTATTGTTTATAAAATTTCTAATATTAAAAATATATATAATAATGGTAAAGACAAATCGAGTAAATTGGAGGGACAGAAGTGCAAGAAATGTCAAATCAGATAAAGACAAATGGGTCGGGTTGGGTCAATTTTTGGTCTTGTTACAGTCAAATCGGGTAAGAAAAACGTAATCTAAAAAAAATGTCACTTTAAGGATCTAATTGATGAAAATGAATTTTAGGGACAATTTTAAAAATGGGTGGCAAATTAGAGGGACAGAAGTGTCATTCAACCTTTCTTATATAGATAAAAATTAAAGTTATGTTATGTATTGCGAAAATTTTCACCCGAGTTACATTTATGATGTATAAGGAATTAGTTATTGTGACGCCCCCAAAATTAGGTATACATCACCCATCTTGAGTCGCCAGATACATGGTACAGAATTCAAATACAACTTACTAATACAACTGTCGTGTACAATACGACAAAACATAACTGTGAGTTTGAATACAATTATTGTCTACTAGAGATCATACAAACTCAAAAGGTGTCCTCAATACAATTATTGTCACACTATTTAACAGAATAGTGAGGACTACTAATACTATTCTCTGGTCCATCACTCCGTTCCGCGACTCGTCCCAGCTATATTCTCATTTCCTGAAGAGAACAGTGAAAGAAAGGGTGAGCTCAACTAGCCCAGTAAGAAATATTATGACTAAGATAATGCAGAATAAATTATCATTAGCCTTCAACAGTGTTAAACTGATAAAATACAATAAACATCAAGTTTAACTACAGCGGAACCAGCAATCCATTAAAAGAGTCAAGTAGAAAATAAAATCTACTATCTTTTATGATTTAAAAGGTTTTTCATCATCGTTATAGCTGAGACTCAGCTTAATAAATATTCCACATCATCGAATCACCCCCGCACTACGGCCAAGGATATTCTTTAGTATCACGACCACAATTATTCATGCACTACAGCCAAGAATATTTGTGTATTCATCAATGGTCATGATCATGCCAACAACTGTCCATCAATGCACTACGGGCCAATGAGGATTTTTAATTTTTACATCATTTGTAACATTACGGTCATGATTACACCGAATAATCCCTGATCATAATCATACCAAGTCCATCTACGCACTACAGGCCACAGATGACTTTCAACAAAATATAAACATGAGGATGATGACAATGATATAAGAATTCAATAAAACAAGTTCAAGAATTATTTTATCCAGGAATTATTAACGTTCAAATTTGTCAACACGATACTGTTTTGTGGTGTAAAATTCAAGAATGGTCAGAAGAATATTTCTATGAAAGGATACTGGATGAAGCGCAAATATCAAGGATATTCCACTAATTTCATGGAGCATAGAAGTCAAAGTTTTATCCAACTGAGTATAATAAAGAATGGAATAACAAAAGAAATCACCATCCATGCGATAGACCGCACAGACAGGTTATTCCAGCAGAATAATAATAACGGAACCAGGTCAGGTGAAATTTACACCGACAGGATGTTCCAACAGAATAATAAAGAATGGAACCAGGTCCGGTGTAAAACACACAGACAGGATATTCCAACAGAATAATAAATAATGGAACCAGGTCCGGTGTAAAATACACAGACAGAATATTCCAACAGAATAATAAAGAATGGAACCAGGTCCGGTGTAAAACACACAGACAGGATATTCCGACATAAATATAAAGACAGGATAGTAAATGGATGTCACCAAGTATAGGGTATTCCGCGTATACCGGTTATTCCAACAGAATAATAATGAATGGAATAACATAAGGATTTCACCAAGTATAGGGTGTACCGTGTATACAGGTCATGTATAGGGTATGCCACTTTTACAGGTTATTCCAACAGAATAACAAAGAATGGAAGAACATAAGTTCTCTTCAAGAAGAAAGAATAACACCCCTTACCTTATTTAGGAGATTGAATACTGCAGTAGTGTAATAACCGAATACTCTTCTTCTTTCTCTCTTATTCTCTCTATACTTTCTCTCTCTATAGCTTGAGCGAATTCGTGAAAAATAATGAAGCCCTAGGCCTCTATTTATAGAAGATTTATTACTATTTATGAAAGTATTTACTATTTACGAAGGTAATTACTATTGACGAAGGTAATTACTATTTACGAAGGTAATTACTATTTACAAAAGTAATTACTATTTATGAAAAAGACTCTTAGATTATGACATATGGCCCCCCATAAATAATTCAACTTACCACAAACGTCTAATAATAGACTCTTTATATACATCAAGGATTGAATAAAAATTACCAGAAATCATTTTATTTTTAATCAGCACATATTTAATCTTTCAACAATTATTAATCATTTATAACTTGTCGTCTCAATTATTGTTTAAATAATATAACATATTATACAGATGATACTGTGACAATAATTGAATCAATAATATAAGAGATATGATGCAGCAATTACTGTAGCAATAATTGAGTATAGCTGAGTGACTTCTCACGTAAGCATCAATAATCAATACCGTGTGCTACTATGCAATAACGCGTATTACTGTACTTTTACTAACGAGTAGTTCAACACTTTTAACGGTAACACCTCCGCCGTTATTTTATAGAAAGATAATTTTGTCGTTTTCTAACTACGACAATACTTCCGTTGTGGGGTCCACCAATGATTGTGCCGTCGTACGAATATTCCCCGACAAAAAGAATATTCCCCGACCAAACGAATATTTTATAACAACTTGCGTACTTTGCAAAATTTATAAATATTACCCACAACTATAAAATTATATCAGATTTATTCCATAATATTCAAAAATAATAATTATGAAAATTCATCTTTATTTATAAAAACTGGGGTCTTACAGTTATAAAAAGGTTAAATGTCAGTTATGTCCCTTTAAGTTGTCGCTCACTTTCAAAATCATCCCTAAAGTTCATTTTTGGTCAGTTAAGTTCTTAAAGTGATATTTTTTGACGTTTCTGTTCCTCCAACCCGATTTAACCCCAACCCGACCCATTTTAACCAAATTTTGACCAAACCCGACATAGTTTGACCCAACCCAAAATTTTAATATTTTAAAATAAAATAAATAATTTTAATATTCTTAAATAAATTATTATTTTCAAAATAATTTTAAAAAAAGTATATTTAATATTTTAAAATAAATTATTATTTTTTAAATAATTTAAAATAATAATTATATTTAATATTTTAAAATAAAATAATTATTTTAAAAGTAGTAATTTTTAATATTTAAAAGAAAATATTAATTTTAATTTTTTAAAAAAATAATAATTATATTTAATATTTTAAAATAAAATATTTTTTAAAAATAATTATTATTTTTAATATTTCAAAATAAAATATTATTTTCAAAATAATAATTATATTTAATATTTTAATTTAATATAAAATTTGAGATCCCAAAATTTTATGAATAAAGATTTAATTTTTCTTGAAATAATTTTTTTATATTATGGTGTGCATTTGATATAATGTTGTAGTTATGAGTAGTATTTATAAATTTTGCAAAGTATGTAAGTTGTCATATTATATTCGATTGGTCGGAGAATATTCTTTTTATCAGGGAGTATTCGTACAACGGCACAATCATTGGTGGACTCCGCAACAGAATTATTTTCGGATTGAGAAAACGACAAAAATAGTTTTATGAAAATAACGACGGAAGTTGTACCGTTAACTGTTGAAACACTCGGTGTTAAAAGTACAGTCATACGCGTGGTTGCATAGTAGCACACAGTATTGATTATTGATACTTAAGTAATAAGTCACTTAGTTTTGTTTTATTGGTATTATTAATGTAATAAAACAGAAAAGTTTTTTTATATAAAACAGAAAACTTTTATAAAGTTATTTTATAAATAGAATATATTATATTCTATTATGCATAGTGTTTTGCATAGTAAAATCCTTTTATATAAAACAGAATACTTTTATAAAGTTATTCTATAAATAGAATATATTATATTTTATTATGCATAGTGTTGCATAGTGTCTGCATAGTATTTTGCATAGTAAAATCTTTTTATATAAAACAGAATACTTTTATAAAGTTATTCGTTTTATTAGATTATAAATAGAATATATTATATTTTATTTAAAAGATTTTGCTTTAAATATGGACCGTTCGATTAAAAGTAAATCAATCTGGACCGTTCATGAATTAGTTACTATGCAGTCCATTCTTCTATAAATAGAAGCTCATTCCTTCATTATTTCTTACGAATTCACTGAAACTCTAGAGAGAGAAATTATAGAGAGAAAGAAGAAAAGTATTCTGCTACTTCACTACTCCTACATCCAGTACTCTTCTTCTTAAGGTAAGGGGTATTATTTCTTTTGTATTCATGAAGAGAACTTATGTTATTCCATTCTTTATTATTCTATTAGAATAACCTGTATACGCGGGCTACCCTATACTTGGTGAAATTCTTCTGTTATTCTATTCTTTATTATTCTGTTGGAATATCCTGTCAGTGCATTTTACGCCGGACATGATTCCGTCTTTATTATTCTGTTAAAATATCCTGTCTGTGTGTTTTACGCCGGACCTGATTCCATCTTTATTATTCTGTTGGAATATCCTGTCCGGACCTGGTTCCATCTTTATTATTTTAAGGGAAAAATATTTAATTTTTTTAATAAAATGAGTAAAGTTTCTTAAAATATAGATTCAAAAAAATTAAATAAAAAATTAAACTTTATTTTTAAAAAAAGAAGATTTTTTTATTTTTTATGCAAAAATTTATTTTCAGAAAAAAAAAGATAATATCTTTATCATTATTATATGTATTCTTAATATTAGAATTTGTAAAACTAACAAAAACTAAAAAAATAGAAATTCAATTACAAAAAACAGTAAAAAGACAAATAAAAAAAAATTGATTCAACTTTTTTTTAAAAATAAAATTTAAAAGTTTTAAAAATAATTATTATTTTTAGGAATAAAATTTTTAAAAAGTTCATTTTTTTAAAAAAAATGAGTAAGGTTTTAGAAAATATATATTTAAAAAGTAAAAATTTATTTTCATAAAACAAAAATAATTTTTTTATAGATGTGTAAATTTTCATAAAAATATTATATTTTCCTTAAAATAATAATTTTTAAAAATAATAATTTTTTAAAATATAAAAATATTAATTATTAGAAAAAGAATATTTTATTTTAAAATATTAAAAGAATTATTATTTTCAAGTTATTTTAAGAAAATATTTTATTTTAAAATATTAAATTAAATTATTATTTAAATTTTTTTAAAATATTTTATTGTAAAATATTAAATATAATATATTTTAAAAAATAATATTTTATTTTAAAATATTTAAAATAAATATTTTATTTTAAAATATTAAAAACAATTATTTTATTTAAATATTATAAATTTGGGTTGGGTCAAATTGGGTCGGATTTGGTCAAAATGGGTCGGGTTGGAGGCTAAATGGGTAGAAAGAACGGAAACACAAAAAAATATCACTTTAAGGACCTAACTGACCGAAAAATAAACTTTAGGGATGACTTTGAAATTTAGAGATAACTTGAAAGGACAAAGTATTATTCAACTGTTATAAAAAGGATGTCCCACTATATTTCAGGTCTCTTTAGAAAGATTATCAATAATATATTTTCAACTAAGTGACAACAAAAAACGCAAATAGGTACATAAATTTGCCATAAATATCATTTTTTTAAAAACTGTTCTTTAGATTTCTTCTCAATATTTTTGGGGTCATGTTTGATATTTTCTTAACTGATGTGACATCCTTTTCTGTAATGGCTGATTTTTAGAGCATCTTCAGCAGCTAGACTATGGACTATATTTAGTTCATATGACATCAGTAAATGTCCTTTCGTCTTCCATATTTTTAGCAGATGGACTATCCCGTAGATTATAATTTAAAAAGATTAAAATAATGGAAGAAGGTTCAAAAATGCCTCTAACTTTTACCCCGATGTCTATCGAGCAACCTATACTTTTTTTATCCAAAAATATCCTTAATGTTATATTTTTTGGGTCGCCTGTGCCCTTGTCGTTAACAGAAGACAAACGGGGTTAAAATTTCGCTGACGTGACTGACACATTGAGGCTTAAAGGGAGAAAGTTCAAAAATGCCCCTGACACATGTAAATATGTCATTTAATCAAAATAAAAAATACAAAAATTCAAAATAAAAAAGCATAACATATTTACATCATTTAATCAAAATTTTAAAATTCAAATTATTTTGTTAACTAATCAAAACAACTAATTAAATAAAATAAGTTGTATAACAAATTTACATCATTTAATCAACATACTAAAATTCAAAACATAACATATTTACAACAAATACTAATTAAAAAAAACAAAAATACTAAAATACAAAAAAAATCAAATACTAAAATATTGGATGATTTGTAACATTACGGTAATGATTATACCGAATAATCCCTGGTCATAATCATACCAAGTCCATCTATGAAATACAGGCCACATATGACTTTCAACATAATATAAACATGAGGATGATGACAATGATATAAGAATTCAATAAAACAAGTTCACGAATTAATTTGTCCAGGAACCAATAACGTCCAAATTGTCAACATGATACTTCTTTGTATAGTAAAATTCAAGAATGCTCAGAAGAATATTTCCATGAAAAGATACTGGATGAAGCGCAAATATCAAGGATATTCTACTAATTTCATGAAGTATAGAAGTCAAAACTTTAACCAACTGAGTATAATAAAGAATGGAATAACAATGGAAATCACCATGCATGCGGTACTTCGCATAGACAGGTTATTCCAACAGAATAATTAGTAACGAAACCAGGTCAGGCGAAATTCGCACCGACAGGATGTTCCAACAGAATAATAAAGAATGAAATAACAACATAAATCACCATGCATGCGGTATTTCGCATAGACATGTTATTCCAATAGAATACTAAATAACGGAACCAGGTCCGACGTAAAATGTACAGACAAAATATTCCAACAGAATAATAAAGACGGAACCAGGTCTGACGTAAAACGCACAGACAGGATATTCTAATAGAATAATAAAGACGAAACCAGGTCCGGCGTAAAACGCGTATACATGATATTCCAATCGAATAATAAAGATTGGAATAACAGAAGTTTTATTCATGAATACAAAAGAAATAATACACTTACGGGTACAACAAATAATATCACTTACCGTAAAAGAAACTTGATATCGGAGTAGTGAAGTAGCAGAATACTCTTCTTCTTTCTCTCTATAATTTCTCTCTCTAGAGTTTCAGTGAATTCGTAAAAAAATAATGAAGGAATAAGTTTCTATTTATAGAAGAATGGACTGCATAGTAACTAATTCATGAACGGTCCAAATTGAGTTACTTTTAATCGGACAGTCCATATTTAAAGCAAAATCTTTTAAATAAAATATAATATATTCTATTTATAATCTAATAAAATGAATAACTTTATAAAAATATTCTGTTTTATATAAAAAGATTTTACTATACAAAATACTATGCAGACACTATCCGATAATAATTCTGTTGTGGGGTCCACCAATTATTGTGCCATCGTACGAATATTCTCTGTTAAAACGAATATTCTCCGACCAATCGAATATTATATAACAACTTGCGTACTTTGAAAAATATATAAATATTACCCACAACTATAACATTATATTAAATCCACACCATAATATTTAAAAAAATTATTTCGAGAAAATTAAATATTTATTCATAAAATCTGGGGTCTCACAATCTCCTCTCCTTATGGAATTTTACCCTCGAAATTTACGTACTTACCTGGAATACCGAAGAGGTGAGGATACCTCGTCAGATTCTAACTCTTGAGGTACAACCTTTAAACGTAGAATATATTCCAGGATTTTAATAGGTACATCATCATACGTTAAATTATTCGCTATCTTGTCCGGTTCTAAATTAATAATGTGGTTCAGGTCGTCCACATATTTACGTAACATCGATACGTTAAAAACGTTATGAACATGCACGCGACATACCTGGCTGTAAAACGAGTCTATAAGCCATAGTTCCTACTCTATCGAGGATTTCAAATGGGTGAATAAAATCGAGGGTTGAGATTTCCTTTCTTCATCGATTCTTGCTTCTAGAATAATGCCATCTTGAACCTTCTTTTTCACATTCATCAGCTCTGAGCATTTAGCTTGAGCGACTTTGACTTTATCGATTAAAGTCAATTCTACTCGTATATTCGTTATCTTCATGTGGATTCGTATATTCTCACTCGTAAACGCATACGATCTTCTACTCAACGCGTCATCTACCACGTTTGCTTTTCCACGATAGTATTGAATGGTACGATCGTAATCTTCAACAGCTCGAGCCAACGTCTTTGGCGCATGTTACGTTTGTTTTAGTTGAAGAAATATTTAAGGGTTTTAGAAATGGGGTTTTGTACTGGAGTCAATACAAAATTCGATTTCACGCTCTAGGGGTACACTACAAGAAATCACACAAAAAATGACACTAAAATTTGTCACATAAAATTCATTTTTCGTCACTAAAACATTTGGTGACGATTGTTAATCGTCACAGAGACCGTCACCGTATGAGCGTGGTATTAGGTATATTTGACAATATTTGATATCGTCACTAAATGTTTTGACTTATGGTGACGATTTACATTATTGTCACTATAATTAATTACTTTTAGTGACGATAATAGCGTCACTATTTGAATGAAACTTTCGTCACTCTATATTATGTTTCGTCATCAAAACTTAGTGCATTAAATGACGAAAATCGTTTTTTCATCATTAAATGATTATGTTTTAGTGACAAAAATATGTTAACTCAATTTAAATCATCTAATTTTAATGACGACAATATTGTCATATTTATGATTATTCTTTTGTCATGTTATTGTGATTATCGCACCAAAAATAAGAAAATAAATGACAATAGAACAATTTGTCACCTAAAAATATATTTAATATGACAATTATGTCGTTGTCATTTCATATTTTAATTATAATTAATTTAGTGTTATATTAACTAATTTATTGTATTAATCTATAAGCACAATTAAATCCAAAATCTCATTTAAAAATAAATAGCAAAAAAACATAAAAATTTCAGTCAACCCATTGCAAAAATTAATAATATCATTTTCAAAAGAATATTATACACTAAAATGAGTGAGAAATACAAAGAAACCTCAAGAGATATATAATACATATCTACAAGTATTTGGAGAACAACGTACGAAAGTGATGGGTTCAGAACTAAGTATTATCCCATATTACACCGAACCTGCAATCCATAATCACAAATGGAGTGCTCCATTATCCATGATCCAGCCAATATAACGATATTTATGATTCATGTAACAGATTCAATGTTTGTTGCTTCACTTGTGCCTAGGAGCAAGACTTTCTGTGAATGCAGATCCTTTCCTTGTCTGGTTGCTCTAAGATTTCTAACAAAGTATGCCTTCCCATGGAAAACTAGGCAAGACCCTGCTGGGGTTGAATATCCAACACTGCAATCCTGCGTACTGATCAAAAGGAAAATACACAAATACAAAAGACAGGACATGCTCAATATTCCAATAATTCATTAAAACTATTATAAAATGATGATAGCAACACAGACCTGGGATTTTTTCATGAGATATACTTTGTTTCCGCCATGGTTTACCAGCATGCATAAGGTAGGTTTCAATAGCAACAAGTTCCTTCACTTTGTAACATTCTGATATCCACTCCTAAGGTACAAAATTGTAAAATTTTATTTCATGAGTACATTCATAAATTACATGGTATTGCCAAATACAAGCATAGTATATCATCTTTCATGGCTTAGATTCATATATTACATTGTGCGGCCAAATTGAAGCATAATATATCCAAGAACAAATGTTACCACTACTTAATATATTGTATTAAATGAACTCAAAATACCCATGCACTTATTTAATTGGCCACAAGCTAAAAAAGATAGATAGATACAAACTAGATAATAACTTTTACAATTACATAAAGTGAATGGATTGTTGTACTGTAGCTTTTATGTTAAATAACACTGCTCTAATGCTACAGTTATTGTTAATTTACGAGAAGTGCGCTCATATGCAGCAGCTATAAATAAATGAGAAAATGATCTCTTCACTAACATCTACTCGACAAAATTCTATTTCCTCACGAAGACGAACAATATCCAAAAGGCAGATCAAAACAATATATTGAACATTTGTGCAAACAGAGTACAACTTAAAGTAGGTGTTCATGCCAAAGAAATAATCATAGCAGAACATGAGTAACACTCATATAACAACTTTAAGATCATACGCAACTGGTTAAGTACCTTGAAAATTTGTTTAGTACAATATGTTTTAAGTCAAATGATTTCTCTTGATCAATGACACTAATATTAAAGGAAGTCAAGTTTCTGCAGTTGTGCTTGGATGGAGTTCTGATTTTTAAACAAAATCTGTTGCATGCTGCTTAAAATTACAATCTGACTCTCCATATTAGTATGTCCACTAGCTCGAGATGAGCTCAAGTCGAGCTTAGTTAAGCTAAGCTTGGTCGGGCGCGGGCAGTCTGCTTTTTTTATGACTCTAATTAGCCTATTAAAATTCCATGCATGTTTTTTTTAATAGTGATTATTGATCAGGACTTGTAACAAATTGTTTTTAATTGGCAGGTAAAGTTACCTATGATTTGTAGGGTGAATTTATGTGGCAATTGAAAATTGTGTGGCAAGTCTTTGAATTCTGAAGCAGGGTATCTATCATGCTTACAAGTATATCTTAAAAAGATCTTATCAGTACCTTGAAAAATTTCAACAACCACTTCATATTTTGTTTGAAGGACTGAGGAAATATGTTTATGGAGATTAGTGTAATAGCTTTCATAAGGTTTGATTTCTACATTCTAGATGATGTACATATATTTGCAAATATTCTCTAAATGATACCTATACTTTATTCCATTAAGTTTCACTAAAACCACTCAATTGCTGAAGGAATTTACCTGCTGGGGCCACAATAAGTTGAAGAAAAGGGTATCCTTCTCAATAAGGCAACTTCTTTTGCTTCATAAAGCCTTTATAAATTGGGCCAGGATATATTTTATAGTGTATCTTTTCCTTTAGCATTATGAAAATTGCCTTCCATTGAAAAGTGGATTGTCTTGTATGTTATTATATATAGCATATAGTCAACTGGATTTTAGATGATAGGATTTGAGACACTCTCATTTTCTTGATAAAGATGCAGAGGTTTAGGAGAAATTACTAAATGAAACAATCATATCCAATATGCAAGAAACGTGTATTATAAGATCAAGAAAAATATGCAATACCTGTCTATTGACGAGCACAATATCCCCATCCTGCTAGTGGCGATAGACAATTTTGCCCTCGATTTCACAGTTAATGTTCTTCCCAGATGCCACACCTCTTGAAGAAGGTAACTTCCTGGATATAGAAATGCGAGACTTTTTGCTCGATGGTAGTTTCCACTTAGCAACTTTATCAGTATAGTTTGTTGCCCCAGGATGGATCCCCCTGGCAATATCCAAACCCCCTGGCTTTGGGATTTGATCCTTTGGGGGTGTATGATATTTGGATATTTCCAAGTACCGATTAGACTTGGTAGTTATTTACATTTATGAAGTCTAATACATCAAATATGTCTTGCCAAGTGAGAGACAATAAAAAATATAATAAAAACTCAATAAACTGGGTTTTTGATGCCTAAAATCTGCATGAATAGAGCTTTAGAAGGTTTCTTAGGATGGACCATGTCTGAGCTTAGTGGGTTTCCTGTATCACTCTCAACTGCCAAAACTTATGAATCCTTTGTTACCACCACTAAAACATTTTTTTCAAAGCCATGGAAGTTGTAGGTTGCAAACTGCAGAGAGATGACAGCTGCAGATAGTTCGCTGGCAATATGTTTTTCATACAAAATAGTGGGGCCCTCCAAATCAATTAGCGAGACCTGTATACAAATAGTGTTACAAAAATATTATAGCTACTATGAAAATTGATAATACAAAATTACAATGATTACATTAATACAACAATACTTTGACATAAAGAAATCAAATTCAAGGATTGCCTGAAAATATCAAATAAGTGAAATGTGCTAATGCTTCTCACCTATACCCCCACCCTCCCAAACAGAATAACTGAAGAAACAGGAATGCCAAGGAAGCAGGCAACTTATGATTAAAGTACAGCAGTTTTTGGACTTTGGCGTAAATTCTCAGATGAAAGAAACTAGATAATCACCATCTTTTATCTGGTAATAAGTATTTCTTAGGTCAAAGTAATGGGTGAAAGTGTACATTCATCTACCAGTACTTTTTGAAACAATTTTCATTTGTTATTATATTAGTCAATTGTATCAAGAATTATCTCTAAAATGTGGTACATTTATAGTTGAAGCCGGTAAACTACTAATTTCAACTTCTTAAAGCGTATAATTACTATAGAAATGAAAAATATGATTAAAAAGGCTAAATATTCCAAATCCCCAAATCCAATCTTCATAATGAGAGAAAATCAAAAACCTATAATTACTATAGAAATCAAGGCTATATATTCCAAATTTCCAATAGAAAACAGAGGTTGTCCTCAACAAAAAAAAGTCCCCAAATACAATCTTCATGTGTACATACACACAATTATTTTTCATTGAAAATCCAATCACGACAAACATCAAGAAATCAGAGCAACCAAGAAAGACACATATTTAGTTTATAATCACCGAGAATTGTATATAAAATTATAAATTTCTAGATAAATATAAATATAATAAAATACCTGTTGTGGTCCTGGGAAGAGGTACAGTGGAAGAATTAAGACGATGATGAGCAGAAATCTCTTTGGCGTTGAGAATAATGGAAACATCATCATCCTCCTCGGGAACTAGGGTAGAGGGCAGCAGGGTTAGGGTGGCAGGCTAGCCGCTCGCGACTGGGCTGGGGAGGAGTAAGACGCGACTGAGCTGGAGAAGGGGTAGGCCGCGAGTCGCGACTGGTTGCGTGGGTGGTGCCTATTGGTGGTGAGCCGTGAGAGATGATGTCAGATTTGGGCGCAGCGGCAATTAGGAGTAGAAGATAAACTGAAGGGTTCAGGCAGGCTGAAGGCAGAAGGCAGAAGGCTCTAATTATACTAGGGAGTCATTTCAAAAAAAGAATGAGATTGATTTTAACTTATAAAAAAAACTAATATTATAAACTTTTTAAAAACTAATATTATAAATAAAATTATTATTTCAAAAACTTAAATAAATTTAAATATAAATTTTAGGATGTCATAAATTAGTTAATAACAAAATAAAATATAACTCTTTTGTTGAACGAAAAAATAATTATTTAACATATTTGTGATTTGTTCCATAAAAAGAGTCTTTATTGTTATAATTTTTTATTGTCAATTTATAATATTTTAGAATTTTAATCATTTTAACTCAGTATTTTAATTACTAAAATATTTAATATTATAAATTATTTAAAAATTATTATTAAGACTAAAATTCTATTTTAAAAAATTAATCGCATTATAATTTGAATTGTAGGATACAATAAATTAACTAAGAATAAAACTCAAACTTAACTCTTACTACATAATAGATGAGTAAATTTTTACCATTTGTGGTCTATTCCACATAAAAGCCTTATCTATCTTCTTTTTTTTATGGTCAATGTATGAAATTTTAAAGTTTAAATTATTGTAAATTTATTTATTTTTAGTAAAGAAATAGTCGATATTGTAAGTTCCTTAAAAAGTATTATAAAAAATAAATTTTTTACTATAAAAAATTAAATGTATTTATATTATAATTTATATTCACCACAATTAATTTAAAAAAAATTATTTAGAGCAAAATAGTGACCAATTTTATCTCTCGCAAAAATCTCTGAACGATAATATATAGTGAGTAATAATTCATACATTAATAAGTTTTTTCCTCAAAAATTTTTATCATAAATTGGGGCCAAATATCTTTCTACCACCTCAATTTTGCGAAAGAAAACATTTAAATTGTGAATGATGTTTCTTTCGCTAATAACTATATTGTCACTATATTTTTTTTTCCTTCACAATTTCTTCGTTAGAAAAATTCTCATGTGAGAAATAAATTCCTTTACAAAATTTCCTTCACTACATCCATAATTTCTTGTAGTGAAAATTAATAATTTAACACATTTGATCTGTTCCACAAAAGAGTCTTAATTATTATAATTTTTTATTATTACTTTATAATATTTTAAATGTTGAATTATTGTAATTTAATATTTGAATTAATAAAATATTTAATATAATAAATTATTTAAAAATATTATTAAGAATAAAATTCTATTTTAAAAAATTGATTACAATACAATTTGAGTTGTAGGATACAATAAATTAACTAAGAATAAAACTCAATCTTAACTCTTTTTGCAGAACAGATGATTAATTTTTTAGCATTTGTGATCTATTCCACAAAAGAGCCTTATTTTTTCCCATGGTCAATGTATGAAATTTTATAGCTTAAATTATTGTAAATTTATTTACTTTGATTAAATAAATAGTCGATATTGTAAGTTACTTAAATAGTCTTATTAAAAATAAATTTGTTGCTGTAAAAAATTAAATGTATTTATATTATAATTTATATTCACCACAATTAATTCTAAAAAATTTATTTAGAACAAAAATAATGACCAATTTTATTTTTCACAAAAAATCTATGAACAATAATATATAATGAACAATAATTCATCCATTAAAAGTTTTTTTCCTAGAAAATTTAATTCATAAGTTGGCACCAAATATCTTTCTACCATCTCAATTTTGCGAAAGAAAAAAATATTAAATTGTGAAGGATGTTTCTTTCGCTAATAACTATATTGTCACTACATTTTTTTCCTTCACTACATCCATAATTTGTTGTACTGATAGAAATTCTTAGTTAAATATTTTTATAAAACGGTCCTTAGTAAAATAATAAGTTTTATTATTGACTTTTCTATTTGTTTTTTAAAATGAAATTTGGGCATTTAGTGGCTTTAAATTTTTTTTATTTTAAATTTGGACGTTTAGTGATGAACTATTATCTAGTCATATAAAATTGGTATTTGTGACAATAAATTGTCATAAATTAATAATTTTTTGTTTTTACAAAATTTGCCTCTAAAATTTCTTAAATTTTTTTTGCTTCTAAATAAAATTGTGACAATATTATGTACTTTGTCACTAAATATATGAATTTATGACAAACCATTTTTGTCAATTATTCACTCATCTAATTAGTGACTAATTATTATCTCGTCATGTAAAATTTGTATTTATGACAATACAAATTGTCATAAATTATTAATTTTTCGTCTTTACAAAATTTGCCTCCAAATTTATTAATTTTTTTTTGCCTCCAAATAAAATTGTGACGATATTACGTACTTTGTCACTAAATATAAGAATTTATGACGACCCATTTTTGTCACTTATCCACTCATCTAATTAGTGACGAACTATTATCTCGTCATATAAAGTTGGTATTTATGACAATACAAATTGTCATAAATTATTATTTTTTCGTCTTTAAAAAACTTCCCTCCAAAATTTCCCTCTAAAATTTTGCCTCCAAATAAAATTGTGACGAATTTGCATTTAGCGTCACTAAATGTGAACATTAGTGACGAAATCACATTGTCACTAAATTTTACAAATAATTAATGACAAACTATTATGTTGTCATCGAAAGAACTATTTTGTGACAATAAATACTGTCATCAATTATTAAATAATGTCACTAAAAGATTTCCCTCCAAAATTTTGGTACGAAATTCTACCTCCAAAATAATTTGTGACAAAATTTTGTTAACCGTCATCAAATGTGTAAATTAGTGACGATATAAATGATTAATAGTAACAAAAGTAAAAAGAGTCACAAAAACAAAAGTTTTAGTGACAATTATAAATTTTGTAATTATTAATTAACAAATTGTGACAAAATTTTGTGCGTGGCAAAAATTTTCGTCATAAAATGTGTGATTTCTTGTAGTGGTAGGCTAAGAAGTCTTCAAGAATATGTCAAGAAATTTATTAACGATAGAAATATCATTCAAAACTGTGACCCTCATCCAAGACTTGGATAATACGTCACATTGATACCTATCAACTTGCCATCTTCATTCACGATGTCGCCTACAGAAAGTCTGGTTTCGGTGTATTCCACACAAGGAAGTCAACAACGAAAGGATCAGGCTCTTTACTTATGGCTTGATATAACAATGATTGACTTTAGTGGTTTGGTTACTTTGAATTCACATAACAGGTTGGTTAAGAGTATGAAAGCTAACAACCTTACGAAAAGCATGATGAGTAGTTAACCAATCGTTTCAAAAAAATCACATCAAAGGCATGTATTTTCAAAGAGATACGATTGACAGGTAACGTGAAATTGTTGATTTGAATAAGATTTATAAATAGTGGAGGTAACGAAAGTTTCTCCCAACTGAGTTTAAACAGATATATCAATGTCTAACTTCTCCGGAGTTAACTTTAAACATTGAACACAACTAGGTGAAATAAAAGAATGAGGGGAACCGGTATCTAACATGGTATAGACTTCGCAAGAGTTTATGATTAATTTACCTGTGATAATTTTATTCAGGTTCCTCGTCACGAGAAAAAAAATGTTCTCTCTTAAACTACCGGCTTTGGTTTGTCTGGGACATTCTTTGGCATCACTATCCTAGCTGGACTTGACTTCACCATACGACAAAATTGAGCTAGGTGATCTTCTCTTCTGCAATTAAAACACGCTTTGGATTGCTGCGTACAGTTTGGACGGATGTGTCCCTCCTGTCCGCATTTGAAAGATACGACCGGTGGTCGTTCTTCTTCCTTTGAAATGGGTGCTGGTGCTGCTGTCTTTCCATCATTATTGAACCTTATCTTCTTGAAATTTCCACTTCTATTATCTTGGCCATGATTACCACCGAAATGGTTACCATTCTTGGCATGATAATTTCCCCCATGATGGTTATCATTTTTTCGATGACCGTTGTCACCGGTACGATTATTATCGTGTTGTTGCTCGTTATTCTTTGGTTGGGCTGGCTCGTTATCGCGCTCCAATAACTGAGTCCGATTCACTACATCTGAATACAAACACAATTTATGAGAAATGAGGTATTGACGTATTTTGGGTTTCAAACCTCTTAGAAATATTCGCGTTATTCGCTCCTCATTATCGACAAAATGGGATGCAAACCGGGATAACTCCGCAAATTTAGCCTCGTATTGTGACACAGTCATATTGTTTTGCTCCAACTTGATGAATTCCACCTCCTTCATGTGACGAATACTATCAGGAAAGTACTTTTCGTTGACCAGCTCTTGGAACTTCTCCCAAGACATCTTCAGTGCGGCAGGTTGAGTACGTTTTATAGATTTCCACCAGTAATCTGCCTCTGCACGCAACATGAAGGTGGCAAAAGGAACCTTTTGCTCCTTGGAGCATCCCAAGACATCAAATATCTTGCAGATCTATTTTATCCACGTCTCCGCCTTAAGTGATTTTGGCTCTCCAAAAAACTCCGGTGGTTTCAATTCCTTAAACTACTTGGCCATGACCGTCCGAGAGTTGCCAGTATTTCCACCTGCATTTTGGATAGAAGTCGCTTTTGCCTGATGTTGCATGAATTACATAATGCCTCTGAACATTTCATCGTTCATCATTTGGTCAGTGTTGTTGTTTGCCTGAGGATTGTCGCCTTCCTGATGCACATTATCCTGACTATTGATCTGTGGAGACTCAACGTCTCCTATGCTCCTTTGATATTCTCAACATTTTTAGAATCATTTTTAAATACTGCCACAAAGCAAGAGTTAAATAACATATCACATATTATCCCTATACTCTGACCAACCAATTAAATACCAAATAAACTTAGGTAGGTCATACTAGCGAAAGAATTCCCCGTCTCTCCCCTCCTAGTTCTTATCTCACATCTCAGACAAGGATCATATCCCTAAGATTTGATACCAACCGCGACGCCCCCAAAATAGGTATACATCACCCATCTTGAGTTGCCAAATACATGATACAAAATTCAAATTTCAATCTTTAATATACAACAAGAGAGCTGTGAGTTTTAATACAAATATTGTCTTCTAGACAATATCCACTCTCAGAATAAGTCCTCATTACATTTATTGTCACACTATTTAACAGAATAGTGAGGACTACTAATACTATCATCTGGACCGTCACTCCATTCCCCGACTAGTCTCGGTTACATTCTCATTTCCTAAAGAGAATAGTGAAAGAAAGGATGAGCTCAACTAGCCCAGTAAGAAATATTATGACTAAGATAATGCAGAATAAATTATTATTAGTCTTCAACAATGTTAAACTGATAAAATATAATAGACATCAAGTTTAACTCCATCGGAACAAGCAATCCATTAAAAGAGTCAAGTAGAGAATAAAATCTACTATATTTTATGATTTAAAAGATTTTTCATCACTTTTATCGCTGAGAATCAGCATAATAAATAATCCACATCATCGAATCACCCATGCACTATGGCCAAGGATATTCTTTAGTATCACGACCACAAATTATCCATGCACTACGGGCCAAGGAAATTCGTGTATTCATCAATGGTCATGATCATGCCAACAACTGTCCATCAATGCACTACGACCAAAAGGACTTTTACCACATCATTTGTAACATTACGGTCATGATTATACCGAATAATCCCTTGTCATAATCATACCAAGTCCATCTATGCACTACAGACCACAGATGACTTTCAACATAATATAAACATGAGGATGATGACAATGATATAAGAATTCAATAAAACAAGTTCACGAATTAATTTGTCCAGGAACCAATAACGTCCAAATTGTCAACATGATACTTCTTTGTATAGTAAAATTCAAGAATGCTTAGAAGAATATTTTCATGAAAAGATACTGGATGAAGCGCATATATCAAGGATATTCCATTAATTTCATAGAGTATAGAAGTCAAAACTTTAACCAACTGAGTATAATAAAGAATGGAATAACAAAGAAATCACCATGCATGCGGTACGTCGCATATACAGGTTATTCCAACAGAATAATAAGTAACGGAACCAGGTCAGGCAAAATTCGCACCGACAGGATGTTCCAACAGAATAATAAAGAATGGAATAACAACATAAATCACCATGCATGCGGTACTTCGCATAGACATGTTATTCTAATTGAATACTAAATAACGGAATCAGGTCTGGCGTAAAACGTACAGATAGGATATTCTAACAGAATAATAAAGACGAAACCGGGTCCGACATAAAATGCACAGACAGGATATTCCAACAGAATAATAAAGACGGAACCAGGTCCGGCGTAAAACGTACAGACATGATATTCCAACCGAATATTAAAGAATGTAATAACAGAAGAATTTTACCAAGTATAGGGTAGCCCGCGTATACAGGTTATTCCAACAGAATAATAAAGAATGGAATAACAGAAGTTCTCTTCATGAATACAAAAGAATTAATACCCTTACGGGTACAACAAATAATATCCCTTACCGTAAAAAAACTTGATATCGGAGTAGTGAAGTAGCAGAATACTCTTTTTCTTTCTCTTTATAATTTCTCTCTCTAGAGTTTCAGTGTATTCATAAGAAAATAATGAAGGAATGAGCTTCTATTTAAAGAAGAATGGACTGCATAATAACTAATTCATGAACGGTCCAAATTGAGTTACTTTAAATCGGACGATCCATATTTAAAGCAAAATCTTTTAAATAAAACATAATATATTTTATTTATAATCTAATAAAACGAATAACTTTATAAAAGTATTATGTTTTATATAAAAAGATTTTACTATGCAAAATACTATGCAGGCACTATGCAACACTATGCAGGCACTATGCAACACTATGCATAATAAAATATAATATATTCTAACTATTGTCTAATAAAACAAATAACTTTATAAAAGTATCCTGTTTTATATAAAAAGATTTTACTATTAGCTTAATAAAGCGAATAACTTTATAAAAGTATTTTGTTTTATATAAAAAGCTTTTCTGTTTTATTACATTAATAATACTAATAAAACAAAACTTATATATATATATATATATATATATATATATATATATATATAACAATCAACAATAATTGAATCAAATAACGTGAGATACTATGCAGCAACTACTGTAGCAATAATTGAACAAAACTGAGTGACTTCTCACGTAAATATCAATAATTAATACCGTGTGCTACTATGCAACCATGCGTATTACTGTACTTTTACTACCGAGTAGTTCAACAGTATCAACGGTAAAACTTTCGCCATTATTTTTAATAAAATATTTTTGTCATTTTCTCAATCCGACAATAATTCCGTTATGGGTTCCACCAATGATTGTGCCGTCGTACGAATATTCCCTGTTAAAATGAATATTCCCCGACCAATCGAATATTATATAACAACTTGCGTACTTTGCAAATTTTATAAATATTACCCATAACTATAATATTATATTAAATCCACACCATAATATTCAAAAAAATTATTTCGAGAAAATTAAATATTTATTCATAAAATCTGGGGTCTCACATTTTTATTTTGATTAAATGATATTTTTACATGTGTCAGTGGCATTTTTGAACCTTCTCCCTTTTAGCCTCCACGTGTCTGCCATGTCAGCCAATTTTAACCCCCTTTGTCTTCTATTAACGGCAGGGGCACGGACAACCAAAAAATGTAACGTTAAGGTTACTTTTGGACAAAAAAAAAGTATAGGGTGCTCGGTAGACATCGCGGTAAAAGTCAGGGTCATTTTTGAACCTTCTCCCTTAAAATAATCTATGAATTCAAAAAAGCTCCAATCTCCTTTCATTCTCCCATTTAAATATAATTAAAATTATAGTCCATGGACTATCAAGTTCTTAGATTTATTCTTGTTGGTGTTTCAAATATAGTCACATACTATATTTAGTCTACCTGCTGGAGCTGGAAGATAAATCATAAACTAAATATAATCTAGGATTGTGCTGCAGGAGTTGCTCTTATAAGCTTTGTTTAGATCATGCATGAATGTTAATCTAACCATAAATATGATTCTTGTTCTATCCTCTCACGTATGATTCTAACCATAAATATGATTCACGTATGTTCTATTCTCTCACGTATGATTCTTTTTTCTCTAAAATGTATTATTTTCTCTCTCTAAAATTTATCTAACACTCAGTCTCACATTGAAAGATATAAAAAAAATTGTCTGTTTATAATAAGTAATTAAGTTACTAACTATAATACCTTCAGTCATGATCTTTTGAGTGAACCCGTGGTAGACGAAGATGACCCAAGAAGATATTATTGGGCTAGTAGTTTAAGGCATTGTTTGGATGAATTTGATTCAATTCGAATTTGGGATTTGACCCTAAATTTGTTCTGAACTCGTGATTTGACCAGAGTCGTTACATATGGTATTAGAGGTTGGTGATATTATTCCACAATGGATAGAGGTCTGGAGGTGGGGACACAATCGTCACATATGGTATTAAAGACTGGTGGTATAATATGGAACAATGGAGAGAGGTCCGATAAAATTTATCTAGGAACACTTAGAAGGGGGGGGGGGATTGAATAAGTTTGGGAGCAATCTATGACCAATTTTTAAACTTTAAACTAAACTATTAATTTCAGGCTACTATAATAATTGAAATTAGCTTACTGAATTAATATAGTCTATTTAGAAAATATCCTGCTGAATTTATATCTTAAATAAAATACTTGATGTTAAAGAATTATCTTAATATAATGGAAGTATTAAAATTTTAATTATTAAGATAATTAAATAGCTTAGGTGATTTTAAAGTAAAGCAAATAATAAAATCAACACCAAGATTTTTTACATGGTTCAGATATTACCCTCTATAATAATAGCCTAGTCCACGTCCAATACCAACTAGTATTGAAGACTCACTTTATTTATTTCTTTATAAACAATCACAGATTACAAAACAAATTCAAAAATTAATTAACAATTAATTTTCCTTGAGCTCTCTTGCTCCTTGTGCACCTATGCACTCTTCAAGCACCTTTGCTTCCTTGAACTTGTTTGTAAACCTTTTTTCTAATCCAATAGGATTAATACCTTTAGACTACACTTAATCTAAATAGAAAATTCAATACAAATATAGAGGTCTATGATCAATGCAAGAATAATCAATTTAACAATTAAAGGGTCAACTATATGCAATGATCAATTAGCACAAACTAAATAAACAATTAATTTCTTACCCAATATCAGCTCAAAGAATACCAGAAATTTATTTACTTAGCTGATCGAGATTTACACCAATTAAACACATTGCTCGATATAATCAATAATTGATGCAGAAAATAATTTCGTGAGTTGTATGGGTTAAAGCATGTCTTTCTGTATTTATAATCAAATTAAAGTTACAGTTGTATAATGAGCCCAACCAAACAGCACTGATATGTTACCAACAGATAAGCACAAAATAAGAATTTAGTTTGAGAAATAATCTCATCTATATGCATGTTGGACTCTTTAAAAAATTATCCCACTAACCACTTTGACTAATTCTTATCCTTGTAGAGTGGCGTGTAGCAGTGAGTAACAAATCAAAGTAATAGAGTCCAAATCTTCCATAATTGCACTCCTAGAAAATAGCACACTCTATATATATAGCTGGCATGCACACAACTTAAAAACCACATATATATTCAATATTTTTGCATGAGAAATATTTATTCCTTGAAAACCGCACATGCAAGAAATAATAAGAATATTGCTTATTTTGTTTAAGCTCTCTAGGCAACTCTTAGATACATAGAACTTCACATGTAGCTAAAGAAAGAAATATTCCAAGAATATTAATGCACGCATAACTCATGTCATAAATTCTCTTTGTTCCCATAGCATATCTAATTTTTAGAAAAACCTTTTAGATTTATTAAATCATTTTTCATTTAAGACATATAACAAGATGTAAAGCAAATAATATGTCCTAGATCCTTTAAATAAAAAATCAATTATTATTCAATTAATCTTACATTTGTTTTCCTAGAAAAGATAATCTTCATTTGAAAATCCCATCAATGTTCCTTTTATCAACAGATATCTGAAACACCATAAAACAATTTAGTATATGATCATTTCATCATCAACACTTAAGGATGGAATATGACAAAGTCAACATTCTCCCCCTTTTTGATGATGACAACCCAAAGTTGTTTAACTCCCCCTGAATATATGCATAACAAAATTAGCTCCCCCTAAATCCATGCAATAATATTATTTCAGGATTCTGAAAATTAATTTTCAGTAAAGTTACAAAATCCTGAATTTTGTAATCAATTGCAAACACCTTGTTACCTGCAGTATTTGTTAGTTCATCAAATATAAAAAAAATTACTGCTAATAAATATATCAAATATTAAAATCCAATTCCCAAATTAATAATAAGTCTTTTGGTGATGCACACCAAACCAAAATCAACATACAATCTAAAACCCAAAATAAAATCATTCAAAATCATCATAATAAACTTAGGTAGGACACAATTGTCACATATGGTATTAGAGGTTGGTGGTATTATCCCACAATGAAGAGAGCTCTGGAGGTGGGGACACAAAGTCAAGCCGGTAAAGATCTAATAAGGAATTAAGTTGCTAAGTATAGTACTTTCAAACATGACTGTGACGATGACCCATAGTAGTTTAAGGTATTATTTGGATAGATTTGATTCGATTTGAATTTGGGATTTGACTCGGGCCGTTTAAATTTAATTAGTCAAAATTTTTATTTTTACTTTTTATTCATTTTGTAATTAAGGTAATGCAAGTAATTTGACTGTTTCCTAATAATGAATATATTATATTCATTTAGGAATGGAATAGACCAGGCCAATTATACGATTATCTTTAAAAGTTGTCGTTTTAAAAATATATTTTTAATTTTGAAATTAATAAAACAATAAAAGTTAGATGGACCAGTATACATGTATGCATATATGGGAATGAAGTCAAGACCTAATTGCTTACATTTTCAGATTAGGTTGAGTTCTAAACTTATTATGTTGTGAGCACATGTGACGTGCCAACAATTACGTGCGAAATTTGGAATCTTTTTCACTTCAAAATTGCCTATATAAAGAGGTAAAGGCAAGGCTCAACTATTATCCTTTACCATTGAGTTAGTGCTTATATAGCTCTACTTGTCATCTTATAGTTCTTCCTATATAGAACTTCAAGCATTATGGATTGCATAAATAGCAACCCTAGTGTTCAGTGCCTCACTAATGTCTCAGGAATTAGTGTAATAGATCAAAGCCGGCGAACTGCTAACTACAAACCAAATATTTGGCAATACGATCTCCTAGAGGCACTTACAAGTGAATATGCTGTGAGATTCGTTTTTTTCCTGGCTACATTGTTGTTATATTTTTGAGTTAGACATATATCTCGTATACAGTCCAATAATAGTGCCTTTTTTATTATGCAGGATAAGAAATATGAAAAACGCTTTAACGAGCTGATAGAGGAAGTTAAAGGCATGATTTTTGATACTGCAGACACATTGGCAAACTTGGAGCTTATAGACAACATTCAAAAACTGGGCTTGGCTGACCTTTTTGAGCATGAAATTGTGGAAGCTCTAGATATTGTAGCATCTAATCGGAATCCAAGCATCGGGAAGGATCTCTATGCTACTGCCTTAGTATTTACGCTCCTTCGCCAGCAAGGCTACCTAGTTTCTCAAGGTACATACCTTTGATATTGTGATTTTTTTTGGGACATTGGACTTGGAAAACGCGGAGGAACAGAAAAGAAAAGGAAAATAAAAATAAATGTACAAAATATATCAAAATGAAGATCAACCTAGTTACTCAAACCATGTTAAATTATAATGTAATAAATGGTTAAAATGTTTCAACAAATTTCTAGACTTCATTTCCTTTTCCCTTTCCTTTTTTTCCCTCAAGTTCTCCACGTTCTGCTTTAGAATGAGTAATGTATGCAGAAGTTGTAGAACTTACCTATACAAAACTCAACACGATTGTACGTTAGATCCCTGTAAAATTTTGTCCAATTAAACTAGACAACTTAATTATGCCTAGTTACCTAACGTTTTCCTTGTAGTATTACCTAATATCTAATTTTTGATATGTGCTTATGTCAAATTCAGATATGTTTATTGGCTTCGTGGATTCGAGTCGTGAACTCATGGAAATTGGCACAAAATCAGATGTCAAAGCACTGCTCAAGCTTTTTGAAGCCTCACATCTAGCCTTAGAAAGTGAAAACATATTGGATGAATTGAAAGAGATTGCTAGAAGAAATCTCAAGAATGTCAGTTCAAAACTAGATGATACTTCTCTTGCCAAGACTGTATCCCACACTTTGCAGCTCCCATACAGATTGGAATGGTATAATGTCAAGAGACAAATCTGTTATCATGAGAAAGATACCAACACAAAGTCTCTTTCGCTCAATCGTCTAGCAAAACTAAACTTCAATATGGTTCAAGCCACACATCAGAAAGAGCTAAAAGAGATATCAAGGTACATATTGACATGAATAAACTATTAGCTGACCAATGAAACTATGATACAAACGAAAATTCACAACAACATATAAAACTCAAATGAGATACTCATGTCTATTTGTTTTTGTCAGCTGGTGGAGGAATCTTGGAATAGCTGAAAGTTTTACCTTTACAAGAAATCGAATTGTTGAAAGCTACTTGTGGGCCGTGGGGGTCGCTTTTGAACCTCAGAATGGAAGTTTGAGAAAATGGCTTGCAAAAGCTATTAAGCTGGTTCTAGTAATTGATGATGTTTATGATGTTTATGGTACTTTGCAAGAATTAGAGCATTTCACCAGCGCTGTCGATAGGTTAGTCTTGATATACCAATACAAATTAAAAGGCTAAAATTAAAAACACTCTTTCTCAAGGTGCAATTAGTAGCGCATGCAAAATTATACCTTTGGATCAATTTTATACTACTAATTATATCTTAAAAGTTAAAATCTTAAACTAATAATCATTGAGGGATAGGTTTGCTACTTGGTCAAACTCAACGATAAAAACATAGCATGGGACAGTTTTGGATTTTTAGTGTTACAAAAGCAAGCTTGTTGAGCATGAAATGGCATGGTGATTTTCTTATGTTATCAACTTATGATCAAAAATATATAATTTCAGTTGGGATGCTGAGGGAACTCAAAACCTTCCGGAGTGCATGAAGATTTGTTTCCAGACATTGTATGATACGACAAACGAGATTGCTTACGAAATCCAGAAGGAAAAGGGTTGGGATTCGGTTTTACCTCATTTGCAAGAAGTGGTAATTGTTCATTCTCTCTCTGTGTCTCCTCCCTCTCTCTCCACCTCTTAATAATACTCTCTCCGTGCTACAAAACAACCTCATTTGTCAATTATTTTCTCTAGAAAAATATGAGTCAATCTCATTTCTTTTGATAATAGTATAAAATGACACAATATTTACAAGTTCATTATCACAATTTTATGACGATGTCATCACTATTATGACTTGAGAGACATTCTCCACTTAATACCAATTAATTTTAAATTGAATGTTTTAACATGGTGTCAAAGTTAAAGTCCTCTTTCTATTTTTCTTGTGAGTACTTTTCATGTGGACCAGTGATGTGCTTCCTTGAGCTACTGTTCTATATTCATGTGATGAAGGACACGCATACTTCTCATCATCACGTGTGTCACATGTACTCAGATGTGAGGAGCATATTGAGTTTCATAGTCTCACATCAGTTAATTAAGACAATTTTTTTATATAACTTGAGAGATCTCTCCACTAATTCAATCGAAAACATACATGAATTAAATAATTAAAAAACTTACGAAGAAACACGGAACAAAAACAAGTTTTTAAAATATGTAAATTTACAAATTAATGAGACTTTTTTTATGTGTAGAGTATGTCAAGAAGTCAAAAATCCAATAAATGTTTATATATGGAGTGAGGGAGTATCTCTTGTGAAACCACAAGCTCCGTCTCTGTCTTTGATAGGTCATAAGTTATATCTATTAATAAACTGGGAGGGTGGAGGCCATATACTTCAAAAGGAAAGGGGAAAAAAGATTTATTGTTTTTTTTGCCTACCACCTTCTCTTAATCCCTTTTTATCTCATATTTCTCTCTCTCCATTACCTCACCTTCTCTCTCTTATTAACCCACGTTTTTCTCCTGTTATATATTAAGAATTTAAGATAAACACACACATTGTTATTGTGTGCCAAATAGCTGGTCCAAATAATACCTAACTAGAGCTCATAGTCATTATAATTATTTAGCCTAGCTAGGTACGTATATGATCCATCCTTACTCATAAAAAAACAGGTCCTATTTGTAGAATTTGCGAACATTAAAATTGAATCTTGTTTCATATTTACTCCTAGTTAAAAATGATAGATTCTTAGTTAAGTAATATTTATCTAATAATAAAATTATGATGACAAATTTGGAAGATATTGTGTCATTATATATTAATGTAAAAACAAAACACTCTTTTTTAGAACAAAAAATTAGTATGTATGACTTTTTTTGGTAGAACAGAGGAAGTATATATTATAGTTTATGAAATTAATATATATTTTTTCTCAGTGGGCTGATTTTTGCAAAGCATTACTTGTGGAAGCAAAGTGGTATAACAAGAGCTATACACCTTCCCTGCAAGAGCATTTAGACAACGGATGGATTTCCTCATCCGGCCCTATACTATCTCTGCACTCATTATTTTCTGTCACACATGGATTAGCAGAAGAAGCCTTCGAGCTTCTCGAAAGTACACATGATCTTGTATACAACGCGTCACTGATAATTCGCCTTTGCAATGACCTGGGGACCTCAGCTGTAAGCGCTTTATATATACATATATGAAAATGATTCATACCAAGTACGTAGTTGGTTTGGACAAAAAACTGACATACATCATCTATACTATTAAGAAGTAACGGATGGTTAAAAAAATACATTATCCGCTATTAATAATAGTGTACGCTAATTAGAATAAGGGCTTGACTTTATTAAATAACCCGGGCTAAGGGTTTATAATTCAGGGTTTACTATTTATTAACTACTTTTTTAAACCAAAATTTAGGATTTAATAATCTTATTAACCTCTAGTTAATAAATGTTAAACCCTTGCTAATAAACCATAAATCCTAGTCAATAAACTCTAAACGCTGATTAATAAAGTATTAACCTTAGTTAATAAATATTTAACTCTAGTTAATAAATTCTTAACCTTAGTTTATAAAATCTAAATCCTTGTTAATAAACCTAAATTCTAGTTAATAAAACTAATCTCTCATTCTGATTAGCGTTTGCTACTTTTAGTATATATTAGTAGATGATGTGTGTTTTTTTAATCATCTACTATTATTAGTAGCGGACAACTATTTTGGCTTTTTTAATTTCGTCAGTTGAAGTTTAAAATGGATGATAGAGATGATGTTTGCCTTATAATGATCCGTAACAAGTATTTGCTACACAAGGCATACACCATCTATATATACCATTGAAAACAAGAAAGAACGACCATGATTAGAAACAGAAAATCGACCTCTGCAACAATTAGTAGCGGATGTTTAAAAAAACTCATATCATCCGTTACTAATAGTAGCAGATGTTAATCAGAATAAGAGTTTGACTTTATTAACAAAAATTTCTATTAATTCACTAAGGTTTAGAGTTTATAAATATGAGTTTAGGGTTTATTAACTCATTTTTAACTGGGTTTAAGGTTTATTAACTCTATTTAATAAAGTCAAACTATTATTCTGATTAGCGTCCGCTACTATTAGTAACGGATGATATGATTTTTTTAACCATCCATTACTAATAGTAGTGGACGTCAATTTTCAATTTTAATCATGGTTATTCCTTTCTTTTTTTTCAATGGTATAGATGATGTATGCACTATAAAAATCCATAACAAATACATGATACGAATCATTTCTCATATATATATATATAGACAACATTTTACTTTGTCTATGGATTGGAATTAAAATAAGTGAATGTTTCCTATTTGTAGGCTGAACTAGAGAGAGGCGATGCTCCATCATCAATCCTATGTTTAATGCGAGAAAAAAATGTTTCAGAAGAGGTAGCTCGCGTGCATATTCGAAGCTTAATAACCAATTCATGGAAGAAAATCAACTATGGGTGCGTAATGCAATCTCCATTGCTGCAACCATTTGTGAAGTGCATAAAAAACACAGCGCGAGTGGCGGAGTTCATATACCAAAATGGAGATGGATTTGGCGTTCCTGACCATGAGACTCGAGACCATGTGTTGTCTCTACTGATGGAACCTCTTCCACTCAACTGAAATGAAGTCTCTGCATGTTATATTTGCTACTAATATATGCGTGGACTTAATGACCGAAAAAATCACTGATTTTTTTGTCAACTTATCAAAAAAACATATAAATAATTTTTCAAATGTAATATTCTAAACCCTTGTAATAAATTTTATAATTATAAATGCATTATTAAAGTCTAAAAGCTTTTGGATAAGAAATTATTTATAATTTAGTCTTTAATAATGTAAAAGCTTCCTTATCCAAAAATATTTTGGGAGGCTTCTCAAGGAAGCCTCCCCTTTCTTATCCAAAAGCTTGACCAATGTTGACCTAATTAACCTAACAAGTGCTTAATTAAACTACAAAGGTAATTAACTAAAAAAAACATGGTTAACCTTACTAATGATGGGGCAAGATTAGAATAAAAGTAAGTTGGATGGCTTGACATGGAGATAAAAGTCTTGAGGGACTAACTAACAAACTAGCAAAATCTTTGCCTATAAATAGCAAACTTCCTTCATTTTATCTCACTTTATCAACATAAGAACAACAACCAAGAAAAGTTAAGAGAGAGAGAGAGAGAGAGAGAGAGAGAGAGAGAGAGAGAGAGAATTTTGGCTGTTATACACAGAGATAAAGGAGAGGGAGCTCAATCAACCAAGAAGAAGAAAGAACAAGAAGATAAAAATCAAAGGGTGCAACCACAACCACTGGGTATAAACCCTAATCCATTTAAAAGTTTAAAAAATCTTTTTTCTTTTATGAAAATAATTAGGCCCTATGTATACTTAAGTTTATTTTGAAGATATATATGTTGTAATACCATGGATCATGGAGGAAAAGTTGAAAATACAAATTAAAATAAGGAAAAGAAGCATGAACTAGTTAAGAAAAACCCTAAACTAATTCCTAGAAAATATTTTATGGAATTAATATATATGTATATGAATTTGTTTATTCTAAGAGTAAATAAGAACATGTTAGGCTGTGATAGCATGATGTAACGCCCTCAAATTCGGGTCCCTTGAACCTCGGATCTGGTACGTCACGGTACTAACTTTATTCTAATATATATAACCTTTGTTCATAAAGTAATGAACACAACCAGACTTTTATATTAATTAATACATTATTCCCTTTTATTTCAGAATCTGTAACCTTCATAATTGGTTATTACATCTATAGAAAGTTCAGTATCTATTTATACATCTTAAACTATAAACAATATGTTTTATAATGAGATATTAACTTACGAGTATTCATTAACTCTCAATTCAAATTTAAAATATTTTTTTGTGTAGAGTATTTAACTCAACATCTACAATATATAATATTAACATTCATCTAGCTTAGTTTGAAACTATTATACTGTTATTTCATTATTATACTTGTGGGCAATAGTGCTAACTCTTGCTTAATAATAACATTGCAGTTAAGAACGAAAGAACCGATGAACCTTCCACTAGTAAAGACAAGGGCAAAGTTAGCAAGTGATGAAGACTTGTTATTTTTATTAGATGATGTATTTATGTTTAAGACTTGAGTTACTGATGTTATTTAAGACTTATTTGTTTATGATTCCGCACAGATGTTTAAGGTTAGTTTAACCTGGGATTGTATTATTATTATTTGGATGTTGTAACCCTTAAGGAGATTTATTATTATTTCTATCTATTGTATGGTTTGCATTTATTATGGGTAGATAGATAGATGATATTTGTACAGTGAACACCAAATCCCGTGGAATTGAAGTACCCGGATTTGGGGGTGTCACATTTCGCTCTCCATTACCTCACTTTCTCTGTTATTAACCCACGTTTTTTCCTATTATATACTCCCTCCGTCCTAGGATAAAAGTTTTGATGAACTTTTCACGCATATTAAGAAGATGAATAAAATGACAAAATTGCCTATAATAATGTCATTAAATATGGAGAGAGAATTAGAATAAGAAAGGTATGAGATATTTAATGCTACGGGTATAATAGGAAAATATGTGTAAAAATTTGGTTATTAAAAAAAATGGACATTTAACATGGGACTACCCAAAATAGTAATAAGGACTTTTATCATGGGACGGAGGGAGTATTAAGAATTTAAGATAAACACACATATTGTTAGTGTGCCAAATAGCTGGTCCAAATAATCTAGAGCTCAGTTGTGACGCCCCCAAAATAGGTATACATCACCTATTCTGAGTCGCCAAATATATGGTACAAAATATAAATACAATCTTTAAAATACAACAAGAGAGTTGTGAGTTTTAATACAAATACTGTCTTCTAAACAATATCAACTCTCAGAATAAGTCCTCATTATATTTATTTTCACACTATTTAACAGAATAGTGAGGACTACTAATACACCATCTAGGACCATCACTCCGTTCCCCGACTCGTCTCAGCTACGTTCTCATTTCCTGAAGAGAACAGTGAACGAAAGGGTGAGCTCAACTAGCCCAGTAAGAAATATTATGACTAAGATAATGCAGAATAAATTATCATTAGTCCTCAACAGTGTTAAACTGATAAAATACAATAAATATCAAGTTTAACTGCAGCGGAACATGCAATCCATTAAAAGAGTCAAGTAGAGAATAAAATCTACTATCTTTTATGATTTAAAAAGGTTTTCATCACTTTTATCGCTGAGACTCAGCTTAATAAATAATCCACATCATCCATGCACTACGGCCAATGATATTCATTAGGGTCACGACCACAAATTATCCATGCACTACGGGCCAAGGATATTTGTGTATTCATCAATGGTCATGATCATGCCAACAGCTGTCCATCAATGCACTACGGGCCAATAAGGACTTTTATCACATCATTTGTAACATTACGGTCATGATTACACCGAATAATCCCTAGTCATAATCATACCAAGTCCATCTATGCACTACAGGCCAAAGATGACTTTCAAAAAACTATAAACATGAGGATGATGACAATGATATAAGAACTCAATAAAACAAGTTCACAAATTAATTTATTCAGGAACTAATAATGTCCAAATTGTCAACATGATACTGCTTTGTAGAGTAAAATTCAAGAATGCTCAGAAGAATATTTTCATGAAAGATACTGGATGAAGCGCAAATATCAAGGATATTACACTAATTTCATGGAGTATAGAAGTCAAAACTTTAACCAACTGAGTATAATAAAGAATGGAATAACAAAAGAAATCACCATGTATGCGGTACTTCGCATAGACGGGTTATTCCAACTGAATAATAAATAACGGAACCAGGTCAGGCGTAATACGCACCGACAAGATGTTCCAACAGAATAATAAAGAATGGAATAACAACAGAAATCACCATGCATGCGGTACTTCGCATAGACAGGTTATTCTAACAGAATACTAAATAACGGATCCAGGTCAGGTGAAATTCACATCGACAGGATGTTCCAACAGAATAAATGAATAATAAAGACGGAATCAGGTCCGGCGTAAAGCACAGACATGATATTCCAACATAATAATAAAGATAGAACCAGGTCCGGCGTAAAGCACAGACAAGCTATTCCAACAGAATAATAAAGAATGGAATACAGAAGAATTTCACCAAGTATAGGGTAGCCCGCGTATACAGGTTATTCCAACAGAATAATAAAGATGGAATAATAGAAGTTCTCTTCATGAATACAAAAGAAATAATACCCCTTACCGTAAAAGAAACTTGATATCGGAGTAATGAAGTAGTAGAATACTCTTTTTCTTTCTCTCTATAATTTCTCTCTCTAGAGTTTCAGTGAATTCGTAAGAAAATAATGAAGGAATGAACTTCTATTTATAGAAAAATAGACTGCATAGTAACCAATCCATGAACGGTCCAGATCGTTTTACCTTAATCTGACGGTCCATATTTAAAGCAAAATTTTTTAAATAAAATATAATATATTCTATTTATAATCTAATAAAACGAATAACTTTATAAAAGATTTTACTATGCAAATACTATGCAGGCACTATGCAAACACTATGCATAATAAAATATAATATATTCTAATTATTGTCTAATAAAACAGATAACTTTATAAAAGTATTTTGTTTTATATAAAAAGATTTTACTATTAGCCTAATAAAATGAATAACTTTATAAAAGTATTCTGTTTTATATAAAAAGTTTTTCTGTTTTATTACGTTAATAATACGAATAAAACAAAACTTCGTCATCATATAAAATATCGACAATAATTGAATCAAATTGAGTGACTTCTCACATGAGCATTAATAAAAAATACCGTGTGCTACTATGCAACTACGCGTATTACTGTACTTTTACTACCGAGTAGTTCAACAGTATCAACGGTAAAACTTCCGTCGTTATTTTCATAAAAAATATTTTTGTCGTTTCTCAATCCGACAATAATTCTGTTGTGGGGTCCACTAATGATTATACTGTCGTACGAATATTCCCTGTTAAAACGAATATTTCCTGACCAATCGAATATAATATGATAACTTGCATACTTTAAAAAATTTGTAAATATTACCCACAACTATTATATCAAATTCATTCTATAATATTCAAAAATGATATTTATAGAAAAATTATTTTTATTCATAAAAACTGGGGTTTTACTTCAGTCATTATAATTATTTAACCTAGCTAGGTATATGATCCCTCCTTTCTCATAAAAAAAACAGGTCCTATTTGTAGAATTTGCCAATATTAAAATCGAATAATAAAATGAAAAATTCTTAGTTAAGTAATATTGATCTAATAATGAAATTATGATGACAAACTTGGAAAACATTCTATCATTATATAGTAATGTAAAAACAAAACACTGTTTTTCAGAACAAAAAATTAGTATGTTTTGACTTTTTTTCTCAGTGGGCAAATTTTTGCAAAGCATTACTTGTTGAAGCAAAGTGGTATAACAAGAGCTATACAACTTCCCTGCAAGAGCATTTAGACAGCGGATGGATTTCCTCATCAGGCCCTATACTATCTCTGCGCTCATTATTTTCTGTCACACATGGAGTGGCAGAAGAAGCCTTCGAGCTTCTCGAAAGTACACATGATCGTGTATACAACGCTGATAATTCGTCTTTGCAATGACTTGGGGACCTCAACTAGTAGTTATGAACTAAAAACTGGAATACAACATTTATATCATTGAAAACTAGAAGGAAAGTCCAGAATTTAAAATTGAAAATCAACGTTAGCAACTATTAGTAGCGGATAATTAAAAAAACACATCATCTACTATTAATAGTAGCGGTCGCTAATCAGAATAACAGTTTGTCTTTATTAACCCGCGCGGGTTAAGGGTTTATTAACTCGGGTTAAGAGTTTATAAACAAGGTTTTACGGTTTATTAACTCATTTTTTAACCAGGGTTTAGAATTTATTAAAACTTCTAGTTAATAAATCTTAAACCATAGTTAATAAACCATAAAGCCTAATTTATAAACTTAAACACTAATAAACTCTAAACTTTGATTAATAAACCATTAATATTAGTTAATAAATATTTAACCCTAGTTAATAAACTCTAAATACTAGTTAATAAACTCTAATCCTAGTTAATAAACTTAAATTTATGATATGTGTTTTTTAACCATTCGCTACTATTAGTAGCAATAGCGGACGACTGTACCATTGTCTTGGAGACTGTTTTAGCCCATACAATAATTTCTTCAACCTGCAAACCATGTACTCAGTCTCCAGCTGCTTGAACCCCTCATCTGCTCCATGAATATAACTTCCTCCAAATTACCATGAAGGAAAGCTATCTTCACATCAAGCTACTCTAAGTCTAGATCATAGCTAGCCATCAATGCAAAAATAATCCTGATTGAGGTATGTCTCACCACCGGAGAAAACACCTCATCATAAGTCAATATATCCCCTTCCTCTGTGAGTATCCCTTTACTACTAATCAAGCCTTAAACCTTTCCCTTTCCTTTTTTAATACAACTCCTTTCTTCTTGTATACCCACTTGTACTCCACTGGTTTATTTCCCTCAGGTAATTCTGATAATCCTCAAGTCTTGCTCTTTTTTAATGACTCCATCTCCTCCACCATGGCCTTCATCCATCTGTCCCTTTCAGGACTAGCAATAGCTTCCTGAAAAGTAGACAAATCCCCACTAGTAGTAGATAGAGCATATGTAACCATATCATCAAACCTATACCTCTCCGGTGGTTTGATAGTGTGTCTGGGTCTCCTTGCGGCTATGCTTTCTTCCTGCTGTTGCTGATTATCTTGTTCCATTGGCGGTGGATTGCCAGTGTCATAGCTTTCCAACTCAATTTGTATTCCATGCTGCAGATTGTTGTGTCTTCACTAGCCTCAATTTTTTGACCTTCTTGATGTGTCTTAACTATGGAAGCTTCATCAAAAATCACATCCCTACTGATCACTACTTTCTTTGATTTAAGATCCCAAAGCTTGTACCCATTCACACCTTTCTTATACCCAAGAAAGATACATTGTTTTGACTTGGCATCAATATTTGATTTCTCATCACCCGGAATGTGAACATAGGCTGGACACCTAAAGATCTTCATGCTTGAGTAATCTACCTACTTGCCTGTCGACACTTTCTGTGCCACCTAATTATCCAGAGCAGTAATTGGCGACCTATTTACAATATGAAAATTCTCTAACATAAAACACGAGGTTTAACATTCAAATCACGTCCCAACCCCTATGAATATCAAGTTCCAATTGTTAACAACTAGTTAAATCACAAATCTTAAGATTACCAAACTTGATATTACCATGTGATTACAATATGTTTTTAACAAAATATAATATGACTAATACCCCTCTATGTTCATTAGATTAGGTTATGATTGCATCTTCTTGGATTGAACAAGCAAAACCTCAAACTGGGCCAAATTGCCTACCGGCGCGCCCGCGCCCGTTTAAGCCTTATTCACAGCGCGGCAGCGCTTCAGATAAGCATAAAAACGGCGCGATAGTGCTACATGGTGCGGGCGCGCTCCAACTATACTTTGGAACGGCGCGACAACGCCACTTCGCAAACACAATTGCTACAGTTTGCGAACAAACTCAGAATAAAGCCAATAAACTCCAACTTCTTTGTTCATACAACAATTTAAGAATACCCAGACACTAAAATTTATATAGAATCATAACCCATGATTTCTATCATGCTTCTAACATTATAAACCACATAAACCATGAATTTAAGGATCAAAAATTAAGGTTTTTGCCATTTTATCGAAGTTTCTTCAAATTTAGCGAAATCACACATAATAGATTCGTTACTACACCAAATCAATCCATTAGACTTGCGTTCTTTTCATTTCTTAATATATGAACATAATCAATCATCAATTTATAGATTAACATACAAATTAAGCATCAATTTTTGTACATATAAGTCATATTCGTACATTTTTCTCTGTAAACTCAAAACTTCCTTTCTAATCAAAATTTCATGGATTAATTCACCCAAAAATTATTTATAAACATCACATAGTAGATTATACATGCATATTAACAATTATAAATAACTTTTCAACAATTTAATCACGAAAATTTAATTACAGAGAACTTAAAATAACTTTTCATGGAGAAACTCAAGAACATAAATTAAAGCTTGAATTTAAATGTTTACCCTTACTTTCTTGTTTGGATTACACAATGATGGTAGAACACTCCTCTTGATTCCCCAATTTTTCTTCCTCAATCTCAATTTCTCTCAAAACTCTCTTTGTGCTTTGTTTTTCTCAGGCTTATATGAACTGACATATAATATACGTATATAATATATTAAGTGACGCATACTTAATTGGTAGCAGTTAGGCGCAGTATGACCTTAACTGCTCCCATGTTCTTAAGGCCATATTTGGCTAGCTTATTAAAGTCCCTTTCTAATTTATTTTAATTAACTAGTTTATTTGTCACACTTTAATTACTCAAATTTTAATATTAAAATTCAATTAAATTAAAGCCAATATTACCCATTAAATCAAAATTTTTGTTTATTAATTAAAATAAATCAATAAATCTCTAATTAATTATTTAAATTAATTAATTAGAATAACATTATAATTATTAACAACTCAATTAATTTAATAATCCCAATTAAATTATAACTTCAAACTATAAAATTATTCCTCATTAATTTAATTAATGTAACACATTTAATTAAATTAATCTACAACAATTTTATCAAATATTTATTTAACTCCATAAATAAATCACAAAAATATTTATTTAATTTAATAAATATTTAAAATAAATTACAAAAATATTGTTCGTCACACCAATGGTGGGGATTATAATATTGGTTGAACATGGTATTAAATAATCTCCTATATTAACTCATTTTATAATTTTTGGACTAATAGTCCAAAGTCAAAATTTGAAAATAAACAAAACACTTGAAATTAATATTCTTATCCTAACTGTAATTCTTGCAAAGAAGCATAACCTAGGTGAAATAATATGTATTATTAATGTTAGTTATGGCTCACTGCTTGATATTAGGGTATCAAATTGGGGTTTGATTTTGAATTCTGTACGTATTCTGGTATTGGTTTTGTATTTGGCTTCTTCTTCTTCTCTTCTTTTTTTTTTTTTGATGTGGACAGGATTTGTGTGTTTTGTATTCCATAATCCGAGTCTTTTGGATTTTATTATAGCATTATTAAACATCGTTTCAGAATATATGCTCTATCTTATTCATCCGCTAGATAACAATGAGAAATGTTCAGTGTATTTGGTCAATATTTTGACTTGAGTTTGGACCCTTATTTATAAGTTAAAAGGAGCAATATCTATTAGTAACGTGTAAGATTGCCTCAATTGATAGGAACTCGTTGATAATAGTGAATGTAATTTCGAGGAAATTATAGTTTTCATTGAGTCATTAGTTGATGAACAAATAATAAATCTATAGCGACTGGCGGGTTTCGATAGGGATAGTGATTGGTCAGATTTTTTTTTTTTTGTTTTTGACTATCAAATAATTAATGTGATTTATTAGAACTGAATTTTTTATAAAATACAGTGATTTAGCGTCAAAATATGAATATTTATAAATATGCACTAGTATCAATTTGGTTTCTCTTATGAATGATCATAGATGTACTAGTTCTTTAACACTAGTTACAAATAATTTTTTATATGGCTGAATGACACTTCTATCTCTTCAAGTTGTTATTCATTTTTAAAGTCGTCCCTAGTCTATTTTTTGTCAATCAGGTCATTTTTCTATTATTTTTTGAAAATAAAGTTTTATTTTTTTGAATCTATATTTTATAAAACTTTATTCAGTTTTAAAAATTTTATAATTTTTTTAATGAAAATAAAGTTTTTTTATTTAATTTTTCTGAATCTATATTTTATGAAATTTTACTCATTTTTTAAAATATAAAAATTTCTATTTTTTCTAAAAATAAAGTTTTATTTTTTTTGAATCTATATTTTACAAAACTTTACTCATTTTTTAAAAAAATGATTTTTTAAAACTTTTTTTCATTAAAATAATAATTATTTTTAAATATTTTTAATTTTTTTTAAATTGGGTTAGTTTTTTATTTATCTTTTACTATTTTTTGTACTTTATTTTCTATTTTTAGTTATTGTTTATAAAATTTCTAATATTAAAAATACATATAATAATGGTAAAGACAAATCGAGTAAATTGGAGGGACAGAAGTGCAAGAAATGTCAAATCAGATAAAGACAAATGGGTCGGGTTGGGTCAATTTTTGGTCTTGTTACAGTCAAATCGGGTAAGAAAAACGTAATCTAAAAAAATGTCACTTTAAGGATCTAATTGATGAAAATGAATTTTAGGGACAATTTTAAAAATGGGTGGCAAATTAGAGGGACAGAAGTGTCATTCAACCTTTCTTATATAGGTAAAAATTAAAGTTATGTTATGTATTGCGAAAATTTTCACCCGAGTTACATTTATGATGTATAAGGAATTAGTTATAAAAAGGTTAAATGTCAGTTATGTCCCTTTAAGTTGTCACTCACTTTCAAAATCATCCCTAAAGTTCATTTTTGGTCAGTTAAGTCCTTAAAGTGATATTTTTTGACGTTTCTGTTCCTCCAACCCGATTTAACCCCAACCCGACCCATTTTAACCAAATTTTGACCAAACCCGACATAGTTTGACCCAACCCAAAATTTTAATATTTTAAAATAAAATAAATAATTTTAATATTCTTAAATAAATTATTATTTTCAAAATAATTTTAAAAAAAGTATATTTAATATTTTAAAATAAATTATTATTTTTTAAATAATTTAAAATAATAATTATATTTAATATTTTAAAATAAAATAATTATTTTAAAAGTAGTAATTTTTAATATTTAAAATAAAATATTAATTTTAATTTTTTTAAAAAATAATAATTATATTTAATATTTTAAAATAAAATATTTTTTAAAAATAATTATTATTTTTAATATTTCAAAATAAAATATTATTTTCAAAATAATAATTATATTTAATATTTTAATTTAATATAAAATTTGAGATCCCAAAATTTTATGAATAAAGATTTAATTTTTCTTGAAATAATTTTTTTATATTATGGTGTGCATTTGATATAATGTTGTAGTTATGAGTAGTATTTATAAATTTTGAAAAGTATGCAAGTTGTCATATTATATTCGATTGGTCGGAAAATATTCTTTTTATCAGGGAGTATTCGTACAACGGCACAATCATTGGTGGACTCCGCAACAGAATTATTTTCGGATTGAGGAAAACGACAAAAATAGTTTTATGAAAATAACGGCGGAAGTTGTACCGTTAACTGTTGAAACACTCGGTGTTAAAAGTACAGTCATACGCGTGGTTGCATAGTAGCACACAGTATTGATTATTGATGCTTAAGTAATAAGTCACTTAGCTTTGTTTTATTGGTATTATTAATGTAATAAAACAGAAAACTTTTATAAAGTTATTTTATAAATAGAATATATTATATTCTATTATGCATAGTATTTTGCATAGTAAAATCCTTTTATATAAAACAGAATACTTTTATAAAGTTATTCTATAAATAGAATATATTATATTTTATTATGCATAGTGTTGCATAGTGCCTGCATAGTATTTTACATAGTAAAATCTTTTTATATAAAACAGAATACTTTTATAAAGTTATTCGTTTTATTAGATTATAAATAGAATATATTATATTTTATTTAAAAAATTTTGCTTTAAATATGGACCGTTCGATTAAAAGTAAATCAATCTGGACCGTTCATGAATTAGTTACTATGCAGTCCATTCTTCTATAAATAGAAGCTCATTCCTTCATTATTTCTTACGAATTCACTGAAACTCTAGAGAGAGAAATTATAGAGAGAAAGAAGAAAAGTATTCTGCTACTTCACTACTCCTACATCCAGTACTCTTCTTCTTAAGGTAAGGGGTATTATTTCTTTTGTATTCATGAAGAGAACTTATATTATTTCATTCTTTATTATTCTGTTAGAATAACCTGTATACGCGGGCTACCCTATACTTGGTGAAATTCTTCTGTTATTCTATTCTTTATTATTCTGTTGGAATATCCTGTCGGTGCATTTTACGCCGGACTTGGTTCCGTCTTTATTATTCTGTTAAAATATCCTGTCTGTGTGTTTTACGCCGGACCTGATTCCATCTTTATTATTCTGTTGGAATATCCTGTCCGGACCTGGTTCCATCTTTATTATTTTAAGGAAAAAATATTTGATTTTTTTAAAAAAATGAGTAAAGTTTCTTAAAATATAGATTCAAAAAAATTAAATAAAAAATTAAACTTTATTTTTAAAAAAAGAAGATTTTTTTATTTTTTATGCAAAAATTTATTTTCAGAAAAAAAAAGATAATATCTTTATCATTATTATATGTATTCTTAATATTAGAATTTGTAAAACTAACAAAAACTAAAAAAATAGAAATTCAATTACAAAAAACAGTAAAAAGACAAATAAAAAAAATTGATTCAACTTTTTTTTTAAAATAAAATTTAAAAGTTTTAAAAATAATTATTATTTTTAGGAATAAAATTTTTAAAAAGTTCATTTTTTAAAAAAAATGAGTAAGGTTTTAGAAAATATATATTTAAAAAGTAAAAATTTATTTTCATAAAACAAAAATAATTTTTTTATAGATGTGTAAATTTTCATAAAAATATTATATTTTCCTTAAAATAATAATTTTTAAAAATAATAATTTTTTAAAATATAAAAATATTAATTATTAGAAAAAGAATATTTTATTTTAAAATATTAAAAGAATTATTATTTTCAAGTTATTTTAAGAAAATATTTAATTTTAAAATATTAAATTAAATTATTATTTAATTTTTTTTAAAATATTTTATTGTAAAATATTAAATATAATATATTTTAAAAAATAATATTTTATTTTAAAATATTTAAAATAAATATTTTATTTTAAAATATTAAAAACAATTATTTTATTTAAATATTATAAATTTGGGTTGGGTCAAATTGGGTCGGATTTGGTCAAAATGGGTCGGGTTGGAGGCAAAATGGGTAGAAAGAACGGAAACACAAAAAAATATTACTTTAAGGACCTAACTGACCGAAAAATAAACTTTAGGGATGACTTTGAAATTTAGAGATAACTTGAAAGGACAAAAGTATTATTCAACTGTTATAAAAAGGATGTCCCACTATATTTCAGGTCTCTTTAGAAAGATTATCAATAATATATTTTCAACTAAGTGACAACAAAAAATGCAAATAGGTACATAAATTTGCCATAAATATCATTTTTTTAAAAATTGTTGTTTAGATTTCTTCTCAATATTTTTGGGGTCATGTTTGATATTTTCTTAACTGATGTGACATCCTTTTCTGTAATGGCTGATTTTTAGAGCATCTTCAGCAGCTAGACTATGGACTATATTTAGTTCATATGACATCAGTAAATGTCCTTTCGTCTTCCATATTTTCAGCAGATGGACTATCCCGTAGATTATAATTTAAAAAGATTAAAATAATGGAAGAAGGTTCAAAAATGCCTCTAACTTTTACCCCGATGTCTACCGAGCAACCTATACTTTTTTTATCCAAAAATATCCTTAATGTTATATTTTTTGGGTCGCCTGTGCCCTTGTCGTTAACAGAAGACAAACGGGGTTAAAATTTCGCTGACGTGACTGACACATTGAGGCTTAAAGGGAGAAGGTTCAAAAATGCCCCTGACACATTTAAATATGTCATTTAATCAAAACAAAAAATACAAAAATTCAAAATAAAAAAGCATAACATATTTACATCATTTAATCAAAATTTTAAAATTCAAATTATTTTGTTAACTAATCAAAACAACTAATTAAATAAAATAAGTTGTATAACATATTTACATCATTTAATCAACATACTAAAATTCAAAACATAACATATTTACAACAAATACTAATTAAAAAAAACAAAAAATACTAAAATACAAAAAAAATCAAATACTAAAATTCAAATTATTTTGTTAATTAATCAAAACAACAAAAATTCTAATTACATCATTAAAAATACTAAAATCATAATTCTAAATACTAATTGATATAAAATTTTTAAATTAATAAAATCATAATACTAAATACAAAATACGAAATAACGTTATACAACTAATTAATATAATATTTTTAACGTTAATATTCAAAATACTAAATAACATTATCAATTTTTTAATGCTATTATTTTTAATATTACTAAATAATGTTATCAAAATTAACGTTGAATATTAAAAAATTAACATTAATATTTTTAGTATTTTCAAAATTCAACTAATATTTTTAGTATTTTGATGATTAACGTTAATATTTTTAAAATTCATTTAATTTAAAATTTCAAAATAATTAACGTTAATTCTACTACAATCATCAAAAAAATAATTAACGTTAATATTTTTTACTAAATAAAGTTAATTATTTTGAATTATTTAAATTTTTGAGTATTTTTAAAATTCAACTAAATATTATTTTAAAATTCAACTAATCACATCATCAAAAAATATTAACGTTTTTTTAACATATCAACTAATATTAAAAAATATTAACTTTTTATAATATAAAAAATTATTAATAAAATATTAATATTTTTAATATAAAAAAATATCAACATTTTTAATATAAAAAATATTAACGTTTTTAATATAAAAAAATTAACGTTTTTTAATATAAAAAAATTAACGTTTTTTTTAAAAATTTAAAATTTTTAAATATTTTTATATCAAAAAATATTAACGTTTTAATATTAACTTCATATCAAAATTTTTTAATATTTTTAAAATATTATCTTTTTTTAATATAAAAAATATTAATAAAATATTAACATTTTTTAATATCAAAAAATATTAATGTTTTTAATATTTTTTAATATTAGTTGATATGTTAAAAAGCGTTAATATTTTGATAACGTTAAAATTAGTATTTCAACACTAGATATGCAATTATTTTGATACTAATTGATAACATATTTTGATAACGTTAAAAATCAATTATATATTAACGTTAAAAATTGATAACCTTATTTAGTAATATTCAAAATTAGTATTTTTAAAATTATTTTTTTGATTTAAATATGTTATTTTTTGAATTTTAGTATTTTAATTAAATGATGTAAATATCTTATACAACTTATTTTATTTAATTATTTGTTTTGATTAATTAACAAAATAATTTTAATTATTGTATTTTGATTAAATGATCTAAATATGTTATGCTTTTTTTTTATTTTGAATTTTAGTATTTTTTTTGATGCCCCAAAATATGTATACATCACCCATCTTGAGTCGCCAAATACATGGTACAAAATTCAAATACAATATTTAATATACAACAAGAGAGCTGTGAGTTTTAATACAAATATTGTCTTCTAGACAATATCTACTCTCAGAATAAGTCCTCATTACATTTATTGTCACACTATTTAACAGAATAGTGAAGACTACTAATACTATCATCTGGACCGTCACTCAATTCCCCGACTAGTCCCAGCTACGTTCTCATTTCTTGAAGAGAATAGTGAAAGAAAGGGTGAGCTCAACTAGCCCAGTAAGAAATATTATGACTTAGATAATGCAGAATAAATTATCATTAGTCTTCAACAATGTTAAAATGATAAAATACAATAGACATCAAGTTTAACTGCAGCGGAACAAACAATCCATTAAAAGAGTTAAGTAGAGAATAAAATCTACTTTCTTTTATGATTTAAAAGGTTTTTCATCACTTTTATCGCTGATACTCAGCTTAATAAATAATCCACATCATCGAATCACCCCTGCACTACGGCCAAGGATATTCTTTAGTATCACGACCACAAATTATCCATGCACTACGGGCCAAGGACATTCGTGTATTCATCAATGGTCATGATCATGCCAACAACTTTCCATCAATGCACTACGGCCAAAAGGACTTTTACCACATCATTTGTAACATTACGGTAATGATTATACCGAATAATCCCTGGTCATAATCATACCAAGTCCATCTATGAAATACAGGCCACAGATGACTTTCAACATAATATAAACATAAGGATGATGACAATGATATAAGAATTCAATAAAACAAGTTCACGAATTAATTTGTCCAGGAACCAATAACGTCCAAATTGTCAACATGATACTTCTTTGTATAGTAAAATTCAAGAATGCTCAGAAGAATATTTCCATGAAAAGATACTGGATGAAGCGCAAATATCAAGGATATTCTACTAATTTCATGAAGTATAGAAGTCAAAACTTTAACCAACTGAGTATAATAAAGAATTGAATAACAATGGAAATCACCATGCATGCGGTACTTCACATAGACAGGTTATTCCAACAGAATAATTAGTAACGGAACCAGGTCAGGCGAAATTCGCACCGACAGGATGTTCCAACAGAATAATAAAGAATGAAATAACAACATAAATCACCATGCATGCGGTATTTCGCATAGACATGTTATTCCAATAGAATACTAAATAACGGAACCAGGTCCGGCGTAAAATGTACAGACAAAATATTCCAACAGAATAATAAAGACGGAACCAGGTCCGACGTAAAACGCACAGACAGGATATTCTAATAGAATAATAAAGACGAAACCAGGTCTGGCGTAAAACGCGTATACATGATATTCTAATCGAATAATAAAGAATGGAATAACAGAAGTTTTCTTCATGAATACAAAAGAAATAATACACTTACGGGTACAACAAATAATATCACTTACCGTAAAAGAAACTTGATATCGGAGTAGTGAAGTAGCAGAATACTCTTCTTCTTTCTCTCTATAATTTCTCTCTCTAGAGTTTCAGTGAATTCGTAAGAAAATAATGAAGGAATAAGTTTCTATTTATAGAAGAATGGACTGCATAGTAACTAATTCATGAACGGTCCAAATTGAGTTACTTTTAATCGGACAGTCCATATTTAAAGCAAAATCTTTTAAATAAAATATAATATATTCTATTTATAATCTAATAAAATGAATAACTTTATAAAAATATTATGTTTTATATAAAAAGATTTTACTATACAAAATACTATGCAGACACTATCCGATAATAATTCTGTTGTGGGGTCCACTAATTATTGTGCCGTCGTACGAATATTCTCTGTTAAAACGAATATTCTCCGACCAATCGAATATTATATAACAACTTGCGTACTTTGAAAAATATATAAATATTACCCACAACTATAACATTATATTAAATCCACACCATAATATTTAAAAAAATTATTTCGAGAAAATTAAATATTTATTCATAAAATCTGGGGTCTCACAATCTCCCCTCCTTATGGAATTTTACCCTCGAAATTTACGTACTTACCTGGAATACCGAAGAGGTGAGGATACCTCGTCAGATTCTAACTCTTGAGGTACAACCTTTAAGCGTAGAATATATTCCAGGATTTTAATAGGTACATCATCATACGTTAAATTATTCGCTATCTTGTCCGGTTCTAAATTAATAATGTGGTTCGGGTCGTCCACATATTTACGTAACATCGATACGTTAAAAACGTTATGAACCACACGACATACCTGGCTGTAAAACGAGTCTATAAGCCATAGTTCCTACTCTATCGAGGATTTCAAATGGGTGAATAAAATCGAGGGTTGAGATTTCCTTTCTTCATCGATTCTTGCTTCTAGAATAATGCCATCTTGAACCTTCTTTTTCACATTCATCAGCTCTGAGCATTTAGCTTGAGCGACTTTGACTTTATTGATTAAAGTCAATTCTACTCGTATATTCGTTATCTTCACGTGGATTCGTATATTCTCACTCGTAAACGCATACGATCTTCTACTCAACGCGTCATCTACCACGTTTGCTTTTCCACGATAGTATTGAATGGTACGATCGTAATCTTCAACAGCTCGAGCCAACGTCTTTGGCGCATGTTACGTTTGTTTTAGTTGAAGAAATATTTAAGGGTTTTAGAAATGGGGTTTTGTACTGGGGTCAATACAAAATTCGATTTCACGCTCTAGGGGTAAGCTAAGAAGTCTTCAAGAATATGTCAAGAAATTTATTAACGATAGAAATATCATTCAAAACTGTGACCCTCATCCAAGACTTGGATAATACGTCACATTGATACCTATCAACTTGCCATCTTCATTCACGATGTCGCCTACAGAAAGTCTGGTTTCGGTGTATTCCACACAAGGAAGTCAACAACGAAAGGATCAAGCTCTTTACTTATGGCTTGATATAACAATGATTGACTTTAGTGGTTTGGTTACTTTGAATTCACATAACAGGTTGGTTAGGAGTATGAAAGCTAACAACCTTACGAAAAGTATGATGAGTAGTTAACCAATCGTTTCAAAAAAATCACATCAAAGGCATGTATTTTCAAAGAGATACGATTGACAGGTAACGTGAAATTGTTGATTTGAATAAGATTTATAAATAGTGGAGGTAACGAAAGTTTCTCCCAACTGAGTTTAAACAGATATATCAATGTCTAACTTCTCCGGAGTTAACTTTAAACATTGAACACAACTAGGTGAAATAAAAGAATGAGTGGAATCGGTATCTAACACGGTATAGACTTCGCAAGAGTTTATGATTAATTTACCTGTGATAATTTTATTCAGGTTCCTCGTCACGAGAAAAAAAATGTTCTCTCTTAAACTACCGGCTTTGGTTTGTTTGGGACATTCTTTGGCATCACTATCCTAGCTGGACTTGACTTCACCATACGACAAAATTGAGCTAGGTGATCTTCTCTTCTGCAATTAAAACACGCTTTGGATTGCTGCGTACAGTTTGGACGGATGTGTCCCTCCTGTCCGCATTTGAAAGATACGACCGGTGGTCGTTCTTCTTCCTTTGAAACGGGTGCTGGTGTTGCTGTCTTTCCATCATTATTGAACCTTATCTTCTTGAAATTTCCACTTCTATTATCTTGGCCATGATTACCACCGAAATGGTTACCATTCTTGGCATGATAATTTCCCCCATGATGGTTATCATTTTTTCGATGACCGTTGTCACCGGTACGATTATTATCGTGTTGTTGCTCGTTATTCTTTGGTTGGGCTGGCTCGTTATCGCGCTCCAATAACTGAGTCCGATTCACTACATCTAAATACAAACACAATTTATGAGAAATGAGGTATTGACGTATTTTGGGTTTCAAACCTCTTAGAAATATTCGCGTTATTCGCTCCTCATTATCGACAAAATGGGATGCAAACCGGGATAACTCCGCAAATTTAGCCTCGTATTGTGACACAGTCATATTGTTTTGCTCCAACTTGATGAATTCCACCTCCTTCATGTGACGAATACTATCAGGAAAGTACTTTTCGTTGACCAGCTCTTGGAACTTCTCCCAAGACATCTTCAGTGCGGCAGGTTGAGTACGTTTTATAGATTTCCACCAGTAATCTGCCTCTGCACGCAACATGAAGGTGGCAAAAGGAACCTTTTGCTCCTTGGAGCATCCCAAGATATCAAATATCTTGCAGATCTATTTTATCCACGTCTCCGCCTTAAGTGATTTTGGCTCTCCAAAAAACTCCGGTGGTTTCAATTCCTTAAACTGCTTGGCCATAACCGTCCGAGAGTTGCCAGTATTTCCACCTGCATTTTGGATAGAAGTCGCTCTTGCCTGATGTTGCATGAATTACATAATGCCTCTGAACATTTCATCGTTCATCATTTGGTCAGTGTTGTTGTTTGCCTGAGGATTGTCGCCTTCCTGATGCACATTATCCTGACTATTGATCTGTGGAGACTCAACGGTCTCCTATGCTCCATTGATATTCTCAACATTTTTAGAATCATTTTTAAATACTGCCACAAAACAAGAGTTAAATAACATATCACATATTATCCCTATACTCTGACCAACCAATTAAATACCAAATAAACTTAGGTAGGTCATACTAGCGAAAGAATTCCCCGTCTCTCCCCTTCTAGTTCTTATCTCACATCTCAGACAAGAATCATATCCCTAAGATTTGATACCAACTGTGACGCCCCCAAAATAGGTATACATCACCCATCTTGAGTTGCCAAATACATGGTACAAAATTCAAATTTTAATCTTTAATATACAACAAGAGAGCTGTGAGTTTTAATACAAATATTGTCTTCTAGACAATATCCACTCTCAGAATAAGTCCTCATTACATTTATTGTCACACTATTTAACAGAATAGTGAGGACGACTAATACTATCATCTGGACCGTCACTCCATTCCCCGACTAGTCTCGGTTACATTCTCATTTCCTAAAGAGAATAGTGAAAGAAAGGATGAGCTCAACTAGCCCAGTAAGAAATATTATGACTAAGATAATGCAGAATAAATTATCATTAGTCTTCAACAATGTTAAACTGATAAAATATAATAGACATCAAGTTTAACTCCATCGGAACAAGCAATCCATTAAAAGAGTCAAGTAGAGAATAAAATCTACTATATTTTATGATTTAAAAGGTTTTTCATCACTTTTATCGCTGAGAATCAGCTTAATAAATAATCCACATCATCGAATCACCCATGCACTATGGCCAAGGATATTCTTTAGTATCACGACCACAAATTATCCATGCACTACGGGCCAAGGAAATTCGTGTATTCATCAATGGTCATGATCATGCCAACAACTGTCCATCAATGCACTACGACCAAAAGGACTTTTACCACATCATTTGTAACATTACGGTCATGATTATACCGAATAATCCCTTGTCATAATCATACCAAGTCCATCTATGCACTACAGGCCACAGATGACTTTCAACATAATATAAACATGAGGATGATGACAATGATATAAGAATTCAATAAAACAAGTTCACGAATTAATTTGTCCAGGAACCAATAACGTCCAAATTGTCAACATGATACTTCTTTGTATAGTAAAATTAAAGAATGCTTAGAAGAATATTTTCATGAAAAGATACTGGATGAAGCGCAAATATCAAGGATATTCCATTAATTTCATGGAGTATAGAAGTCAAAACTTTAACCAACTGAGTATAATAAAGAATGGAATAACAAAGAAATCACCATGCATGCGGTACGTCGCATAGACAGGTTATTCCAACAGAATAATAAGTAACAGAACCAGGTCAGACAAAATTCGCACCGACAGGATGTTCCAACAGAATAATAAAGAATGGAATAACAACATAAATCACCATGCATGCGGTACTTCGCATAGACATGTTATTCTAATTGAATACTAAATAACGGAATCAGGTCTGGCGTAAAACGTACAGATAGGATATTCCAACAGAATAATAAAGACGAAACCGGGTCCGACATAAAACGCACAGACAGGATATTCCAACAGAATAATAAAGACGGAACCAGGTCCGGCGTAAAACGTACAGACAGGATATTCCAACCGAATATTAAAGAATGTAATAACAGAAGAATTTTACCAAGTATAGGGTAGCCCGCGTATACAGGTTATTCCAACAGAATAATAAAGAATGGAATAACAGAAGTTCTCTTCATGAATACAAAAGAATTAATACCCTTACGGGTACAACAAATAATATCCTTTCCGTAAAAAAACTTGATATCCGAGTAGTGAAGTAGCAGAATACTCTTCTTCTTTCTCTTTATAATTTCTCTCTCTAGAGTTTCAGTGTATTCATAAGAAAATAATGAAGGAATGAGCTTCTATTTATAGAAGAATGGACTGCATAATAACTAATTCATGAACAGTCCAAATTGAGTTACTTTAAATCGGACGATCCATATTTAAAGTAAAATCTTTTAAATAAAACATAATATATTTTATTTATAATCTAATAAAACGAATAACTTTATAAAAGTATTATGTTTTATATAAAAAGATTTTACTATGCAAAATACTATGCAGGCACTATGCAACACTATGCAGGCACTATGCAACACTATGCATAATAAAATATAATATATTCTAACTATTGTCTAATAAAACAAATAACTTTATAAAAGTATCCTGTTTTATATAAAAAGATTTTACTATTAGCTTAATAAAGCGAATAACTTTTTAAAAGTATTTTGTTTTATATAAAAAGCTTTTCTGTTTTATTACATTAATAATACTAATAAAACAAAACTTATATATATATATATATATAACAATCAACAATAATTGAATCAAATAACGTGAGATACTATGCAGCAACTACTGTAGCAATAATTGAACAAAACTGAGTGACTTCTCACGTAAATATCAATAATTAATACCGTGTGCTACTATGCAACCATGCGTATTACTGTACTTTTACTACCGAGTAGTTCAACAGTATCAACGGTAATACTTTCGCCATTATTTTTAATAAAATATTTTTGTCATTTTCTCAATCCGACAATAATTCCGTTATGGGTTCCACAAATGATTGTGCCGTTGTACGAATATTCCCTGTTAAAATGAATATTCCCCGACCAATCGAATATTATATAACAACTTGCGTACTTTGCAAATTTTATAAATATTACCCAGAACTATAATATTATATTAAATCCACACCATAATATTCAAAAAAATTATTTCGAGAAAATTAAATATTTATTCATAAAATCTGGGGTCTCACATTTTTATTTTGATTAAATGATATTTTTACATGTGTCAGTGGCATTTTTGAACCTTCTCCCTTTTAGCCTCCACGTGTCTGCCATGTCAGCCAATTTTAACCCCCTTTGTCTTCTATTAACGGCAGGGGTACGGACAACCCAAAAAATGTAACGTTAAGGTTACTTTTGGACAAAAAAAAAAGTATAGGGTGCTCGGTAGACATCGCGGTAAAAGTCAGGGTCATTTTTGAACCTTCTCCCTTAAAATAATCTATGAATTCAAAAAAGCTCCAATCTCCTTTCATTCTCCCATTTAAATATAATTAAAATTATAGTCCATGGACTATCAAGTTCTTAGATTTATTCTTGTTGGTGTTTCAAATATAGTCACATACTATATTTAGTCTACCTGCTGGAGCTGGAAGATAAATCATAAACTAAATATAATCTAGGATTGTGCTGCAGGAGTTGCTCTTATAAGCTTTGTTTAGATCATGCATGAATGTTAATCTAACCATAAATATGATTCTTGTTCTATCCTCTCACGTATGATTCTAACCATAAATATGATTCACGTATGTTCTATTCTCTCACATATGATTCTTTTTTCTCTAAAATGTATTACTTTCTGTCTCTAAAATTTATCTAACACTCAGTCTCACATTGAAAGATATAAAAAAAAATTGTCTGTTTATAATAAGTAATTAAGTTACTAACTATAATACCTTCAGTCATGATCTTTTGAGTGAACCCGTGGTGGACGAAGATGACCCAAGAAGATATTATTGGGCTAGTAGTTTAAGGCATTGTTTGGATGAATTTGATTCAATTCGAATTGAAATTAGCTTACTGAATTAGCTTACTGAATTAATATAGTCTATTTAGAAAATATCCTGCTGAATTTATATCTTAAATAAAATACTTGATGTTAAAGAATTATCTTAATATAATGGAAGTATTAAAATTTTAATTATTAAGATAATTAAATAGCTTAGGTGATTTTAAAGTAAAGCAAATAATAAAATCAACACCAAGATTTTTTACATGGTTCAGATATTACCCTCTATAATAATAGCCTAGTCCACGTCCAATACCAACTAGTATTGAAGACTCACTTTATTTATTTCTTTATAAACAATCACAGATTACAAAACAAATTCAAAAATTAATTAACAATTAATTTTCCTTGAGCTCTCTTGCTCCTTGTGCACCTATGCACTCTTCAAGCACCTTTGCTTCCTTGAACTTGTTTGTAAACCTTTTTTCTAATCCAATAGGATTAATACCTTTAGACTACACTTAATCTAAATAGAAAATTCAATACAAATATAGAGGTCTATGATCAATGCAAGAATAATCAATTTAACAATTAAAGGGTCAACTATATGCAATGATCAATTAGCACAAACTAAATAAACAATTAATTTCTTACCCAATATCAGCTCAAAGAATACCAGAAATTTATTTACTTAGCTGATCGAGATTTACACCAATTAAACACATTGCTCGATATAATCAATAATTGATGCAAAAAATAATTTCGTGAGTTGTATGGGTTAAAGCATGTCTTTCTGTATTTATAATCAAATTAAAGTTACAGTTGTATAATGAGCCCAACCAAACAGCACTGATATGTTACCAACAGATAAGCACAAAATAAGAATTTAGTTTGAGAAATAATCTCATCTATATGCATGTTGGACTCTTTAAAAAATTATCCCACTAACCACTTTGACTAATTCTTATCCTTGTAGAGTGGCGTGTAGCAGTGAGTAACAAATCAAAGTAATAGAGTCCAAATCTTCCATAATTGCACTCCTAGAAAATAGCACACTCTATATATATATAGCTGGCATGCACACAACTTAAAAACCAAATATATATTCAATATTTTTGCATGAGAAATATTTATTCCTTGAAAACCGCACATGCAAGAAATAATAAGAATATTGCTTATTTTGTTTAAGCTCTCTAGGCAACTCTTAGATACATAGAACTTCACATGTAGCTAAAGAAAGAAATATTCCAAGAATATTAATGCACGCATAACTCATGTCATAAATTCTCTTTGTTCCCATAGCATATCTAATTTTTAGAAAAACCTTTTAGATTTATTAAATCATTTTTCATTTAAGACATATAACATGATGTAAAGCAAATAATATGTCCTAGATCCTTTAAATAAAAAATCAATTATTATTCAATTAATCTTACATTTATTTTCCTAGAAAAGATAATCTTCATTTGAAAATCCCATCAATGTTCCTTTTATCAACAGATATCTGAAACACCATAAAACAATTTAGTATATGATCATTTCATCATCAACACTTAAGGATGGAATATGACAAAGTCAACATTCTCCCCCTTTTTGATGATGACAACCCAAAGTTGTTTAACTCCCCCTGAATATATGCATAACAAAATTAGCTCCCCCTAAATCCATGCAATAATATTATTTCAGGATTCTGAAAATTAATTTTCAGTAAAGTTACAAAATCCTGAATTTTGTAATCAATTGCAAACACCCTGTTACCTGCAGTATTTGTTAGTTCATCAAATATAAAAAAAATTACTGCTAACAAATATATCAAATATTAAAATCCAATTCCCAAATTAATAATAAGTCTTTTGGTGATGCACACCAAACCAAAATCAACATACAATCTAAAACCCAAAATAAAATCATTCAAAATCATCATAATAAACTTAGGTAGGACACAATTGTCACATATGGTATTAGAGGTTGGTGGTATTATCCCACAATGAAGAGAGCTCTGGAGGTGGGGACACAAAGTCAAGCCGGTAAAGATCTAATAAGGAATTAAGTTGCTAAGTATAGTACTTTCAAACATGACTGTGACGATGACCCATAGTAGTTTAAGGTATTATTTGGATAGATTTGATTCGATTTGAATTTGGGATTTGACTCGGGCCGTTTAAATTTAATTAGTCAAAATTTTTATTTTTACTTTTTATTCATTTTGTAATTAAGGTAATGCAAGTAATTTGACTGTTTCCTAATAATGAATATATTATATTCATTTAGGAATGGAATAGACCAGGCCAATTATACGATTATCTTTAAAAGTTGTCGTTTTAAAAATATATTTTTAATTTTGAAATTAATAAAACAATAAAAGTTAGATGGACCAGTATACATGTATGCATATATGGGAATGAAGTCAAGACCTAATTGCTTACATTTTCAGATTAGGTTGAGTTCTAAACTTATTATGTTGTGAGCACATGTGACGTGCCAACAATTACGTGCGAAATTTGGAATCTTTTTCACTTCAAAATTGCCTATATAAAGAGGTAAAGGCAAGGCTCAACTATTATCCTTTACCATTGAGTTAGTGCTTATATAGCTCTACTTGTCATCTTATAGTTCTTCCTATATAGAACTTCAAGCATTATGGATTGCATAAATAGCAACCCTAGTGTTCAGTGCCTCACTAATGTCTCAGGAATTAGTGTAATAGATCAAAGCCGGCGAACTGCTAACTACAAACCAAATATTTGGCAATACGATCTCCTAGAGGCACTTACAAGTGAATATGCTGTGAGATTCGTTTTTTTTCTGGCTACATTGTTGTTATATTTTTGAGTTAGACATATATCTCGTATACAGTCCAATAATAGTGCCTTTATTATTATGCAGGATAAGAAATATGAAAAACGCTTTAACGAGCTGATAGAGGAAGTTAAAGGCATGATTTTTGATACTGCAGACACATTGGCAAACTTGGAGCTTATAGACAACATTCAAAAACTGGGCTTGGCTTACCTTTTTGAGCATGAAATTGTGGAAGCTCTAGATATTGTAGCATCTAATCGGAATCCAAGCATCGGGAAGGATCTCTATGCTACTGCCTTAGTATTTACGCTCCTTCGCCAGCAAGGCTACCTAGTTTCTCAAGGTACATACCTTTGATATTGTGATTTTTTTAGGACATTGGACTTGGAAAACGCGGAGGAACAGAAAAGAAAAGGAAAATAAAAATAAATGTACAAAATATATCAAAATGAAGATCAACCTAGTTACTCAAACCATGTTAAATTATAATGTAATAAATGGTTAAAATGTTTCAACAAATTTCTAGACTTCATTTCCTTTTCCCTTTCCTTTTTTTCCCTCAAGTTCTCCACGTTCTGCTTTAGAATGAGTAATGTATGCAGAAGTTGTAGAACTTACCTATACAAAACTCAACACGATTGTACGTTAGATCCCTGTAAAATTTTGTCCAAGTAAACTAGACAACTTAATTATGCCTAGTTACCTAACGTTTTCCTTGTAGTATTACCTAATATCTAATTTTTGATATGTGCTTATGTCAAATTCAGATATGTTTATTGGCTTCGTGGATTCGAGTCGTGAACTCATGGAAATTGGCACAAAATCAGATGTCAAAGCACTGCTCAAGCTTTTTGAAGCCTCACATCTAGCCTTAGAAAGTGAAAACATATTGGATGAATTGAAAGAGATTGCTAGAAGAAATCTCAAGAATGTCAGTTCAAAACTAGATGATACTTCTCTTGCCAAGACTGTATCCCACACTTTGCAGCTCCCATACAGATTGGAATGGTATAATGTCAAGAGACAAATCTGTTATCATGAGAAAGATACCAACACAAAGTCTCTTTCGCTCAATCGTCTAGCAAAACTAAACTTCAATATGGTTCAAGCCACACATCAGAAAGAGCTAAAAGAGATATCAAGGTACATATTGACATGAATAAACTATTAGCTGACCAATGAAACTATGATACAAACGAAAATTCACAACAACATATAAAACTCAAATGAGATACTCATGTCTATTTGCTTTTGTCAGCTGGTGGAGGAATCTTGGAATAGCTGAAAGTTTTACCTTTACAAGAAATCGAATTGTTGAAAGCTACTTGTGGGCCGTGGGGGTCGCTTTTGAACCTCAGAATGGAAGTTTGAGAAAATGGCTTGCAAAAGCTATTAAGCTGGTTCTAGTAATTGATGATGTTTATGATGTTTATGGTACTTTGCAAGAATTAGAGCATTTCACCAGCGCTGTCGATAGGTTAGTCTTGATATACCAATACAAATTAAAAGGCTAAAATTAAAAACTATTCTTTTAGTTTGTCCACTTGTAACATTTTGGCCATTGAGTTTAGGCGTTAGCCAACACTCTTTCTCAAGGTGCAATTAGTAGCGCATGCAAAATTATACCTTTGGATCAATTTTATACTACTAATTATATCTTAAAAGTTAAAATCTTAAACTAATAATCATTGAGGGATAGGTTTGCTACTTGGTCAAACTCAACGATAAAAACATAGCATGGGACAGTTTTGGATTTTTAGTCTTACAAAAGCAAGCTTGTTGAGCATGAAATGGCATGGTGATTTTCTTATGTTATCAACTTATGATCAAAAATATATAATTTCAGTTGGGATGCTGAGGGAACTCAAAACCTTCCGGAGTGCATGAAGATTTGTTTCCAGACATTGTATGATACAACAAACGAGATTGCTTACGAAATCCAGAAGGAAAAGGGTTGGGATTCGGTTTTACCTCATTTGCAAGAAGTGGTAATTGTTCATTCTCTCTCTGTGTCTCCTCCCTCTCTCTCCACCTCTTAATAATACTCTCTCCGTGCTACAAAACAACCTCATTTGTCAATTATTTTCTCTAGAAAAATATGAGTCAATCTCATTTCTTTTGATAATAGTATAAAATGACACAATATTTACAAGTTCATTATCACAATTTTATGACGATGTCATCACTATTATGACTTGAGAGACATTCTCCACTTAATACCAATTAATTTTAAATTGAATGTTTTAACATGGTGTCAAAGTTAAAGTCCTCTTTCTATTTTTCTTGTGAGTACTTTTCATGTGGACCAGTGATGTGCTTCCTTGAGCTACTGTTCTATATTCATGTGATGAAGGACACGCATACTTCTCATCATCACGTGTGTCACATGTACTCAGATGTGAGGAGCATATTGAGTTTCATAGTCTCACATCAGTTAATTAAGACAATTTTTTTATATAACTTGAGAGATCTCTCCACTAATTCAATCGAAAACATACATGAATTAAATAATTAAAAAACTTACGAAGAAACACGGAACAAAAACAAGTTTTTAAAATATGTAAATTTACAAATTAATGAGACTTTTTTTATGTGTAGAGTATGTCAAGAAGTCAAAAATCCAATAAATGTTTATATATGGAGTGAGGGAGTATCTCTTGTGAAACCACAAGCTCCGTCTCTGTCTTTGATAGGTCATAAGTTATATCTATTAATAAACTGGGAGGGTGGAGGCCATATACTTCAAAAGGAAAGGGGAAAAAAGATTTATTGTTTTTTTTGCCTACCACCTTCTCTTAATCCCTTTTTATCTCATATTTCTCTCTCTCCATTACCTCACCTTCTCTCTCTTATTAACCCACGTTTTTCTCCTGTTATATATTAAGAATTTAAGATAAACACACACATTGTTATTGTGTGCCAAATAGCTGGTCCAAATAATACCTAACTAGAGCTCATAGTCATTATAATTATTTAGCCTAGCTAGGTACGTATATGATCCATCCTTACTCATAAAAAAACAGGTCCTATTTGTAGAATTTGCGAACATTAAAATTGAATCTTGTTTCATATTTACTCCTAGTTAAAAATGATAGATTCTTAGTTAAGTAATATTTATCTAATAATAAAATTATGATGACAAATTTGGAAGATATTGTCATTATATATTAATGTAAAAACAAAACACTCTTTTTTAGAACAAAAAATTAGTATGTATGACTTTTTTTGGTAGAACAGAGGAAGTATATATTATAGTTTATGAAATTAATATATATTTTTTCTCAGTGGGCTGATTTTTGCAAAGCATTACTTGTGGAAGCAAAGTGGTATAACAAGAGCTATACACCTTCCCTGCAAGAGCATTTAGACAACGGATGGATTTCCTCATCCGGCCCTATACTATCTCTGCACTCATTATTTTCTGTCACACATGGATTAGCAGAAGAAGCCTTCGAGATTCTCGAAAGTACACATGATCTTGTATACAACGCGTCACTGATAATTCGTCTTTGCAATGACCTGGGGACCTCAGCTGTAAGCGCTTTATATATACATATATGAAAATGATTCATACCAAGTACGTAGTTGGTTTGGACAAAAAACTGACATACATCATCTATACTATTAAGAAGTAACGGATGGTTAAAAAAACACATTATCCGCTATTAATAATAGTGGACGCTAATTAGAATAAGGGCTTGACTTTATTAAATAACCCGGGCTAAGGGTTTATAAATCAGGGTTTACTATTTATTAACTACTTTTTTTTAACCAAAATTTAGGATTTATTAATCTTATTAACCTCTAGTTAATAAATCTTAAACCCTTGTTAATAAACCATAAATCCTAGTCAATAAACTCTAAACACTGATTAATAAAGTATTAACCTTAGTTAATAAATATTTAACTCTAGTTAATAAATTCTTAACCTTAGTTTATAAACTCTAAATCCTTGTTAATAAACCTAAATTCTAGTTAATAAAACTAATCTCTCATTCTGATTAGCGTTTGCTACTTTTAGTAGATATTAGTAGATGATGTGTGTTTTGTTAATCATCTACTATTATTAGTAGCGGACAACTATTTTGGCTTTTTTAATTTCGTCAGTTGAAGTTTAAAATGGATGATAGAGATGGTGTTTGCCTTATAATGACCCGTAACAAGTATTTGCTACAAGGCATACACCATCTATATATACCATTGAAAACAAGAAAGAACGACCATGATTAGAAACAGAATATCGACCTCTGCAACTATTAGTAGCGGATGTTTAAAAAAACTCATATCATCCGTTACTAATAGTAGCGGATGTTAATCAGAATAAGAGTTTGACTTTATTAACAAAAATTTCAATTAATTCACTAAGGTTTAGAGTTTATAAATATGAGTTTAGGGTTTATTAACTCATTTTTAACTGGGTTTAAGGTTTATTAACTCTATTTAATAAAGTCAAACTGTTATCCTGATTAGCGTCCGCTACTATTAGTAACGGATGATATGATTTTTTTAACCATCCATTACTAATAGTAGTGGACGTCGATTTTCAATTTTAATCATGGTTATTCCTTTCTTTTTTTTCAATGGTATAGATGATGTATGCACTATAAAAATCCATAACAAATACATGATATGAATCATTTCTCATATATATATATATATATATATATATATATATATATATATATATATATATATATAGACAACATTTTACTTTGTCTATGGATTGGAATTAAAATAAGTGAATGTTTCCTATTTGTAGGCTGAACTAGAGAGAGGCGATGCTCCATCATCAATCCTATGTTTAATGCGAGAAAAAAATGTTTCAGAAGAGGTAGCTCGCGTGCATATTCGAAGCTTAATAACCAATTCATGGAAGAAAATCAACTATGGGTGCGTAATGCAATCTCCATTGCTGCAACCATTTGTGAAGTGCATAAAAAACACAGCGCGAGTGGCGGAGTTCATATACCAAAATGGAGATGGATTTGGCGTTCCTGACCATGAGACTCGAGACCATGTGTTGTCTCTACTGATGGAACCTCTTCCACTCAACTGAAATGAAGTCTCTGCATGTTATATTTGCTACTAATATATGCGTGGACTTAATGACCGAAAAAATCACTGATTTTTTTGTCAACTTATCAAAAAAACATATAAATAATTTTTCAAATGTAATATTCTAAACCCTTGTAATAAATTTTATAATTATAAATGCATTATTAAAGTCTAAAAGCTTTTGGATAAGAAATTATTTATAATTTAGTCTTTAATAATGTAAAAGCTTCCTTATCCAAAAATATTTTGGGAGGCTTCTCAAGGAAGCCTCCCCTTTCTTATCCAAAAACTTGACCAATGTTGACCTAATTAACCTAACAAGTGCTTAATTAAACTACAAAGGTAATTAACTAAAAAAAACATGGTTAACCTTACTAATGATGGGGCAAGATTAGAATAAAAGTAAGTTGGATGGCTTGACATGGAGATAAAAGTCTTGAGGGACTAACTAACAAATTTGCAAAATCTTTGCCTATAAATAGCAAACTTCCTTCATTTTATCTCACTTTATCAACATAAGAACAACAACCAAGAAAAGTTAAGAGAGAGAGAGAGAGAGAGAGAGACAGAATTTTGGCTGTTATACACAGAGAGAAAGGAGAGGAGCTCAATCAACCAAGAAGAAGAAAGAACAAGAAGATAAAAATCAAAGGGAGCAACCACTGGGTATAAACCCTAATCCATTTAAAAGTTTAAAAAATCTTTTTTCTTTTATGAAAATAATTATGCCCTATGTATACTTAAGCTTATTTTGAAGATATATATGTTGTAATACCATGGATCATGGAGGAAAAGTTGAAAATACAAATTAAAATAAGGAAAAGAAGCATGAACTAGTTAAGAAAAACCCTAAACTAATTCCTAGAAAATATTTTATGGAATTAATATATATGTATATGAATTTGTTTATTCTAAGAGTAAATAAGAACATGTTAGGCTGTGATAGCATGATGTAACGCCCTCAAATTCGGGTCCCTTGAACCTCGGATCTGGTACGTCACGGTACTAACTTTATTCTAATATATATTACCTTTGTTCATAAAGTAATGAACACAACCAGACTTTTATATTAATTAATACATTATTCCCTTATATTTCATAATCTGTAACCTTCATAATCGGTTATTACATCTATAGAAAGTTCAGTATCTATTTATACATCTTAAACAATAAACAATATGTTTTATAATGAGATATTAACTTACGAGTATTCATTAACTCTCAATTCAAATTTAAAATATTTTTTTGAGTAGAGTATTTAACTCAACATCTACAATATATAATATTAACATTCATCTAGCTTAGTTTGAAACTATTATACTGTTATTTCATTATTATACTTGTGGGCAATAGTGCTCACTCTTGCTTAATAATAACATTGCAGTTAAGAACGAAAGAACCGATGAACCTTCCACTAGTAAAGGCAAGAGCAAAGTTAGCAAGTGATGAAGACTTGTTATTTTTATTAGATGATGTATTTATGTTTAAGACTTGAGTTACTGATGTTATTTAAGACTTATTTGTTTATGATTCCGCACAGATGTTTAAGGTTAGTTTAACCTAGAATTGTATTATTATTATTTGGATGTTGTAACCCTTAAGGAGATTTATTATTATTTCTATCTATTGTATGGTTTGCATTTATTATGGGTAGATAGATAGATGATATTTGTACAGTGAACACCAAATCCCGTGGAATTGAAGTACCCGGATTTGGGGGTGTCACATCTCGCTCTCCATTACCTCACTTTCTCTGTTATTAACCCACGTTTTTCTCCTATTATATACTCCCTCCGTCCTAGGATAAAAGTTTTGATGAACTTTTCACGCATATTAAGAAGATGAATAAAATGACAAAATTGCCTATAATAATGTCATTAAACATGGAGAGAGAATTAGAATAAGAAAGGTATGAGATATTTAATGCTACGGGTATAATAGGAAAATATGTGTAAAAATTTGGTTATTAAAAAAAATGGACATTTAACATGGGACTACCCAAAATAGTAATAAAGACTTTTATCATGGGACGGAGGGAGTATTAAGAATTTAAGATAAACACACATATTGTTAGTGTGCCAAATAGCTGGTCCAAATAATCTAGAGCTCAGTTATGACGCCCTCAAAATAGGTATACATCACCTATTCTGAGTCGCCAAATACATGGTACAAAATATAAATACAATCTTTAAAATACAACAAGAGAGCTGTGGGTTTTAATATAAATACTGTCTTCTAAACAATATCCACTCTCAGAATAAGTCCTCATTACATTTATTGTCACACTATTTAACAGAATAGTGAGGACTACCACTACAAGAAAAAGGTCTATCAGCGACCAATTATATCAGCGACCACATTTTCGGTCGCTGATATTGTTAATAGCGACCGATATCAGCGACCACAATATATTATAGTCGCTAAGTTATATCAGCGACCGATTGCGGTCGCAGATCGGTCGCAAGAATAAATTTCCCCCCAAAATTTGGCAGGAAATGTTGGCGCGTATTTTTATTGCGACCACTTAAAAAACAGCGACCGCATGCGGTCGCTGATAAGTCCATGTCATTAAAATTCAGCGACCGCATGCGGTCGCCGATGGCGGTCGCTGATCAAACTAAATGAATTCAGTAACCAGTTCGCTCGACACAGAAATCGGAAGGGAAAAAATAGAGGGAGGTCACCGAAATAGAGAGAAAAGGGAGAAAGGGGGGAAGAGAAGAAGGAGAAGTAGTTTGCGTTCATTTTTCTTCAAATTAGAGACTAATTTTAGAGGTAAGAGCTATTTTTTAAGTTCTTCTTTAATTTTTTTGGTTGTTTGTTATTTTTGTTCCTTCTTCTCCAAATCAGTATGTTTGCTACGAATTTGTGTTTTAAGAGTTAATTTATTGCGAAGAGTTGAATGAATGAATATCACTAGCATGCTTAAATCATATTTTGGGTAATATGATTATGATTTTATTAGTATTTGAAGTCGATTTGGGTAATATGATTATGTTTGGTGTTTATAAATTTTGATTAGAGTAAACTTTATTTAGGTAATACACAGTACTTTGGGTAATTTGATTTTGTTAATTTATGTCAATTTGGGTAACTTGGTTAGTGATAGGATGAAGTTAGTATAAAATTTATATTTCGGGTAACTTGATTTGGGTAATAGGATGAATTTATTAGATTGTAGTTAGTATAAAATTTATATTTTGGGATTCTTTTTGTGCAATAGAGGTAATAACAGTTTGGTATACCAATACACCATCTAGGACCATCACTCCGTTCCCCGACTCGTCCCAGCTACGTTCTCATTTCCTAAAGAGAACAGTGAACGAAAGGGTGAGCTCAACTAGCCCAGTAAGAAATATTATGACTAAGATAATGCAGAATAAATTATCATTAGTCCTCAACAGTGTTAAACTGATAAAATACAATAAATATCAAGTTTAACTGCAACGGAACATGCAATCCATTAAAAGAGTCAAGTAGAGAATAAAATTTGCTATCTTTTATGATTTAAAAAGGTTTTCATCACTTTTTTCGCTGAGACTCAGCTTAATAAATAATCCACATCATCCATGCACTACGACCAAGGATATTCATTAGGGTCACGACCACAAATTATCCATGCACTACAGGGCCAAGGATATTTGTGTATTCATCAATGGTCATGATCATGCCAACAGCTGTCCATCAATGCACTACGGGCCAATAAGGACTTTTATCACATCATTTGTAACATTACGGTCATGATTACACCGAATAATCCCTGGTCATAATCATATCAAGTCCATCTATGCAATACAGGCCAAATATGACTTTCAAAAAACTATAAACATGAGGATGTTGACAATGATATAAGAACTCAATAAAACAAGTTCACAAATTAATTTATTCAAAAACTAATAATGTCCAAATTGTCAACATGATACTGCTTTGTAGAGTAAAATTCAAGAATACTCAGAAGAATATTTTCATGAAAGATACTAGATGAAACGCAAATATCAAGGATATTACACTAATTTCATGGAGTATAGAAGTCAAAACTTTAACCAACTGAGTATAATAAAGAATGAAATAACAAAAGAAATCACCATGTATGCGGTACTTCGCATAGACGGGTTATTCCAACTGAATAATAAATAACGAAACCAGGTCAGGCGTAATACGCACCGACAAGATGTTCCAACAGAGTAATAAAGAATGGAATAACAACAGAAATCACCATGCATGCGGTATTTCGCATAGACAGGTTATTCTAACAGAATACTAAATAACGGAACCAGGTCAGGTGAAATTCACACCGACAAGATGTTCCAACAGAATAAATGAATAATAAAGGCAGAACCAGGTCCGGCGTAAAGCACAAACAGGATATTCCAACAGAATAATAAAGACAGAACCAGGTCCGGCGTAAAGCACAGACAAGCTATTCCAACAGAATAATAAAGAATGGAATACAGAAGAATTTCACCAAGTATAGGGTAGTCCGCGTATACAGGTTATTCCAACAGAATAATAAAGATGGAATAATAGAAGTTCTCTTCATGAATACAAAAGAAATAATACCCATTACCGTAAAAGAAACTTGATATCGGAGTAGTGAAGTAGTAGAATACTCTTTTTCTTTCTCTCTCTAGAGTTTCAGTGAATTCGTAAGAAAATAATGAAGGAATGAGCTTCTATTTATAGAAAAATGGACTGCATAGTAACCAATCCATGAACGGTCCAGATCGTTTACTTTAATCTGACGGTCCATATTTAAAGCAAAATTTTTTAAATAAAATATAATATATTCTATTTATAATCTAATAAAACGAATAACTTTATAAAAGATTTTACTATGCAAATACTATGCAGGTACTATACAAACACTATGCATAATAAAATATAATATATTCTAATTATTGTCTAATAAAACAAATAACTTTATAAAAGTATTTTGTTTTATATAAAAAGATTTTACTATTAGCCTAATAAAACGAATAACTTTATAAAAGTATTCTATTTTATATAAAAAGTTTTTCTGTTTTATTACGTTATTAATACGAATAAAACAAAACTTCGTCATCATATAAAATATCGACAATAATTGAATCAAATTGAGTGACTTCTCACATAAGTATTAATAATCAATACCGTGTGCTACTATGCAACTACGCGTATTACTGTACTTTTACTACCGAGTAGTTCAACAGTATCAACGGTAAAACTTCCGTCGTTATTTTCATAAAAAATATTTTTGTCGTTTTCTCAATCCGAAAATAATTTTGTTGTGGGGTCCACTAATGATTATACCGTAGTACGAATATTCCCTGTTAAAACGAATATTTCCTGACCAATCGAATATAATATGATAACTTGCATACTTTGCAAAATTTGTAAATATTACCCACAACTTTTATATCAAATTCATTCTATAATATTCAAAAATGATATTTATAGAAAAATTATTTTTATTCATAAAAACTGGGGTTTTACATCAGTCATTATAATTATTTAACCTAGCTAGGTATATGATCCCTCCTTTCTCATAAAAAAAACAGGTCCTATTTGTAGAATTTGCCAATATTAAAATCGAATAATAAAATGAAAAATTCTTAGTTAAGTAATATTGATCTAATAATGAAATTATGATGACAAACTTGGAAAACATTCTATCATTATATAGTAATGTAAAAACAAAACACTGTTTTTCAGAACAAAAAATTAGTATGTTTTGACTTTTTTTTCTCAGTGGGTAAATTTTTGCAAAGCATTACTTGTTGAAGCAAAGTGGTATAACAAGAGCTATACAACTTCCCTGCAAGAGCATTTAGACAACGGATAGATTTCCTCATCAGGCCCTATACTATCTCTGCACTCATTATTTTCTGTCACACATGGAGTAGCAGAAGAAGCCTTCGAGCTTCTCGAAAGTACACATGATCGTGTATACAACGCTGATAATTCGTCTTTGCAATGACTTGGGGACCTCAACTAGTAATTATGAACTAAAAACTGGCATACAACATTTATATGATTGAAAACTAGAAGGAAAGTCCAGAATTTAAAATTGAAAATCAACGTTAACAACTATTAGCAGCGGATAGTTAAAAAAACACACCATCTACTATTAATAGTAGCGGTCGCTAATCAGAATAACAGTTTGTCTTTATTAACCCGCGCGGGTTAAGGGTTTATTAACTCGGGTTAAGAGTTTATAAACAAGGTTTTACGGTTTATTAACTCATTTTTTAACCAGGGTTTAGAATTTATTAAAACTTCTAGTTAATAAATCTTAAACCCTAGTTAATAAACCATAAACCCTAATTTATAAACTTAAACACTGATTAATAAACTCTAAACTTTGATTAATAAACCATTAACCTTAGTTAATAAATATTTAATCCTAGTTAATAAACTCTAAATACTAGTTAATAAACTCTAATCCTAGTTAATAAACTTAAATTTATGATATGTGTTTTTTAACCATTCGCTACTATTAGTAGCAATAGCGGACGACTGTTTTGGTTTTTTTTTTTTAATTTCGTTTGTTGGTGTTTAAAATGAATGATAGAAATGGTGTTATATATATATATATATGTGTGTGTGTGTGTAGCTGAATGACACTTGATCCTCCAAGTTATCAATAACTTTTAAAGTCGTTTATAAAGTTTATTTTTTGTTAATTAGGTATTTGAAGTGACATTTTTTTGTCGATTCTATTCATTTTATTCGATTTGACCCCAACCCTATCTATTTTGACCCAATTTGACCCGACTCCAATTTCACCAAATATTTTTTTTAAAAGACACTAAAATTTTTAAAATAATTTTAAAAATAATATTTTATTTTAAAATATTAAAAATAATTAATATTTTAAATATTTTTAAAAAACATTATTCTTTTCATTTAAATAATTATTAATAATAATATTTAATTTTAAAATATTAAAAATAATAATTATTTTAAAAAGTTTTATACATAATTACTATTTTGAGATAAAATTTAAGAAACTTTATTTTTTTTTTCAAAAATGAGTATATTTTCATAAAATATAGATTCAAAAAAAGTAAAATTAAAATATTTTTAATTCTTAATAATTTTTATAAAAATTTGCACATCTTTTAAAAAATTTAAAATTTCTAATTTTGTTTTAGGAAAATAAAGTTTTTTTCATTAAATTTTTTTAAATCTATATTTTATGATACTTTACTTATTTTAAAAAAATTAAAATTTTCTATTTTTTCAGAAAATAAAGTTTTATTTTTTTGTTTTATCTTTTTAAATAAATATTTTGTAAAATTTTAGTCATTTTTTAATAAAGATATAAATTTTCTAATTTTTTTTGTAAAAATATTAATTATTTAAAAAAAAATTAATTTCTTTTATATACATAAAAATTGAATCACTTTTTTTAATTTATCTTTTACTAATTTTTATACTTTAATTTCTATTTTAAGTTATTTTTTATATTTTTAATATTAAGAATACATATAATTATGGTAAAGACATTAAAAAAATTGAAAATTAAAGTTTTACATAAAAAATGTCAAAAAATCTACCTTTTTTAAAAAATAAAGTTTCTTTTCTTTTTTAATTTTTTTGAATCTATATTTTATGAAAATTTAATCATTTTATGAAAAAAAAATAAAAGTTAATAATATTTTTTCATGAAATAACAATTATTTTTAAATATTAAAAAAATTATTTTTAATATTTTAAAATAAAATGTTATTTTTAAAATAATTTTAAAACTTTTTAGTTTTTCTTAAAAAAGCATAATTGGTGAAATTGAAGTCAGATCAAACAAGTTCGGGTTAGGGTCAAGTCGGGTAAAATGAACAAAATCAATAAAAATGTCATTTTAAGGATTTAATTGACGAAAAATGAATTTTATGGTGGACTTTAAAAGTGGGTGGCAACTTGGAGGGTTAAAAATGTCATTCAGTCATATATATAATACTCTCTTAAATAACACTTTTTATAAAAAAAATAAGCCATTTTAGAGATTCTTTTAAAACCAAGTGGGTCTGCGGGTGACATTTTTATAAATAAAAGGAAAGGATTACTTTATTTTAATATTATTTTGTATTTTATAAGAATCTCCAAAACGACGTATTTTTAATAAAGGAGTTCTATTTAAGAGAGTGGTATTTAAAAAGAGTGCTAGAGAGAGGCGATGCTCCATCATCAATCCTATGTTTAATGCGAGGAAAAATGTTTAAGAAGAGTGCTAGAGAGAGTCGATGCTCGCGTGCACATTAGAAGCTTGATAACCAATTCGTGGAAAAAAATTAACTAGGATTTGCTACTTGCAATCATTTGTGAAGTGCAAAAAAAAACACAGCGCGAGTGGCGGAGTTCATATACCAAAATGGAGACGGATTTGGCGTTCCTGACCGTGAGACAAGAGATCATGTGTTGTCTCTACTGATGGAACCTCTTCCACTCAACTGAAGTGAAGTCTCTGCATGTTATATTTGCTACTTGTATATATATGGACTTAATGATCAAAAATGATACAATCCGTGTTAAATTCCAAGTATGGAATAAATCTCGAGTTAAATCCTAAGTTTGAATCAAATCAATACAAATAAGGCCTTAAACCACTAGTTTAATAGTATCTTCTTGGGTCATTTCAATCCACCACAGACTACAAAAAAGGTCATGACTGAAGGTACTATTTGTAATAACTTAATTCTTTAAGTACATACAATTTTTTTTCATATTTTTCTATGTGGGACTAGGGTGTTACAAACTACCCACTTAAATTTTTGACGTCCCTGTCAGAACAGATCATACACACGGTCCACGGATATTTGTCTTTTTGGTCATTGTGAGATAATACAAGTTGGCTTCGTGTCCCCACCTTCGGACCTCCATCTCTCCATTGTGGGATAATATCATCAGCCTTCGTGTCCCTACCTCCAGCAACATGACCTGACTCGAGCTTTCGAGAGTCGGCTCTGATACCATATGAAACAACCCGGACCAAATCCCGAATACAGAACAAATAGCTCGGGTCAAATCCCAAGTCTGAATCGAATCAAATCTATCAAAATAAGGCCTTAAACAACTGGTTCAATATTATCTTCTTGGGTCATCTTAAGCCCACCACAAGCTACCCAAAAAGTCATGACTGAAGGTATTATTGGTAGTAACTTAATTCCTTAAGTACAAATAATTTTTTTTTCATATTTTTCTATGTGAGACTAGGGTGTTACAAAAAATATCACTAATTTTTTTGTCAACTTATCACAAAAAACATATAAATAATTTTTAAAATGTAATAATATATGCCTTGTAATAAATTTTGTAATTATAAATGTAATTATTATTAAAGTTTAAATTATAATTCTTGAATATTGTAGAAAAATTATAATTACATATATTCCTTAAGCTAGTTTAATACTTATATAATGAAAGCAAAATCAAATTTCTCAAGGATCTATAGAACTCGACAAGCTACCACACATGCAACAATAAAATAAAAAATAAAAAAAGAGGGGGAATTCCTATTCAAATTTTGGCCAATCTATCTAATAAAATACAAATGATTTTGAATTTCCCGCTCACTCAATAAATCATCTGGGCCGTCCAAAGTTTGAGATAAATCCGACCGTTCATACATCTATCTAATAAAATACATCTATCTATCTAATAATCTAATAATAATTTAATAAAATACAAATGACTTTAAATTTCCCGCTCACTCAATAAATTATTTTGATCGTTTAAAGTTTGAGATAAATCATATTATCCATACAGTGCCAGAGGCACGGGACCCAGCTAGTTAGAGGATAAGGAAGGGGGAGGCTTCCTTGAGAAGTTTTCCGAGATATTTTTTTTGGGGAGTGGGGGGGGGGGGGGAATTTATCCTAAAACTTGACCAAGGTTGACCTAATTAACCTAACAAGTGCTTAATTAATCTAAAAGGGTAATAAATTAAAGAAAAACATGGTTAACCTTACTAATAATGGGGCAAGATTAGAATAAAAGTAAGTTGGATGACTATACAATAAAAGAAAAGTCTTGAGGGACTAACTTTCAAACTAGAAAAACCTTTACCAATAAATAGCAAACTAACTTCATTTTATTTCACTTTACCAACATAAGAACAAAAGCCAAGGAAAGAGTAAAGAAAGAATTTTGGCTGCCATACATAGAGAGAAAAGAGAGGGAGCTCAATCAACCAAGAAGGAAGAACAAGAAGATGAAAACCAAGAGGAGTAACCACAACAACTAGGTATAAACCTTAATTCATTTAAAAGTTTAAAAAAATATAAAAATAATTAAGCCCTAAGTATACTTAAGCTTATTTTGAAGATATATATGTTGTAATACCATGGATCATAGAGGAAAAGTTAAAAATACAAAGGAAAATAAGGAAGAAGCATGAACTAGTTAATAAAACTCTGAACTAGTTCCTAGAAAATATTTTATGGAATAAATATGTATGTATATGAATTTGTTCATGTAAACTGTTAGGGTATGATAACATGAACCATAACAAAAGAAATCAAAGATCCTACAAGAAACAAGAAAATAAAAAATGTAAAACAAACCTTGTTAAAATTTTCAGCAAAGTAGGGTAAAAACCCTAAAACAAAGCCTGATTTTATAACTATTAAAACTTTTAGTGTATTTTAAATTTTTGAGTAAAGTTTATTGGGGTGGATAGATCTGTAAGTTAGCAATGGGAGGCAAGGGAAGGATAAAAATGATTTGTTCGCATTTTGTTTAGATACGGGCTTACCAGACCCTGATGCATTACACTTTCTAGCAGGAGTAGTTGAGGGGTGTGCTCTTCAAATCTCTAGCTCTTCATCTCGAATGAGGGCGAAGAGGTCGTGGAGGGCGAAGGGATAGTTTTTGGGTTCTTCAGTCCACATGGTCAGGGTTGAGAATACTTCTGTGGTCGGAGTTGGTGGTGTGGGTGGGTATGGTGATGTTTTGCATGGAGGAATTTCTTCCGATTCAGTGCAGGGTTTTTTGGAGGGGCGTTCGGGGGAAAGTGATTCTCTTTCTTTTCTTCTTTGGTGTTCAATATATGATGGTTTGTTGTGTGGGTTCGGAGTTGATTGTTTGTTGAGAGGGGTCGGGGTCAGTGATTTGTTGGGTTGGTTCGGGGGAGGGGGTGTTTGGGTAGGTGTTTTATTCTTTCTAAGTTGTTTTTTTTTCCTGAAAAGGGTTCTTTTTTTCAGCAGGAGTTAGGACTGTGGCATCTTTCCCGGTCGAAGGAATTTTGACATTTAAAACGTCATTTAACAAAGAAAACAGTCCAACAAAGAATTTTTGAGCCAATATTTTGGCTTGTTAGAGGATTAGAAATGATAATCAGTTGGGAGAATTTTTAAAGAATGTTATGAGCTAGAATATACTTCAAGAACAGACTCATTTTTGTAAAGTGGGTACGTCGTTAAGAAAAAATAACCCATTTTTGTTTTAGGTATTTTGAACTAAAGCAGACACTCCATGCTGATAGTTTATCCTATCTGGATTGTCATACAGAGAGTTTTTAAACTAAAGCAGGCACCCCAAAGCAGACAGATCAAGTTGTCTATTTTACCCCGAAGCAGACAGGTTAAACTATTTGCTTTATACCTGTAAATTAAAATGAAGAATATAAGTTGGTCGTAATGATTAAATTATAAAACCCGAACAATGTAAAATATGAAGCAAAGTAAATGTAAACCTTAAATGTCGTCTTAAAATGACTAATTGGTATGCGAATGTTAACATAAATGTGTAGGATATATGCATGCATCAAATTAAATGTTATACATGTCATCATTATGGCCATATTGCTGAAATGTGTGATTTCTATGATTATCCTGTGTATAGGAAGTCTAGAGTTAGACAGGTATGGGTTCCTAAAAGCACTAACCTATCAAGACACAAGCAAATCTGGGTACTAAAGTAAAATCTAATTTCTTTTGCAAGATAACTACTCCACTAATTCAATTTGGAATCTAGTTAGTGGATGCTCAAGACATATGACAGTAAACAAAACTCTTCTATCAAATTTTAGTGAGAAAGATGGTCCTGTTGTCTTTGGAGATAATAATTCAGGAAAAACAAAAGGATATGGCACAAAAGGAAATTAATAGTGCAATCTCCTTCACCAAGGTAACATATAATCTGTTTTGGTTTTGGCTGCCCATATAATTTGTGCCATATATGGTGGATATCCATGAAGATAAAAAATTTGTCTTTGGTATGCTTGTCTTGATGACAATAAGTGTAATTTCGTGTATGTGCACACCTAGAGGGGGGGTGAATAGGTATCCAAACTAAAAACGTGACTAACAATGACTAATTTTTATTTTTTAGTTTCAGACTTAAAACAGACAGATGAAAGTGTTTGCTTTAGAGTAAATTTACTTTTGTTATATTGCAGACAGATGATATTGTCTGGAGTAGTATACTTTTCCTACCATCAATAAAATGTTATATGAATGAGATTAGATGCAACGTGCGAAATAAATGATCAGCCCACAAGAATTAACAAACCATAGATACAAGGATTTTTACGTGGTTCTGCCTTTAAATTCTAATGGCTTAATCCACGTCCAATACCAACCGGTATTTGAGAATCTTTTTATTAAACTTTTAAGACTCAATTAAGTACAATAAAAAGAACTCCCTATTCAAATAAAACTTTCCACTGTGATGGACACCTCAGCCCCCTTTACACTACTGCAACATTTCTCACTACTGAGACATTTGCACATCTGCAACCTTGAAAGCTCTTTTTTTTAACAGACCCTATCCACTACTGGATTAGTCAAGCTAAACAATGCTTGAGCTCAGACTTTGTTACAAGAAATATATAATTACAAAATACTGTGATTCTCCAGCCACTCAAAAAACAATAAAAACACTAACTTGCTGGAAAGATTAAACAATGATAGCTCTCTATCGAAGAATATAACGAATAAGGCTGATATTTGCTTTGAGTTTCTCTTTACTGATATATGCTTCCTTGTGTATTAGTGTTCCTGTTTTAGCTAATAAGAATAGTATAACAAGAAGAGCAACGACTAAAAAGAGAAGAGATGTTAGATAAAAGTGATTTAATCCAATTGACATATCACAAGATTTTAGAAACTAGTATTGACCAACAGATATATATGAGATTCTCTATATCAACCTTTTCAAATATAAAATTTTCAAAGCAAACTAATAGGAACCAACAGATATATAAAATCAGCTAGCAAAGAAGTAGTATCCTAGTCAAACAAAAAAAACTTATACCAACGGTTATATATAAGATTCTCTATATCAGAATTGGTACATCACATGAAATCAGTATCTTGTTTAAGTCAAAGAATATATATCAGCTACCAATATATAATTATCAAGTCAAACTAAAATAGCTTAAATAAAAGAGAGAAAGAGTTTGACTTAAATATACCAAAAGATAACTCAATCAACAAAGTTTAAAAAACTCTTGAATCAAATAGAATATCATCAGCAATAATAATTCCTTTTGAATTTAGCAACTAATGGACTAAAAAAATCCAATTTGGGCTAACAAAGAAATTAACTTATAATAAATTAAATCAACCCAAACAATTTAAACCAAATCCATTAAACTGAATATAAACCCAATAATATTGTCATCATTAAAATCATAAAAGATTATAAACCAACAATAAGTACTTCCCAATGAGGGATCTCCAGGTTTATCCGAGATAACAACTAGAGGTTTTTTACCAGTACCAGTGAACTTTGAGAACTTGGTAAAGTTATGATGCTTAACACTTATAGTTGTGCTGTCTGGGATGGTGTGGTGTGAATAGGATTTTCCCTCTGATTTTCTTCTTGCAAAAAGAGTGAATATAGTTGATTTAGTGAGAGAAGAGGATTCATTAGTAGTTCTCATTGAGTCCCATGAGAAACTGACTTGATTTCATTCCTTGCTCATATAGCTCAATTTTTTGAGAAACCTCACATGTACAAGCAGAACATACACATCTAGGAATACTTGAAAAATTGTCAAGTTCATCAAATTAGAGTCCTGAATTTTGTGAAATAACAAATAATGGACAGAGATAGTTGAACACAATATGCAATTTCCTTTCTCAGATGAAACGGACGAGGTACATTACTTTGTGAAAATCTAGTAGCAAAATCATCCCAAATCAGTTCAAAAGCCAAGAAATGACCATATCATTGCAGCGAATCCAATGATTAAGGTAAGGAGATGCAGCAGCTGGTTTAGGGAGAGTACTGTTAACCATACCTAAGTACCCAAATTTTAATCGAAAACTCAGAGAATATATTTAAATGATTTGGTGGATCATTTCTATGTACCCAAATTTCATATCGACTAGATAGATCTACCAAATGTTTTGCACCTACCAATTCTGAGTCAATGGTCAAAGCATAATTCTATTTTCCAATAATATATACAATTGCATTCCTACACTACTGATGGTTCTTGGGCCTAATCAGACAAAACAAGTGTTTTTTAGTGCTTAAATTAGGTTGGTTTGTGTATAAACAAATCAACCGAACTCGCAATAAATAAACTTTCTTTGGTGCTTTTCTTGATCAGAATAATACCTTTATTAATGTATTTTGAGTGATGCTTTAAATTTTCCCGTCATCATAGATTTTCTAATTCACATACTTTTCACTAATTCGGCCTAACCTATTGGTCCAATGACAGTAACTTAACTAGTTCTACTAGTTAGGGCTGAGCAAGTAACCAAATTGGAACCAAAACTGCACCAAAAACCGCACGAACCGCACCAATTAAAGCCGCACCAACGGTTCCGGCGTATGTGGCAGTTTTAGGTGGGTTGAATAACTAAATTTACGGTTTCGGTTTGGTTACTAGCCAAAATCGCACACATAAAACCGAAACCGCACCATGTGTGTGTATGTATGTATTATCTCTAATAAATTCTAAACTTATTTTTCACTTGAACACGCTCAGAGAAAACTCCAGTCTTGCATTGTTATTTTTTCACCAATTGAAAGAAGATGGTTGGAGGTTATAGAGTCAAAAATTAAGCATTTGAATTTTGGAATTTCGAATTTGTTTGATGCGTTACTAGAGGGGCCAAATTCGTTGGTTCGAACACTTGATGCATTGGTTAAGGTCTATGATATAGTAGTAACAGTCTAATATATTATTTTTCAAATTAGGTACAGTTAGGATTTTATTCTATAAGTCTTCCCTGCAATATATAAGATAGAATTTCATTATATTTCCACTATATACTTTTAATTTTTGGGAACTAGATAAATTTTCTTGCTTGTTTTTGAATATATGGCCTCCGTTGTTTTATATAGTACATATTAAGTTAATTGCTCGATGTGAGCTCTGTGTTAAATTCTATTGAAGGTTTAGACCTTTTTGTTATTTCAATTGGTTTTGGAACCGAAATCGCATCAATTGAAACCGCACAGTTTAAAACAGCACCGTACCAATCATAAGCGATTTCGTGTGCGATTTTGAATTTGTCAAACCGCACCTAAACGGTTTCGGGTCCTACTACTAGTACAACGGGTCAAACATTTGGCTTCTTTCTATAATCTTTTATCTATGTTATAAAGTGGTTATGGGTTGTTGTCCTTTGAACTTTAGTATAATTACTCTTTTGTCTCTATATTTATTTATATTAGTATATTGTTTTTTATATCAATTTTTTTTCTTTCTATTTAGTCCTTTAATTTATTAAAATTTATATTTTATATCACATAATTTATACACATTTGTGCCACCAGGAGGTGATAGTTATTACTTACTACTGAAATTACTCTAATTTCCTGAACCACAACTTAAAAGTACAGAAACTTTCTTTACTTGGTATCTTTATTTGCTAAGCAGAAAGAAAATTATAAGCAGCCATGATTGGCGTATGATTGACCGACAAGACAAATTCTCTGGTAGGATCCTACTACATAGCTTCGTGTAAAAGGTGATAATTATCTTATAAGTACTTAAGTAGTAAAATCCACTCAACCCTCAATATTGGCGCCAAAAGCAAAGTATTATTAATATTATTAGGGTTAAATATGAATTACTACCCTAAATTATAGGTCATATTTCACTTCGGGGATCAAAGTATTAATTTTTTTAAGGCAAAAAGCATTATTTCACTATTGTGGTTGTAGTGTTTTAAGCAATTAGCCACTGTGCTTTTAAAATATTCAATTAGCCCACTGTACTTTTTAAAAATGTTCAATCAAGCCATTCCGTCCAATTTCTTGGATAGACGTTAAATAATTACACACGTGGCATTGAAAAAAATAATAAAAAAATCATTATTTTCTGATGTGGCAACACAAAAAAATAATAAAATAAAATCATTAATTATGTGGCAAAAAATAATTAAAATAATAATAAAATTAAAATAAATATTTTAATTTATTTTTTAATAACTCAAACCCTGTTCATCTTCTTCCTCACCAAAATTATCCTCTCTCTCCTCCCACGGTTCCGGCGTCTTCAGTGACAATTGGTGATCGTCAGATTGAAAACCAAACCAGGCCTAATCCAAACAGTCCAAGCTGCAGGCTCCTTAAAGGCTTAAACCATCCATCAAATGTGGCAAATTCCCTCCATTTAACTGTTTTTGTGAGAAATTTGAAAAAAAAATCTGAGTAATTCCAATTTCCGAAGAGAGTTGAACAGGAAAGAAATGATGGCTCCTCCTAAATCCAAAAAGACGAAGAAGAATCCACCTTCCTCTTCTTCTTCTTCACAATCCACCGATCCCCTTCTCCCTTTTCCTTCAGATGATGACGATTTTCAAAATCCAATTCTGTCTTTTCCTTTGACTCAAACCTCACTCGGCACTAGTAAAAAGACCGCTTCACAAAAACCCTTTAAACCCCCAAATTCTTCCGCCATGAATGTCAATAATACCCCATCATAGAAGCTAATACAGCAGAAAAAATCGATCTTTAATGCCGCCAACAAAGAGAATATATAATGGCAATATTTGTGTGTTTTCACGTTTTAATGTGATGTGAATATAAGTATATTGTTTTTGTTTAATAATTTTAATTTTAAATAATTCCACATTTCTTCTAAAATTTTATTTAAGTAAAGAAATAGTTTTATTTTTAAAATTTTATAAGTATTTTAAAAGATAAATATTTTTATTTTTAAAATAAAACAAACATATTATGAATATTATAATATTAAATTTTATTAATATTATACATATTATAAATATTTAGGTAAAGAAAAAGAGAAAATAAAACATAAAAAATTTTATTTTTAAAATTTTATAAGTATTTTAAAACATAAAAGTATTTTTATTTTTAAAATAAAATATACATATTATAAATATTATAATATTAATTTTTATTAATATTATACATATTATAAATATTTAGGTAAAGAAAAAGAAAGAAAATAAAACATAAAAATATTTTTAAAACCACAGTGGGCCAATTGTATTTTTTTTAAATGTAGTGGCTCAATAGTATTAAGAATTTGGCTGACTGACTTACCACGTAGGAAATAACTTATTTTAATTTTTTTTTCAAAAGCCACGTAGGATAATTGGCACAATTTTTTAACGTCCGTCCAAGAAATTGGACGGAATGGGTTGATTGAACATTTTAAAAAGTACAGTGAGCTAATTGAATATTTTAAAAGCACTAGTGGCTAATTGCTTAAAACACTAAAACCACAGTGGTGAAAAAAGTGCTTTTTGCCATTTTTTAATCAGGTGATTAAACTATCAATTTTTTTCAATTGCAATAAATTGAACCGCCACGTCAGAAATTGCTGACGTGGCTATCTGAGTGGGTCATTAGGTAGCTGATGTGTAAATAAAAATGATTATTTTAATATTCATTTAAACATTTATTATACAGTAAGGGCAAATTCGTCAAATCACTTTAAAACCTAACAAAAATTACTTTGACTTCATCCTCTTCGTTTTCTCTTTCTCTGTTTGAATTCATCCTCTTCGTTTTATTTTCCACCAACCTCCATAGCTTAGTCTTAGGTCTCTGTAAGGTATTTGTTGTCTTTACTTTTTCTTATTACGATATAATCATTCATTAGCTATTTTTTCTTCTTTATACTACTTTTTTTTTATGAAAATTGTTCATGCTCTGTATATAGAGGCAACTGTAGATGCTAATTTTCGGTGGTATTAATGTGACAGATGGAGTGGGTGGCGGTGGTTGGTGCCGGCATCAGCGGTCTGGTTTCGGCCTAATTTTTTGCAGCCCTAGGGTTTTATCGATCGAAAGAGGGGGGAGGGGGCTACGACCACGTCTACACCTTCGTGGTTGTTAACTGCACATTCCCCCACCCCATCGGAGAAAATGGTGAAAAATTACTCATCTATGCCTCTACCAACGGCGGCGGTGACATCGACTTTAACCTCACTGACACCATCGTTGCACTGAATGAAGCTCCAAATACTTTAAACCCATTGGTTTTATACTGCCCCTCCTAAATATGATTACTTCTATTGTGGATCTTCTCTCATGAAAATTTAAGTCCACAGAGAGTTAGGGAGTGGCTGGATTATCATATAAGGATGTTTGGGGGGAAATCCCATTTTGTGATTAACGACGCCGGTGGGATTCACCCGGAAGTTTTAGAGGTTTTGAAGCCATGGATGGAGAAAGGGTATGTGACATTGCAGGATATTTGGGAGGAACAAAGGTGTGGTTGTTTCCGCCGGCGGCGGTGGTTTCATCCTTGTTGTGTTGGTGAAGGACTTCTTCTTCGCGGTTTCTGGCATCTGAGATGGTATAGATTTTGGCAGGGAGAACGTGGATTTTTAAGATGGGTAGCAGATCCGAGATGATATAGATTTTTTGATCTGAGATGTATATGATTTTTCGATCTGAGATAGTATAGATTTTGGTTGCAGATCTTGATCTTCAATATTTGGCTAAAAGGAGTTTTTGATGATTTTAGAATTTTGTTGTTTTAGATTTCTTGTTGTTTTTTATCTGAGATGGTATAGATTTTAGATAGTTTTGTTGTAAGACCCCAACTTTTTATAAATAAAATTAAATTTTTCCTCTATTCATTATTCTAAATTAATAAGGTATTATTTTGATATAATGCTTTGGTTATGGGTGAAATGTGCAAATTTTGCAAAATAAGCAAGTTGTTATAAAATATTCATTTCTGTCGGGGAATATTCGTTTGGTCGTGGAATATTCTTTTTGTCGAGAATCTCCGTACGATGGCGCAGTCATTTGTGGGCCACATAATGGAAAACGGTTGGATGAAAGAAAACGACAAAGTTTGAGTTTTATAAATAACGGCGTAATTGTTACCGTTAACACTGTTGGATTACCTGATGGTTAAAATACAGTAATATGTGTGGTTGCACAGTAGCACACAGTATTGCACAGTATTGTTGAATTATTGATTCGTACGTAAGAAGGCACTACTCAATAATTGTTACAGTAGTTACTGTTCAATATTTTATTTTAATGATTCAATAATTGTTGCGTTGTTTGTTTATATTATTATTGTTTCAATAATTGTCGTTGCAAAGTATTTTCCATTATCAGATCAATAATTCATATTATTTGAATAATATTATTAGATAAAATTATTGGAAATGTCTAGAAAGTTCTGTCAAAGAGAGGTTAGGTCATCTAATTGTGCGCCAGTAAGGAGAAATCCTTATTGGAAAGCCCCCTATTTCCTGGGAACGGCCTGGTTGTCATAATTGTGATTCTGTAATATTATTTGAGAATAATTAGTTATTGATTTATATGATAAGAAAATATTTATTTGATGTGGATATAAATGATGCTTTTATTTATTTATGTGGTTATAAATGAAGGAATTACTGCTGAGGTGTTTTATCAGTATTTTGTCGGATTGAAAGTATTAAAAATCATCCGTTTATGGATTTCGGATATTTTCGGTTTGGAATTTAAAAAAACTCAAAGCTACAAAGTTGTAGAGAATTCGATTTCAGGCAGAATGGACATAAAATTCGTATTTTTCTGATAACCGGACTATTTTATATGAATTATTGAAGTTTCGGAAAATAAAATAATTTTTATTAAATTATGGGTGGGACCCAATTGTGTTGAATACACATAGGCTGCTGATTTTGGTTCAAAGAAGGCTGCCTAATTGATCAAGAGAGGTGGCATAGAAAATTTGAAAAGAATAAATATTATTTTATTATTTTAGTCTCCTATGGCGTTCTAACATTTTTCTATAAATAGAGGGCTAAGTTAAAATTTAAAATCACACCAGAAACAAGTTTTCTCTCTTTCTCCCTCTATATTATCGAGCGTATTCTTGTGAGTATTTTTTGAGTGTTGCTATACGGTGCAAGTTTCTGTAAGTACTATATCCGAAATTCAATTAGAAGTACGGTTATTTTGAGGTAAGGGATATTATTTTCTTCTGAAATGATATTATTTTCTTCAATATCATTATGTCGAAATATTGGTGAACTTTTTAATCAAATTTAGAACTTTTTGTGTCGGGGTTACTATTCACGTATACGACACTATTCACGAATACGGCACTATTCACCGAAAAATAAAATTTTTTTTTTTGTCCAAGATATCTATTATGGTTACTATCTTTGATTGTATCCATGTTTTGATCGTTATTTTTGAATTCTGCTTCAAAATTGGTTATTATGGAGTATTAATGATCTTGGATAAACTGTAATACGAATCCCTAATATTTGTCCTTCTGTCTCACTGGATTCGTTTTCTTTAAAATATTTTTTTATCATCCTCAGTCCTAAATGATGATATTACTGAATATCTTTGGCCTGTAGTGCAAAGATGAATGATTAATTGAGGAATAACTTTGGCCTGTAGTGCAAAGATGAACAGGTGTTGAGATGAACATGACCAACTGGTGATATAAATGAATATCTTTGGCCTGTAGTGCAAAGATAAATATTTAATTAAAGATGTATATTGATTGATGTTACAGGGATAAAATATTGATGATGGACTCTTAAATATTAGAAGATAGTTGAATTCATTCTCTACGTGACTCTTCTAATGGATTGTTATTTTCGCTGTATTTGTCGATCTAAAACTTGTTGTCTATTATATTCTATTAGATTTTTCCCTGTTAAAGACTACTGATAATTTGTTGTATATTATCTTAGTCATAATATTCTTTACTGGGCTAGTTGAGCTCGCCCTTTTTCTTTTTGTTCCATTTTTCTTCTCAGGAGGTGAGACCATAGCAGGATCAAGTCGGGGTATGGAGTGATGGTTCTAGAAAGATGTTTTAGCAGTTCTCACTATTTCTGTAAAATAGTGTATGAATAATTGTAATGATGACTTATTTGGTTGTGGATATTGTCTAGAAGACAATATTTGTATTTAAACTCACAGTATGTGTTGTCATATTTTGCACGACAATTGTATTATTGAAGTTGTAGTTGCTTTCTATACCATGTATTTGGCGACTCAGAATGGGTGTTGTATACCTATTTTGGGGGCGTCATGTTTTTTGTTTTTATTTAGTTTAAATGATTAATATAAGCGATTTGACGAATTTGCCCTTAATGTATAATAAATGTGTAAATAAATATTAAAATAATTTTTTTATTTACACATCAGCTGGTGATGGCTCCACTTCGAGGGCCACATCATCAATTTTTGACGTGGCGGCTCAATTTGTTGCAATTGAAAAAAATTGATAGTTCAATCACCTAATTGAAAAAATTAAAACTTTAATCCCCGAAGTGGAATATGGCCTATAATTTAGGATAGTAATTCATATTTAAACCTTATTATTAACAATGCACAAGTATCCCGGACAATTGAGGGTCATTGTGGACACTGATATATATATATATATATATATATATATATATATATATATTATATATATATATATATATTTTCACATGTATATTTTAAATTAATATATTTTAAATTGTGTTCTCGTATATTTATATTTATATATAAAGAGAGTAGTTTTGTTTTTTTGAAACAATTCAAATGACTAAAAAATATTTATACCATAAATTTATAACGATAAAATGATTACAAAATATACTTGTAAAGCACAATCAATTTTCCAAAAAAAAATTATCAATAAAAATATGCACGTTTGAACAATTTTTACGAGTGTTGGAGTGTGATTATTTGGGCTTATCCAAGGTGTAACCCAATTTATTTAATGGTCTAGATTTGGTGTTGACCCATAATATATGTATTTTGGCAGCGAAAGAGTCCTTATTAACATAAGATTGTGTTTCCTTATTTGGTGAGATAAGGAGATTTAATTTGGGAAAGAATCTATCAGCCATTAATTGTTGTTATAAGGTGATTCTACAAAGGACTCATTCTCCTAGTTGGATGCGGATGGAAGTGAGTTCTATATATACGACTACAAGCTAGGGTTTGAGGGACAAAAAAAAGGCACAAGAAACATAAATACACAACTTGTACTCCCAATATTAATATAGTGGATTACTATTTCTCTCTTTGCTTTTTTCCCAATTGGGTTTCCACGTAAATCTTGTGTTCATACTTTATATTCCTTTATTTATGCTTTTGTGAGTGTATTTCGTGAGTTTGATTGCACAACAATACAATCAACCAGTAAGCACGATTTTGGCATGATGTTTTGGGTGATTTCGTCAGGCGTATAAAATTTGACTGTTAATATTGGCGCCATCTGTAGGAAACAAGACACTTATTCTAGTGTCAATTTAAAATCACCGATTCATCGAAGGAGATAAGTGATACTTTTTTATTAAATTAAATATATACTTGTACGTGTGTATATAATTATTATGTCAATAGCAATTAAAGCATGATCGTAATTGATTATTGATACAATCTTTACATACTCTCTCACATATATTATGCATATAGTGGTAGTATTCACATGATGCATGTAAAAGCTAAACATTAACACTTTGGTCCAGGTGATGATAAATTGGTGCTGAGTCATCCACACTAGTAACGAATTCAGCCAGCACGGAGATAAAAGTTTAAACTTTTATATCATGAAGTTCTTTAAAGGCGACTTCGGTTATCATCATCAACCACAGACTGAAGGGACATGTCCATGAAATTATTTTTCAATAAAAGTGGCAGCTGACAGCTATGCATGATGCACGGTTTTCAATCTTCGAGTTAGCTGGGATTAAAAACGGCGCAAGTGTGGTTCGGCGGCGGACCAAGCAACAATAGCACCAAACGTCCTTCGAGAAGGCTTTGATCTCTCGAAAGATTGAACATTCTATACGGATAAAAATTTAGAGGATAAAAATCCCGAGGAGACTTTTTGAATACTCTCTTATTTATAAGTTCCTTATAAATAAGAGACTGAGGGTAATGTTGTGATGTGATTATTTGGGTCTAGGCATGGTGCAGTCCAGTCTATTTAATGGTCCGGATCTGGTGATGGCCCATATGTATTTATTGTGACAGTGGGAGAGTTCTTATTAAAATAAGATTTTATTTCCTTATTTGGAGGGATAAGAGTCCTTCTCCTAGTTGGAGCGGGTGGAGGTGACTTCTATATATATAACAAGAAGGAGGAGAGGGAAAACAAGAGCATATAACACAAATACAACTTTTACTCCCAATATTATTATAGTGAATTACTCTCTCTCCATGGTTTTTTTTTCAATTGGGTTTCCACGTAAATCTTGTGTTCATACTTTATATTTCTTTATTTATGCTTATGTGAGTGTATTTAACAATACAACTTGTACTCCCAATATTATTATAGTGGATTACTCTCTCTCTCTCTCTCTTTGTGGTTTTTTTTTCAATTGAGTTTCCACGTAAATCTTGTGTTCATACTTTATATTTCTTTATTTATGCTTGTGAGTGTATTTAACAATAATTTAGGGTGATTTCGTCAGGAACACAAAATTTGGCGTTAACATTGGCGCCGTTTGTGGGAAACAAGACACTTGTTCTAGTGTCGATTTAAAATCACCGATTCACCGAAAGAGATAAGTGATTCTTTTTTATTAAATTAAATATATACTTGTACGGGTGTATATATGTATTATGCCAAGAGCAATTGAAGCATGATTGTACGTAGTTGATTATTGATACAACTTTACATATTCTCTCTCTTATATTATGCATGTAGCGGTAGTATTCACATGATGCATGTAAAATCTAAACATTAACACTTTGGTCCAGGTGATGATAAATTGGTGCTGAGTCACCGCACTAGTAACGAATTCAGCCAGCACAATGATAAAAGTTTAAGCTTTTATATCATTGAAGTGCTTTAAAGGCGGCTTCGGTTTCATCATCAACCACAGACTGAAGGGACATGCCCATGAAATTGTTTTTCAATAAAAGTGGTAGCCAACAGCTATGCATGATGCACAGTTTCCAATCTTCGAGTTAGATGAGATGGAAAAACGACGCAAGCGTGGTTCGGCGGCGGACCAAGCAGCAATAGCACCAAACGTCCTTCGAGAAGGATTTGATCTCCCGAAAGGATGAACATTCTACGGATAAAAATCCCGAGGTAAAAATCCCACGAAGACTTTTTGAATACTCTCTTATAAATAAGTTCAATATAAATAAGAGACTGGGAGCAATGTTGGAGTGTGATTATTTGGGCTTAGTCAAGGTGTAACCCAATTTATTTAATGGTTTAGATTTGGTGTTGACCCATAATATATTTATTTTGGCAGCGAGAGAGTCCTTATTAGAATAAGATTGTGTTTCCTTATTTGGTGAGATAAGGAGGTTTAATTTGGGAAGAAATCTATCAGCCATTAATTGTTGTTATAAGGTGATTCTACAAAGCACTCCTTCTCCTAGTTGGATGCGGATGGAGGTGACTTTTATATATACGGCTACAAGCTAGGGTTTGAGGGACAAAAAAAGGGCACAAGAAACACAAATACAGCAATTTGTATTCCCAATATTATTATAGTGGATTACTCTCTCTCTCCGTGGTTTTTTCCAATTGAATTTCCACATAAATCTTGTGTTCATATTTTATATTCCTTTATTTATGTTTTTGTGAGTGTATTTCGTGAGTTTGATTGCACAACAATACAATCAATTATACAATCAACCGTTGGTGCGATATGAATGGCCTGTTTTAATAGTGTGGACCCATATATTGCTTCTCTTTAATACATTGTTCTTATTATTAAAATCTCACATGTTTCATTCCTTGCATTGTCCTCCCCGTATAAACAAGCATTTCCTCTGCTTCCCGTGACTAATTAAGTAGCTAACATGCATAGAAAAAAAACAATAACTAATCTTTTAGCATTAATAAGTCTTTTCATAGCCCTGCTGCTATCCAAGCATTCCATCTCTGCCTATTTCCATTCTGTCCATTTATTACCAAATCCTTGACACCATTCTAAACCCAGAACTAAGTTTTAATTGGAGCTGAGCCTTACAATGGTAGTATTAGTATCCACTAATCTTGAAGTAGATGTTAATGGTGAAGAAATTTTCTTACTAGACAAGGTAATTTTACTCTACTATATGTGTTTCTTTTATTCAAAAAGTTGATAAAAAAAAAAAGAAACTTTATGCGACTATCCTAATAATTATCATATTACATTTATATTTTTGGCAGAATTTGGTTTCATCTTTCTCGATTCGCTTACAAAAATTATTTGGCAAGTCTACTGGTAAGCTAAGGAGCCTAAAAGTAATATTCCATGAATTCCCAGGTGGTGCGGTATGTTTTGAGCTCATTGCAAGATTTTGCTACAGCCAAGGCAACATTGAAATTAATAGCTCTAATGTACTCTTTTTACATTGTGCTGCTATTTTCCTGGAAATGCCTAAATTGATAAACCAAACGGAGGCATTTATTGAAAAGATCCATTTTTGGACATGGTCTGAACTAATAGTTGGTTTGAGACAATGTCAAGATTTACTCCCCTCTATAAATTCTTCGCACATTCGCGAAATCCTAAATTGTATTATGGGAAAGTATTCTTTGACTTACATTGATAGCCCCTCCACTTATTCCTCGGACACTTCTAAGTTTCAGTTTTCGGGTGAAGTAAGTACTGAGAATTCGACAAATTCCAAATTTCAAACTACTTGGTGGTTTGAAGATCTCATGTTTCTAAATATCGAGTTATTTGAGAGAGTTATAAAAACAATGCTGTCATATAATTTTGATCAGGCCGCGATATGCTCTTTCCTATTTTACTACCAGAAGTCAAGAAATTATGCTGCCTCATCAGTTGATAAATGTAAAATTACTGAGACTATAATCAATCTACTTTATCTGCTCGATGAGAGCTATATTACGTATAGATCTTTAGTTTGTACATTTGGATTGGCCTTGAGTTTGAAAAGTGAACAAAAGTTGTAGAGTTCTGTTAGACAATTTGATTGGATCTCGGCTTGATCAGGCTAAAATAGACGATTTACTGGTTCGTTCTCCAAGTGGAAAGAAGTATGCATATGATATGAATTTGATTTTACGGCTCCTGAAAGTCTTTCTTGGTGAAATCAGCAAACAGTTTTTTCTAGTCCGAGTGAAAAGAGTTGCATGGCTTGATCGACTCGTACTTGTCAGAAGTAGCTCCTGATCCTTACCTCAAATCCTCAAAGTTTGTGGCTTTAGCTTCAGCTTTGCCAGATTTTGCAAGAGAGTCTCATGACAGAATTTACCAAGCTATGGATATGTATCTTGAGGTAATTTTGTCTAAATATTACACATGTTATAGCCTAATGTTAGTAATGTATTGCATAGTTTTGTAGGATCTTGATTCCAGACAATTCAAAATGGACAATCTATTTGGGCAGTTTATTGAAACAAGTTGCATTTTATAAATGTCTAGAATAAGTAACCAATTTGCGGTGCAATACAACTGATTATTATTTTTTGGAAGGTCCATACTAATCTGTGTGAAGAAGAGAAGGTACAAATTTTTTCAACAATGAATTACAACAAGCTCTCAACAGCAACTCTAAAGCATCTAGCTCACAACCCCAATTTTCAATCAGGGTTTGTAGTTACTGTATTCGCCTCACAGCTAACAGGGCTCCTCAAGGGGGTGGACAAACAGAAGATCTCAAATGATTCACCATTTTGTGACACTAGAAAATGCATGTGATATTGACGAGACTGAGAAAATCATTATTCAAACCAAAATCCTCTATTTTCCAACCGAAAGTATGCCAGATCCTTTTTGTAAATCTTTTAATATTGGAAAATTTCCTTGTACAACTTCCCAAAATGTACAGTACTAGTATTAGGAATGGGATATACAGTTGTACCCGAGTTTGTACTTTCTTTTCACTAGTTAAGATGAATATTCATGGTCACATAGCAAAACCAAAACAGAGTTCACAGGACTTCCATAAAGCTCAAAGAAAATTAAGATGGTCCTTCCAAATTCCAAATAACAATTTTCTTTGTGCCTTAACACCCCAGGGGCGGATCCAACCCGAAAGTTCAGTGGGTCAAATTCGAAAAAAAAAATTCTTAGAATAAAAATTTAATAAAATGAATCACAAAACTAAATAATCCTCAAATATTTAAAAACTAATTCAATCAATAAATATTTTAAAACTAATTCAACGTACATCAATAAATATTTAAAAACTAATTCAACGTACATCAAAAATAGATTAATATATTATCATTATTCAATAAATAGTAAGTGTAATTAGCACCAACAATAAACAATTTCAATTAAACCACTAACAAGTAACATTACAAAATAAATTATAAAATTAAAAGAAATTAAAAATAGAATAGAATATATACTTGATGGAGTTCTCTTCATTGTAACTTTTATTTGATGGAATTCTCTTCATTGTTAGAGTGTTGATCTAAGAAGTAAAAAGCTCTAAATTAACAAAAGTAAAAAAAATAAGAATTCATAAACAATTATAAAAATTCCTAAACCAATTGTTAACTTTGTGGAATTAAAAAAACTAAAATTAAAATATACTTTTGAAATTATTTCAATTACAAATCGTGATAGCCTATTTACCATTTTTCCTTATTGGAATTTGAAGACTTTGCGAACTTGCGATGTGCCGCGTGCGAATTTAGAGACTTCGAGAAATACTAAAAAAATACACTTGGAATTGGCTTTAATGTAGATTGTAGTCACTCGTTGAACATGAAATTTCATTTAACACCCCTTATTTTTTTAATATGGCCCCCTTACTTCTTGAAAATTCAGTGGGGGCATGTGCCCCCTGCTGTACGTCCGCCCCTGCTTAACACTATGTTTCTTAGTTTCGGACAGATAAGAACAGAACAGAACAGAAAATTTAAATTACGATGAAAAAATATAAAAGAATAGAAGACTGGTAAATTTTCATTGAGTTTATAAAAGAAAATGAAATAAAAGTGAAGTTTTATATTTAGATTACTATTTTACCCTTCTATTAATTTTATTGTGTTTGTAATGTAGAGGGTATGATTGGAATTAAAAAAAATTTGTTTATGTTTTTTAGTTTTTGGTCCAAATCTGTCCCTTTTTTAACGGAAACTAAGGCAAGAAAAATGTCAAGTTTTTAGTTCTTTTCATTTTTATTGATTAAAAAAAATCAATAACAAGAGTTTTACATTCATTTTAAAACGCAATATAAAAGAACAAAATACTCCCAATAAAAATGGATTGAACAGAACTACTAGTAGTGAAAAGATGGTTAAATTTGGGGACAAAATAGAGACAATAAAGGTCATGATCTTTGTCGTCTTATTAGTCAAGAAATTTAAAGTGCATTAAGATAATCAATGGATGTTTCTAAGCAATATTTGTATGGGCAATCAATCCCAGTCCATCACATAGAAGGGCTCGTTGCAACACAATAGATTCCCAGAACACAAAAACCAAAGTTTCCAAAATTTACCCGAAGTATTGGTAATTGAAATGGCAATTCAAAATGTACTTTATCTTAGTTTTTGAATTTTATTTAATGCTTTGAGCTTAATTAAATAAGATTAAATGTAGATGTCTATTGCCATTAAATGCTCCCTTTGGAATCAAATTAACTTCCGAGTTGAGTGTACCAACATTCTTGAAATTTCCAATTTTGTTTGGTCTTTCTCTGGGAAAGAAAAGAAGTAGAAACATGGTTGATAAGAGTGGTTGTATTTTGGGTACCAATATTTTGGAATTAGAGTGCATTAATGAGTTAGGGGGTGTTTAATAAAAACTAAATGAATTTGAATCTGAATCTGAATGAATTGAATCTGAATCTAAATCTAAATCTGAATGAAAAAAAGTTACTCCATCAGTTCCATAATAACTGTCTTTTTAACTTCATGCTAGGGGTGAAAACGAGTCGAATCTCAGCGAACACTTTAATGCTTAGATTCGGCTCGACTCAAAAAAACTGAGCTCAAATTCGATAAGGAATTTTTAATTTTGTGCCAGATTCGACTTGGATCATTACTCGGACCTACTCGGCTCGTAACTCGGCTCGTAAGTACTCGACTCGTTTACAAAACGAGTTACTCACGAGCCTTCAAATCGAGTTTCGAATGTGAATCATTTCGCTTAATACTGAACCACTACATACTAAATTGATTATTGAACTAATGTTTATATATAAAAGTCTTTTACTTTTATTTATGTAAAGAAATTACAAAGAATGTAATACGAATTGACAATCAATTCACTGATTTATTCAAGTACAAGCTTACACAATTTAATACTACACTTTATAAATTATAAAGATTGATACAAATATCACATATTTAGCTTATTAGTATGGATCAGACCAGTATTCGAATATGATCCATCGAGCGGGTATCGAGTATGGTTCGAGAAAGAATGAAATACTCGAACCCTAATCTAAGCAAATACTGGTATACTCGAATTAGACTCGTGTATCATTAAACAGAAAATGAGTATGGATCATATTCAACTCGAATCAACTTCGAATTTGAGCTTTGGATCATATTTTCGAACCAATCTCGAGTCGAGTATCGAACTACTCTGTTTGGCTAACACCCCTACTTCATGCACATGAATTAAAAAAAATAATGTTACTATCATATAAAAAATGGTCACGTAATGCTCACATATATACACACATGCATACTGCGAGCCCCACATGTCAGACGGAGGCCCACAGTATGCATGTGTGTGTATGTGAGCATTATGTGACCATTTTTCTGTTATAGTAGCATTGTTGATTAAGAACGTCATTTAATACCATTTAAGAAATAAAATTTGTATAAAATTCCATCACTATCCCTTTATGAAAAGTTGAAAACTATTAATTCAAGAGAGAAAATTTATTGGGAGAATGAGAGAAATTATGGGTAATATAGGAAAATAAATAACTTATTCTCCTAGAAAATTGTAAACGATCGACAAATAAATTGGAACAAATTTTTTCTTCTAAAAAGACAGTTATTATGGAATCGAGAGAGTATTTGATAATTGACATGTCTGAAACATCTGAATAACAAATTTAATATTTTACCCCTCTAAAAAAAAATCAAAATTGTTACAAACGTATTTAATATTACTTAATATAATAGTTAATATTGTAAAAAAAAACTTCATTTAATCCTCATTCAACCAAAAAATGACACTAAACCATTCAGCCCAAATCGTCTTGTGACTGATCGATTCAGCCATTCAGACAATTTGTTTTCAAAACAAACGCACCTAATGGCTGACCGATTCAGCCACTCAGCCTTTCAGACCTAAACTGTAATGCCCGAGAATTTCCACGTATTATTAAATGAATATATTAATGTGAATAATATTTATGTGATTATAAGTGTTATTGTTTTGTGAGTCAATTAATTCAATTGATGTGTATCAAGAAATATAAAGTGACTATGAGATTTGTGAAATGCCTTGTGTGGCATATTGTGAAACAAGGGAGTTCACTAAGAGAATTAAAACGAGAATCTAGAAGATTAATCGTGTTGATCATGTGATTTCATATGTAATCAATACGCCATTAGACTTGTAGTAACACTTTTGTGAACATCAATTCATGTCGTATAAAATAAATTTAGCGATAAAAATTGGCACGGGCTGAAGCTAAATCAATCTTGGCACTGTCAGGGAACGGCGCAGCTGCACCGTCCCAGCAGTACAAACTAGCGCAGCTGCGCCAGTGGTCAGCTGGAGAAAACTAATTTTCCTACTTTGGAAATTAAATGGAACAATTATGTTATATGTGTGACATTTAATAAAACCATGTGATAGAAGTATATTGGAATTAAATGAGGTACCTAGTAGCATCATGGCATCATGTGAAGTTGTATTGTATAACGAAATAATTATCTGAATACTTTAGGAACTGAGAAAGGAATTCAATAAACATTAACATTAAATAAAGTAATAGTATGGATATGTGAGTGGAAGAGATAATTATGGAACTACCCGGACAATAATATGTAACTACATTATTTTATTGCATGTAATTAATGTACATGGATTATATAATGTGAGTATATGTTTAATCCTTAAGTTCCTAATATGGTAACAATTGTACATTAAAATTATATTTGAGAATTAAAGTAACCAACTGAGCTAGATTTAAGCACGTTCACTACTACAAAACACTAAATAGACAACGCGAAAAAAACGTTGTGGTTTCAGTCAGAAAAACGTCGTGGTTAAGGGTGTTGTCTATTTGACACCCTTACACAACGTTTTTAAAACGTTGTAGTTAAGCACAATACACAACGTTTTTTAAGAAAAAAACGTTGTAGATTTGTTTTTTAAAAATTAACAGATGTTTAAAAACGTTGTAGAATGTATGATTCCACAACGTTTTTTAGATAAAAACGTTGTTGTTTAGTATATCAGACAACGTTTAGACACATTTACACAACGTTTTAAAAATGTTGTAGATTAAAAGAAAAAGAAAAAAAAATTGTGGATCACCTACATTACCAATGCATCTGCAATATGCTAATGCCTGAAAGATTAGCATATTGTAGCCTAAAAGATTAAAAGAGTTGTAACTTCAATCATTTATCAAAGATTCCAAGTAATCCAACCACACATAATTCTTGTAAAATATTAAGTGATGATAAAATATCAAATAACATATATGGCGTCTTAAACAAACAAAAATCAGATCTTAGTCCTTACAAAATCCCACTGCCAAATCCAACTAACATCTGTAAATATAAAACCTAATAGAGAACCTTGTGAGAAAGGCCAACATAACTAATCCAAACCCCACTAGTAGTTCCTGAACCTAAACAATATCATTAGCAGCATTTGCAATCCTTGGCCACAGATCAGCACTCTTTTCCTATTGGGCCAGTAATGGCAGATCCTATACACAATAAACTCGACATTAAAAGCCAATCATAGTTGTTTTGGCAAGCTACAGAGAAGAAAACCAATCGGTACATTATGAACTTACAATGCCAGTAAGGCCAACAAAATCATAAAACATTAACAAGAATTGTCATATGCTGGAAAAGATTACAGAAAATTGCATTGGTTGAAAAGGGTAGATGTAGCACCAAAAAAACAAAAATTATTAAATTACTGCAGTTCTTCTTACCTTATTGATACATGAATAGAACTGAAGGAATACTGACATGCTCTTGGAGTACCTAAGACACTTATCAGACAAACGAAAGTAACGTGGCTTTTCCCAACAATAATCTAATCATTTAACAAGTTCCTGTTGCTTCCTGAATCAGTTCAGATACAATAATGGAGAATCCCAACAATAATTTAATCATTTAACAAGTTCCTGTTGCTTTCTGAATCAGTTCACATACAATAATGGGCAAAGCCATCTCCGTCAGTTTAAGCATCTGTTCTTATTCGAATGTGGAAACATACTAAACTGGCCTTGAGAGCCTTGTTCTCCCTCTTAAACTGTGAAATAAACAGAATTCATTACCTCAAATAAACCAGAATTTAGACATCGTAATTTACTTTATGAGCGTGGTGGCCACTGTTTATCAGATTTGGCTCCCTTACTTTACATTTTCCCTTCAATTCCGGAGGTGGGCCAAATCCCAATTCATCAATTAATTCCAAGCACACACCTTTGTTTTCTTACCTTATGAACAGTGGTAACAAGCTCTTCCACAGCTAGCTTCACCCCTTCATCAGTGCAATGTTTTGGCGATTTGCACCTAACCTGGGATTATTGATAAATAATTTTAGTGAATGTGGATAGATAGATCTCTTCATCAGTAGGCTATTTTTTTGTTGTCTACTCAATGAACCTTTTTTTTTTTTACAAAAAACAATAAAACCATCTAACACGTTAAGTTTTTAAAAGCTGATCTACATGGCATGTCAAAGTATACAAGTCTGCAAATAAAGAAGAAAAAAATCATGTTCAGTTTGTCCCAATTTAAAGTCCTATGTTAACAATACATACTTATACACAATACCTTGAAGCAATTTCTGAGTAAACATCGCCAGGTTTCTCTCCAGCAACTAAGTTGACTGCAGTAGCTTCAAGCTGCAAAACAACCCACCAACAGACCAGAGAGAATTAAAATGTACTCTAGCTAATCCATATCGCAATAGAACTTTATTTTCAGAATATGATTGTAGCATTTACAAATCATAATAGCAATATATTAAGGAACAAGGAGAACTAAAGTTGCAGGTCATTAACATATTCTACAGTATATCATCTAGAGTCCAACATTAAATATAAAACACTGAATAAGCACTCAGTTAATTATCAATTGGCTAAACTAGATAAAAGAAATGTTACTATTTCACCCAATGAACAAGATGAAAATTACATTAGAATTTATGTCCACTTTGATATCAGTATCAACCACACAAGAGAAAACAGAGGCAAATGCTAGTTAGAAAACCAAAAACTAATGATTATATTAGCACATAAATCTATAATTCTGCATTCCAAAAGAAAACCTCCATTGAAGAACCACATTTACAGATAAATACAGTCAAAAAATCAGACCATATGGCATTTTTGAAAAGAACCCAATATTAAAGCTCCAAATTAGCTCCAAAAATCTTTTAAAATTTCTAATTAAAACCTAAATTTTAGGGAAAATTAACAAGTGAGAAATTAAAACCTAACCACTGCTGCCACCGCAGCCACCCCTATGCTATCAATTTATGAAAGCAACACTAAGTTAACGAATCAACACTAAGCAGACTGTAAATGGGTTGAAAATACTAAGCAGACTGTAAATGGGTTAAAATTAAACACATGCAAGAACGAATCCAAAGAGATGAATAACTTACAATAAAACCCTAGCCCCAAAATAGCTTCAAACACCCAATTACAGATCTTCAGATTTCAGCCTCAGAGAAGAGGTACACCCAATCAGATCGAACACAACCAACACTGCATAACCAGAGAAGAAAACGTTATCTAATTGACGAGCCCTTGGGGAGAAGAGAAGGAACGAAGAGAGAAGAAACTAAGAGAGAAGGAACGAAGGAAACCTCGATCTGCAACTTCGAAGGATTCCGACCGAAGCTCTCTGCACTGACCTCTGCACTATCGAGCCCTTGGAGAGAAGAGAAGGAACGAACGAGCAGGCCTCTGCACTAACAAAAACTCTGCACTAACGAGCCCTATGCACTGCAACTTTGAAGGAAATCGATCGAAGGTCTATCTCCTCTGCACTGCACTGATCCGAGCCCTTGGAGAGAGAAAAAGATGTGTTTTAATTTTAAGTTCAATATTTGATGCTCCGTATTTTTCTTAATAGATAACGTTTTTTTTAAAAAAACGTTATCTAATTAAAATAAAAATAATGTCCTTCTAAATAGATAACGTTTTTGCATATATATCTACAAAAACGTTTTTTCTAAAAACGTTGTAAAAAAAAAAACCACAACGTTTTTATAAAAACGTTGTCTATTAAGCGTTGTCTATTAGGTACTTTGTACTGGTGGTTGCTGCAATAAAAAAATGTTCAGTTACTCAAAAAGCACATAAATAGTAACCTACCCTCTAATTACGTAACTTCTAAGATGAAATCATTGGCTAGAAGGATGGCTAATGTTGGGTAGTTAAACAACTTTTAGATAACTAGTGTGTTTACCTTCTACACCATGAATTCAACCTCAGTGCTAAGTTATTGTCCAGTCCAAGTTTTCATTATAAATAGCAGTTAAAATTTCAAGTTTACGTTGTTGTTCTTGGCTATTAAAACACTGATAACTTGAGAGTAAGTAAGTTGTAGTTCAAAGAAGAGATTAGCAATCTCAGAAAGGAGTAATTAAGTAGACAAAGCTTCAAAGGGGTATAATTACATTCCTTGTTTTTAGTTTCTGTTAAACAGATAAGTTTTGAAATTCCAATTTCATGATTTCATGAAAATAGATGTTAATAAGGTTGGGTATGGGTTATATAGATGTTATATGATCATATAAGCATGTTGTAATTGATACATGAGTGTTTAGGAATGAATTCGTGAGTAATTTCTTTGTTTGGGCTGAACAGTTGCCGAGGTTTACTGTTCCTGGCTCGAACCAGGTACGGCGCAGCTGCGCCAGATTAACACTGAGGCGCAGCGCAGCTGCGCCGGTCCCTGTTTTCAGTTGGGTATTTTTTTTTCAAATCTAATCAATGTTAGTCACTCATTATGTCATATACTAGCATGCAAGCATGTGTAAGGGGTATATATAGTTATATGAACCTAATGTGAGCATGTTAGACTAGCTTAGCATGATTAAAGAAAGTGTGTAGCTTAAAATGGATTTATGACTTTAGAAAAGAACTTAATATGTATGTATGCCATGTATGTATACTGATTTTACAAGCATGTTAATATAACTTAGAAATACATGAATAAACCATTTGCTTGTGTTTATTTGATTAGTAAGGAAACATGAGCATGTTGAACCTACTAGTAAGCTTTGAATGTGAATATTGTCAAGCTACCTTGAGGACTAGAATCTGAAATTTGTGATCATGTTTGATGACACTCTTAGACTCACTCATGTAGTATAACCATAGATATACCATGCTTGTGTGTCATATTTCAAATAAAGCATAAACAAAGCATATTTTCAACTAAAGCGGTGTTAGTTTCACACATGTGTTATGAATAATCACAAGCATGTCTAATATAAGTGTTATAACTATCTTTTATGTTTAGAGAATAAGCATGATAAACTTTGTGGTTTTACAACCTTGAATGGCCTTAACTTGTTGAAATGTTTAATTTAGAAATATATTATAAAAGGGAACCTAGATTGACTTGAGAAGCATAAAAAGACTCTTAACATGAAAAATATATCATGTATGATTGTTTTGAGCAAGCCGGACAGAAACCACAAGGCAACAGCTGAGTCTTGGCATAGCCAGAGGACGGCGCAGCTGCGCCGGTCCTAGGTTTAGCCATGGCGCAGCTGCGCCCGTCTGGAATCTGAGATTCTGTAATTTGATCTTTGGCAGTTAGCTTGTATGGTACCTATATTACTAGAAGTGGTTTAAAAATCCACTGATATATGTTTACAAGTGATGCTTAGATCATATATTGGTGTTTGCCTCGTAATAGAAAGGTCCATGGGTAAAAAGGATTTAACTTTTAGTATTCTTAATTTACTAATAAGTGTTTGATCATTCTTAATCTAAAATCTAATTTTGTACCATATGTGTATACATGAATCATATCAAGCTTGAGTAAAGACTGTGTTAGCTAACGAACATCTTGAACATATAATACGCTATAAATAGGATTCTAAAGTGTTGATTTCGTAACGTGGATAAGCTACACTCAAGGCAAGTTCCTTGAACCTTATTTTTATTGTGCAAGTATCCTAAACCCTTGCATTACTTTATTCGAGGCATATCGTAAGCAATTACTCGAACCGTAATCTTTATTTGAGTCTTATTGAACTTGTGCAATTATTGGTCGTACAAGTAGAATTATGAAGGAAACTTATTTTGGAAATGAAATTCAAACTTTGATAACTGTTCATGGATATGTTGAAAGAGCTGTCTAATCCAATTGATTCGGCTAGACTATTGATAATTGATCAAAAGCTATCCAAACCAAATTAACTTGGTGCGGACTCTTATAACTGAGAAGAACAACCCTCTTAGTAGGGGAATATATATTTTCGGGGAACTGACGTGCGCACATGAGAGAGACTAAATGTTATGCATGACATAGGGTACTTTAGGCTGATCACCTATTGTACTCGTTTTGAAGAATTATCAGTGATATTACTGTTAATTCTAGGAGAAGTTCATAGTCCTTAGTGACTGTTCAGTATTCATTACTTTGAAATCTTGAATTGATAAACTTTTGCATATTATTGATATTCTGTCCATAGCGACTATCATTATTGATTATTGATACTTCCTAATTGAGCTATCATTATTAACCTATTCTTGATAAATTGGGAACTATATTGAATACTCTTTTTCTATATTACTTGTTGGGCACTTTGTGCTCATCCTTGCTTTTAAAAACCTTTCAATTAAGGCAGAACAGGGAAGTGTATCTGGGCAGGACAAGGGCAAGGGCAAGGCTACCGACTAGTTTGTCCCTTTTATGTTTAAGATTATTATGTTGTATTAAGACGGTTTTCAAGTTATGTTTCAGCTTAGTAGGATTATGTAATAAGTCTTTAGTCGATATTATTATGTAATCCATTAAGTAATGTAGGTTACGAGACTTGGGGGAATAATTATAATAAATCATTGTATATTATTCTAATTTAGATTTTTCGTTGTGAATGTGTTATTTTAGTTATTATGGTTTTACCATGAGAACGTGATGAACCAAATTTGAGTGACCAAGTGGAGGTCGGAATTTGGGGGCGTCGCATAAACAAATAGCCCCTTAGAGAAAAATTAAATGGTCATACTTAAAACGGCATAAATTAACTTTTAGTGCCTGAACTGAGACCCGACTTCTAAATTAGTACCCCAATTGAAAAAAGTAACAAATTGATATTTGTACTAGAAAAAATTTATGAGTTGGTGATTATACTTTAATATTTGTGTAAAATCGTTAAATTTGGCTAATGAACGTGACATAAAAGTCTTATTATGATAATGAGATAATTGACTTTTTGGTCACTATATTAGGGCCCGATTTTTATTGTTGTTATCGAAACTTTTTTCGTTACAATCACATTACTATACTCAAAAATACTTCCAAAATGGTCATTAATTAATGGGAAAAATGTATGTACACATCTGTGTAGAACACAGTCGGCTATGGCGATAATTTTTGGGGCTATAGTGATGGTTTCACCCGTCGCCATAACTTTTCTGGGCTAGGGCGATGGGTGAATCATCGTCATAGCCTAAAAAACTCGTCGCCATAGCTCGACTGTGTAATACAAAACTATGTATATATATATATATATATATAGCCCATAATTAATTAAGTTCCTTCCAAAAAAGTGATGGGAAGTGCTGAGTAGACTAACAATTGACATGTGATGAATGGCAGATACATGGAAAATGACTGTAATAAATGATTTTTTTCTTCTCATCAATCGACGATTCATCAGTTTTTCTCTTAAACACGAACAATATTTGAGAGCAATATGAGAATAGCAACAGACGAACTAAATCTGATTATTAGAAAACAACCCAAAATTTCGATGCCAGAAAAAAATCATACTTAATAAAAACCAAAATCATGGGAATACAATAACCCAGACCTGTAATTGTGAACCAAAACTAATCGAGATAACCATCGCCATAGGTCAAAATCACGACAAAAAAAACCAAAAAAATAGAGGAGTTCGGCCATTCGAATCGAATCCATATCACATACAGATTTAAGGATAAAGCACTAAATCAATCTAATAAGGAGATAAATTGATTACAAACATAAATCGGTGATGAACCATCCATGAACATTAAAATGAGATCAATCAAGATATAAATAATATATTACAGTGATAATTATATATATAGGGGAAAATATATGTACACAGCTGTGTAATACACAGTCGGCTATGACAATGGTTTTTTAAGCTATGGTGATGGTTTCAACTGTCGCCATAGCTATTCTGGACTACGGCGATGAGTGAAACGTCACAATAGCCCAAAAAACTCGTCGCCATAGAGCGACTGTATAATACACAGCTCTCTCTCTGTGTGTGTGTATATATATATATATATATATATATATATATATATATATATATATCAGAATGAGTCATTAATGGAAATTGACTCGTGTACAACTGAGTCGAGGAATCAAATTTGTGGAAGTGTTACAATTATTGAATTTGGGGAAGATAAGGAGAGTGAAGGAAAATATCACATACGGTACAAAATGGGTACGGTAAATTACCGATGTCGTATCTCACTACTGTGTGTCCTCTTATCCTTGCGTGCGCCTCTTGCACAGTCACTTAACCTACACCCCTCCTCTAATTCGCCGATGTCGTCTTCCTTTTCCTCATCCTCTCCAATCGTCCTCCTCCTACCAAAAATCACCACCATCCTCCTTGTAATACCCCAAATTTTATGAATAAAAATAATTTTTTTCTCTAAATATCATTTTTGAATATTAAGGTATAAATTTGTTATAATGTTATAGTTGTGGATAATATTTACAAATTTTGCATAGTAAGTCAAGTTATAAAATATTCGATTGGTCGGGAAATATTCGTTTTAATAGGGAATATTCGTACGACGACACAATCATTGGTGGACCACACAACGAAATTATTGTCGGAGTTAGAAAATGACAGAAATATCTTTTTTATAAAAATAACTGGTGAAAGTTTTACCGTTAACTGTTGAAAATATCAGGTGATAAAAGTACAGTAATACGCGTGGTTGCATAATTGCACACGTTATTGATTATTGAGAAGTCACTCAGTTTTATTTAATTATTGCTACAGTAATGGCTGCATATAGTATCTCACGTTATTTGATTCAATTATTGTTATAATATTTTATATTATTAAATCAATAACTTAGATGACAAGTTATTCATATTATTATGTGCATAATTAACAATGTTTAGAAAGTTCTATCGAGGAAAAAGGTTTGGTCACCTAATTACGCTCCAATAGGGAGAAATCCTTATCGGAAAGCCCCATCTTTCCTGGGAACGATCTGATTGTTAATATTGTGAGTTATAATAATGATGAATAAATGTTGTTAAAAATATTGAGAGGATTTTTATGAAGTATTTGTTGTAAATTTTGGCGTATTATTTGGACCCCCCACTTACCCATTTTTCAAAATAATCGGTAGAAAGTTATTTGTTATATATATAATGTGGTGGGGCCCACATGTTTATGACTTTTAGGGGGGGGGGAACCTGATAAATTGGTGGAGAGGGATTTGAAATATTGTATATATATATATATAATAATAAGTTTTATTTTTTATGAAAAATAGAATATATTATATTTTATTTAAAGTTTTTGTTTTACTTGAATATTATATTAATAAATTAAAAAATTGGGCATCTGAGTTTTCCTTTCCTTCCACCCATGAATGTTTGTCCGAAATCCTATTGTGCGTCTGTGATTTTATTTTCTAAATAGTATCCTTTCATTCTCCTATAAATAGGATGCTTAGTTTAGAATTGAAAATCACACAAGAATCAGAGAATTCTTCTTCTATAATATTGAGCGTATTTCTTTTGAGTTTTAGGAAGCTTTGAGTGTAGAAAATAGTAAAAGTTTTCTTCAAGAATATCCTCGTTGTACCAGTTGGAATACTCTCCTTGTTAAGGTAAGAGATATTATTTTTGTTCAATATTCGTATGAAATAATATTTTCTTCCATACTTTGTAGTATGTAGGTAATATTATTTGTTTCAGATTCAGAATTCTGCACTCATTTTGTTAAGTTTTAGCTTCTATACTCCATGAAATTAGTAGAATATCCTTGAAATTTGCGTTTCATGTTGTATCTTTTCATGAAAATATTTTTATGAACATTCTTGATAAATTGTAACTTTTTCATGCCGGAGTACTATTCACATAGTACTATTCACTCGAGTAATATTTACCCGGGGTACTATTTATGATAAAAATTAATTTTTTTCAGTCCAAATCATTTTTGATACAATATAAATCGTGAATTTTACATCCACAAAGCAGTATCATGTTGACAATTTGGATATTATTGAATTCTGAATAAATTATATTATAAATCTTTAAAATTTATCATTTGCTTTCTTTTAACTGAATTTTTATATCATTGTCATCATCATCATGCTTATATTGTGATGAAAGTCATCTTTTGCCCGTAGTGCATAGATGGACTATTGATTAGTATGATTATGACCAGGGATTATTCAGTATAATCATGACCGTTCATTACACCAAAAATGGCCTCTAGTGAAGGACAAATCCTTCACAAGACATACTATATCACTCACAAGTGATTTATTACGAAGAAATATTTCCTTCACACGAGTGCTCGTGTGACGCCCCCAAAATAGGTATACATCACCTATTCTGAGTCGCCAAATAAATGGTATAAAATACAAATACAATCTTAATTATACAACAAGAGAGCTGTGAGTTTTAATACAAATACTAGTCTTCTAGACAATATCCACTCTTAGAATAAGTCCCTCATTACATTTATTGTCACGCTATTTAACAGAATAGTGAGGACTGCTAGCTAATACTATCATCCGGACCATCACTCCGTTCTCCGACTCGTCCCAGCTACGTTCTCATTTCCTGAAGAGAACAGTGAAAGAAAGGGTGAGCTCAACTAGCCCAGTAAGAAATATTATGACTAAGATAATACAGAATAAATTATCATTAGTCTTCAACAATGTTAAACTGATAATATACAATAGACATCAAGTTTAACTGCAGTTGTAGCTAACGCATTGAGTAGAAGATCGTATGCGGGTACGAGTGTGATGTTTTTAACACAAAGACCCATTTTGTACGACTTAAAAAGGATGGAGATGGAGTTAAAGGCTCCAAGTATCCACATGATGATATCAAACATACGAGTAGAACTAACTTTAATCGATAAGGTTAAAGTTGCTCAAACTACTGATCTGGAGCTTATTCGTATGAAGAAGAAAGTGCAAGAAGGTGCTATTCCGGAAGTAAGAATCGATGAAGAAGGAATACTTCGAGTCAACTCTAGACTTTGTGTTCCTAACGATTCTGACTTGAAGCATAGAATCATGATGGAGGCACACAACACATCATTTGCAATCCATCATGGGAGTACCAAAATGTATCATGATCTTCGACATACATTTTGGTGGATCAATATGAATAGAGATTTTGAGGAGTTAATCTCGAGGTGTTTAACTTATCAACGTGTAAAGGAGGAACATCAAGTGCCAAATGGTCCATTGCAACCACTTGATTCTCCAAAATGGAAGTGGGAACACATTACTATGGATTTCGTTACGGGTCTTCCCAAGGTTTTTCAAGGTATAGATGCGATTTGGGTTATTGTTGATAGATTAACCAAGTCTGCTCATTTCTTGCCTATACGTGAGAGTTATTCCCTTGAACGTCTTACTCGTGTGTACATAAATGAGATTGTGAGATTGCATGGCATGCCAGTATCCATAGTTTTGGATCGTGACCCAAGATTCATTTCACGATTTTGGGTTAGTTTGCAGAAAGCTATGGGCACGGATTTACGATTCAATTCGGTATACCATCCTCAAACAGACGGGCAATCGGAAAGGACTATTCAAACCCTTGAAGATCTATAAAGACTATATGTCCTAGATTTCAAATGAAGTTGGGATAAGTACTTGCCATTGGTGGAATTCTCCTACAATAACAGTTATCAAGCAAGTATAGGCATGACTCCATTCGAGGTGTTGTATGGATGAAAGTGTCGTTCTCCAGTATATTGGGACGAGGTGGGTGAAGCAACGTTATTGGGACCAGAATTAGTACGCATGACTACAGAAAAGATTCAAATGATCCGGCAACGTATAAAGACCTCACAAGATCGAAAAAAAGTTATGTTGATCTTCATCGAAAGGACGTGTAATTTAATATTGGAGATCATGTACTGTTACGTATTGCTCCATGGAAGGGAGTTACAAGATTCGGGAAGAGAGGAAAGCTCAATCCACGATTTGTTGGTCCATTTGAGATTCTTGATCGAATAAAAAATGTGGCCTATAGACTCACATTACCTCCAAGCATGTCTCGTGTTCATAATGTTTTTCATATATCTATGCTTCGTAAATATGTGAAAGACCCAAACCACATTATTGCGTTACCAGACGAGATAGCCGAAGATTTAACTTATGAGGAGGTACCTGTCAAGATCTTGAATATGAAAGAGCATGTCCTACGAACAAAGGTTATACCACAAGTCATGGTTTTGTGGAGGAATCATGCTATTGAGGAAATGACTTAGGAGTTAGAATCGGAAATGAAAGCGAGGTACCCTCACATTTTCGAAACACCAGTTACGTACGTCAATTTTGAGGACAAAATTTCATAAGGAGGGGAGGTTGTAAGACCCCAACTTATTATAAATAAAATTAAATTTCATCTATTCATTATCTTGAAATAATAAGGAGTTAATTTGATATAATGCTTTGGTTATGGGTGAAATGTGCAAATTTTGCAAAATAAGCAAGTGGTTATAAAATATTCATTTTTTTCGGGGAATATTCGCTTGGTCGTTGAATATTCTTGTTATTGGGGAATATTCATACGACGGTGCATCCATTTGTGGGCCCCATAACAGAATAATTGTCGGATGAAGAAAACGACAAGTTTGAATTTTTATAAATAACGGCGTAATTGTACCGTTAACACTGTTGGATTACCTGGCGGTTAAAATACAGTAATACTCGTGGTTGCACAGTAGCACACGGTATTGCACAGTATTTTTGAATTATTGATTCTTACGTAAGAAGACACTACTCAATAATTTATTACAGTAATTATTGTTCAATATTTTATTACTTTAATAATTGCTGCGTTGATATTTTATATTATTGATATTTCAATAATTGTCGTTGTACATTATTTCCCATTATCAGATAAATAATTCATATTATTTGAATAATATTATTAGATAGCATTATTGGCAATGTCTAGAAAGTTCTGTCGAGAAAAGGGGTTAGGTCATCTAATTGCGCGTCAGTAAGAAAAAATCCTTATTGGAAAGCTCCCTCTTTCTTGGGAATGGCCTGGTTGTCATTATTGCGTTTCTGTAATATTATTTATGAATAATTAATTATTAGTTTATATGATAAGAAAATATTTATTTTATGTGGATATAAATGGAGGAATTTTTAGAAAAGTGATAATTGTTGAGAATTGATATTTTATCTTTTCTGATAGAATAATTTATTCAAATATATTATTATAATATTACATTATAATAGTATAATATGATAATATAATAGTATTTTTTTATAATTTAAATGGTAATATTATTATATTTTTTGACATGTGAATTAAATGGAGTAAAGATGATCAAATTGAATTAGTTTTCAAATTGAATTTGAATTCTTTTATTTTTTTTCAAAAACATGTGTTAAAAGTGGTGGAGTAAGCAAATTGGCTTGGAAAGTCTTGGTTTTCAAAAGGAATGTGCTTGCACCTTTTTCAAAAATTATGCACGTATGTAACATTTGTCAAACATGGCGTTCTGGCATTTTTTTTATAAATTAGTGCTTAGGTTAGAATTGAAAATCACACTAGAAACATAAGTTTTCTCTCTCTATATTATCGAGCGTATTATTGTGAGTATTTTCTTGAGTATAAGAATACTTTGAACGTAGTTTTTCAGCATGATTTTCTCAAAATAATATTCGATATTCCTAGGCAAATCCAGTTTCTACTAAGGTAAATGATATTATTTTATTGCTTCTATAATTCCTGAAATGATTAAAAATTTCGCTTCATCTAATATCATTTCATAGGAATATTGGTCTGAATTTTTTATCAAATTTGAAACTTTTCATGACTGGGTACTGTTCATGGGCACTGTTCACGAGTACTATTCACAAAAGATTTTATTTTTATTTTTTTCTCCTTCCAAGTTATCTGGTGTGACCCTAATTCTTGAAATTTAATCCATGTTTTGATCTTCATTATTGAATTTTACTCCATTATGGTTTATTATGGAGTATTTTTAAACTTGAATTATCTAAAGTACGAATATCTAATATTTGTCCTTTTGTCCCACGGGATTCGTTCTCTAAAATAATTTTAATCATCCTCAGTCTTTAATGATGATGCTTGATGAATATCTTTGGCCTGTAATGCAAAGATGAATGATTATCCGATAAATATTTTTGGCCCGTAGTGCAAAGATGAACATGACCAACTTGTGATATAAATTAATATCTTTGGCCCGTAGTGCAAAGATGAATGTTTGATGCAAGATGTTTATTGATTGATGTTACAAGGATAAAATATTGATGAAGGACTTTTAAATTCATAGATGATAGTAGATTTTATTCTCTACTTAACTTTTCTAATGAATTGTTATTTTCGCTGTGAATATTGATTTAACACTAGTTGTCCATTATATTTTATCTGACTTGGTGAAGGTTATAAATAAATTGTTGTTCTTTATTTTATTCATAATATTCTTTACTGGGCTAGTTGAGCTCACTCTTTTCCTTTTTGTTCCATTTTTCTTCTCAGGATGTGAGAATATAGCAGGATCTAGCCGGGGTATTGAGTGACGGTTCTAGAAAGTTATTTTAGCAGCCCTCACTATTCTTGTAAAAAAGTGTATCAATAATTGTAATGAGAACTTATTTGAGTGTGGATATTGTCTAGAAGACAATATTTGTATTTAAACTTACAGTATGTGTTGTCGTATTTTGCACGATAATTGTAATAATAAAGTTGTAGTTATTTTCTGTACCATGTATTTGGCGACTCAGAATAGATGATGTATACCTATTTTGGGAGCGTCACATATTAACTGGAACCAAATGGATTTGGTAACCATTTTTATTTATTTAGGTTGGTTAAAGTTTGGACCCATATTGTTTTTTAAAAATATAGTTAATTAACCGGTTAACCATTTTTAACCGATATTCCATTATCATAATCATCAAAGCATTAATGTGTGCACTTTTATAAAAAAATCAACACTCATGGGCCGTGGCACAACATGACCACAAGAAGCCTTCAACATTGAAGAATTAAAACAACGCTAGTCCCGCTTTACCTAAATAAATAAATAACTCAATTCAACTTTTTTTTAGAGAATTATTTTCTTCCTTGTTTCATTCATTTCATCTTAAGGTCTAAGGAGATGGAACTATTTACCATTACAGTATCTCCTTTCATTCCTCTATCTAACCACACAAATAATGTATTTTTAGACTATGTTTAGATTCTTAAACAAATAATAATTAAAATTTTACTATTCGATAAAACTGTGTAATGCAAGTTTATTAAAATTGAGGTTCTATATAAAATAAAAATATTTATTAAGGTTTTCAAACAGAGTTTAATTAAATATAAAAGAGTTGTTTGATAATCCATTTTTATAATAGGTATGAATATAATATTTTACTATTTTATCCTTATTATCAATTTATATAATCTTAATTAGGGTGAAGGTATAATAAATTTAAATAATTAATTCAAATAAATCACCAATAATTAAAATATTTCAAACATAATTTTACATAATTAATACGAATATATGATGAAAATAATTTTGCATGTATGGATGTTTATATATATGGATGTTTATATATACTACTTTGTGTTGGTTTATTTGTTTGCATAGATGGATCTTTATATATACTATTGTGTGTTGGGATATAAAGTTGGTACAAATAGGTACAATTTTTTTTGAAAAATCCACAAAACATACAATTTTTTTTAAAATTAATTATGAGCGACAGCATGCAATCGCTAATATCTATCGGCGACCACTGATGACTTGAAGGTGTTAGTGGCTGATAAGTTCGCTTATGTTGGTCGCTAACACGTGGGTTATGTCTACCCCTGAGAACCTAACTCACGGTGACTCAGCTTAGCGACAGAATCGCTATTGGCAATCGATAATATATCGGTTGCTAATAATGGTCGTCGGTGTCCACATAGCGACCAGATTATGTGCAACCAATATCAGCGAACACATGCAATCGTTGATACATATTTGTGACTGAATGCAATCGCTGATAGGCGGTCACAGATAAGCATTTTTCTTGTAGTGATTACTTAAGAGACTATTTAAAATAAAATATTTAAGACTAATAACATATCAAATATATTTAAATAGTATGCTCATGAATAATCTATAAAGAGAATAAGATTGTATCGCTAGCTCCATCGACGCCTCCAAATATATATGGTGGTTCGACTTGAATTCCACTATGCTAAATACTCTTTCCCTCCCGTAAAAATTAGTTTAGCTTGAAATTTTTAGTTAAATTGACTATTTTTATAATATATATATATATATATATATATATATATATATATATATATATATATATATCTTTGTAAACATAGGTAGATAACCTTAAATAACTATGTCAAATGTACTACCACCTTCAATTTTCATATGTTTAAAAATATAAATAAATATGCAAAAAATTTAATTCTAAAATTACTTTTTTTTCGTTTTTGGGATTTCACTCTCGTGTATCATAAAAGTGAAAATGAAATACATGAGTTGAGCTCAGAACTCATTGATAATGGTTAAGGGAATTTCGAGGCATGCATCATTTGGCATTGATTTATAATGTTGAAAACAAATGGTGCATGTTACACATTTTTTATGTAGGTGTTAAATTCTCATGTCTATTAACAAGTACTAAGATACATCATCCATCACATATCGTGTCTATTTATCCAACCATCCTTTGAAAATATCAATTCTATTTATTTAACCATCCTTTGAAAATATGGATTCAAGATATGTGGTGGAAATTCAATCCGAGTAAATTGTAATGTATGATTGAGGAATATTTTCCTTAGTTATTGTATTGATTGAGGAATATGTATCATCAAATATCAATATAACTACTACAGCTTAGCATTTCCCTAGATAGTAATAAGTTATAATTAAAAGTAAGTGGACTATATGCAACTTCTTTTCCTTCTCAATGAAATAATTCATAGGGTAATGAATTCATTTCCGCATCACATATGGGATAGTATTGGGGACCATATCATATAATTTCTCAGGTTGGATTTCCACCACAAGTAATGAAGAGCTATTTTAAGTGTATTTGAACTTCACCTATTTATATTTTTACCCATTATTGAGAATTAGTGGGAGTCAAAATACAATTAAATAAAATTCAAATACACTCATGTCCAATTATCATGTCTACATAGAGTTTTTGAGAAATGAATAATTTTCATTAGAAGCTTGCGAGGACAGAGCTCTTATACTTTAAAATAAAAAAAAAAGTATTTCAACATTTTTTCCCCTACGGAGCATAAATGATACTAGTAGGGTTATTGGTGAAGTCTGATTAGCTCAGAGAATATAAATGAACCAAAATGCTAATTTAGACGACAAAAGTGTCACTTTTGCTAATTAAAAGATCACTGATGCAAACTAGGGTTTTGATCAACCATCGAATTTTGACTTTGACCGCCATGTAACCGTCTCGATCTCGCCAAAAAATCTGCATAAAGTCCACCGAAGTTGGAGGCTCCGGGAAGACTTTCCAATACTTAAGTCAAATACTGATATGAAGGAAGAGAATTATGCATAGGAGTAAAATAGCATAATTTGAATGTGCTAGAACATCTTATTTATAACATGAGAATTCTCTCTTTTAGGAGTTAGGAATTAGAATCCTACTTGGATTTAGAGACTTTCTAGTTACAATCCTTGACTGATTAAATATTATGAGAATTCTATCATTTATAAGATTTAATATGTTTCTAGAATACTCCACAAGGAAAATTATTATATTGCCCTTCACTAATAGGAATTTAGAAATAACACGGGATAACTTGTCATTGGTGGAGATTTTTGTACCTACAATCATTTGCCCACTACTCCTTTAAAAATATAGTTTTAAAAGAGTAATTAATTGAATAATAATAGAGGTTTTTATTCATGTGCTAATTTTTGGCACCCATAATGCTAATTCTTGGCCTCCATGACCTTTTAGATTAATTTTAAAGAATTAATTTTGGCTTCCATGACCAGCATGATTGTGAAACCCATCTATTATTTGATCTTGTGAAATTACGATTATACTTGTGGAAATATATGTCAATTAAAGTTGATTGTTAGGTCCAGAGGCGGAACCAAGGGGGCGGGGGGCATTTGCTCTCGGTAGCAGCAGCGATTCAGGCAGAACTAGGACGGGGACGGGCGGGGGCGGGGTGGCGGGGGCAGTGGCGGTGGCAGTTCTTGGAGGATGAAAGGGGCCCGCGCTTGATGATGTGGTGGATGGTGAAGAGTCACTTGGGTGCCACGGAGGCATTGCTTGTGCGGTGGAGCCATGGAGGCGGTTCATGAGGGAGTCGGCGATAATAGTGGAGGCGGTGGTCGGTGGAGCTGGTACGTCTTCCTCTGTTTTCTTTTTTTATTTTTTTTATAAACTAAAGTGGTACTAGTACTTATGTATGGCAGTATGAAATTTTTTCAAATCTTTTAATCATGAAATTTGACAGATAAGGTGCGAACCCCAATATAAAATTGATAGTCCCAATTCCCAAACAGCTCATTATACTCTTGTATTTTAAAATTAGAGATTAAATTAAACTTTAAAATTAATTTGATTCATAAAAATTTAAAATTAAATTATTTTTATGATTAATATAATTTTATATATTATACAATTATAATAATTATATTAATTAAAATTAAATAAATTTCATCAATTTAAAATTTAATATATACGTTATTGTTTTTTGAAATAATAAGAGTAGTATTTAAATTTAATGTCTGATTTTCCAGACACAATAAATAAATTACACTTTTAATTTCTATATGAGAGCGTAAAATGACATAATACCTTAAGTTTAACATTACTAATATTATGTTACCTGAATTAAACACAATATATTTAATATAATAAACATGAAAAAAAATATTCTCTTAAAATTTTAAAATTTTGTAATTGGGATTTTTTTTATTTTTTTGGGAATTATATAGGATTACTCATAAAGAAAAGAGTTGGAAGCAATAGAACATTATGGAGTTCGGACCTACTCGCCGCTGCAACTTACACGTCGCTGGTCCAAAAACCTGCCCTCAAATTTTGACCCCCCTCAATTTTTATTCTAGTTCCGCCACTGGTTAGGTCAAGTTAATCAACACTAGCTAGAATGCTATGACACCTGCAGCGGATTTCACTTTTTCCAAGCATATATTTCCTTCAAGTTTGTGTTTCCTATCAAACAAAGAAGTTAATTGAGAAACATTATACACTAAATAGTAGGAGGTTGAATGTTGTTATGGCAACGGACCTCAGGTGGTTGTCATGAGTAGTTAAAAAGGTTCAAATCTAGTTGCATGCATCTTTTTTTCTTCAGGTGGTTGTCATCATGAGTACTGTTGGATTGATTACGAATTTTGTGATGTGGAATTGGATCTTCTTTACCCTTGCTTAGAATCATTTATAAATTGTTAGCACTCAGAAAATAGAAAGAGAGAAGACTCGGATAAAGAATCAATTTTTACGGACGACACATATTACTCTTTGAATCTTGTAGATTTTTGCAGATTCAAACTAGTCGGGATATCTGGATTCAACATTTCCAACAAATTATTTCAAGTTTGGACTTTGTTTCTCTTTGTTTATATACTATTAGAGATATAACGTAATATTGTTATTTAGGATAGTTTTATATTTATCAAATAGTTAAAATATTGTTTTTGAATTACCATAATTATGTCTTGGAAATCTTTGATTATGTAATCCCTTGATTTTAGTATAGGTGATTTTGTAAATCACTTGATTCTAGCTTAGGTGCTTATCCTATATGTACATATATATGACAACTCTCTTTGTAAATGAAACAAGTCATATAATACAAAACTAAGTTTTCTCTTAGCTTTAACTTGGTATCAGAGCCACAATGTCTAACGACTTATAATCTAGTATTCCACTGCACACCTTTTGTTCTCCTTCTTCTTTTCTTCTGTTATTCCTCTCTATCTAGACAGTCTGCGTCCCAATCCAGACACCCTGATCACCTGTCTGCATTCCAGCAATTATCCCTGATTTCTTCTTCTTCCTATAATCCTCTGCCTCCATCAAATCAAATCAGCAACTCATTAACCCATTACTTCTCTCCAACCAAATCAAGTACCATCACCAATTAAAAAAAACAGCCAATTCTCCATCCAATTGCTTAACATGATTCATACCACTTCATACCTTCCTCCAGAATTCTACTCTTCATCATATGACCCAAAATGGTGGCTAAATCCTCAACAAAATATTGATGCAATTTGCAACCCAAATGAGTCGATCCGACTGGAAAATATTTGTAATGATATCGTCACCTATTTCATTTTTCAGATCTAATTGGTATGACTGGAAAAATGTCATAATGCATGACACCTCAATTATACAAAAATTATAATAAAAATCCCATTTTCATCAACCAAAATATGTACAGTAAATATTAAATATAAATATTAGAATTAAGTAAGTTGTTTTTTTCTTTACAAGTTGGGGGGCTAATTTACTTTTACAGTTAATCAGGGTAGTTAATTTAGTTAATTACTTTGGTTCACGGGGTTTATATAAGAATGATAATAACCACGGTGGTTAACGAACCAAATTGATATACTCCAAACTACATATAATAACAGTAATTCTAAATATTCACTTTTCTAGTTATTTTTAAATTACTGAATAATGGTCTTATCATTATTGTGATGTGGATCTCAATTTTTACATATCTATGTTAGAATATTTTTATTCCTTATGTGGCATTTACTATTTATGTAATTATTGAGCTTATATATTGTATTAATTTAATAACTTTATTTATGAGTTTGGTAATTAATTATGTGGCCTATAAATATTATAACTAATATTAATTTGGCATAATGGGCCCTAGGGTTTTATAATCTTGATGGACGATTTTGACCCTTAGCTATTCTATAAATAAAACAGTTAGGGTTTGGTCCCAATTGTCGTCTCAAGAATTTTATACACACCTATCCATCTTAAGATTGAAAGAGGCAATTGAAGACATTTACCCTTAAGCGCAGCAGAAGCGTGATACACACAAGAGGTCTTCTCTCAATTCATGTAAGTACTTATTATTATGATTATTGATTTTATTTTATTCTATGCAATAACATGTTTCTGTATAATTTATTCAACATCTGGTATCAAAGCTATGATTACGTTATTATATAGAATAAATTAATTATGTTGTTATGCTAAAAAATTTATTTTCGCATAACCTCTTTATTGGGTATGTTTTATGAAAAGAAATTTCCGAAAGTAACGTAGTATCAGGCAATTTAGCATACGAATTCTGATATATTGGCTCCTTTTCCTTCACAGTTTTATTAATATGATATAAGGTCTTTCGGTATATTTTAATGGAAAGAAAATTTTCGGAAATAAAATATTATCTTTTTATGCTTACTCATGTTCTAATGATCTCAATTGACAGTAAAGTGTTTTCATGAATATTCCTATATTCATGACAAGTAAAGTGTTTTCATGTGCTATGTTATGTATTCTGTTTATTTATTTATTTATTATTATTTTTTTTTAATACTTGCGTGATGGACTTTGTGTTGACGGTGACATGTATGTGTTGGGTAATCATTGTGCTTTACCCAAATGCTGTGATATAGTAATTGATTTCAGGTATACATGGTTAATGTTAATTTATATAGTATATATATGATTATGAAAATTTTGTCATATATGTCTGCTAATTTTAATTACGTAAAAGTGGGAATGATACCTTGGTGCTTCCATGAAATTGCAGACCTTTATATGCGTTAACATATAATTGCATTTATATATATGTTAAATTTATTATTTATTATGTTTAGATAATATTATGATATTCTTATGACCTCATGTATTCATGTTAAAATTAACGTGATTATTTTATAATCAATTCATGTTCATAATTATATATTTTAATTTAAGATTTTAGAACATGATGTAATATATTATTAGGGCTTCTAAGATGTTACATGTTAATTTTAAATAATGTTAATTTTCAAACTTGATTAATATGTTGTTTAAAGAAAATTAAGTTTGATCATAAAAAATTTACGTGTATGTGTGACTCTTTTATTGTTAAAATTAATAATCAACCCAACGGATGATTATTATTGAAATAATTAAAGATTAAGAAAAGTCACATAATGTTACATTTAATAAATAAAGATTTTAATTTTGCCCAACGGAAAAAATTAGAATTAGAATTTATTAAATCGAATTTTATTGCATAAGTAACATGTTTATTTCGTTTCTGTCCAACGGTGATGCGTGGGTAAATATGTTTTGCATTATATTATGGGGGATGTTATTAGCATATTATTAATTGGACCAACGAAAGATTGATAATTATGCACCAACGTCTCATTAAAATCTATTTTTTGGGTGTTGTAAATAGATTTTATGTAACTAACTGCTTGCCCTACAGTTGGTTTTTTATTATGATTAAATAATAATTATTGTTGTACATTGTGGATTTCTTTTAGTTTTTTGTAAGCATGTTTATGAGCTTAAATATGTTTCGACATTCACTCCAACTAGTATTTCTGGGTATCTCTCTGGAATTGAAATATTTAATGAAACTAATTTTACTGCTTGAAAAGTGTAAGTGAAAATTATCTTGGCACTACTAATTTTGGACTATGCATTACGAGTGGATCATCCTGCTCCACTTACAACTATTAGCTCAATTGAGCAAAAAGGTTATTTATGAAAGTGGGAGCGATCCAACTGCATGTCCCTTATGATTATGAAAAACTCTATCACGACAGTCATTCGAGGAGTCATTCCTGACTTTGAGAATGTTAAAGAGTACTTAACTTCAGTCGAGTAACAATTTAATGGTTCTTCTAAAAATCATGCAAGTACCCTTATTTTGAAAATGCTTATTAGCAGGTATGATGGGGTTATAGTGGGGTGCGCGAGCACATTATGATAATGAACGACATGGCTTTTAAATTAAAGGGTATGGATATGATGAATTTTGAGGGTTTTCTTATTCACTTCATTATGACTTCTCTTTCTGCAAAGTTTGATCCATTTAAGATCAATTATAACACGCAGAAAGAAAAAGTGGAAGATGAGCAAGTTAATCTCTATGTGCGTCCAAGATGATGAAAGGCTTAAGGTTGAAAAACCTAATGTTGCTCATTTGATTACCACTGGATCCTATAAGAAGAAGGCTTATAAAAATGGCAAAGGTTTTAAGAATAAGGATAAACCAATAAGGTAAAGTATTCAGGTAACAACTGTTAGACATATTCTAAATGTCACTTCTGTAAAAAGCAAGGACATATTCAGAAAGAATGTCCTAAATGAAGAGAATGGCTTGAAAAGAAAGGTAAATCGTCCTTCAATTATGTAACTTATGAATCCTTTCTAATTGATGTTTCTTCTAATACATGGTGGCTTGACACTGGTGCTATGGTTCACACTACTAATTCATTGCATGGATTCCTTTCAAAGAAGACACTCTAAAAAAGGGGAAAGAACCATTAAAGTTGGCAATGAAGAGTTTATACAAGTTGAAACTATAGGAACTCTTCCTTTAGTTTTGGAAGAGTGGTTTTCACCTTGTATTTATATGATAATCTTTATGTTCGCAGTATGACACGGAATTTAATTTCTGTATCTAAACTTGACGTTGATGGATTTTCGTTTAAGTTTGGGAATAATAAAATAATTATTTATCATTACTCTCATGTTATTGGTTCTGGCTCTTTAGAGGAAACCTCTATAAGATAAATTTTGATAATGTCTTTGCTGAATCCTTGTTAACAATGAATGTGACAGAAAGTACCTCTAAAAGTGGAAATGAGAGAAAAACTAGATAATGAGAATTCTTCAAAATTGTGGCATTAACGCTTAGGCCATATTTCAAAAGAACATAATGCAACGTCTTATAAATGATGGAATTCTTCATTCACAAGATTTTTCTGATTTTGACCATTGTATTGAATGTATAAAAGGAAAAATTTGTGAAAGGTAATAAGAAAGGAGCAACAAGAAGTAGTGAACTTCTTGAGGTGATTCACACTGATATATGTGGACCATTTTCTCCAAGAATTGGAGGACATAAATCTTTCATTACGTTCATTCAGGGGCGAAACCAGGATTTGTTTTTTGGGGGGGGGGGCAAAATTTTTTTTAACAACATAATATATATTCAGAAAAAGAACTTCAATCACACCACAACATTTCCATATTTTGATACGTTTTCTAGGATCACATTCCAAATAATTAATATCTCATTCTTTACCTTCAATTCACGTTGTTCTTGTTCAGAAGTAGGCAGAGATGTTTTAACATTAGGCTCAGGGGTAAGCATAGATATGTCAACATGATTTGATTGCTTTCTCTTGAAAAATGAATCAATAATATGTGATTTTCCCATGTTTCTAATTAAACAAAAAATAAAAAATTCAATTTAACTACACTACAAGAATGACTTAACCAATATTATTGGACCATTTATTGAACTTTTTAATAATAAAATTTTCATAAACTTACAATCAAATAAGTAAGGTTTTAGTTGGTTACCGGAAAATAAATTGAATATGATCACTCGTTAAACTTTTAAAAAGTAAAATATCAAGTTTCATAAAATAAACAAAAAATAAAAAAATTAAATAAGGGTTTAAGTTGGTTACCTGGATACAAATGTATCATTTAATTGGAATAACACATATACAATATTATGCTCCAATTATACAAACTTAGAATTATAATAAATTTAATTTTTCCAACCTTGGGGTGGACCTTATAAATTTTTCAAACCTTGGGGGGGTCGTGGCCCCCTCCAGCCCTATGCTAGTTTCGCCCCTACGTTCATTGATGACTATTCTCATTATACTTATGGCTACCTGATTAATGAAAAATCTGAATCACTAAATATGTTTAAAGTTTTCAAAGCTGAAGTAGATAAAGGCAGGAGAGTATTATGGTAAACACTCCGATACAGGTCATAGTCCTGACCCATATGCCTTATTTTTTCAAGAAAATGGAATCGTCACTCAGTATACAATGCCTGGTACACCGCAGCAGAATGGTGTAGCTGAGAGGCGAAATCGTACACTTATGGATATGGTACATAGTATGTTATGCAATTCTAGCTTACTTGCGTTTTTGTGGACTGAGGCATTAAAGACAGCTGTTTATATTTTAAATCGGGTTTCTAGCAAATCTGTCCCTAACACTCCTTATGAAATTTGGATAGGTAGGAAACCTAGTTTAAAATACTTACGGGTGTGGGGCTTGTCCAGCCGAGGCTAAGTTTTTTAATCCACAAATAAAGAAACTTTACTCTAAAACCATTAGTTGCCATTTATTGGATATCCTAAGAGATCTAAGGGTTTCGATTTTACTGTCTCTCGCGTACCACTAGAATTATTGAGACTAGGCATGCAGAGTTTTAGATAATGGTGATTTAAGTGGGAGTGGTGAGCTTAGAAAAATTGATCTTGAAGAAAATATGTTTTATGTTTCTAATCCTGTAATTCAAGAGGGTGAGGCAGAATAACCTCCTATTGAGGCGAATGATGCCCCTGAGATAGCTGAGCCACCACCTAATGTTGAATCCCACATTATTGAAAATCATATTCTAAAAATTATGCAGCCTTTACGTAGGTCCGAAAGACCTAGAAAGCCTATTAATTTTGATGATTTTATAACCTATATTAATGAGATTGACTATAATTAAAGTAAGATTAATGATCCTATCTCCTATAAAGAGGCCATTACGAGTGCTCAATCAACTCAATGGCTTGAAGCCATGAATGATGAGTTGAAATCAATGGAGCTTAATAACGTTTGGGATCGTGAGGAATTACCAAAAAGGTTTTAAACCTGTTGGTTGCAAGTGGGTCTATAAGACCAAATTAGATCCTAAAGGAAACTTTAAAAGGAATAAAGCTCGATTGGTTACTAAGATTTCACTCAAAAGGAAGGTGTGGATTATAATGAAACTTTCTCTCTAGTATCTAGGAAAGATTCATTTAAAATAGTCATGACTTTAGTAGCTCATTATGATTTAGAGTTACATCAGATGGATGTTAAAACTGCATTCCTTAATGGTAACTTGCATGAGAATGTCTATATGACACAACCAGAAGGTTTTTGGTTAAGGGCAAAGAACATATGGTATGCAGACTTAAGAAGTCCATATATGGGTTAAAACAGGCTTCTTGACAATGGTATCTTAAGTTTTAAGAGGTAATGAGTAATTTTGATTTTAAGAAAAATATAGTGGATCAATGTATATACTTGAAGGTCAGTGGGAGTAAATTTGTTATTCTTAGTTTTGTATGATGATGATATACTACTTGCAAGTAATAACATAGACATGTTGCATGAGACCAAACGTTTCCTTTTTGAAAATTTTCATATGAAGGATCTCGGTGAAGCCTCTTATGTTATAGGTATTGAAATTCATCGAGATAGGTCTTGTGGGATATTAGGATTGTCCCAAAGAGCTTATATTGACAAAGTTCTTAACAAATACAACATGCAAAATTGCTCCCCTACTCTCGCCCCTACTGTTAAGGGTGACTAATTCGGCTCATATCAATGTCCTAAGAATCACCTTGAACGTGAACAAATGAATCTTATTCCCTATACTTCTGTGGTTGGGAGTCTTATGTATGCTACTTACAGGGTATTATGGATATTATGCTTACATTTAGAAAACCAGGTAACCTTGAAGTTGTTGGTTATTCTGATTCTGATTTTGTTAAGTGTAAAGACGAAAAGAAATCTACACCAGGGTACATCTTTATGCTTTCAAGAGGTCCTATTTTGTGGAGAACTCATAAGCAGGAGTTAACTACCACTTCCACGATGATGGCAGAATATGTAGCTTGTTATCATGCTACTTGTCACGCCATATTATTAAGGAATCTTATTTCAGGACCTAAGGTAGTAGATTCCATTTCAAGGCCATTGAAAGTATTTTGTGATAATAATTCTAATGTTAGTTTGTCCAACAACACCATTTCGAGTGGTGCTGGACTATACCTCGACACTAAGTACTTATTTGTCAGGGAAAGAGTTGAAGATCAAAACGTTGTCATTAAATATATTTGTACGCATGATATGTTAGCGGATCCACTTACGAAAGGCTTACCACCCAAGCTCTTTTAGAGCATGTTGCCGGCATGGGTTTAACTGATAGTCTTAATTAGTAAGTTATTATGATGTAAGACAACAATTTTGAGCTCATTGTTTTGAACTTCACATTATGTTTATGGTTTGCTATTCTCTTTATTGTGCACACTTGAGAACTTATGAGCAAACGGTACGGTAATGTTTTGAACCATATGAATGAGTTTAATCAATTACCACTTATATAAACTCTATTCATACCTGTTATGCTTAATGTTAATCTTTGTTTTAATAAAAGTACTAATTGTGTAACTAATGGGGATCTTGTGTTAATAGTGACACAAAGATTGTATTAATTCGCATTGGTGGTTTTATTTAAACAAGATGTAGACATTAAATTAATACTTGGACAAATTAATGATTGTAAGCGTTATGTTTTGTATATAAATAGTATTTCGGCCAAGTAGGAGAATGTTAGAATATTTTTATTCCGTATGTAGCCTTTACTATTTATGTAATTATTGGGCTTACATATTGTATTAATTTAGTAACTTTAGTTTATGTGTTTGGTAATTAATTATGTGGCCTATAAATATAATAACTAATATTAATTTGGCATAATGGGCCCTAGGGTTTTATAATCTTGATGGACGATTTTGACTCTTAGCTATTCTATAAATAAAACAGTTAGGGTTTGGTCTCAATTGTCGTCTCAAGAATTTTATACACACTTATCCATCCTAAGATTGAGAGAGGCAATTGAAGACCTTTACCCGTTAAGCGCAACGGAAGCGTGATACACACAAGAAGTCTTCTCTCAATTCATGTAAGTACTTATTATTATGATTATTTATTTTATTTTATTCTATGCAATAACATGTTCCTGTATAATTTATTCAACAATCTATATATACTAGGCACTATTGATCCCTATTTATAGTCTCTAATGGTGTATTATCATAGAGGATTGATTTGATATAATCCTCAAGGACTGGGAGGCTTTGATTTTCATCATAACTATACATCAATGGAACCATCCTGGCAAGATTTAGACACCCTTTAATGAAAGTTGTTGAATATGAATTTGGAGAGTAACATTCCTTGTTTAGGCATTTCCAATTCTCTGAAATCATGTTAAGAACATGTTCTCGTGCAATTTCAACTGAAGCACCTTGGTTTTCTTTCAAATAGCATGTTACGTATGATCCATCATTGCCATCTTGATTCTCATCCTATCAATCAAATTAAGCTTATGTCATGTCCTATCCAAAGACATTTTGTTATATTGAAAAGTATGTGATATTTATGAAAAATGATTGGTAACTTGACAGAAGATGTCTAGTTTACCTAGACAAAACTCTACAAAATTAATAATTCCGTAAAGTTTTGTTACCTAGCATTACTAAGTTATTATAAACTAATCCACGAAACTTTTATTACCTTGGCACTTCCCAAATCGTCCCAAAGACGAAGTATTGCTGCAGCAGAAGATATAATGCATGAATCCTCACTTAAAAAGTTGACATGTTCATTGGTTGAACCGCCCCCTAGGAGAAAGTACATGTGGATCAGAACGACATGTACCCCTGAACTAACAATTCCATTCTTCAAGTACTCATCTGCAGGTGGCAACTGCCTTGAAGCAAACCATTTTGCTTCCACAAGAAATGCATTGCACAAACTCGCCCACTATAACATTAAACGATCATAATGAGATATGTAATGATTGCAATTATGATGATATTTTTTAGTACTTTTTCAAATATGCATTGATATAAGAAAACTTCAAGGGGGAAGTTTATATACCGTTTTCCTGAGGGACTCTATGGGGTTCAGCCCATGTTTCTTGTAGATCTTGTAGCTAGTTTCATTAGTGATTTCATGAAGAACCTTAAAACACTTCTTCATGTAGTCTGGTAGTTGCTCGATAGCAGCAATATCCCATCTGTATGTATGTATTATTGAACTCATTATCACCAAATGAGTTCAATAATAAATAATTAAGCTAATAAATAATTAGTTAGGGCATACCTATTGACAGCTTCCGTGAAAAGTGTGAGCTCATCAATGGTCCCATAAACATCGAAAATATCATCTATTATGTAAATTAGAGAAATTGGTTTTGTGAGCTCTATTCTTTCCTCAGATAAACTAGGATCAGTAAGCATAGCAATGGGCCACATAAGCCATTTTAGCGGTTGGTCCCTGGCCAATTTCAACTCCTTCGCCAATCCTAAGTCCTTCCACCACCTACGGGCCGGACAATGATGTATCATTAAAGAGACATAATTAAATAATGATATAAATAATTGATGCGGTTGAAGAGCAAGCGTGTCAGTTTATGGGAAGATTTGATCCAGTTTGTGGAAAGATTTGATCCAGTGGCAATTTGATAATTTCTGTCAAGTTTGGAGTGTCGGATTTTGGCGTTTTCAGAGTCTAATTATATTGGAAACGGGTCAACGATAAAAAAATTACTATCTCGTGAACTGCAGAGTTTTTTGGTCAAATTTCATCGTTTAGGCCTTCAAAAATATATTTTTTTATTGTTTTTAGGTTATTTTTGTAATTTTTTTTATTAGTTTTCCGTTTCCGTTTTGGATTCCATCTTTAGAGTTTTGTTATTTAAACGTTTGTTATGATGGAAAGAGTCTGTTTTGATGAATAATAGACTTTTTTTTATTTTTCAAAATTCTCTGAATTAGAATTTTGTTTCCTATTTCTTGGAATTCATTGAATCAACAGGTTGTAGAAGGTTATCGTTGGCTTGTTGATAACGGTTTTTGTTTACCTCCGCTACGTCAATAATTGACAGAAAGAACCAATATATATATATATATATATATATATATATATATATATATATATATATATATATATATATATATATATATATATATATATATATATGGTCTCCATCCACAGCAAACTGTTGTTGGGAGAAACCCATTTTGGCCCAGCCGCTACAACCTGTAGCGGCTTATAAAAAAAAATTTGTCTAAGGCCGGTATAGGTTGTAACGACTGGGCCAAAAGGGGTTGCTCCCCAACAACCGGTTGCTGTGGATGAAATCTCATATATATATATATGAAACTGATCCAGTCCGGGAGTCCGGACTGGATCAAAATCCGGTCCATTTTTTTTTTTTTTTTTGCTTTTTTTTTTGAAACAACTAAAAAAAAAAAAAAAATTATGGAACTGAAATTTTTCAATAATACAGTGTTTTGGGTGTGTTTTTAATACCTACCCCAACCAATGTATGTACAGTCTGCCCAGACTGTACAGACATGTTTCGTTATAGGCATCCAAATCACACCCAAAACACTGTATAATGTAAAAATTCCAATTCCATAATTTTTTTTTTTTTTAGTTGTTTCAAAAAAAAAAAAAGCAAAAAAAAAAAAAAAAAAAAAAAGTCCGGATTTTAACAAAATCCGGGAGTCCGTACTGGATCCGGACTCTATATATATATATATATATATATATATATATATATATATATATATATATATATATATATAGGGATCCCTTCCATGGCAGCCGGTTGCTATGAGAACTGTGCAACATCCCCTTTTTGGACCGTTGATCAACTTATTGGAAGGCTGAGATTGGGATATATTAATACCAAGCCGTGACAAGCTCTACCGGTTTCTATTTAAATAAGAGAGTCCCACATTTTAACATATTATCAGTATAGTTAAAGAAAATGTATATTTAATATTAAAATATTCCGACCGATAAAAGTTGTATCGGCCTACTCTTTTTTTTTACACATTGATGCTTTATCAGTTTTTAATCAAATATAAAGAGATTGAACAAAATATTAAAATATTTAAAACTATTCTGGCCGGTACAAGTTGTACCGGCCTACTCTTTTTTTTAACACTTTCATGTTTTATCACTTTTTAATCAAATATAAAGAGATTGCACAAAATTTATTTTGACTTACAAATTTAATGTTAAAAATAAATATTAGTAATATAAAAATAAATATAATTATATTATAAATAAATAAATATATAAATATTAAGATTATATTTAATATTAATATATTAAAAATAAATATAATAAATATATAATTATGCAAGATATATAATTATATTATTAATAATTATGCAAGATGTAATAAAGATATAAATATTATTAATATAAAAATAAATATAATTATATTACATCTTTATATAAATATATTTATTTATATAAAGATGTAATATATATATATATATATATATATATATATATATATATATATATATATTTCTCTTAATGTGAAATACCTGGAAACTAGAAGTAATTCTCCTTGATGTATAGATTGTATTACATTGTTATCCAGCCTTGCTAGTTCTTGCAACGCTTTTCCACATCCATTTTCACAATTTAAATCTCCGACAAAGTGTTTTGCTGTGAATCTTGCTAGACTCTTGTGAAAAGGATTTTTGAGCGTATTTCTAGCTGTTGTAGCTTGATTTTGATCTACAAATGTCATTTTCTCATTAAGAAGCCGGCTGCTAAATTTTTCTGCTTCCTCAAGTATATTTTCTCCTTTCATGCTTAACTGTGATGCTTCATATAAATTCACTAATCCACTAATGTCTTCTCCAACTATTTCCTTAAACTGACCATCTTTTCCCTTAAAATGTCCAAAAACACGATCTGGTTTTTATGCTCAAAGGTTAGAACAAGCGAATCATGAAGTTGAAGGAGTGACAAATAAATATGAAGGAAAGGGCAAATATATATATACACTACCTGCAGACATATAGTAACCTTCTTGTCTCAACAGTCGAAAGCAAAGGGAAAGCTCGGAAAGGTCTTTATGATGAACACGAGTGTCTGTCATTAACATATACTGCCAATTCAGAAATAATTCAATCTCCTCTTGGAAGTAATTGTTAATGCCTAGTCGTTGCATCATATCAACCATGACTAAACCTTCCCGTGAATGTTCACCAACTTTACTCTTGAGCAAATGCCTAGCATCCGTCAAATTTTGTGCGTGCTTCGTATAAAAATCATCCTGCAAGAAAATGATAGGAGTTCATTTTTATGAAAATAAAATGCAAATTAGGTACTAGAATTACTTATAAAGAAAAGGAAATAGTGCTTGTTCGAAACCTACGAGTAAAACACTGCAATCTTTAGTAGGATAGTTGGAGCGTAGTGAGGCATTTGAATGTAGGCTGAGGTCTTTCATTATGTTGCGTTTTTGGGTGATGGCCATGGATGTAAATGTAACGAGGATCATTTTTCTGATTTGGGGTGAAAAATTGGAAAATGTGAATAATTTTCGCTTTGCTATTCTGTAGTGCAAGAGTATCTTTTTCTCTTCCAAAAGGATTGATGATCTGAAGCCGTGATACTCAGCCTTATAATTTATAGATAGCATATTGTAGGTAATATCTGCGCGGTCTCCCACAGTATAAACCATAAAGCCTTAATTAACTTACGCGTGACCAAGGTAATGTAGTGAAAGAAGATTTAATTTTCTTGGTCACATGCTTTTATTTTTAGACTATAAAATGACATGATAAAGTTCATAGTATATTACTCTTCCGTTTCATATTAAATACTACATCCGTCCCACAATAAGTGATTTTTTAGGCTTAATATTTTTTCCCAAAATAAGTGATGTGTTAGAACTCCAATACATTTTTACAATATTTTTTCCATATATGCCCTTATGCAACCAATGATATTTATTACGTTCCAACCAATGGTATTCCTCCATTACTCACTACAATTAAATGACACTCATTAACTTTTCAACTCCAAAGAAAGTATATTAAGGGTGTTTTGTCATTTTAACTTGTGTATTGGTATGTGTGATTTAAGCTAAAAAATCACTTATTATGGGACAGAGTTAGTATCATAATTTTATTTTTTGGATAGTTCAAAATAAATGTCTTATTTTTATATTAGTAACTATATTTATCCTATTATTCCTCTTAGAGTATCTCCAACGGCCTCTTCAATTACTTTGGGATACTCAAATATATGAATCACATCAGAAAAACCATCTTCAACAGTCTCTTCAACCTTAGTCATCAAATCTGCAACCTCCTTCTCACTCTTCAAATCTGCAACCTCTTTGTCACTCTTCAAATCTACAATTAAAGGCTAAAAACACTTATTACGCTTGATGGGTTTGATGTACAGCTCATTAAATTGAAGAGACTGTTGAGACACAAAATATGAAAGTAGCAAAAAATACTCTTCAAATTGTCACGTAGATCAATAAACTTTAATTTGAAGAGTTTTTTTTTACTACTACTCTTGGAGATGCTTTTATACCATCATAATCTATTTAATATATTTATTGGAAATAAAAGAGTTACAAAAAAATGTATCTAAAGAATTAAATGAGATAGGAAAGAATAATTATTAAGGTGATAGAAAATTAAAAGAGTAATTATTCGTTTGAAATTTTGCTCTCTTCTTGTTTTGTCTTGTTGGTGTGTTCTTGTTTACTCTGTTCGTTTTAAATATAATGCTATTATTCCTTTTAAATTCAATTTTAGAATCTTTCAAACTCAAACTCAAAATCATATATATATATATATATATATATATATATATATATATATATATATATATATATATATATAGGGAGCCCTTCCATAGCAACCGGTTGCTGCCGGTTGCTGTGAGTACTGTGCAACACTCTCTTTTTGTACCGTTGATAAACTTATTGGAAGGCTGAGATGAAACATAAATATATCCCACACGGCACAACTTGTACCGGCTTTTATTTTAATATGAGGACCCCACCATAGTCAACATGTTGTCAGTTTAAGCCAAAAAATTGAATTTTTAATATTAAATAATATCCAATCGGGACAAGCTCATACGGCTGTAAAAAAAAAAAAATAAACCAAGGACAAAAAAAAATAGCAACAAACATATAAAATAAACAAAAACAAGCCGGATGAGCTTGTCCCGGTTTGTATTTTTTTTTTTTACAGTCGTATGAGCCTGTACCGGCCGGTAGAATATTTTTTTTTAACAGCCGTAAGAGTTTGAAGTGTTACATATTTTTTTAATTTTTAACAAGCCAGATGAGCTTGTCCCGGTTTGTATTTTTTTTTTACAGCCGTATGAGCCTGTACCGGCCGGTAGAATTTTTTTTTTATAACAGCCGTAAGAGTTTGAAGTGTTACATATTTTTTTAATTTTTTCCGGCAGTATAAGCTTGTCCCGGTTGGTAGAATAAGTTTTTTTTTAACAGCCGTAAGAGTTTGAAGTGGTACATTTTTTTTTAATTTTTTTCGGCCGGTACAGGCTCATACGGCTGGTACTAAAAAATTGAAAAAAAAAAATGGCCGGTATATCTTGTCACGGCTTGTATTAAAAAAATAAAAAAAATTATGTTATTCAAGCAACTCGCTGCTAAACAGACTCGAACTCGCAACCTTAAACTCCAAACACACGTCATATGACCACCCGAGCACCACGGGCCTAGCTGTTAATATCAGCCAAGGATTTGTCTTTACATTAAAACTTCACCATCCCCCAAACCGGTACAGGCTCATACGGCTGGTACCTTTTTTTAAAATTTTTTTTTATTCTTTCCCGGCCGGTACAGGCTCATACGGCTGGTATTAAAAAATTTAAAAAAAATCCGGCCGGTATAGCTTGTCACGGCTTGTATTAAAAAAATAAAAAAAATTATGTTATTCAAGCAACTTGCTGCTAAACAGACTCGAACTCGCAACCTCAAACTCCAAACACACGTCATATGCTGACTTACTCTTTAACTCCATACCGACCGACATGATCCTTCATCGGTGGACAAGAGACGCGAACAAAAGCAATGGTGAAGACTTACTCTTTAACTCCACATCTGCTGACTTCGAACAAAATCAAGCAATGCGCTACAATCATTTGATGGCTGATTACCAGGAGTTAGCGAGTAAAGCGGCTTGCTCAGTCCGAGGTTACAAAACTGTTCTTAAACTGAATGCACGAGGAAAATAGTTGGTTGACCAGTATGATCCGGATGAGAATATTACTGAACTGGCAGATGACGACATTGATTGCACAGTTGGAGATCCAAATCATGATATGGGATACGATAATGACGATAAAGATGCAGAGGTGGAAGAAGAAGAAGAGTTTTTGCCGCCTAATATTTCTCAAACAAAGGGCCGCAAAAAACAATCTAGATTCAAGAGTGCACTCGAGAAAATCATTCCATCTAAAACTCATCGAAAATGTGCAATTTGTGGCTTTGAAACCGACCACGATAAGCGAAATCACTATCGAGTGCTAGGGATTCCTGAGCCAAAAAAATAGGCGTCGGTTGTATTAATCATTCTATATTTTTTTTTTATGAAAATGAACATGTAATATGTACTATTTCTTTTGATATATTTATGCAGTACTAGTATTGGTATAATCTGTACTTATAATATTGATAATCACATTATTATTATTATAATAATACTTCACTACTTTTATAAATTCGATAATCACATTATTATTATACTTCACTAGTTTTATTAATGTATAAAATCATTTCTTAATAATAAAATCATTGCTTAATATATAAAATCATTTCTAATAATCATTGCTTAATAAATATAGATATTAACTTATTTCTAAATATCAAACCCCCATATGTATTATATAGACTTGTTAATAATAATAAATCGTACTATAATAATAATAATGCAACAATTTAGATTTTTGGGGGATGGTGAAGTTTTAATGTAAAGACAAATCCTTGGCTGAAATTTACAGCTAGGCCCGTGGTGCTCGGGTGGTCATATGACGTGTGTTTGGAGTTTGAGGTTGCGAGTTCGAGTCTGTTTAGCAGCGAGTTGCTTGAATAACATAATTTTTTTTATTTTTTTAATACAAGCCGTGACAAGCTATACCGGCCGGATTTTTTTTTAATTTTTTAATACCAGCCGTATGAGCCTGTACCGGCCGGGAAAGAATAAAAAAAAATTTTAAAAAAAGGTACCAGCCGTATGAGCCTGTATCGGTTTGGGGGATGGTGAAGTTTTAATGTAAAGACAAATCCTTGGCTGATATTAACAGCTAGGCCCGTGGTGCTCGGGTGGTCATATGACGTGTGTTTGGAGTTTGAGGTTACGAGTTCGAGTCTGTTTAGCAGCGAGTTGCTTGAATAACATAATTTTTTTTATTTTTTTAATACAAGTCGTGACAAGCTATATCGGCCGGGTTTTTTTTTTTCAATTTTTTAGTATCAGCCGTATGAGCCTGCACCGGCCTGAAAAAATTAAAAAAAAATGTACCACTTCAAACTCTTACGGCTAGTAAAAAAAACTTATTCTACCAACCGGGACAAGCTCATACGGCCGGAAAAAATTAAAAAAATATGTAACACTTCAAACTCTTACGGCTGTTAAAAAAAATAAAATTCTACCGGCCGGTACAGGCTCATACGGCTGTAAAAAAAAATACAAACCGGGACAAGCTCATCCGGCTTGTTAAAAATTAAAAAAATATGTAACACTTCAAACTCTTACGGCTGTTAAAAAAAAAATTCTACCGGCCGGTACAAGCTCATACGGCTGTAAAAAAAAAATACAAACCGGGACAAGCTCATCCGGCTTGTTGTTGTTTATTTTATATGTTTGTTGCTATTTTATTTTGTCCTTGGTTTGTATTTTTTTTTTACAGCCGTATGAGCTTGTCCCGGTTGGATATTATTTAATATTAAAAATTCAATTTTTTGGCATAAACTGACAACATGTTGACTATGGTGGGGTCCTCATATTAAAATAAAAGCCGGTACAAGTTGTGTCGGGTGGGATATATTTATGTTTCATCTCAGCCTTCCAATGAGTTTATCAACGGTACAAAAAGAGGGTGTTGCACAGTACTCACAGCAACCAGTTGCTATGGAAGGGCTCCCATATATATATATATATTCATTTGTTAATATAATTATGAATATTATAAACTGTTTAGAAAATATATATTTTTTATAATTATAAATAAATTATATCAGTTATGAATTTTGAAAATGCTTAAATCAAATTTAAAAAAATTAATAATGATTTTCTATTTTGAAATGAAAAGGGTATAATTTGTGTTTCTTCATTGGATTCTTTTAATTTGCTACTTTACCAGGAAACTAAATAAAATGTTTGCTTTCCATGTAGATTTCAACTAATTTTATTAAACAAATGGGGTCCGTATTTTCTTGATCCAAGTATTATTTATGGTTCACGATTTGAAACGGAAGAGGAACATATATGCATGGTTCACGATTTGAAACAGAAGAGGAACATCATGCCCTACACACGAGACATTAGAAGTTTGAAAAGCTCACATGTACCACACAAATGGATCAGTAGAAAATTATATTGTTGTTTAAAATTTTTGTCATTCCTTTCTCAAATAAAAGGTTTTTTTCTTTGAAAAATTATATATATATATATATATATATATATATTTATATTGTTGGATATTCAGAAAACTAAGGACTAGAGATAATGAAAGAAAGCTAATTTAGGGACTGCTGAAGGATATTTTTATTGAGCAACAAATCATCTATTTATACAGCACAATGAGAACTGAATTGCAAAAGATCTGCTACATGATGAGCATAACAGTTAAGTGCCTAAAAAATAGCATAACAACTAAATGCCTAAAAAATAGAATGAAGAAATGGTCATAATCCTAAAGAATAGCAACAAATTAAACTGATTCAACTTCATGAGTCATTGCGGTCAAGACTCCTCACTACAAAAAATGGTCATTTGACAACAAATGGTTATCATTGCTAAATGTGTGAAAATTTGTTGCCAAAGGTCATTTGCAACGATTTTTCTGTCGTTGGATCATTCGTTGCGCAATGAGCGTTGCTAATTGTCTAGCAACGAACTTTTTTTTACGTTGTAGAAAGTGAGATATTTAGCAACGAAAGTTTACTTTCGTGTAAAATCAAATATCATTTAACAACGAAATATTTTGTACTAAATTTATTAAGAAATTGTTACTGAAAAGCAACTTTCGTTGTAAAATCCGCCTAATTGGCAACAAAAAGAATCTTTTTTTGTGTCAACGAAAATGAAATTCGTTACGTTTGATACACATTTGCCAACAATATTTGTCGTTGTTGAACAGTGTGAAATTTGTTACCTTAACTCGTTTTCGTTGCTGATTGTATTCTTTTTGGCAATGATGTTTGTTGCTAAATGGGCATAATAAATTGGTCATATATTAATTTTCAACGAAATTATTTGTTGTCATTAGTTTTGTTCTAGATAATTATGATCAATTAGCAACGTTATTGTACGATGCTAATTGTTTTTCGAGAGCAACGAAAGTTGGAACGACACTATACATTGTCGTTTGCTTTATCTGTACAACGAAAGTTGCTATGATTTGCAACGATATAAATGTTACAATTTTCTTTTATTTATAGCAGCAATATCCTCCACGTTGTAATTAGGTTAACTTTTTGTTGCAAAAAAATTGAATTTTAATGTCATTACCAACGAAAACTTGTTGCTAAAATTACAAAAATTGTTGCTAGATCCTTTGTCGTATGCTACTTTGGTAACGAAATAGTGTTTGATAGTATCATTGCCAAATTCATTATTCACAAACCTGGTATGTTACGAATGTCAAAATTATTTTACAAAATAAAATAAATTGTGGCTCAATGACCCCATAACAAATTAAGGCAGAAATATAAAAAAAAAAACTCAAATATTATTAACTAAATAAAATCATCTAGTACATGATTTACCACACTTGGTTGAATAGTGAACACACTTCAAGAATTATTAAAATTTAATCACATTTATAGATAATGATAACTATACTTTTCCCTTGAAATATTTATGGAGCTAAAAAGTATGGGGTGCTCCTCCCCTTTCTGTGCTGCTATTCCTTGTTGCTGTCTTTGTTGCTTTTGGGCGTGGCACTACTGCTGCTGTTTCTCATGTGAAATTCACGAACTGAACATCATATCGCACCAAACTAAACGCGGCTTTTGTGTGAAAATTTTGAATTTCTCATGTGTTTTGCTGAGGGACACCGACACACATTTCAATTATTAAAAAAAGTTTAAATAGTCTCTCGGGTTGCGGTGAACTTAATTGGGCAGCTTATTGAGTAACTCGCCGAGTTGAGTTAAAAAATTTACTCATTTTTTATTTTGGATTTAGCTAAATTATAGCTAATAAAGATCAAGTAGCTCGTGGTAGCTCAACCCATTTGTAGGCTTATTTGTATGTATCTTGCTCAAACTAAAAATGTTAGGTTGGTTCCTAAGTAAGAAGAGAGCAGATCTCATGTCCTCATTTTTCATGTCCTCCACTTAAATTTTAATACATAATCTCTTACTTAACACCAACTAACTCTAAAATTAAATAAAAAGTCAAATGTCAAAATTTAAATGAGGGACACAAAGAAGACATGGAAAATAGAGAGAGATCAGGATCTGCTCTCAAGTAAGAAGGTCCAATTTTGAAGAGCATAATTATTTGTAAAATAAGATTCGAGATCAGATTGTAGTGGTATTTGAAAATAGAGAGAAACAGATTGTAGGGGATGCTACCCCATCCCTCCTTTCAAATAACCTTGTGTGAAATTATTGAGGTTGTGTTAAATCTGGTTTGAGCAGCCATTCCAACTACTTCATGTCCTAATTATCGGCATAAATATTTTTTTGGTCACTCTACTTTAAGTCAACTTATAAATGAATCACTAAACTTTTTTTTCTTACTGTCAATTTACTAAATTTTTATCTACTTACAAACCGTTACAAAACTCATTGATGAGTAGTAAAAAAAACTCATGTGGCAAAATTATCCAACGTGGCCTTCAATACCATCAACACGTAGGACACTTCACCATGGACTGTTATAGTCTGTGAAGGATCTATCACGAGAAGTTAGCCGTAGGTGAAATCGAATTGGAAAGGGAAACACCATGTTAAACAAGCTATTGTCCAAACATTCTTAATTATCAGATAATAGAACTCCATCCATCAATAGGGACGTTAAAAATCTAATGGAGAGATATATGATTGAAAACTATAAATCATCACCTTACTACCCAAAGGCAATGGCCAAGCAAAGGCCACGAACAAAATCTTGATCAACATTCTCTCGAAAAATCCAGGATGATCACCGAAAGACATGAGAAGTTTTGTTACACAAGATTCATTAACACAAGATGATGGACAACCCAAATAATTAATGGCTCTACCATTGAAAGATCTCTGAACTGTAGAAACAAGACTATCAAATATCCCCTGAAGATGGTGGTCCAACAAAAATGGTGGTTTAAGTCCTCAAAAATATCCCTTGCCAAGCAATTGGATAACCAACGGAGGATGCACAAGAATTGATGAATTAAAAAATTCATCCAAGATAGGTGGTCCACTCTAAATGGTGGCCAAGTTGTGACGCCCCCAAAATAGGTATACATCACCCATTCTGAGTCATCAAATACATGGTACAGAAATAACTATAACTTTATAATACAATTGTCGTGCAAAATACGACAACACATAAAACTGTGAGTTTAAATACAAATCTTCTAGACAATATACACACTCAGATAAAGTCCTCATTACAATTATTGATATACTATTTTATAAAATAGTGAGGACTGCTAAACAACTGTCTAGAACCATCATTCCACACCCCGACTACTTCCCGATATATTCTCGCTTCCTGAGAAGAAAAATAGAATAAAAAGGAAATGGGTGAGCTCAACTAGCCCAGTAAAGAATATTATGACTAAGATAATGAACAACAAATTATCGTTAGTCTTCAATAAATCAGATAAAATATGATGGACAACAAGTTTTAGACCAATATTTGCAGCAAAAATAACAATTCATTAGAAGAGTTAAGTAGAGAATAAAATCTACTATCATCTATGAATTTAAAAGTCCATCATCAATATTTTATCCCTGTAACATCAATCAATATATATCTTGAGTCAAATATTCATCTTTGCACTAAGGGCCAAAGATATTCATTTGTATCACCAGTTGGTCATGTTCATCTCAACACCTGTCCATCTTTGCACTACGGGCCAAAGATATTCATCAGGTAATCATTTATCTTTGCACTACAGGCCAAAGATATTCATCAAGTGTCACCATAAGGACTGAGGATGATGAAAAATATTTTAAAGAACGAATCTAGTGAGACAAAAGGACAAAGATTAGGGATTCGTACTTTAGATAATCCAAGTTCAAAAAGCACTCCATAATAAATCATAGTGGAGTAAAATTCAAGAATGAAGATCAAAACATGGTTACAATCAAAGATAGTAACCATAATAGACATCTGGGACAAAGAAGAGAAAATTTTATTTTTCAGTAAATAATACTGTATTTGTGAATAGTGTCATATACATAAATAGTGTCGAATACATGAATAGTAACCCCGACACAAAAAGGTAGAAATTTCACAATAAAAGTCATACCAATATTTTAGCATAATGATATTGAAAGAAATAATATCATTTACGAAGAAAATAACACCCCATACCTCAAAAAAATAGTACTTCTGACCGGAATATCAGATGAAATATTGAAGGAAACTTGTACTGAATAGCAACTCTCAAAGTATCTAAATACTCACAAAAATACGCTCGATAATATAAAGACAGAAAACTTATGTTTCTGGTGTGATTTTCAATTCTAACCTAAGCACCTATTTATAGGAAAATACCAGAACGCCAAAGCAGACTAACCTGCTACCTGATGGCTTTACTTGTTACTATTTATGCCCACCACTTTTGAAATAAAATTTCAACACATTTCTCACCAACCAAAAGTGGGGCCCACCCATTCTAGAAATTTCCAAAATGTTTTACCATTTAAACAGTAATCAGAAACTTCAATAATTCATAATAAATAGCCCTTTTATCAGAAAAATATGAATTTTATGTCTATTCCATAGGAAATTGAATTCTCTACAACTTTGTAGATTTAAGTTTTTCCAAATTCCAAACGAAAAATGCCCGAAATCCACATACGGACGATTTTTAATACGTCTATCCTGACAAAATACTGATAAAACACCTTAGCATTAATTCTTTTATTTATATCCACACAAAATAAATATTTTCCTATCCATTATTTATGTCCACATAAAATAAATATTTCCTTATCATATAAATTAATAATTAATTATTCACAAATAATATTACAGAATCACAATTATGACAACCAGGTCGTTCCCAGGAAAGAGGAGGCTTTCCGATAAGGATTTCTCCTTACTAGCGTGCAATTAGGTGACCAAACCCCTTTCTTAGACAGAACTTCCTTAGACATTGCCAATAATGTTATATAATAATATTATTTAAATAATATAAATTATTGATCTGATAATAGGAAATACTATGCAATGACAATTATTGAAACAACAATAATATAAAATATCAACGCATCAATTATTGAATCAATAAAATAAAATATTGAACAGTAATTACTGTAACAATTATTGAGTAGTGCCTTCTTACGTAAGAATTAATAATTCAAAAATACTGTGCAATACCGTGTGCTACTGTGCAACCACACGTATTACTGTATTTTAACCACCAGGTAATCCAACAGTGTTAACGATAATAATTACGCCGTTATTTATAAAAACTTAAACTTGTCGTTTTCTTCATCCGACCATTTTTTGTTATGGGGCCAACAAATGGCTCCGCCGTCGTACGAATATTTCCCGACAGCAAGAATATTCCATGACCAAACTAATATTCCCCGGCAAAATGAATATTTTATAACCACTTGCTTATTTTGCAAAATTTGCACATTTCACCCATAACCAAAGCATTATATCAAATTAACTCCTTATTATTTCAAGATAATGAATAGAGGAAATTCAATTTTATTTATAATAAGTTGGGATCTTACAACCTCCCCTCCTTATGAAATTTCATCCTCGAAATTGACGTACGTACCTGATGTTTCGAAAATGTGAGGGTACCTCGCTTTCATTTTCGATTCCAACTCCCATGTCATTTTCTCAATAGCATGGTTCCTCCACAAAACCTTGAATTGTGATATAATCTTTGTTCGTAGGACATGCTCTTTCTTATCCAAGATCTTGATAGGTACCTCCTCGTACGTTAAATCTTCGGCTATCTCGTCTGGTTCTAACGCAATAATGTGGTTTGGGTCTTTCACATATTTACGAAGCATAAATATGTGAAAAACATTATGAACACGAGACATGCTTGGAGGTAATGCGAGTCTATAGGCCACATTTTCTATTCGGTCAAGAATCTTAAATGGACTAACAAATCGTGGATTGAGCTTTCCTCTCTTCCCGAATTTGTAACTCCCTTCCATGGAGCAATACGTAACAGTACATGATCTCCAATATTAAATTCCATGTCCTTTCGATGAAGATCAACATAACTCTTTTATCGATCTTGTGAGGTCTTTATACATTGTCAGATCATTTCAATCTTTTCTATAGTCATGCGTACTAATTCTGGTCCCAACAACGTTGGTTTACCCACCTCGTTCCAACATACTGGAGAATGACACTATCGTCTATACAACGCCTCGAATGGAGTCATGCCTATACTTGCTTGATAACTATTGTTGTGGAGAATTCCACCAATAGTAAGTACTTATCCCAACTCTCTTTGAAATCTAGGACACAGAGTCTTAATAGATCTTTAAGATTTTGAATAGTCCTTTCTGATTGCCCTTCCGTTTGAGGATGGTATGCCGAACTAAATCGTAAATCTGTGCCCATAGCTTTCTGCAAACTAACCCAAAATCGTGAAGTGAATCTTGGGTCACGATCTGAAACTATGGATACTGGCATGCCATGCAATCTCACAATCTCATATACGTACATACGAGCAAGACGTTCAAGGGAATAAGTCTCATGTATAGACAAGAAATGAGAAGACTTGGTTAATCTATCAACAATAACCAAAATCGCATCTATGCCCTGAGAAACCTTAGGAAGACCCGTAACGAAATCTATAGTAATGTGTTCCCACTTCCATTTTGAAATCTCAAGTGGTTGCAATGGACCCTTTGTCATTTGATGCTTCGCCTTTACACAGTTGACAGGTTAAACACCTCGAGATAATCTCCGCGATCTCTCTCTTTATATTGCTCCACCAAAATGTATGTCGAAGATCATGATATATTTTGGTACTCCCAAGATGGATTTCAAATGGTATGTTATGTGCTTCCATCATGATTCTATGCTTCAAGTCAGAATCGTTAGGAATGCAAAGTCTGGAGTTGACTCGAAGTATTCCTTCTTCATCAATTCTTGCTTCTGGAATAACTCCTTCTTGTACTTTCTTCTTCATACGTATCATCTCTGGGTCTGTGGCTTAAGCAGCTTTAACTTTATCGATTAAAGTCGGTTCTACTCGTATGTTTGATATCATCACGTCGGTACTTGAATCCTTTAACTCTATCTCCATCCTTTATAAGTCGTACAAAATGGGTCTTTGTGTTAACAACATCTCACTCGTACCCGTATACGATCTTCTACTCAATGCCTCAGCTACAACGTTTTCTTTTCAGGGATGATATTGAATGCTATGGTTGTAATCTTTCAACAGCTCGAGCTAACGTCCTTTTCGCTATGTTGAGTTCCTTTTCGGGGAAGAAATATTTGAGGCTTTTATGATCCGTATAAATCTCCACTTTCTCCCCATACAGGTAGTGTCTCCAGATTTTTAACTCAAAAATGACTGTTTCCAACCCCAGATCATGAGTAGGATAATTTCTCTCATATTGTTTGAGTTGTCGCGAGGCATAGGCTATAACTTTCCCATGTTGTATGAGAACACATCCTAACCTTTTGCCTGAAGCATCACTGTAGATAACAAATCCATCCGAACCGAATGATATTGTTAGAACAGGTGCCGAAATGAGTCTCCTCTTGAGCTCTTGGAAACTCTTATCGCATTCCTCGCTCCATACGAATTTTGTATCTTTCTGAGTCAGCTGATTTAACGGAGTACTGATTCGAGAAAATCCTTCCACGAAACTCCGATAATAACCAACTAAGCCCAAAAAGCTACGCACTTTGGTCACCGACTTTGGTTGCTCCCAACTTTGTATTGCTTCAATCTTCGTCGGGTCAACGAATACTCCATGTTTTGACACCACGTGCCCAAGAAATACTATTTCCTCAAGCCAAAACTCGCATTTTCTCAGCTTGGCATATAGCTTGTTGTCACGAAGCCTTTGAAGTACCATCTTCAAATGGTGCTCATGATCTTCACGGCTTTTAGAATAGATGAGGATGTCATCAATAAAGACAACAATGGACTGATCCAAATATTCCTTAAATACACGATTCATCGTATCCATGAAAGTCGTAGGAGCATTAGTCAATCCAAAAGATATGACTAGGAATTCATAATGCCCGTACTGAGTTCTGAAGGCTGTATTCGAAATATCCTCAGTTTTAATCTTCAATTGATGATATCTAGAATGAAGATCGATCTTTAAAAAGAATTGTGCTCCTTGTAACTGGTCGAATAGGTCATCAATGCGAGGTAGGGGATACCTATTCTTGATGGTGACATGGTTCAATTCCCGGTAGTCAATACAAAGTCGCATACTCCCGTCTTGTTTCTTTACAAATAAAATAGGAGCACCCCAAGGAGATGTACTAGGACGAATAAAACTGATGTCTAACAATTCTTGTAGTTAGACTTTTAGCTCCTGAAGTTCAATAGGATCCATTCGATATGGGGTTTTAGAAATGGGATTTGTACCCAGTTCAAGATCAATAAAGAATTCAACTTCACGTTATGGGGGTAAACCAGGAAGTTCTTCAGGAAACACGTCAGGAAATTCACTAACAACAGAAATATTATTCAAATCTGACGTATTTTTGTTCAAGTCCATAACATGGGCTAAGAAAGCTTGACATCCATTTTTTAATAAACGAATGGCTTTATGGCTTGATATGACAGTCATTGACTTTAGTGGTTTGGTTGCTTGAATTCGCATAACAGGTTGGTTAGGAATATGAAAACTAACAACCTTACGAAAATAATCAATTTTAGCATGATGAGTGGTTAACCAATCAATCCAAAAAATCACATCAAATACAAGTATCTTTAAAGAGATAAGATCAACAGGTAATATGATGGTACCAACTTGGATCAATCAAGATTTATAAATAGTGGATGTAATGAAAGTTTCTCCTAACGGAGTCTCCACAGATAAGTCAAAGTCTAATTTCTCTGGAATCAAGTTTAAACGTTGAGCACAAGCAGGAGAGATAAAAGAATGGGTAGAATCGGTATCTAGTAAGGTACAAACTTCGCAAGAGTTCAAGATTAGTTTACTCGTGATCACCTCATTCGGGTTTCTCACATTTTAGCCAGTCATGACAAACACCCTCCCTTGAACCACTAACTTTGTTTTGTCCGTAGTCGCCTGTGACGCCCCCAAATCCGGGTATCTTCCAACCCAACAGATGGTGCTACACGGTACTCATAACTTTACATAAATTCTATTTAAACGATATTAAAATGTGTGTATCAACGACATTCGTATTACATTAATAATATTACATCCCGTTCCCAGGTTCTAAAACCATTACATTTTTTGTTCATCATACTATAATATATACTAATCACTAGTTTATTACAAGGTAAAATAATCGTTCATCTTCGTCTTGCCTTTATCCTTGTCGGATCCCTCGGTTCGTTCGGTCTTAGCTGCATTCATATTGTTCAAGCAAGAGTGAGCATAACAAGCTCAACAAGTACAACAATTTCTTTTAAATGACATGTTTGAAATATAGGAATCGTATATCTTCAATAAATGGATAATAGTTATGAAGTACTATCGATAATTTAAAATAACACTTCTTCTCCTTTAAAATATTTTACAATGACAATATTCAGTAAAACGTCAATTCTGGTCCAAGACCATGAGTGTTTCATAATTTCTTTGAAAAGGACAACCCGACACTCGGTCCGTAAGTCCGGCATATCTTACGAACACTTCTGGGTGATCAGCCCATAGTACTATATATTGATCAACACTATATTCATTAAACATATATACGTTTAAGTTTTGGCAACCTCACGTGCCCATCGAATAATCGATGAAAAATACATTTTTTATTCATACTCAGGCTTACCTTGAATCCGTACCAAACAATTGGCGTAGGATTGCGTTATCAATTCTATATTGAAAGACTTGTAAATAAATCAATCAACTCTTCAAGATAGTCTAGCCGAGTTAAAATTGGCATCGACATTTTTATAAAACAATTCATGCATCTCATAACATGAATCACTGAAAACCTGACTAACACGAAGGTTAGACAAGCATTTAGAAAAACTTGTCTTCAGCGTCTGCTACCGTAAAATTACTTTTCCTTTGAGTCTTTACAGTATCTATAACATATAACCATATAACATACCACATTAGGTCATGAATGAACATACATGGTCCCTAATGAATCTTACCATTCTTCTCAATTTAATCCTGTATTAGATTCGTTATTATTGGTTCCGGCTTACCGTTATAACTTACATCATTCTTACTAACTTCTTTCTTTTCTATGTCCTACTTGGATTTACTTCATTAATACAACTCGTTTTAAGTTAATCATCCTTCCTCACGGCTTACTAACGTTCTTACGTTATTAATCAAAACTTGATTGTCATTGGTTAAGTACACTTACTGCATACTGTTCATGTTCACATTCAATTGACTTATATCCAACCTTTAGTGTTATACCCGAGGTTTATAACATTCGTAATGATGTTACATTAAGTTAATTAAGGATTAAATTCACTTTGAATTTACTTCTCCTTTACTTTACATTCTTCAATGTCAAAACCCTAAGGTTGGCGCTGCGGCGCCAGCTCCCCTTACTTCAGCCGCGCTGCGGCGCAACACTACAAAAACTAAAGACCCGAACTCGGCGCTGCGGCGCTAGTCCCCTTCGTTACGGCCACGCTGCAGTGCGAAATTCCAATAGGTCACAGCATCTCCCGGCCAAGTTTGGCGCTGTGACGCGGGATTTTATGCCTTAAATGGCGCTGCGGCGCCAGTCCTCAGCACCAGAAAATTTTGACAGATAAAATTTTGTGTGAGATTCCCGGGCTCATAACTTCTTCGTTAGAAGTCTGAATTGGCTCGTTCAAGATCCTATGGTTCACAATTTACATACTCTACGTGCTCATACAAGAATTTTATCTATTTGACTTTAGTAACTAAAAATTCCCCTATTAGTTCATTTTTAACGAAAACGATAAACGTTCGTGAACGTTCAACGCTCTTTTCTTCGTTCTAAGTCAGAATTTAGTCATTCTCGAGTCCGCAACTCTTTAATGCCAAATAAGACTTGTCTCCATTAAAAACCAATATTTCCAAGCTCAATATCAAAATTCGACTTCCATTCTGAGATTTTCACAATTCGACGATTATCGTCTAATTTTGTGAATTCCAACAAAACTTTGTTTCTTATGATTTGTTCTTCGCTTCAAATGGATTTAATCCATCATACTAACATCTTGACAATAATACTTCATTAACTTACAAACATGATAAGTTATTACTTGTTCTTTGTGAGTTTGTAACTTATAAAAGTATAAACTACTTACACTTTCATTTCTCATGACTTATTATGATTTATGTTTTCTAACCATCATTCTCACATCTTCTTATCATACCATCTTATTAAGGTAAACATATGAGTAGTTCATATAATCTCTTCATAAGTTCATCACTTAATTAAGTTTGAATTACTTATTCATGACTTATACGGCTTAAATCCATTGATTAACCATTCTTATCATTCCTTAGTGTACATGTTCTACCACTACCCACTTCTCTAACAATGGAAGAGAAAGAGAATCATGGTTTAAGATTGCTTACCTTAGAAAATCACTTGGTTAAATCTTTAATCTCCTTCTTGCTTCTTGAACTATAAAAGACTAGCTTTCTAGTTTTTCTAGCTTATTCTCACTTATTCTCTCTAACCAATAAGCTATAAGTTGTTGGTGTTTTTGAACAAGGAACAAATGAAATCCAAAGCTTGCTATTTATAGGAGTTACTAGGTTACTATTCCAAGCTTAAGCACTATGTTAACTTGGCTTCCACACTCTTTGCTTGGCCATCACAACATTTATCCAATACTTGGGCATCATATTTACTTAATCATTAAGTATACTTGTTAATCACATAACTTATCCTTTAAGTCTACTTGGTCAGTAAGTCTACTTGCTCGTCACACAAAGTTCTTGGTCACCAATTCACCCATGTGATTATGGGTTTCCCCATGGGTCACCCTAACCCATTGGATTAATATCTTGAGCTTAAGGTTTAATTAACCTAACTTATACATTGGGCTTGCAATTAAACAAACATTTGGGCTTGTTCATAAATTACATTAGACTTATCATTACAAACATTTGGGTTTGTTCATTAATTTGTATTGGGCTTGTTCATTATCCCAATTGGATATTACAATTTCCTACGCAATCCTACAAGTACATTACATAAGTTTAAAGCCTTATAACGTATAATCTACGTATTAATCTCGTACTCTAACTTGTATACTTATTTATATATACGACATACCATCATTCGTACTTACTCGTATAATAACCCATATCATAATAGTATTCATTACCTCGTACAATACATACGTATTATATGATCATCGCTTTAATTCATTATACGCATTTAAATTCCTTCTCGGAACTGACTTTCCCTAACCGTTAGATTTTAAGGCCACAGATGAAAACTGCGTTTTCCATAACTGAAATATTATTGGATATTCCATCTCGTCTTAGAATTCTATCATTACGTATTTCTCGGAAGTTCAAAAATAATTCCCGAGCAGAAATGCGTGAATTGTGTTTTTCGAAAAATTTCTCGGAAAGCTTTTATTTTCGTCTTAGAAATTCAAACACTTTAATTCTATCACGTATCCAAAATACTACAACGTTCCAACATATCTAGGTAATAGAACGACCTTCAATTAGCTTACTCCAATAAATAATTAATTAAATTCATTTAATCCACATAATCAAATAAAAATTTAATTCTCATAAAAATCTGATTTTTCTGGGGCATTACACTCTTCCCCCCTTATAAGGATTCTGTCCCCAGAATCTCGCTAATAATACATACACCATTGAGGAAAAATTTCCATCATTTTTATTTCAAATTCCCACAATGCTTTTTCGGCATTGTGATTCCTCCAATTCGGTGAATGTATTATCTTAATTCACATAACTTGCCACTTCCTATCAATAATCTGAGTTGGAAGTTAAACATTTACTCACACATTACGCTATCACCCTCTTATTAGTCCTTTTTTTAACTCAAAATTATGTGATACTCAAATTCCTCCTTCAAAATGAGATGATACTTGATCTTCTCTTCATCCTGCATCTTCTTCTTCATTTTCTTGCATTCCTCATTACCTAATTGTACTTACTTAACTTGTTCCATTTTCGTGGATTGAGTCTACATTGTGGATAATATTTCTACCACTTCATTCCGTAATTTATTCTCTAACTTCATTCTCGCCATCTCCGTTATTAACTCATTCTGAGTCGTTAACATTGATAGCTTTTCCCTACCCTTCCTACTTAACACATCGACTTCTACGTTTACCTTCTATGTATTATATAACATATCACAGTTATAATCTTTTATCAATTCTAATCACCTTCTTTACTTCTCACTCAACTCCTTCTGTGGGAAGATATATTTCAGACTCTTAAAGTCCGTGTATATCTCACCTTTCTCCCCGTATAAATACTATCTTTAGATTTTTAATTCAAAAACTATAGCTGCCAATTATAGATCATAAGTAGGATAGACCTTCTCATAATCCTTTAACTAGTGTGATGCATACGCAATGACCTTGCCATGATACATGAGCACGCAATCTCGTCATCTATTCGAAACATCGAGATTCATTACAAAATTTCTCGTATCATCTGATAGAGACAATACAGATACCTCACTTAATTTCTTTTTTTTAGTTCCTGAAAACTATTTTTCTCACTTCCCATTCCGACAATACCAACCTGTGACGCTAATGGTACTTTCAACCATAGCACCTCACAAGGGTACCTATCAATTTGCCACCGACTTGCTTGGCGCCCCTTACATAAAGTCAAAAAAATACTTTTCCCCTTTCAACTGATCAAATAGATCATCGATCCTGGGCAATGTGTATTTATTCTTAACCTCTAACCAAATAGTCATATATTTGACATACATATTGGTTTACTTAACTTTACTTCTTAGGGCTCACGTTCTTTCGATCTAAGTTTACGCGACCTACTTTCATTACCAGCTTACAGCTTCATGACATACGAAGATGTCTTACTTAATATGCTCATCATCTTCGATGATTTATATTCTTATCTTTTTCTTATTACTTCTCTAGGATTCAACACACATTGCTTCTCTGTTAGTAGTCCATATGGTATTCTGAGTGGTTTTCCATAAACAACCAACAAACAAGTTCCCGTCTCATCTACACTGCCATTAAAATGAGTTAGATCGGTTACCAGTTTTGTATATACCTTCTCTCTCTGAAGGAATTGTTTAGCCCAGCTCCCATATGTAAAACATCAAAGGTTACGATTGTACCACAACCTAAACTAATCTTAACATCCTTCTAGATTGCGTCATGATTAGACAACAAGAAAGTTTCGCTGACTCATCACCGTAAATTACTACCTTTGGTTTCTTTAAAAAAAACCGAAGATTCATACTTTTATTCTAACAATTTATTAAAGTTTTATGGTTAATCAAATCATTCATACCGAGAATTACTTCAAATTCTCTCAACTTCATCGGTACTTATCTATCGATACTTGCTTACCTTTCTTATTCATGAAACCATTTCCACGAATATAATTAATGAAAGTTATTTCCCTCATTCTCTACCTTACCGTATAAATGTATTTATAATCCCTTTCGGGAATGAACTTAATCACTTAGCACACTTTTTTTTAAAAAAAATAACACTCCAATCAAACAACCCATAAGCATTCATTGTATTGACTGGAATGATACATGCTACTAAATTCACTGATGCAACCACATCATGGACCATCATAATAAAAATACTGGCCATAGGTCTACCTGACGATGGTGGTCCAGTAATGGCTAATTTATCACTACTAACTCCCTTTACTTTCCTCCGACCCCCTTCTTTGGGAAATTTCTTGCCATGTGGTCCAACGACCCACATACAAAACAACCATGGTTTTTATTAAGATTAGGACAATTGGGTAATATATGACCCTCCTGTCCACAGGTATAATAAACCGATTTCCCTTTTCAGACAGACTCCTAAATAAGTCTGTCCACATGTCTCACATGCTTCAATCCTACGCTTAGGATCCCTTTGTCCCATTCCAGTATTCCTGGAGTTAAAATTCTTTCTTTTTAGCATACTACCACTACCACTAGCACTCTCTGCTTTGGTTCCTCCCTCTCCCTTGTTCTTATTCTTTCTCTCTTTGTGGTACTGGGTTAATTCCTCACTACCACCCTCCGCTATAATCACCTTCTCCAGAATGGTCCCACAGGAAATGCTCTGGAACACCAAAATCCTACTACAGAGCCAGGGTCTCAGGCCCTGCTCAAACCTATGAGCCTTCCTCTCCTCAGTGTCCACTTGATGTGGAGCAAACTTTTCCAATTCATCGAATTTGGTCGCGTACTGGGGAACCGTCATGTACCCTAGTTTAAGTTCTAAGAACGTAATCTCCATCCTCCATTACATGTTTGTAGGAAAATAATTCTCGAATAAAACCTTCTTGAATTGGTCCCACGTCACCCCATCTGTCCTAGACCCACCCTGGTGAGCCTCCCACCAAAATTTTGGCTTCCACTTTCATCGTGTAAGTCGCAAAAGAAGTCTTTTGCGCCTCACCTACGTTTTGTAATAACAAACGCCTTCTCTATTTTTTTACCCATGTCTGGGCTTCTAATGGGTTTGTCATTCCTTTGAACTCCGGCGGACCTATACTTTTAAATTCTTTAAAGATAGTCAGTCTGGCTAACCTAGGTTCCCCAAGTACTCTACCCCCGATTTAGTTAAATGCAGCCGTTAATAAATTAACGAACTCTTGCATAGGGTTGTTTCGATCCCCTTTGATTATCATTATGTGATTCCACTTCCTGATTACGTCGTCTTCTTCTTGACGACATTTTCTGATTAAATAAATAGAATTTCGTTATTATCTATTTACTTACTTTGTTATTATTCACCACATAACAACTCATACCATAACAAAGCATATTAAATGAGAACTTTATTATATTCATATGCTTCTTCATAGTTTGAAACTATTTACAATTTGCTTACATAGCCAAAGGCTATTACATTTCTATCCCACAATTGAACTTCTCAAAAGTTAGGATTTACAAAAAGACTACCCTATTTATACAAAAGAGGGTTTTATGTCACTACACACATATTTATAACTCTAGACTTCTAATAATGCTTAACAACATCCTCGTGTTTCTCATTTGCAATCATCGCTACTGTATCCCGACTAATAGTGTGTCGAGTCTGTCCTGACTCAGTGGAATAATAAGCAACTTTCATCTTGAAATTCTCATGAGCACTCTTATGGATGTAAGACATCCGTGCTATCTTCTGGTCTCTCTTAATCAGTTTCTTACGAAGCTCATCGGCCTCTTCCTTATAGTCCCTAGCCTGCTATGTCATAAGCACCTTTCTATCATGCTCTAACTCAAAATCTGCTTCTGTAGACACCTTAGCTTCATGGAGATAATTAATCTCTTCACTCTGATTCTGCACAACTGTACTCAGTTGCACATTTCTGTCAAGCACTGCTAGATACAATGCTCTCATTACATCTGGAGGTATTGACTCTAGTGTAGGTACCACCGTATTAACCGATGTTACCTCCATTTCCTCCTCCTCATAGACCATCATATTAAGATATGTCGCTATATCCATATCTCCCTCAGAGTAGTCCTCCTCAGAAAAGTACTCCACTGTCTCCGACTCCTCTTGAATCACTAATGGTACCTCCGCCACTGGCATGGGTACAGGCTCTACCCTGTTCACAGTTTCTTCGTTCACCGCATGTATATCTCTATACATCAAGCTATCGATCGACATCCTACAATAACACATAACATGTTGATTAGTACATAACACACAATAGTATAAACACAAATCACATTTAATTTATTTAGGGTTACTTTCCATCTTTTAAATCTTTCGGTACTGAGTTTCCTCAATACCTTATTAACTCATTCAACTTAAATAAATCTCGAGTTTACTTCCGTAGGACTTTTTCCTTCCTTAACGAGGTTATTAGCCTAAGGTTTTTCCCCCTTAAGTTTTATAACCTAATGCTTTGATACCAACCTGTGACGCCCCCAAATTCGGGTATCTTCCAACCCGACAGATGGTGCTACATGGTACTCATAACTGTACATGCATTCTATTGAAACGACATCAAAATGTGTGTAACAACTACATTCATATTACATTAATAATATTACATCCCGTTCTCAGGTTCTAAAACCATTACATTCTTTGTTCATCATACTATAATATATACAAATCACTAGTTTATTACAAGGTAAACTAATCGTTCATCTTCGTCTTGTCTTTATCCTTGTCAGATCCCTCAGTTTGTTCAGTCTTAGCTGCATTCATATGGTTCAAGCAAGAGTGAGCATAACAAGCTCAGCAAGTACAAAAATTTCTTTTAAATGACATGCTTGAAACATAGGAATCATATATCTTCAATAACTGGATAATAGTTATGAAGTACTATCGATAATTTAAAATACCATTTCTTTTCCTTCAAAATGTTTTACAATGACAATATTCAGTAAAACGTAAATTCTGGTCCAAGACCATGAGCGTTTCATAATTTCCTTAAAAAGGACAACCTGACACTAAGTCTGTAAGTCTGGTATATCTTACGAACACTTCTGGGTGATCAGCCCATAGTATTATATGTTGATCAACACTACATTCATTAAACGTATGTACATTTAAGTTTTGGCAACCTCGCGTGCCCATCGAATAATCGATAAAAAATACATTTGTTTATTCATACTTAGGCTTATCTTGAATCCGTACCAAACAATTGGCGTAGGATAGCGTTATCAATGTTATATTGAAAGACTTGTAAATAAATCAATCAACTCTTCAAGATAGTGTAGCCGACTTAAAATTGGCATCGACATTTTTGTAAAACAATTCATGCATCTCATAACATGAATCACTGAAAACCTGGCTAACACGAAGGTTAGACAAGCGTTTAGAAAAACTTGCTTTCAGCGTCTGCTACCGTAAAATTACTTTTCCTTTGAGTCTTTACAGTCTCTACAACATATAACCATATAACATACCACATTAGGTCATGAATGAACAAACATGGTCCCTAATGAATCTTACCCTTCTTCTAAATTTAATTTTGTATTAGATTCGTTATTATTGATTCGGGCTTACCGTTATAACTTACATCATTCTTACCAACTTCTTTCTCTTCTATGTCCTACTTGGATTTACTTCATTATTACAAATCGTTTTGAGTTAATCATCCTTCCTCACGACTTACTAACGTTCTTACGTTATTAATTAAAACTTGATTGTCATTGGTTAAGTACACTTACTGCATACCGTTCACGTTCACATTCAATTGACTTGTCTCCAACCTTTAGTGTTATACCTGAGGTTTATAACATTCGTAATGAGGTTACATTAAGTTATATAAGGATTAAATTCACTCTGCATTTACTTCTCCTTTACTTTACATTCTTCAATGTCAAAACCCTAAGGTTGGCTTTTGCGGCGCCAGCTCCCCTTACTTCAGCCGCGCTGCGGCGCAACACTACAGAAACTAAAGACCTGGACTCGGCGCTGCGGCGCGAGTCCCCTTCGTTACGGTCGTGCTGCGGCACAAAACTCCAGTAGGTCATAGCATCTCCTGGCTAAGTTTGGCGTTGCGGCGCGGGATTTTATGCCTTGACTGGCGCTGCGGCGCCAGTCCTCAGCACCAGAAAATTTTCACAGACAAAATTTTATGTGAGATTCCCGGGCTTATAACTTCTTCGTTATAAGTCCGAATTGACTCGTTCAAGATCCTGCAGTTCACAATTTATATACTCTACAGTGTTCATGCAAGAATTTTATCTATTTGACTTTGGTAACTAAAAATTCCCTTATTAGTCCATTTTTAACGAAAATCATAAACGTTCGTGAATGTTCAACGCTCATTTCTTCGTTCTAAGTCGGAATTCGGTCATTCTTCAAGTCCTGCAACTCTTTAATGCCAAATAAGACTTGTCTCCATTGAAAACCAATGTTTCCAAGCTCAATATCAAAATTCAACTTCCATTCTGAGATTTTCATAATTCGACGATTATCGTCTAATCGTGTGAATTTCGGCATAACTTCATACTCACATCTTCTTATCATATCATCTTATTAAGGTAAACATATGAGTAGTTCATATAATCTCTTCATAATTTCATAACTTAATTAAGTTTGAATTACTTATTGATGACTTATACGGCTTAAATCCATTGATTAACCATTCTTATCATTCCTTAGTATACATGTTCTACTACTACGCACTCTCTAACAATGGGAGAGAAAGAGAATCATAGTTTATGATTGCTTACCTTTGAATATGACTTGGTTAAATCTTTAATCTTCTTCTTGCTTCTTGAACTATGAAAGACTAGCTTTCTAGCTTTTCTAGCTTATTCTCACTTATTCTCTCTAACCCAATAAGTTATAAGTTGTTGGTGTTTTTGAACAAGGAACAAATGAAATCCAAAGCTTAATATTTATAGGAGTTGCTAAATTAGGGCATAAGGGTCATTAATCCAACCCACCTCCTTAATCACCTCCTAACTATTCCAAGCTTAAGCACTAAGTTAACTTGGCTTCCACACTCTTTGCTTGGCCATCACAACATTTATCCAATACTTGGGCATCACATTTACTTAATAATTAAGTATACTTGCTAATCACATAAATTAGTCTTTAAGTCTACTTGGTCATTAAGTCTACTTGCTCATCACACAAAGTTCTTGGTCACCAATTCACCCATGTGATCATGGGTTTCCCCATGGGTCACCCTAACCCATTGGATTAATAGCTTGGGCTTAAGGTTTAATTAACCTAACTTATACATTGGGCTTGCAATTAAACAAACATTTGGGCTTGTTCATTAATTTACATTAGACATATCATTACAAACATTTGGGCTTTAACATTATTTCGTATTGGGCTTTATCATTATCCTAACTGGACATTAAAATTTCCTACGCAATCCTACAAGTCCATTACATAGGCTTAAAGCCTTATAACGTATAATCTACGTATTAATCTCGTACTCTAACTCGTATACTTATTTATATATACGACATACCATCATTTATATTTACTCGTATAATAACCCGTATCATAATAGTATTCATTACCTTGTACAATACCTACGTATTATACGATCATCGCTTTAATTCATTATACACATTTAAATTCCTTCTCGGAACTCACTTTCCCTAACTGTTAGATTTTAAGTCTGCAGGCAAAAACTACGTTTGCCATAACTAAAATATTATTGGATATTCCATCTCGTCTTAGAATTCTATCATTACGTATTTCTCGGATGTTCAAAAATAATTCCCGAGCAGAAATGCATGAATAGTGTTTTTCAGAAAATTTCTCGGAAAGCTTTTATTTTCGTCTTGGAAATTCAAATACTTTAATTCTATCACGTAGTCAAAATACTATGACGTTCCGACATATCTAGGTAATAGAATGACCTTCAATTAGCTTACTCCCATAAATAATTAATTAAATTCATTTAATCTACATAATCAAATAAAAATTTAATTCTCATAAAAATCTGATTTTTCTAAGGGCGTTACATCGCCTTTGGTGTCGCCGTCCCAGCTTGACTTGACTTCGCTATCGGACAAAACCGGGCTATATGACCGTCTTTTCCACAACTGAAACATACCTTGGAAGGCTGTGAATAGTTTGGACTTATGTCCTCCTCTCCGCATCTGTAACATCTAACTGGCGGTCGTTCTCCTCCCCTAGAATTTGTTGTTGGTGCTGGTGTTGCTGCTGATGTCTTCCCGTCATTGTTAAATCTCTTCCTTTTGAAATTTCCACTTGACTCACATCTCCTATTATCATGGCCACGATTACCACCCGAGTGGTTACCGCTTTAGCCCATATTTTCCCTCCTCGCTGGTTATCATCGCTCCTATGACTGTTGTCATTGGTATGACCCTGGTTGTGGTCCCTCGGTTGAACATACTCATTATCTCACTCTAATAATTGAGCCCTGTTGACAATATTTGAATATAGAGAAAAATTTTGAGAGATAAGGTATTGACGAATCTCAGGTTTTAGACCTCTCAGAAACATCTGCGTCATACGTTCCTCATTATCTACCAAATGAGGTGCAAACTTGGATAACTCCACGAACTTCACCTCGTACTGGGATACCGCCATGTTGTTCTGTTCCAGTCTAATAAACTCTACCTCCTTCATATGATGAATACTTTCAGGAAAGTACTTTTCATTGATTAGTTTCTAAAATCTTTCCCAAGACATGTTGAGTGCGGCTGGCTGGGTACGCTTCACAGATTCCCACCAGTAATATACCTCACCACGGAACATAAAGGTGGCGACTGGAACCTTCTGCTCTTCCGTGCATCCCAAGACATCGAATATCTTGGTAATTTACTTGACCCACGTTTCTGCCTTAATCGGATCCGGCTTTCCCCAGAAATATTGTGATCCCAACTCCTTGAACTACTTGGCTGTGACAAACCGCGTGTTGCTATCATTTCTACCCGTATTTTGTACACGAGTCTCCCTCTTCTGATTTTGCATGAAGTGCAAAAAGCTTCTAAACATCCCATCATTCATTGTTTGCTCGGTAGTGTTGTTAACAGGAACAATATTGTCTTTCTGTTGCACGTTCTCATGGTTAGTGATTGAAGGTTGTTCCATGGTCTCATACACTCCATTGTTAACATTCTCAGCTGCTATTCTTAAAAACTGCCATAAAATAAGGGTTAATTAAACAAATTAACATATCACATAATATCCCTATATTATGACCGACCAATAAATAAGCTTAGGTAGGACACACTAGATAAGGATTTAATCGTCTCTCCCCTCCTAGTTATATTCCCCGATCTCTGCTAGAGACCATATCCCTAAGCTCTGATACCAACTTTGACGCCCCCAAAATAGGTATACATCACCAATTCCGAGTCGCCAAATACATGTTACAGAAATAACTACAACTTGATAATACAATTGTCGTGCAAAATATGACAACACATAAAACTGTGAGTTTAAATACAAATATTGTCTTCTAGACAATATCCACACTCAGATAAAGTCCTCATTACAGTTATTGATACACTATTTTACAAAATAATGAGGACTGCTAAACAACTGTTTAGAACCATCATTCCACACCCCGAATACTTCCCGCTATATTCTCGCTTCTTGAGAAGAAAAATGGAACAAAAAGGAAAAGTGTGAGCTCAACTAGCCCAGTAAAAAATATTATGACTAAGATAATGAACAACAAATTATCGTTAGCCTTCAACAAATCAGATAAAATATAATGGACAACATGTTTTAGATCAATATTCGCAGCGAAAATAACAATTCATTAGAAGAGTTAAGTAGAGAATGAAATCTACTATCATCTATGAATTTAAAAGTCCATCATCAATATTTTATCCCTGTAACATCAATCAATATACATCTTGAGTCAAATATTCATCTTTGCACTACGGGCCAAAGATATTTATTTGTATCACCAGTTGGTCATGTCCATCTCAACACCTGTCCATCTTTGCACTACGGGCCAAAGATATTCATCAAGTATCACCATTAAGGACTGAGGATGATGAAAAATATTTTAAAGAAAGAATCCAGTGAGACAAAAGGAAAATGTAAGACCCCAACTTATTATTAATGAAATTTAATTTTCTCTATTTATTATTTTGAAATAGTGAGGGTTGATTTGATTAATGTGGATAGTTATGGGTAAAATAAGCAAATATTTCAAAATAAACAAGTGTTTATAAAATATTCATTATTGTCGGGGAATATTCGTTTGGTCGAGGAATATTCGTATTGTCGGGGAATATTCGTACGACGGCGCAGCCATGTGTGGGCCCCTTAACGGAAAGCGATTGGAGGAAGAAAACGACAAGAATAAGTTGTTTAAAAATAACGGCGTAGTTGTTAACGTTAATACTGTTAAAATACTCGGTGGTTAAAACACAGTAGCACACGGTATTGCACCAATTATTGATTCTTACGTAAGAAGGAACTACTCAATAATTGTTACAGTAATTACTATTCAGTATTTTATTTTATTGATTCAATAATTGCTGTGTTGATATTTTATATTACTGTTGTTTCAATAATTGTCACTACACAGTATTTTTCATTATCGAAGCAATAATTCATATTATCTGAATAATATTATTGGATGACATTATTGGCAATGTCTAGAAAGTTCTGTCTAATGAGAGGTTTGGTCACCTAATTGCGCGCCAGTAAGGAGAAATTCTTATTGGAAAGCCCCCTCTTTCCTAGGAACTGCCTGGTTGTCAATATTGTGATTCTGTAATATTATTCGTGAATAATTAATTATTGATTTATATGATGAGAAAAATATTGATTTTATGTGGATATAGATGGAGAAAATTTTTTAATGCGACAATTGTTGAAAATTAAAATTTTATCTTTTTCTGATAAAATAATTCATTTAAGTATATCATTATATTTTTAATAATATAATAATGGTGATATTTTTACAATGAATGTGTGATATATGAGTATACGAGGAGAAAGAGTATTTTTGTTGCAATAAATATTTAAAACATGTTAAACATGTCGGTGGACCCCATTTCTTGACTGAAATTTGATTATAGCCTGTAAAATTATCCGTTTATGGATTTTGGTCAATTTCTGTTTGAAATTTGGAAAACTTTCTTCTGCAAAGTTGTAGAGAATTGAATTTCCTATAAAAACTAGCAAGATTCGAATTTTCTGATAAAAGGGCTATTTATTGTGAATTATTGAAGTTCTGAAGCTCCGAAATAATTAATTTTTGAAGTTTTAAATATTTTTAATAAGAAAAACGTTTTTTTGAGTTAGGCAAGGTGAGTCACTCTTGGTGTCTGATGGTTTGAATCAGATTTTGGGTGCGTAGGAATTTAATAAATATATATTAATATTTTATTAAATTTTCTGCTTTGGTGTTCTAAGTATTTTCCTATAAATAGGGTGCTTAGGTTAGAATTGAAAATCACACAAGAAATTGAAATTTTCTCTCTCTATATTATCGAGCGTATTCTTGTGAGTATTTTGAATATACTTTGAGTATTGCTATACGGTGTAAGTTCAAGTTATAGCCTATATCCAGTATTCCAGTTAGAAGTATTGTCTTTCCGAGGTAAGGGATATTTTTTTAATGATATTATTTATTCTAATATCATTATGCCGAAGTATTGATCTGAACTTTTTAATCAAATTTGGAACTTTTAGTATCGGGGTTACTATTCACGTATACGGTACTATTCACGTATACGGTACTATTCACGAATACGGCACTATTCATCGAAAAATGAAAATTTTCCTTTTCGTCCAAAATATCTATTCTGGATAGTAGCTTTGATTGTATCCATGTTTTGATCATTCTTGAATTTTACACCACTATGATTATTTTTGAGATATTTTTGGATATGGATAAAACAAAGTACGAATCCTTAATCCTTAATCCTTGTCATTTTGTTTCACTAGATTCGTTTCTTTAAAAATATTTTTCATCATCCTCAGTCATAAATGATAATATTATTGAATATCTTTGGCCTGTAGTGCAAAGATGAATGATTTCTGATGAATATCTTTGGCCCGTAGTGCAAAGATGAACATGTGTTTAGATGAACATGACCAACTGATGAGTATCTTTGGCTTGTAATGCAAAGATGAATATTTGATTCCAGATATATATTGATTGATGTTACAGGGATAAAAGATAGACGATGAACTTTAAAATTCATACATAGAAGATAATAGTTTGCATTCTCTACTTAACTCTTCTAATGAATTATTATTTCCACTGCAAATATTGATTTAAAACTTGTTGTCTATTGTATTCTATTAGATTTTTCCCTGTCGAAGACTAACGATAATTTGTTGTATATTATCTTAGTCATAATATTCTTTACTGGGCTAGTTGAGCTCACCCTTTTCCTTTTTGTTCCATTTTTCTTCTCAGGAGGCGAGAATATAGCGAGTAGGAGTCGGGGTATGAAATGATGGTTATAGAGAGAGTTGTTTAGTAGTCCTCACCATTTTTGTAAAATAATGTATCAATAAATGTGATGAGGATTTATTTGGGTATAGATATTGTCTAGAATATAATATTTATATTCAAACTCATAGTTTTACTATTGTAATAATAAAGTTGTAGTTGTATCTGTACCGTGTATTGACAACTCAGAATGGGTGATGTATACCTATTTTGGGGGCGTCACAAAAAAAGATTAGGGATTCGTACTTTAGATAATCCAAGTTCAAAAACACTCCATAATAAACCATAGTGGAGTAAAATTCAAGAATGAAGATCAAAACATGGATACAATCAAAGATAGTAACCATAATAGACATCTGGGCCAAAGAAGACAAAATTTTATTTTTTGATGAATAGTGTCGTATACGTGAATAGTAACCCCGGCATAAAAAGGTAGAAATTTCACAATAAAATTAATAAAAATATTTCAGTATAATGATATTGAAAGAAATAATATCATTTACGAAGAAAATAGCATCCCTTACCTCAAAAGAACAGTACTTCTGACCGGAATATCGGATGAAATGTTGAAGGAAACTTGCACTGAAAAGCAACTCTCAAAGTATCTAAATACTCACAAAAATATAGATAATATTGAGAGAGAAAGCTTATGTTTCTGGTGTGATTTTCAATTTTAACCCAAGCACATATTTCACTACTAGAAAATCAAGAAAAGGCAACGCCCTATAGCGACGGTCGAGGCGGAAGCACTACTAGAAAAACAAGAATACGTGACGGAATTTTGTGACAGTTTTTAAAAACCATCACAAAAGATAGTAATTTGTGATGGACTTTTTAAGCAATCACAAAATAATAGTATATATGATTGCTCTTAGTGGTGACTAATTTTGCCATCAATGTATTATAATTGTGATGGCCATGTCAATCACACCAATTTTTTCACGCAAAATAAATTTTCTTTTTGTGACGCACTAAGTCATCACTTATAGATATACCCTTTTCGTGATTGCATTTAAGCTATCACTAATATATTAATATAAGAAATAATCAAAATAATATTTTATGACGGTCGTGACAATCATTAAAGAGTTAGATTTTTGTGACGACTTTTATTTGCAATTACAAAAAGAAGGTATTTTGTGATGGAATTTTCATGCCGTCACAAAACAATACAATATATGATGGCTCTTAGTGATGACTAATTTTACCATCATTATAGAGTATTTATGACTGCCATTGCAATCACCAAATCTTATTTGAAAGTAATTTTGTTTAGTAAGTCAACTCATATATGTTTCCTTTTATATTTTGTTTTAAAATTATAATCATGATCTGGACTTTGGTGTAGTGGTAATACTCGTTATTTAGTTTGCAAATGGGAGAGTGTTCGAATCCTAGAAGTATCATTTGATACAATTAATATAGATATAATTAATATAGTGAAATAAATTATACGTAAATAGAGATTCACGTTCTTACATTTGATCCCTAAAGTCTTGTTCTTTTTGTGATGACTTTGACAATCACAATAGATTATATGTTAATGTGATTGTATTAATCATCACAAAAGCACTAAGCGTTTACGTGATTGCCAAAATCATAACGTAAAATCTTTCATGATGGGCGTATACAAGACGGCCATTGTGATGCTTAAAGCCATCACGTAAACCTTTCGTGATAATTTTTTTACTTTTTGTGATGGATTTAGGCCATCACAAATGACCATTTTTTTAGTAGTGAAGTGTCGCTATAGTGTGAAAATAGCTATGGTCATTCTTTGACCATCGGTATAGGTATTTTATTCCGAGGGTCATGCTTTGTCCGTCGTTTCAAATCATTTTTGGGCTTAGTTTGGCGCGTACACTCCCAGTGATTTCCCCCAATTACGTCACCCCAAATTATAACCCTTATTTTGATTTGAACCCATATTCTTTTCTATTGTCTACTTTTCTCCTCCGATTACAAAGTTGTATCTTCTCCTCCTCCTCCTCCTCTTCTCTGCTCCTCACCCGTTCTTAGTTAAATCAGCCATCTCTTTCCTCAGTTAAATCATCCATCTCCTCACCCGTTCTCACAAGATCGATCCTCTGGTCGCCTTTTCACACGATCTAGTAGCCTTCTCACACAATCTGGTCGCCTTCTCGAGCCCTCCGTTAGTGCTCGTACGACTGTAGGTGATTCCCTATTTTCCTTATTTTTCTGGCTCACCACGTGACTGTATTGACTGTGTATGGATGCCAAATATATCGATTTATTGTTTGGGTTAATTGTTATGTTCAATGCTATTTGCATATCATCTGTTCCCAATCCCTAGTTTGATTAGTTTGATTTTATTGTTGTTTAGAAAAAAAAATTCGTTTTTCATATGGATTTGTTTTAGAAAATACTTCAAAGCAACAATTGGTTTCTGATATTGGTTTCAAATTAGGCGACGGTCTTTTGGCCTTTAGCGACGGTTTTTTGGCTTATAGCGACGGTCGGCGACTGTCACTATAGGCTGATTTTCTAGTAGTGTTTATAGGAAAATGCCAGAACGCCAAAACAGATGAACCTGCTACCCGATGGCTTTACCTATTACTATAAATGCCCACCACTTTTGAAATAAAATTTTAGCACATTTCTCACCAACCAAAAGTGGGGTCCACCCATTCTAGAAATTTCTAAAATATTTTACCATTTAAACAATAATCAGAAACTTCAATAATTCATAATAAATAGTCCTTTTATCATAAAAATATGAATTTTATGTTCATTCTATAGGAAATCGAATTCTCTACAATTTTGTAGATTTAAGTTTTTCCAAATTCTAAATGAAAAATGTTCGAAATCCACATACGGACGATTTTTAATACCTCCATTCCGACAAAATACTAATAAAACACATCAGCATTAATTCCATCATTTATATCCACACAAAATAAATATTTTTCTATCCATCATTTATGTCCACATAAAATAAATATTTCTTTATCATATAAATAATAATTAATTATTCACAAATAATATTACAGAATCACAATTATGACAACCAGATCGTTCCCAAGAAAGAGGGGGCTTTTCGATAAGGATTTCTCCTTACTGGCATGCAATTAGGTGACCAAACCCCTTTCCTAGACAGAACTTCCTTATATATTGCCAATAATGCTATCTAATAATATTATTCAAATAATATGAATTATTGATCTAATAATGGAAAATATTATACAATGACAATTATTGAAACAACAATAATATAAAATATCAACGCATCAATTATTGAATCAATAAAATAAAATATTGAACAGTAATTACTGTAACAATTATTGAGTAGTGCCTTTGTGAGACCCCAAATTTTATGAAATGAAAGTATTCAATTTTCTTATAATTATTCTATTTAGTAATGGTTAAATTGATAAAAGGTTAAGGGCGATATGTGAAAATTTTTTAAATAAACAAGTTGTCATAAAATAATCGGTGATAAAAATATAGTAATACGCGTGGTTGGATAGTAGCACACATCATTGTACAATATCTTTGATTATTGATGCTTATGTGAGAAGTCACTCAGTTTTATTCAATTATTGTCATAATATTTTATATTATTAAATCAATAATTGAGACGACAAAGTTATTCATATTATTATTTGGAATATTGACGATGTCTAGAAGTTCTATCAAGGAGAGGTTTGGTCACCTAATTACGCGCCAATAAGGAGAAATTCTTATCGGAAAGCCCCCTCTTTCCTGTGAACGATCTGGTTGTTAATATTGTGAGTTATAATATTAATGATGAATGTTATTAAAAATTGAATTTGAGTTTGGAGTTGAATTTGGAGACGCGGACGTGATATTTGAGTCCGGGAATGATGAAATTAGTAGAAATAGATTATAAACACAAAATTTATCGGGGTTGACTTTTTGGTCAAAAAAGTCAACAGTTGACTTTTTCAGAAAAAGTCAGACTTTGAAATTTCAAAAATGATATTTTTGATAAAAATATTTCCATTATGTTGGAATTGTTAGTGTTAGTGGAAATCGACATTTATTTCGATAATAATTGATGTTTGGAGGTTATATTGACCAATCGGGTAATTAATTCGATAAATAAGTAATTAATTACTTTTAATTCACATGTTAATAACTATGTGTTCACATGTGTATACTATTAATTCACATGTATGTACTATTAGGGGAGGTGGTGCAAGATTGATAATACTTGCATGACTAAATTAAAAATGGAGGTATATATGAAGGTATTATACTGTAATTATTTTTTTTTACATGTATAGAACTATTGATTCACATGAATGTACTATTAATTCACATGATATATTATTAGGGGGGTGCAAGTTTGATAATACTTGCAAGACTAAATTAAAAATAAAGAAAAAGATGAAGGTATTGTACTGTAATATTTCGAGCTCCAAAACGTGCAATTATCGAAACTATATTTTCCTATAAATAGAAGCTCATTTTTCTTTCATTCTCACCAATGAACTAAGTCTCACAAGAGCAATTATAGAGAGAGAAGCTATAGAGAAAAAGAAGAAGCGAAGTTTGCTACTTCACTATTCCGGTATCCAGTCTTCTTCTGAGGTAAGGAGTATTATTTATTTCATATTCTGAAGATATATTATTTTTTGTATTCGTATGAATATTATTTTTATTCAATATTTGTAAGGAATATCATTTTCGTTCAATATTCATTGTCTTCGTTTAATATTCTTAAGGAATATTATTTTCGTTCAATATTCGTAAGGGGTGTTATTTATTTCTTATTCGTAAGGGTTATTATTTCTTATTATTCATGAGTTACTATTTACGGTTTACTATTCACCCAATTACTATTCACTCGGGTATTCGGGGTATTTTTCATGTCGAAATACTATTCACGAGTTACTATTCATGGGTTACTATTCACCCAGTTATTATTCACTCGAATATTATTCACTTGGGTATTTAGCGCACTTTTCATGCTGGGGTACTATTCATGAGGTACTATTCTCGAAGTACTATTTACGGGGTACTATTCACCCGAAAAATATATTTGTTTTCTATCCAAATTATTTTTGATGCGTGAATTGGTAATCATTGGTAATCATGTTGACAATTTAGATATTTTTGAACTCTAGATAATTTGAATTATAAATATTTAATATTTATCCTTTATCTCATTTTGATTCCTTATATCATTGTCTTGATCCTCATGCTTATATTGCGTTAAAAGTCATCTTTGTCCCGTAGTGCATAGATGGACTGTTGGTTATTGGTTTTACAGTTGTATGTCTTTGGCCTGTAGTGCAAAGAATATCTTTTGTTGAATATCTTTGGCTTGTAGTGCAAAGATGATCTGTTGTTTGATAGCTTTGGCCCGTAGTGCAAAGATGGACAGGTGTATAACATGATCATGACCACTGGTGATACTAACGAATATCCTTAGTCGTAGTGCAGGGATAATTCGATGATGTGATTGGCAGGATCATGACCATTAGTTAACAGTTGAATGTCTTTGGCCGTAGTGCACTAACAGACAATTGATTGGTATGATTATGTCCATTGGTTTTATAGTTGAATATCTTTGGCCAATAGTACAAAGATAGACAACTGATTGGTATGATCATCGTTATTATATTTGAATATCTTTAGTCTTTGGAGCAAGGATATTGAGTGAACGTTCTATTAAGACTTTGTGGCAAGGAGAAACTGTTGATTCACATTATTATAAACATGAATTGTGAATTTAACTAACATCTTTGGTGGTTCAGGTGAAGACATGTGATAAAAGTTCTCTTTGTCTTGGGTATAATAAAGAACTATTAATGGGTATTACAGGGATAAAATTAATTGATGACAAACTTTTAAATCATAGAAGATAGTAGATATTATGCTCTACTTGACTTTTTTAATGGATTGTTTGTTCCGCTGCAGTTAAACTTGTTGTCTATTATATTTTATCAGTTTAACAATGTTGAAGGCTAACGATAAATTATTATGCATTATCTTAGTCATAATATTTCTTACTGGGCTAGTTGAGCTCACCCTTTGCTTTCATTGTTTTCTTCAGGAAATGAGAATATAGCTGGGACTAGTCGGGGAACGGAGTGACTGTCTAGATGATAGCATTAGTAGTCATCACTATTCTGTTAAATAGTGTGATAATAAATGTATTGAAGACTCCATTTGAGTTAGAATACTGTTTAGAAGACAATATTCGTGTAAAAATTTTAAGCTACGCTGTTGTCGTATTGTATAAAAGAAGTTTATATTTGATTTTTCTACTATGTATATGGCGACTCAGAATGGGCGATGTATACCTGTTTTGGGGGCTTCACAGTCTTCTTACGTAAGAATCAATAATTCAAAAATATTGTACAATACTGTGTGCTACTGTGCAACCAAGCGTATTACTGTATTTTAACCACCAGGTAATCCAACAGTGTTAACGGTGACAATTACGCCGTTATTTATAAAAACTTAAACTTGTCGTTTTCTTCATCTGACCGTTTTCCATTATTGGGCCCACAAATGGCTGCGCCGTCGTACGAATATTCCCCGACAGCAAGAATATTCCATGACCAAATGAATATTCTCCAACAAAATGAATTTTTATAACCACTTGCTTATTTTGCAAAATTTGCACATTTCACCCTTAACTAAAGCATTATATCAAATTAACTCCTTATTATTTCAAGATAATGAATAGAGGAAATTCAATTTTATTTATAATAAGTTGGGGTCTTACAAATACAGTGTTTTGGGTGTGATTTGGATACATATAACAAAATATGTCTGTACAGAATGTACAGTCTGTACAAATATGTTTTGTTATATATATCCAAATCAACACTGTATTATTTAAAAATTCCAGTTCTATAAAATATTAAGCTTTTTTTTAGTTATTTTAAAAAAAAGTAAAAAAAAGGTCCGTATTTTTTAAAATTTCGGGATCCCTGACTGAATTCGGAGACTCTCTCTCTATAGTCTATATATATATTTTTGTGGAGAATATTTTATGGAGTAGATAGGAATACTTTCAGTAGAAAAGTATATAGAATACTTAAAACTATTCAATAAGAAAGAGTGCTTGAGGCAATCGTCCACGTTACTATAATTTCCTCGAAATTACATTCACTATTATCAACGAGTTCCTATCAATTGAGGCAATCTTACACGTTACTAATAGATATTGCTCCTTTTAACCGAAAAATAACTCAAGTCAAAATATTGAGCAAATACATTGAACGTACATTTCTCATTGTTTTCTCATTGTCTAATTTGACAAATGAGGGAAGTAATAATTTAACCCATGTCCCCAAAAACCCATCCAATGTACCCGGCCACTTCTCCTTAAATTGTCCAATTTTTTGATTAAATTTTTATTGCTAAATTTAATTAATTTTCATACCTAATGTTTAATTAGGTTATGTAACTTTTCTTTTTAATTCTCTTTATATATATATATATATATAATACATATATTTATTTAGTCACATATATGTTTCACATAAGTCATAAAATATTTATCATGCTTGATAAATTATTATTATTTCCATTAGTCCACTTATTCATTTAATATATGTCACAAAATTTTTAATATCATTAATATTTAATTACAATGTGACTTAGAACTATTTGTTATTACAGGAGACTCTTTTATTAAGATAATATGCAATCAATTTACAAATTAACTCTGTGTACAAACAACTCTATTTGATGTTGGATCCGGATCCTCTACGAGGATTCTCTGTGAGGATCTTGTGAGGGTTTTACTTTGGAGTTGACAACACATCAAAAAGGAGATCGAATGGCTTACAACTAGGCCTGACAAAATATAGTTATGATTTTCAAAATATGGTTATGGTTCCATTTAAGAACTAAAACTATATTAACCATTTTTAATATAGGTAGTGTGGGTTGGAACTATATGGTTAAGGTTCAAAACCATATTAACAATTTTAAGATGGGGAAAAGGTGTAAAAAATCCCTGATATTTACACGGATGTCCCACTTCCACCCTAAATTAATTTTGTTTCCAAAAGTACCCTTAACGTTTTAAAAAGCAGGTCATCCGTGCCTTTGCCGTTAACAGAAGACAAACGAGGTTAAAATGTGATGACGTGGCAGGCTTAAATTAGGGCAAAGGTTCAAAAATGTCCTTGATATTTATACGGATGTCCCACTTCAACCTTAAACTAATTAGAATATTATCATATAAAACATATTCTAAATAAAATAATATATATCATTTAATCAAAACAAAAAAATACAAAAATTCAAAATAAAGAAAGCATAACATATTTACATCATTTAATTAAAATAATAAAATTCAAATTATTTTGTTAACTAATCAAAACAACTAATTAAATAAAATAAGTTGTATAACATAGTTACATCATTTAATCAAAATACTAAAATTCAAAACATAACATATTTACATCAAATACTAATTAAAAAAATATTAAATACTAAAAAAATCAAATTAAAAAATACGAAAATTCAAATTATTTTGTTAATTAATCAAAACAACAAAAATTCAAATTACATCATTAAAATAATCATAATACACCAGTTTTAAAAATCATAATACTAAATAATATTTTTAAATTACTAAAATATTAAAAATTGATATGATTTTAAAAATTGATAATACTCCAGCTTAAAAATTGATAATACTTAAATATTTTTAAATTGATATGATTTTAAAAATTAATATTAAAAATTAATAAAATAATCATAATACTCCAGTTTTGAATTTTAAAAATAATCATAATACTTCAGTTTTAAAAATACTAATTGATATAAAATATTAATTGATATAAAATAACATTAAAATACTAATTGATATAAAATAACGTTAAAATACTAATTGATATAAAATACTAATTAGTATTAAATAATGTTAATATTTTTATATCTTTTAGTTTTAAATAACATCATCAACGTTATATCTTTTAGTATTTTATATCAATTAGTATTTAGTATTATGATTTTAATATTTTAATGATGTAATTTGAATTTAATTATTTTAATTAAATGATGTAAATATGTTATGCTTTTTTTATTTTGAATTTTTATTTTTTTTGATTAAATGATATATATTATTTTATTTAGAATATGTTTTATATGATAATATTCTAATTAGTTTAGAGTGGAAGTGGGACATCCGTATAAACATCAGGGACATTTTTGAACCTTTGCCCTAATTTAAGCCTGTCACGTCATCACATTTTAACCTCGTTTGTCTTCTGTTAACAGCAAGGGCACGGGTGACCTGTTTTTTGAAACGTTAAGGGTACTTTTGGAAATAAAATTAGTTTAGGGTGGAAGTGGGACATCCGTGTAAACATCAGGGACTTTTTTGCACCTTTACCCTTTTAAGATGTTTTAACTTTTAAACAAAACTTTAAAAAATTAAATTGTGACCCTCACAATTAAATTAATTAAGTAATAATATGATATAAAAATTATTAATATAAATAATAAAATGCTAAAAATCTATACTAATAAAATTTTAAATTAAAATTATTAATACCCTTCCATATTTAAATAATTTTTCAAAATTATTATTAACTTGCTAATAGAAAGGTTGAAATCCAAAATTACGAGTAACGCAAATAAAACTCATTTTGCCTTATTATTATCCTTTTGATCAATTTATTAGACATGTGATGCATGTGAAACTTCCGTGTACGTTTCAAATACATAACATGACCGATGTAATGTTTATTTTTTCAACATTGTTGTTGAATTAAAAAAAATATATACATAACGGACACAAAAAAAAGAGTCATATTTTTTTTTAATTAAAAGTTATTTTGTTAAAAATATTTTCTTTATTGCTGTTCTATAATGCTGTAAAAATCTTTTAACCAAAAAGGAGTGTTTTAATATTAAAAATCACAATATAAACCATTTCAAGGTGTTGGGTTAGCTAGTCGCGTGCAAAAGATTATGAATGAAATATACCTTTTCTCACAAAAATTCTTATTTAACAATTTTAGGAATATTAATGATGTAATTTTAATTTTAAAAATATAAGTTATTACTTAATTATAAATAATATAATAATAAAATTAAGTATATTATGTTATTTTATACTAATAATATCTTTTAAAAAAAATAGATTGTTTAATAAAGCAAGAAAAATTGACAAATTAATGGGGGAATGTTATATAGAAGAGCAATCAATTTGTATGGAAGAGTGATGAAGACAACAAAGTGAAAATGTCAAGAAATAAGAAGCGTGCAGCCGCACACTATATTACTAGATGAGAAAAGAACTTTTCGATTTGGATCGGAATGAAATACGAGTTAAAAAATGGTTAACCGGTTCAGAACTATATTTGTTTTAAAAAATATGGGTTCAAACTTTAACCAACCTGAATAAATAAAAATGGTTAACTAACCCATTTGGTTCAAGTTAATATGGTTTGACCTAACAGTTAACTAACTATATTGTCAGGTCTACTCACAACTCTTTTTTTTTGTGTCTGTGTATCTAAACGACGTCGTTTTGATAGGAATTTTTTTTATAAGTTGACAAAAAATTAGAAGCCACCAAACGCCGTTGATAAGTTATAAGTTTTACTCAAAGGATCTCTTTTTTGATACAGAGTTATAAGTTTTTCCCTCAACTTCAATTCAACTAGAGCCGACAATCTTTTGAAGTTCCATCTTCTTCATCCTTCGCCTAACTCTCGTAACCACATTCCACTTCCCGGATCCAGCAAACAAATTTGAGACTAACACATAATGATATAACAAAATCCAAAAGACTCTGATTATGGAATACAAAACACCCAAATCCTGTCCACATCAAAAAGAAGAAGAAGCCAAATACAAAACCAAAACTAGAATACAAAATTCAAAATCAAACCCCAATTTGATACCCTAATATGAAGCAGTGAGCCATAACTACCATTAATAATACATATTATTTCACCTAGGTTATGATTCTTTGCAAGAATTACGGTTAGGATAAGAATATTAATTTCAAGTATTTTGTTTATTTTAATATTTTGACTTTGGACTATTAGTACAAAAATTATAAAATGACTTAATATAGGAGATTATTTAATACCATGTTCAACTAGTATTATAATCCCCACCATTGGTGTGACGAACAAGATTTTTGTAATTTATTTTAAATATTTATTGAACTAAATAAATATTTTTGTAATTTATTTATGGAGTTAAATAAATATTTGATAAAATTGTTGTAGATTAATGTTGAAATGTGATTATTTGGGTCTAGCCAATGTGTAACCCAATTTATTTAATGGGCTAGATTTGGTGTTGACCCATAATATATTTATTTTGACAATGAGAGAGTCCTTATTAAAGTAAGATTGTGTTTTTTTATTTGATGGGATAAGGAGGTTTAATTTAGGAAGGAATCTATCCGCCATTAATTGTTGTTATAAGGAGATTCTACAAAGGACTCCTACTTCTAATTGGATTCAGCTCCTACTCCTATCTATAAATACAACAATAAGCAAGGGATTTGGGGGAGGATGGGGCACAAGAGATACAACACAAATACACAACTTGTACTCCAAATATTATTATAGTGGATTACTCTCTCTCTCCGTGGTTTTTCCCCAATTGGGTTTCCACGTAAATCTTGTGTTCATATTATATATTCCTTTATTTATGCTTATGTCAGTGTATTTCGTAAGTTTGATTTCACAACAATATAATCAACCGTTAGCGCGATTTTGGCATGCTGTTTTGGTGATTTCGTCAGGCGTATAAAATTTGGCGTTAACATTGGTGCCGTCTATGAGAAACAACACTTGTTCTAGTGTCGATTTAAAATCACCAATTTACCGAAAGAGATAAGTGATTCTTTTTTATTAAATTAAATATATATTTGTACGAGTGTATATATGTATTATGCCAATAAAAATTGAAGCATGATCGTAATTGATTATTGATACAACTTTACATATTCTCTCTAGCTCTTATATTATGCATGAAGTGGTAGTATTCACATGGTGCATGTAAAATCTTAACATTAACACTTTGGTCCAGGTGATGATAAATTGGTATTGAGTCACCGCACTAGTAACGAATTCAGCCATCACAGAGATAAAAGTTTAAGCTTCTGTATCATTGAAGCGCTTTAAAGGTGACTTCCGTTTCATCATCAATCACGGACTGAAGGAAATTAAAGGATTCAATTTTTTTACATGTGCTAATGTGCTCATCTGCGAAGGATTAAAAATGGCACAAGCGTGGTTCGGCGGCGGACCAAGCAGCAATAGCACCAAACGTCCTTCGCGAAGGCTTTGATCTCCTGAGGATAAAAATTCTGAGGGTAAAAATTCCGAGGATAAAAATCCCGAAAGGATGAACATTCCATGGATAAAAATTTCGAGGATGAAAATCCTGAGGATAAAAATCTTGAGGGTAAAAATCCCGAGGATAAAAATCCCGGAAGGATGAACATTCTACGAATAAAAATCCCGAATATAAAAATTCCGAGGATAAAAATTCAGAGGATAAAAATTTTGAGGATAAAAATCCCTAAAGGATGAATATTCTACGGATAAAAATCCCGAGGATAAAAATCCCGAAAGGATGAACATTCTACGGATAGAAATCTCGAGGATAAAAATTTCGAGGATGAAAATCCCGAGGGTAAAAATTCTGAGGATAAAAATCTCGAAAGGATGAACATTCTACGGATAAAAATCCCTAACATAAAAATTCTGAGGATAAAAATTCCGAGGATAAAAATCTCGAGAATAAAAATTCCGAGGATAAAAATCTCGAGGATAAAATTCTGATGATAAAAATCCCACAAAGACTTTTTGAATACTCTCTTATTCATAAGTTCCTTATAAATAAGAGACTGGGGGGCAATGTTGGAGTGCGATTATTTGGGTCTAGTTAATGTGTAACCCAATTTATTTAATGGGCTGAATTAATATATTTATTTTGACAGTGAGAGAGTCCTTATTAAAGTAAGATTGTGTTTCCTTATTTGGTAGAATAAAGAGGTTTAATTTGGCAAGGAATCTATCAGTCATTAATTATTTTTATAAGGTGATTCTACAAAGGATTCCTACTTCTAATTGGATTCAACTGCTACTCCTATCTATAAATACAGCAATAAGCAAGGGATTGGGGGGAGGATGTGGCACAAGAGATATAACACAAATACACAACTTGTACTCTCAATATTATTATAGTGGATTACGCTCTCTCTTCGTGGTTTTTTCCCAATTGGGTTTCAATGTAAATTTTGTGTTGATATTTTATATTCCTTTATTTATGCTTATGTGAGTATTTCGTGAGTTTGATTTCACAACAATACAATCAACTGTTAGCGTGATTTTGGCCTGCTATTTTGGTGATTTTGTCATGCGTATAAAATTTGGAGTTAACAATTAATTTAATTAAATTTGTTACACTAATTAAATTAATGAGGAATAATTTTATAGTTTGAAGTATAATTTAATTGGGATTATTAAATTAATTGAGTTATTAATAATTATAATGTTATTCAATTTAATTAATTTAAATAATTAATTAGAGATTTATTGATTTATTTTAATTAATAAATAATAATTTTAATTATGTGATAATCGTTAAGTATTTAATTAGCAGCTGTATTATAGGAATAATAGAATATTCAAATCACATGTTTAAACTAATTTCTTCCAATGAGATGAGCTAGAGTCATCCTGCCTTAAGTAATAATCCATAAAAATTTAAGAGTGGAGGGCTTCGGTTTTATCACTAGCAGATCCACTCACTATAGTTAATATGGAATCTATTTTCAATTTTTTATAAAATATTATAATGGGTGTCTAGATTTATTCTTCCTATCTTTGATTGTAATGATTTTGAAACTCCCGTCGAATTATAAAACTCATGACCTTTGAGTTTTGTAACCTCTTAGTATTGATGTCCTTGTAACATAAATAGTAGAATTGTAAAGAAAATAGGTTAGACACATATACAATGACAACATATATGAAATGAGAATGCTCTTCTCCCTTAATCACTATCTTTGTTCTTAATATTATCAATCTTTTATAACACGTTATCAGCACGAATTGATTCTCATCTTCGTCTTGAAGATAATCATATTTGATTTGAAGGAGAATGTATATTTATCTATTATATATATATGCAATTTTTTTTAGCATAACATAATGCATGTTATTCCATTCATAACTTATTATTTGAATTTTTTGTTCTTGGTTCAAGTATGCTAATGATTGTCGTACTCATATGTAAGCCATCGTATCACTCTCTGCACTTGAAAAACTTATATTAATATTCCTACAGCTTCACAAATATTATATATATATATATATATGTGTGTGTGTGTGTGTGTGTGTGTGTGTGTGTGTGACACCGAATTTATGAAATAAAAGTATTTAATTTTCTTATAATTATTATTCTATTTATTAAATGGTTAAATTAATAAAATGTTAAAGTTAAGGGTGATATTTGAATTTTTTATCAAAGTATGCATGTTGTTATAAAATATTCGTTGTCTCGGGGAATATTCGTTTGGTCGGGGAATATTCTTTTTGTCAGGGAATATACGTTTGACAACACTATCATTAGTGGACCCTCAACGAAAAAATTGTCGTAGTTAGAAAACGACAGAAATATCTTTTATAAAAATAACGGCGAAAGTTTTACCGTTAACTATTGAAATAACTGGTGGTAAAAATACAGTAAAACGCGTGGTTGCATAGTAGCACACAGTATTGATGCTTACGTAAAAAGCCACTCAGTTTACTCAAATATTGCTACAGTAATTGTTGCATAGTATCTCACGTTATTTGATTCAATTATTGTCACAATATCATCTACATAATATTTTATATTATTAAGTCAATAATTGAGACAATACATTTATTCATATTATTATTTACATTATTGACAATGTCTAGAAAGTTCTGTCGAGGAGAGGTTTTGTCACCTAATTGCGCGCCAATAGGGAGAAATCCTTATCGGAAAGCCTCCTCTTTCCTGGGAATGATTTGGTTGTCGATATTGTAGGTTATAATATTAATGATGAATAATTGTTGAAGTATTAAGAATGTGTTTATTGAAGATAAGTGAATTACAAAAGTTAGAGGAGAATAATGCAAACATGGAAAACTTTAGGGGTACTAAAGTGTAATAAGTTAAATTAATCTGGACCATTAGTGGTGGTTTTAATAGTAAATCAATTTGGACCATTGATGGTGGTTTTAATAGTAAACTAATCTGGACCATTGATGCTGGTTTTAATAGTAAATCAATCTGGACCATTTGTGGTGGTTTTAAAAGTAAATCAATCTGGACCGTCGGTGGTGGTTTTAAAAGTAAATCAATCTGGACCATCGGTTGTGATTTTAATAGTAATCAATCTAAACCGTCCGTTTTAATAGTAAATCAATCTGGACCGTTTGTGAATAAGTTACTATTTAGTCCATTCTCCTATAAATAGAAGATTAATTCTTCTTTCATTCTCACCAATTCACTGAGATTCACAAGAGAAGCTATAGAGAGAGAAACTATAAAGAGAAAGAAGAAGAGTATTCTGCTACTTCACTATTGCAGTATTCAGTCTTCTACTATGGTAAGGGATGTTATTTTCGTTAGGTAAGGGATATTATTTGTTGTATTCGTAAGGGATATTATTTGTTGTATTCGTAAGGGATATTATTTGTTGTATTCGTAAGGGATATTATTTGTTGTGTTCGTAAGGGATGTTATTTTTGTTGGGTAAGGGATATTATTTGTTGTATTGCTAAGGGGTATTATTTCTTTCGTATTCATAAGGAATACTACTTTTCGTATTCATCCTTTAATATGTCAGAATAACCTGTCTACGCGGATTACGTATCGTATGACAGGTGAAAATCCATTTGCAGTTTCGTATGTTATTTCTTTTCATATTCTTAAATATAAACTTACTATGGTAAGTATTACTTCTATAATCCTTGAAATTAGTGGAATATCCTTGAGTTTTGCGCTTCATCCATGTATTGTTTTATTGGAATATTGATATGAACTTTCTTATTAAATATCAATATTTTCACCCGAGGTACAATTCACGGGTTACTATTCACCCGATTACTATTCACTAAAATATTATTCACTCAGATATTCGGGGCACTTTCCATGCCGGAGTACTATTCACAAGTTACTATTTACGAGTTACTATATATTCACCCGGTTACTATTCACTCAAATGTTATTCACTTGGGTATTCGGGGCACTTTTTATGTCGGAATTACTATTCATGGTGTACTATTTCCGAAGTATTATTCACGGGGTACTATTCACCCGAAAAATTTATTTCTTTTTCGTCCAAATTATTTTGATACATGAATATTATTCTTGAATTTTACTCCACAAAGCAGTATCATGTTAACAATTTTGATATTTTTAAAATCTGGATAAATTTAAAGTCTTTAATATTTATCTTTGATCTCACTTGATTGAATCTTTATATCATTTTCATCATTCTCATGCTTATATTGAAAGTCATCTTTGTCCCGTAGTGCAAAGATGGATTATTGATTATTTAGCTTACAGTTGTATATCTTTGGCTTACGTGCAAAGATGAACTGTTGATTATTGGTTTTACAGTTATATATCTTTGGCTTACGTGCAAAGACGAACTGTTGATTGATAGCTTTGGCCCGTAGTGCAAAGATGAACAGGTGTATGACATGATCATGACCACTGGTGATACTAACGAATATCCTTGGCCCATAGTGCATGGATAATTCGATAATGTGATTGGCAGGATCATGACCATTAGTTAATAGTTGTATGTCTTTGGAAGTAGTGCACTGACAGATAATTGATTGGTATGATCATGATCATTGGTTTTATAATTGAATATCTTTGGCCCGTAGTGTAAAGATAGACAACTGATTGGTATGATCATTGTTATTACATTTGAATATCTTTAGCTTTTGGGGTAAGGATGTTGAGTAAACGTTCTATTAAGCCTTTGTGGCAAGAAAAAACTGTTGATTTACATGATTATAAATATGAATTGCGAGTTTAACTATAATCTATAGTGGTTCAGGTGAAGACAGGTGATGAAAGTTCTCTTTCTCTTAGGTAGAACAAAGAACTGTTGATGGGTATTACAGGAATAAAATATTAACGATGAACTTTTAATTTGGAGGATATAGTAGACATTATGTTCTACTTGACTCTTCTAATGGATTGTTGATTCCGCTGCAATTATGGTTGAAAACTTTTATTATCTACCATATGTTTTAAATCTCTGATTTATTCTGATGAAGGCTATTGATGAATTAATTATCTTAGCCATGATATTCTTTACTGGGCTATTTATACATACCCTTTTGCTTCACAATTCATTTCAGGTAATAAGAATGTAGTGGGTTCGAGTGGGGATAACAGGGGAATAGTGTGATGGTCCGAGACTGTCGAAGTTTCTCAATACATTATAAAACGACATGACATGCAATATATAATTGTATTGAGGACCTAAGATGTGTGTGTCATATTTTATACGTCACTTAATAATTGATTTTGGTGAACAACAATAGGGTGATGAGAACCTGACTTTGAAAGCGTCAAAAGTGCACCTCATTAGAATGTACAAGATAGAAATCTTCTCGTTCTTCTTTGGGGTCTTGAAATATTTACTGCTATATTTTATATGCCATTGTAATAATTTGAGTTTGGATACTGTCTATGAGACAATATTGTATTAAAACTCACAGTGTAACTGTGGTCGTATTTTGTACGAAAGTTCAACAGTTGTATAAGTGAAGTTTGTATTTGATTTCTGTAGTGTGATAGCTGGCGACTCAGAATGGGTCGCGTGGACCTATTTTGGGGGCGTCACAATTGGTATCAAAGCTATAGTGAAAGAGCCCCGAGCCTCTCGCTGGTGACGCCGTGATGTACAGTAGCAAGCTGATAGGTATTAATGTTAGGTGTTATCCAAGTCCTGGATTAGAGTCACAGTTGGTATCAGAGCTTAAGGATATGGTCTCTGGCGGAGATCCGGGATTAGAACTAGGAGGGGAGAAACGAATAATATCCTTCGCTAGTGTGTGACCTAACTAAGCTTAATTTTCTTACTTAAGTTGACAAATTACGATATGTCAATTAACCTTTATTTTGAAGATGTGTTCTGGAATGATATCTGAAATACAGGAGATGAGCAATGGGAAAAATCATGATATAGAGGAAATAATTGGGAATGTACAATCCGAAAAGAAAGCAAGGTATTCCCATCTCCTCGAACTACCAGGTACATAAATTTTGAGGGAGAAATTTCATAAGGAGGGGAGATTGTGAGACCCCGAATTTATGAAATAAAAGTATTCAATTTTCTTATAATTACTATTCTATTTAGTAAATGGTTAAATTGATAAAAGGTTAAAGTTAGGGGTGATATTTAATTTTTTTTTCAAAGTATGCAAGTTGATATAAAATATTCGTTGTCTCAGGGAATATTCGTTTGGTCGGGGAATATTCTTTTTGTCAGGGAATATTCGTTCGACGACACTATCATTGGTGGAACCCAGAACGGAATAATTATCGTAGTTAGAAAACGACAGAAATATCTTTTATAAAAATAACGGCGAAAGTTTTACCGTTAACTGTTGAAATAACCGGTGGTAAAAATACAGTAATACGCGTGGTTGCATAGTAGCACACAGTATTAATGCTTACGTAAAAAGCCACTTAGTTTACTCAATTATTGCTACAATAATTGTTGCATAGTATCTCACGTTATTTGATTCAATTATTATCGCAATATCATCTGCATAATATTTTATATTATTAAGTCAATAATTGAGATAATACATTTATTCGTATTATTATTTACATTATTGACAATGTCTAGAAAGTTCTGTCGAGAAGAGGATTGGTCACCTAATTGCGCGCCAATAGGGAGAAATCCTTATCGAAAAGCCCCCTCTTTCCTGGGAATGATCTAGTTGTCGATATTGTAAGTTATAATATTAATGATGAATAATTGTTGAAGTATTAAGAATGTGTTTATTGAAGATGAGTGATTTACAAAAGTTAGAGGGGAATAATGTAAACTTGGAAAACTTTAGGAGTACTAAAGTGTAATAAGTTAAATCAATCTGGACCATTGGTGGTGGTTTTAATAGTAAATCAATCTGGACCATTGATGGTGGTTTTTATAGTAAATCAATCTGGACCATTGATGTTGGTTTTAATAGTAAATTAATCTGGACCATTGGTGGTGGTTTTAATAGTAAATCAATCTGGACCGTCGGTGGTGGTTTTAAAAGTAAATTAATCTGTACCGTCGGTGATGGTTTTAAAAATAAATCAATCTGGACCGTCGGTGGTAGTTTTAAAAGTAAATCAATCTGGACCGTCGGTGGTGGTTTTAAAAGTAAATCAATCTGGACCGTTAGTTGTGGTTTTAATAGTAATAAATCTGGACTGTCCGTTTTAATAATAAATTAATCTGAACCGTTCGTGAATAAGTTACTATTTAGTTCATTCTCCTATAAATAAAAGCTTAATTCTTCTTTCATTCTCACCAATTCATTGAGATTCATAAGAGAAGCTATAGAGAGAGAAACTATAGAGAGAAAGAAGAAGAGTATTCTGCTACTTCACTATTCTAGTATCCAGTCTTCTACTAAGGTAGGGGATGTTATTTTCGTTAGGTAAGGGATATTATTTGTTGTATTCGTAAGGGATATTATTTGTTGTGTTCGTAAGGGATGTTATTTTTGTTAGGTAAGGGATATTATTGTTGTATTCGTAAGGGATATTATTTGTTGTGTTCGTAAGGGATGTTATTTTCGTTTGGTAAGGGATATTATTTGTTGTATTCGTAAGGGGTATTATTTCTTTCGTATTCATAAGGATTACTACTTTTTGTATTCATCCTTTAATATGTCGAAATAACCTGTCTACGCGGATTACGTACCGTATGACAAGTGAAAATCCATTTGCAGTTTCGTATGTTATTTCTTTTCATATTCCTAAATATAAACTTACTATGGTAAGTATTACTTCTATAATCCTTGAAATTAGTGGAATATCCTTAAGTTTTGCGCTTCATCCAGTATCGTTTTATTGGAATATTGATCTGAACTTTCTTATTAAATTTCAATATTTTCACTCCAGATACTATTCACGAGTTACTATTCACCCAATTACTATTCACTTAAATATTATTCACTCGGGTATTTGGGGCGCTTTCTGTGCCAGAGTACTATTCACGAGTTACTATTTATAAGTTACTATTCACCTGGTTACTATTCACTCAAATATTATTCACTCGGGTATTCGGGGCACTTTTCATGTCGGGGTTACTATTCACGGGGTACTATTCACCCAAAAAATTTATTTCTTTTCCGTCCAAATTATTTTGATACATGAATATTATTTTTGAATTTTACTCCACAAAGCAGTATCATGCTGACAATTTGGATATTTTTAAACTCTGGATAAATTTAAAGTCTTTAATATTTATCCTTGATCTCACTTGATTGAATCTTTATATCATTGTCATTATTCTCATGCTTATATTAAAAGTAATCTTTGGCCCGTAGTGAAAAGATGGATTATTGATTATTTGTTTTATAGTTGTATATCTTTGGCTTACGTGCAAAGACGAACTATTGATTGATAGCTTTGGCCCGTAGTGCAAAGATGGATAGGTGTATTACATGATCATGACCACTGGTGATACTAACGAATATCCTTGGCCTGAAGTGCATGGATAATTCAATAATATGATTGGCAGGATCATGACCATTAGTTAACAGGTGTATGTCTTTGGCCGTAGTGCACTGACAGATAATTGATTGGTATGATCATGATCATTGGTTTTATAGTTGAATATTTTTGGCCCGTAGTGCAAAGATAGACAACTGATTGGTATGATCATTGTTATTATATTTGAATATCTTTAGCTTTTGGGGTAAGAATGTTGAGTAAACGTTCTATTAAGCCTTGTGGCAAGGAAAAACTGTTGATTTACATGATTATAAATATGAATTACGAGTTTAACTATAATCTTTAGTTGTTCAGGTGAAGACAGGTGATGAAAGTTCTCTTTATCTTTGGTACAACAAAGAACTGTTGATGAGTATTACAGGAATGAAATATTAACGATGGACTTTTAATTTAGAGGAGATAATAGACATTATGTTCTACTTGACTCTTCTAATGGATTGTTGATTCCGCTGCAATTATGGTTGAAAACTTTTATTATCTATCATATGTTCTTAATCTCTGATTTATTCTGATGAAGGCTATTGATAAATTAATTATCTTAGCCATGATATTCTTTACTGGGCTGTTTGTGCTCACCCTTTTGCTTCACAATTCTTTTCAGGTAATAAGAGTGTAGCTGGGTCGAGCGGGGATAATAGGGGATTAGTGTGATTGTCTGAGACTGTCGAAGTTTCTCAATACATTATAAAACGGCATGACATGCAATATATAATTGTATTGAGGACCTAAGATGTGTGTGTCGTATTTTATACGTCACTTAATAATTGATTTTGGTGAACAACAATAAGGTGATGAGAACCCGACTTTGAAAGCGTCAAAAATGCACCTCATTAGAATGAATAGGATAGAAATCTTCTCGTTCTTCTTTGGGGTCTTAAAATATTTGATGTTGTATTTTATATGGCATTGTAATAATTTGAGTTTGGATACTGTCTGTGAGACAATATTGTATTAAAACTCACAGTGTAACTGTGGTCGTATTCTGTACGACACTTCAACAGTTGTATAAATGAAGTTTGTATTTGATTTTTGTAGTGTGATATCTGGCGACTCAGAATGGGTCGTGTGGACCTATTTTGGGGGCGACACAATATATATATATATATATTATCACACCACCCTAAGATTATCTTGCTATTATACGGTGAAATGTCTAACCTCAACTATTGTGCAGTGGTTTTCAATAAAAGTGTATTATAATTTTGCATGCAACATTCAGCTTATGAGTTGCATGGTTATTTAACTGCTGGGATATATTTCTTTTGGCATGATAACATATTTGATATATTTCTAATGATCTTTTAATATATTTCTTTTTGGCATGGTATCATATTTGATATATTTCAAATGCTTTTTTTGATATATTTTTGTATGAAGTTAAAATGACAAATATACTTAGTATTGTTGGTTTGTTATTTAGTTTTTGTGGACAAATTTAGTTTCGTGTTTTACTGTATTTCTATAAATTGTTTCATTACAATTAAATCTGAACATATATAATTATTTAATTTGATGGGGAATATGTTTAGTTATTTAATATTCAAATCTTATAAATTTGAATTTGTTGCCCTTGATTTATATTGAGCAAAAATTGTTTGTAATGGAATCTTGATGCTGAGATTCATATAAAGGCAAAGAACCTTGGAGATAAAATCATTAATTTTGCATAATCCTACAGGGATGCATGATTGCAAAATTAATGATTTTTATTTGCTATCATCTCCATGAAAAAATTAAAATATGAGTATATTACAGTAAAAGACTCACTTGTCTTATGAAATGATTTTAAAGGAAAGATATGAGAATAAAAAAATTTATATTTCTCTCAAAAGCTTGTTATTATTGGTTGCACCTGAAGTTGCAAAATTTTAAAAGTGTTGAGTGAGAACAATTTTACATTTAAAATAATAATAATAATAATCTCACTATTAAAATTATTTGAAAAAATAATGATTAAGACATGTTAGAGAAAATATTTATTATATTTCATGCCTCGAATATGCTCCTGCAATAGAAATATTGAGAGAGGAAGTTCATAAAATATCCCCTGAAGCGATAAAGAAAACTATGTTCCCAGAAGTGAAATTATGTCTTCTAGTAGCTGTACAAAATAATGAGTTTTTGCTGAAAACCAAACAATTTCGCCCGACCCATTCTACTACATTCCCTAAAGAGAATGGAACCTTATTTGATAATCATATAGAAAATTATGGTTGTGGTTGGTTGTGGTTGTGGTAGTGAAAGTGAAAAGAACAATCAATATTAAAAAGGGAATATACCTGTCGTACTCCTAAATATTTGGTAGATTTGTACTAAGACTCCATAAAAGAAAAGGAAATGGAATTGAAATAAACTTTATTGATCATAATGATCTTGAAGATCCCATGAATTATTTTGACTTTTCAAATGGAGTGGATATAGCTAATTTTGATATTTATGGTTTCCTTGATGATAAAATAGAAAAGTTCATACCAATTAATTATTTTTATTTCATTATATTATGATATTATAGTAAGTAATTTTATTATATGTTTTATTTATGTTTCAAGTAATAAAGTTAAATTTATGTTTTGCATATATGAAGTTGTATGGGCCAGAAGCTCATGAAACTTAATTAAAGACTCTGGAAGAGCGATTATAATGTTGTCAAATGGCACAAAACTTTGTATTAATGATTCTTTATATTCTTCTGAGGCAAGCAGAAATTTGCTCAGCTTTAAGGATATACGTTATAATGGTTATCATATTGAAACCAATATTGAAGGTAGTGAAGAATTTCTTTATATTACTTCAATAGTATCGGGCGAGAAGCTCATATTAGAAAAACTGTATATTTTCTCTTCTGGGTTATATTATACTAAAATGAGAATAGTTGAAACATATATTGTAATACACCAGAAGTGTGCAATACACCAGAAGTATTCGGATCCAAATGTTTTTATGATCTGGCATGATCATCTATGATCAATAATGATGCATTGAATTAATAAAAACTCCCATGAACATCCCTTAAAGAACCAGAAGATTCCTTTACCTGTGACGCCCCCAAAATAGGTCCATTCCATCCAACCCATTTTGAGTCGCCAAATACATGGTACAGAAAACAACTACAACTTTATTACAACAATTTTCGTGCAAAATACAACAACACATATGCTGTGAGTTTGGATACAAATATATATCAACTGTGACTCATGTCCCAACCGTGGACAGCACCTCATAATGACACCTTACATAAAGGTATAGTCGAAAACTGTTTTAAAAATTAGAATCTTTGGGAAGTGCTCAAGGAAACCTTCGTACATGGGAGGCCATGCGTCTAGGTTATTATAGATATCATATGGCCACAGAATTATCTTTGGTTGACCCAATAGACCCCAAAGAAAAACTAGAAGATTACTATCATATTCTTCCCAATGGTGAGTCTTTTCTTGACATATCATTATCTCCATTGTCTCTAATTGAGAGTTATATTTCAAATAGACTCCAAGATCATATAGATAGTGCTGGTAGATATACTCAGCAAGTGGATGAGCACATCCCTATCTTATGATGATACGAGGTTGTATGTCATTAGACATTTTGTATGATAGTGACAAAACACCCTTCCAACGTTGGGTTCGCCTCACCCTATTAGATTCACCAAATATAACTACTAAACGATGATCACCGTTCTATTCCCCTATTACCCCCGCTCAACCCAGCTGCACTCTTATTACCTGAAAGGAATTGTAAAGCAAAAGGGTGAGCACAACTAGCTCAGTAAAGAATATCATGACTAAAGATAAATAAATTTTCAATAGCCTTCAACAGTAATAAATCAGAGATTTAGAACATATGGTATATGATAAAAAAATTCAACCATAGTTGCAGCGGAACGAGCAATCCATTAGAAGAGTCAAATAGACTATAAAGTCTATTATCTTCTCCATGTTAAAAGTCCACCAACAATGTTTTATCCCTGTAACATCAATCAACAATTCCTGTCCACAATCACATGTATATCTCATAATCGTAATTGTTGTTCTAAATTCCTTTTCTCATCCAGGACGAAGATAATTTTCATCACTTGTCTTTACCTGAAATATCAAAGATCATGGTTATACCAAATCACAGTTCCTGTTCATAATCATACTAATAAATTCATCTTTGCACTACGGGCCAAAGATATTCATCAACAGTTCATCTTTGCACTACAGGCCAAAGATATTCAACAACATGTCATCTTTGCACTACGACCCAAAGATATTCATCAACAATTCATCTCTGCACTACAGGCCAAAGATATTCCTCAATAGTTCATATTTGCATTACAGGCCAAATATATTAATATCTCAAAGAAATATATAATCATTTCAGAATTTATATAAACAATAATTATAACCATGTTGATCAATTCACCTTTGCACTTAAGCTAAAGATATTCAATTATAAATTCAATGGTCATGATCATACCAGTCACAATTCAACTTTTCACTACTGGCCAAAGAGAACCCTAGTCATGATCATACCAATAATCTACCCATCTTTACACTCCAGTGAAAGAGAATTTCAACATCAGGGTTATAAAAATGTTATATATGATAATAAAATCAATATAATCAATATATAGTTTTAATCTCCAGAGTAATATTCATAACTCTTAATCTATACATCCAAAAATCGCCATTTTTTGACACAATCAACTAAACTCATCAAATTATCATTTCAAATTTTTACAGAATTTTTGAAGGTTCAAAAGAATTTCGAAATAATAACCCTTAAAATCCCTTATTATCCCTTACCTCAAAAGAGCAGTACTTCTGACTGGAATAACGCTGAACGAACTTGCACCGTATAGCAATACTCAAAGTATACTCAAAATACTCACAAGAATACGCTAGATAATATAGAGAGAGAAAACTTCAGTTTCTGGTGTGATTTTCAATTATAATCTAAGCACCCTATTTATAGGAAATTTCTTAGAACACCAAAGCAAAAAATTTATTAAAATAATAATATTTTTTTTTTCCAAGACTTCATACGTATGCTCTCAACATCAGAACTCAGCCCCTAACACATGTTAAATGAGGGAAACAAAATGTAAAAAACGTTTTTGTTATTTAAATTATTTTAAACTTCCAAAAATCAATTATTTCGGAGCTTTGAAACTTCAATAATTCATAATAAATATCCATTTTTTTCCGAAAATTCGAATCTCGCGTGTTTTTATAGGAAATTCAATTCTCTACAACTTTGCAGAAGGAAGTTTTTCCAAATTCCAAACAAAAATTGACCGAAATCCATAAATAAGCGATTTTACAGGCTATAATCAAATTTCAGTCAAGAAATGGGGTCAACCGACACATAAAACATGCTTTAAATATTTTTGGTAACAAAATACTCCTCTTCCACATATACTCATATATCCCACATTCATCGTAAAAATATCATCATTAATATATTATTAAAATAACATATTTAATTAAATTATTTTATCAGAAAAAGATAAAATATTAATTTTCAACAATTGTCACATTAAAAATTTTCTCCATCTATATCCTCATAAAATCAATATTTTCCTCATCATATAAATCAATAATTAATTATTCACAAATAATATTACAGAAACACATTATTGACAACCAGGCAGTTCCCAGGAAATAGGGGGCTTTCCAATAAGAATTTCTCCTAACTGGCGCGTAATTAGGTGACCAAACCTCTCCTTAGACAGAACTTTCTAGACATTGCCAATAATGTTTTCTAATAATATTATTCAGATAATATGAATTATTGCTTCGATAATGGAAGATACTGTATAGTGACAATTATTGAAATAAAATAAAATATCAACGCAGCAATTATTGAATCAATAAAATACTGAACAGTAATTACTGTAACAATTATTGAGTAGTGCCTTCTTACGTAAGAATCAATATTTGGTGCAATACCGTATGCTACTGTGTTTTAACCACCGAGTATTTTAACAGTATTAACGGTAACAACTACGCCGTCATTTTATAAACAACTTATATTTGTCATTTTCTTCATCCAATCGCTTTCCGTTATGGGGCCCACACAAGGCTGCGCCGTCGTACGGATATTCCCGACAAAAAGAATATTCTACGACCAAACGAATATTCTCCGACAACAATGAATATTTTATAGCCACTTGCGTATTTTGTAAAATTTGCATAATTCACCCATAACTTTAAACTTTTATCAATTTAACCATTTACTGAATAATAATTTTAAGAAAAAATTGAATAATTTTATTTCATAAAATTCGGGGTCTTACATTACCTGTTGATTATATCAAAGTAAATTAATTACCAAACTATCATATTTAATTATTGTTATTTGGTGTTCATCTTTCTAAGAAAGAATTCAGAGTGATATTTTTAAGGTATATTTTGAGGATTGTTATTTTAATAGTCTTTCCACCATTAGGGGGTGAAAAGTCGTTGCCTGAAGCATGACGTGAGATCATTGTCTGAAGCACGAAAGGAGATTAATTAGAATGTTTCAACGTTATTTAATCTTGATCCTTATACAAATCAATATGGACTGGAAATTCAAAGGATTATTTATTTGCAATGAATTGCAAATCAATTACAAGAATTATTCACTGATAATAAGAAAATAGTGATATCTCACATTTTAGCTGCTAATACTCTAGCTTGCAGTGATTGAAGTCCCTGTAGGACAATCAGTTAATACAACAACAAAGTGAATCAAAGGCACATCTGAAACATGGAAGAATGCTCGGTGTTAAAGATAAAATTTCCCAGAAGAAGAAAGTACAAGAAAAATAAGTTGCAGCCTATAAAGAGGCTATACCCATGAAACATGCTACAAAATTTATCGAACTATCCAAAACTTATGAGAAAAAATCTCTTGTAAATAAAACTCTTGAAGAGTTATCCCCTAAAGAGGATGAGTTATCCTCTGAAGAGGATAAGGTACCTGAAAATAATGAGATCTCGATCGATACATTATGTATATACAGGAGACAAATATATTGAATAGAAATAAAATTGTTGTAGACAACATATTTTCATATAAAATTGTTCTTGATATTACTAGAAGTAATGATAATGAATATGAACCACAAATCGTAGATAAATGTAGAAATATTTGGCTAATGTGAAAAGAGGCAATTTAAGTAGAATTAAATTCACTAAGTAAATGTGAAGTTTTTGGATCTGTAGTCCGAACACCTAAAGGTGTAATGTCTATTGGATACAAATGGGTATTTGTACATAAACAAAATGAGAAAAAAATTTATAAGATACAAAGCGCGACTTGTAGCATAAAGGTTTCTTGTAGAGACCTGGAATTAATTATGAACAAACATATGCTTTTGTAATGGACGCAATTACATTCAGATTTCTAATTTAGCTTGGTAGCAAAAGAAAATTTGGATATACGATTAATGGATGTTGTTACAGCATATCTGTATGGATCATTAGATAATTATATCTACATGAAAATCCCTGAAGGATATAAAATGCCTGAAGAATATAATTCTACATCTCGATATATGTATTCTATTAAGCTACAAAGATCTTTATATGGGTTAAAGCAATCCAGATGCACATTGTGGTATAATTGCCTGAATGAATATCTTTTGATAGAAGAATTTGGGAATAATCCAATTTGTGTATGCATTTTTATCAAAAGATCATAATATGAATTTGCTATTATTAATATATTTATTGATGAAAGATCTTGCTGTAGAAGAGTCGACAAAAATAACAAATTTGAGATGAAAGATATTGGTAAGATAAATTTTTATCTTGGCCTACAAATTGAACTATGAAATTCTTGTTCATCAATCAACATACACAGAAAAAGTCTTGAAGTAACTTTACATGGATAATGTTAATCCTTTAAGTACTCTAATGATAGGTTGGTCACTTGATATCAAGAAATATCCGTTTTGACCACAAGAAAACGATGAAGAAACTTTTGGTCTAAAAGTACCATATCTTTGTGAAATTGGTGTTTTGGTCCTGAAGTACTATATCTTAATGTAATTGGTACTTTGATGTATCTTACAAATTTGACAAGACCTGATATAGCGTTTGTAGTTAACATACTAGCAATGTATAGTTATGCACCAACTTAAAGACATTGTAATAAAATTAAACATATTTTATGTGAGACTATTGATTTGGGATTATTTTATCCAAAGGGTGATAGAACCAAACATATTGCACCAAAATTATTTTATACACATGAGCCCCAGAAGAATGACAATATTGATATCAAACATATATGATCATGTGATAATTTGGTTGATATATTCATTAAGTCATTACCAACTATGATTTTAAAGAAGATGGTGCACAATATTGGCATACTTCGACTTAATGATATTTTTACCATGAACAATGGAAATTCTATGTACTTATGAATGGGAGTAAAAAAGATATGTGCTAATTGTACTCTTTTTCCTTCACTAAGGTTTTTTTTCCCCAGTGGGTTTTCCTTTGCAAGGTTTTAATGAGGCAATCCCAATTAGGCACTAGAAATTATACAAGAATATTGTACTATTTTCCTTCGCCAAAATTTTCCCACTGAGTTTTTATTTAATAAGGTTTTTAACGAGGCATATTCTTAGAAAATTGCTACAAAAGAACTCTATCCTTTATGTATGAAGACAATGTTGCATGTATAGCTCAATTAAAAGGAGGATACATCAAAGGAGATAAAACAAAGTACATCTCACTGAAATTCTTTTTCACACATGACCTTGATAATTGTGGTGACATTGATGTTTAGCTAATTCGCTCAAAAGATAATCTAGCAGATTTGTTCACCAAAGCATTACCAACTACAACATTTGAAGGATTGCGTCGCAATATTGGAATGCAACAGCTAAAGGACTTAAGGATACATTCACGAGGGGGAGCTAATACGCGCTGCACTCTTTTTTCCTTAACCAAGATTTTTTTTCCATTGGGTTTTTCCTGATAAGGTTTTTAATGAGGCAGTTTTCAATGCGTATGACTATACAATAAACATCTAAGGGGGAGCGTTATAAAATATTATAATGGATGTCTAGATTCATATAATTGATGTCTATATTCATTCTCCCTATCTTTGATTGTAATGATTTTGAAACTCCCATTGAGTTATAAAACTCATGACCTTTGAGTTTTGTAACCTCTTAGTATTGATGTCCTTGTACCATAAATAGTAGCATTGTAAAGAGAATAGGTTAGAGACATATACAATGACAATATATATGAAGTGGGAATGTTCTTCTCTTTTAATCATCATCTTTGTTCTTAATATTATTAATCTTTTATAACACAATTAAGAGATGTAATGAATCAATTGTTTATTCCAATGAGAATCATGTTACTTTAAGGAAGAGTCCATAAAGAATTCCATAATGGATGGCTTTAGTTTTCTAGAGAGGATACTAGCAGATCCACTATAATTAATATGGAACCAATTACTTGCGTGGGTCTAGCAATTTAAGGTATTATGGAATATTAACTTGACCCATTAGCTTGTAGCTTTAATATGAAAAAGAGATGTATCAATTATTTACCAATCTATGTGCCAAACTTAGGAATCATTCTACTTTAAAAATAAGTCCATTAGTTTATATATACATATATATATATATATATACATATATTAATCTTATATTATTATAATATTTTTCAGCAAATTTCATAATTTTCCACCATTCATAAAATTTTCTATGAATTTCTTCTATTTTCAAACTAACTATAAATAGTTTTAAAATACAATAATTACTTATGCTTTTCAATAATTCATCAAAAATTACAGAAATTCTAAACTGATATTATAAGATTTTTGTAAAAATATTTTAGCCCAAATAATTTTGCTGATAATTTAATTATAAATTCCAATATTCAAAAACTTCAATAATTCGTAATAATTATCCATTTTATCAGAAAATTACAGATCTTATATCATTTCCATGTGAAATTTAATTTTCTACAACTTTGTAGAAGAAAGTTTTTCCAAATTCCGCCTCTAACATAGAGAAATAGTCTTACCGTAAAAGTTCGTCAGAAAATATTTTTCTGTCATCTTCTCTGGTGATCCAAAACTTTTTCGGCGAGTTTTCTCCAATTTGCTTGCCCAAGTCAGATCTACTATATTTCAGGAGTCTAACCATGTTTTTAGTTTTGAAAATAAACCACCAATCGCCATTAGATCTAAATATTTTAGCGAAATTTCGGCAAAACTTAATTTCTTTAATTTCTTGACTTTTTTGTTTGATTCTTGCTTATAAAAGTTTAGATCATCCCAAAAAGCACATACATAATCTCTGTACATAAAATCCATATATGGAATCAAAAGTTTACAAAGGTTAATGAATTTACCTTTCTTATTTTCCATTTTCTTCTTTCTTTCTTCCTTCCTTCCTTCCTTCTTCTTCTTCTTCTCTTTTTTCTCTCTAATTTTCAGAATGTTTGGGGGACTACGGGAGTGAAGTGTAGGGAAAAATGATGAGATGAAATGATGGTGTTTTCCTTGCTAAAATCATTTAGCCAACATCTCATGTCCCACCATTCCAAAAATTTAATTCCTCCTCTTTTATTTACTCACTTATCCATTTAATTTTCCGTTTGACCATTTAACAATTTAATACTTTACAGCTTTGGAATAATAATCATAAATAAAATTAGATTTTTATTTCATAAAAGTCAGGATCTTACAATCACCCCTCCTTATGAAATTTCATCCCCAAAATTTACGTACGTACCTGGTAATTCGAAGATATAATGATACTTAACTTTTAATTCAAATTCTAGCTTCCAGGTCATTTTCCCTGTATCATTGTTCATCTGGTGTTCATCTCCTGTATTTTAGATATCATTCTAGAATACAGCTTTAAAATAAAGGTTAATTGACATATCACAATTTGTCAACTTAAGTAAAAAATTCAGATTAGGTAGGACACACTGTGAAGGATATTACTCATCTCTCCCCTCCTAGTTCTAGTCTTAGATCTCTGCCAGAGACCATATTGTAGCTCCCCCAAATTTGGGTCCCTTGAACCCCGGACCTGGTGTGTCACGATACAACATCTTCATACATATTCTATACACTAATGCGGAATTATAATCATAATTTGTTTATTACACAATGGTGGTGTAATATTTCCCAAGGTCTACGACCTTTATCTTAATACATACCTTTAATAATTCACAAGGTTTACATTATCAATTTACGTCAGTTATCATAATAGATAAATGTCCATATAAAAATAATCTCCATTTTTTCCTTTGCCTTTGTTCTTCTTTGAGCATTCGGATTAAACTGAAATATATTCATGATATAGCAAGGGTGAGCAACTACTTTGCTCCGCTAGTTTAAATACAATAAAGATATATCATGATTGAAAGAAAGAATAAGCTTTCAAGTTTTCAACAATATAATGATTATGAAAGAGCATGAATCCAATTTCAATACATAAATGATTGAATTAATAACGCTGAGTGGTCAACAATGACCATGAACAAATACTTTGATAATGAAGCTGATCAACCTTTCATTGTGCACTAAGTGCGAATCAATAATCATAGATGTGAAATAATTGTCAATAATTAAAGCACTAGCATTATTGAAAATTATTAACTCGAGTTTGAGTTAGAAAACTTGCATGTACCGTTGATTACCACTAAGCAATCTAATTTAATCTCTTATGAAAGACTTATCATTAATAAGATCGATCATCCAATTAGCATATATAGTACACTTTATCTCACAACACTATTACTCAAATAATAAATTAGCTAACATTTAGCCACAAAATCAAACATTGAATAATTCTTTAGCTCACTTGTAATATTATCGTCATTTGATAATATTATTATCACATAACCATCATCTTGAATTCTCGTCTAATATTATTAATCTTTTAATAATATTTTATTTTCTTCTCAATTTCTTAGTTATATCTTAATCATTTACAAATATTATTAATCATTTAATAATATTTTAATCACCTTCTAATATTATTAATCATTTAATAATATTCAAATCATTTACTAATATTATTAATCATTTAATAATATTTTAATCACCATATAATATATATTATTAATCATGTAATAATAATTTACTTGTTTCATAAATAATAAAGGTCTCAGACATTTTTAGATGTAAATATTTTACATCTTGAAGCTTAAACCATTTAAATTTCATTTCAGAAATATCTTTTACCTTTACTCGCAAATTTGGAGTTTAAACAGCTAATGCATAGCTTTTATAGTAAAATTCAATTTACTATATTATTTCTTTAATTTAAATAATTTTAATATCATTTTATCTGTTCATGAGTCAACACAGACCATTTTCTCATATATACATATTTTATTCTGCTAGCACATTCGCTTTATTTTTCGTTTTACGAATATTCACATTTTCGCTATATATGTATATTTATTAATCAGCTCAAAAACCTCACTTTGAACTCCGAAAACCTCAAAATATCATTTTTATGATTAATAAAAAATTTCAAAGGTTTTACGTTCTTCATTGCATTACAAAATAATTTTATAGACAACTATAGCTTTTATTTCGCTTAAATATGTAATTTATATTTATTACATATTTTTATTGCTTTATTTATGTTTGAAGGGAAGTTTCTCAGCATAAAATATTACTTATAGTCAAATCTCATCCCATAGGACTTTATTTGATTTATTATGACTTATTATTTTGCCAAAACGCGATTCGGAACGTTGAACGTCAAAGTCGCTCGACGTGCCGACGCTCGGCGTTCGCTTAAATTTTATTTCTAACATGCTTGTTCGCTCATTTTTAATTCTCAAATCGTAAGTCATATAACAATGAAATTTTGGTCATGTTATAGACCTTATGTCATAGTATTTTTAGAAAATTTCTAACCGCGAAAACAAACCACGGAAACCTTTCGAAACAGGGTTCAAAAGTGGCTTCAACAGCCAGCTACAGAGCTGGCGCCGGTTCTACTGGGCGCTGCTTGCAACTGCTGCCCAACAGCTGCTGCTACAATGTTTAGCCTGTAGCCCACTTTGCGATTTTCTCACGCCTTGGTTGCTTATCAGAAAATTCTCAAATTTCAGCATATTTTTCGTATCATATAAGGCTATTTTTGGAAAATATCAAACTCCCATTTCGGGTTCATTAGGCTGCCAAAATAGTGTGTCAAAAATGGACGTTCATAACTGTTTTTCATTATTTGCCAGATTTACCCTCTCTCGCTAAAACAGTCATAATTATTTCGTTTTAAAACATTTTTGAGCGATTCTTGAGCCCACGAGAAGCTAACTTTCGGGACTACAACTTTTATTCTTTGACCTTTTCCAAATTCTAAACACAGAATTCCAAAAACTCTGTGTAAAGTGACTGACCTGAGTTGGTTTTCCAGTTTTGAGTCGACAACTTTAAAGTAGCATGACTCTTTCCTCCGAAGTTGAATTTTGTGGAGTCTATGGAAAGCTTATCCAGTGTATTACAACATATCAAAAGCCCAGAATTTTCTGGAACATCTAACTAATCCTGAAATTTCCTTTTTGTGGTAGCAGTCCACTAATTTTTTTTCTAAGTTTTAAAAACTGTTTTGCTTTTCTTTATTTGGATCAAAATTTTAATACACAAAATAGTTAGATCTAAGCATAGCACATCATATATTATGCAGATCTACCCTCATATAGTTCAAGATCATAAGTTCAACACTTGATCTAAAACAATCATAACAAAACACATTAAACTAGCTAGAGTTAAGTTTAGGAGATTTTATACCTTTAGTGTTCGATCTTCCTCTCTTCTCTTCTTCCTCTCTTCCCATGACTGACCTCCCCCTCTTTCATTCCCTCTCAAGCTCTCAAGCTTTTACTGGGTTTTTTTTTGGGTGAGAGTTATAGAGAAATCCATGGTTTCTTCTTTCTCTTCTCTCTCTTTCTTCCATCTATGGCATCTCTCTCTCTCTCTCTCTCTTGTTCTCTATATTTGGTCTGGTGTGTGAGAGAAAAATGAAAGAAGAATGCTTCTTATTTGCCTTTTTCTTTTGTTAAATGAATTAGAGGTTTAATATTAAATAAAGGGAAACTAGATCCACTTTTTAGGGGAAGTTGTTGGGGGAGTTGGTGAGGTTAGGTGGGCAGCCCATGTACCGAAATTTCCAGCAAATTTTGGTTAAGTGGGTCCCACTTTTATTATCTCGTTTTGCGTGCTTAATCCCATCTTTGACTTTCGGACTCAAAAAGTTGAATGTTCAAGTTTATAGTCGATTCCTAGTAAAATCGACGTTCCCGACGTCATGGACACATCCGTTTCTCCAAATTCATCTCCGAATTTTAAGTTTGACTTTTCTCTCAAAAAAAGTCAACTGTTGCCTTTGACCAAAAAAGTCAACCTCGACACATTTTGTGTTTACAGGTTATTCTTACTGATTTCGACGCTTCGAACTCAAATATCCAATCCGCGTCTTAAGATTCCACTCCTAACTCTAATTTTGACTTTTCTCCATAAAAGTCAACTATTGACTTTTACCAAAAAGTCAACCCCGACACGTTTTGTGTTTACAGTCTATTCTGACTAAACTTTGCGTTACGAAATCAATAGAGCAATTTGTACTTCAAAATTCTATCCCTACCTCAAATTTTGAGTTTTAACTTACTTCCTTTTTATTGATTAATCATATTAGCTAATCATTTATTGATTATTATTTATTTCATTTGCCATTCAAGGCCATCATTCAAGCTATGTTAATTTATAACATAGTTTTATCTTGTTTATCACATACTTAACTTAATTAACCATATAGGTTTATCTGTTCATCCTTTAGTTATTACTTTCTTCCCATTTACAAGGATTTCAAACTGGAATCACTATTACTGCAACTTTCTAGTTTAGTTTACAACTAAACCCTTACACAATTTCTCTTAATCAACTTATCTCATTAACTTACCTCATCATAAGTATTATCTTCCTATATTTCCTTTATCCCTTGTTATCCCATTCATGGATAGAATTTCATTCTTAACCTAAGTCTTATCTGACTTATTTTAATTCTTGATTACTTGCTAATCTTAGGTATCAATTCCTTAAATATTTCTATCATCCACCATCAATTCTCTTTACATTCTTTCAGATATTAAACCATGTAGGTTTTTCTTAAAAATCTTAATCATCACTTTACTGCCAATCTAAGTTTTATTCTTTGAACCTTTATTTATTTATTCGAGATAAGTCTCATAAATTTTCAGGTTATCACATATTCATAAGCTTTGATACAAAATGTGAGTCCCCTAAAATAGGTCTACACAACCCATTCTGAGTTGCCAAAAATAACACTACTGACGCGAACTATCCTATTACAACTATTGAACCGTCGTACAAAATACAACGACACATATGCTATGAGTTTCAATACAAATATTGTAATGTATATAATATGACAATATTCATACTCAAATTATTACAATGTCATATAAAATATAGTAGCAAATATTTCAAGTTTCCAAAGGAACACGAGAAGATTTTTGTCCTCCTCATTCTAATGCGGTGTATTTTTGACGCTTTCAAAGTTAGGTCCTCATCACCCTATTGTTGTTCACCAAAATCAATTATTAAATAACGTATAAACTACAACATACACATTTTAAGTCCTCGGTACAATTATGGTTCCACACAGTTCTATAACTTAACGAGGATTGTGACTAATTTGAAATACCACTTTATACCCATGTTCTCTCTGCTAGTCTCAGCTACACTTTTATTTCCTGAAAGAAATTGTGAAACAAAAGGGCGAGCACAAATAGTCCAGTAAAGAATATCATGACTTAAGATAATTAAATTATCAATAGACTTCATCAGTAATAAATCAGATATTTTCTGTGAAATTGATCAACTTCAACAATGTTTACATTCCTTATCTACACTTGGAGTAACCTTACACTCAACAGAAATACTCATAATATTATATTAATTTTTTTATATATTTTTAGTGTAGTGATGGTGTCTTTTGCTTCTCATCTAATAACAATCTATTTATACTGGAAATTGAGAAAAAAACTAGCAGACACACTTTGACAAAATAACCAAATGAGGTATATTAATGATGGTAGTGGAATTTGTTAGATCCCAGAGGGCACAATAGATCTAGAAGGGGGGGGGGGGTTAATAGATTCTTTTCTTTTAAAATACTTTTCTGGTTTATGATGTATTGTACATATTAGATTATATGACAAACATAGAATCTTTTCAAGCACATCGGAATAAGTAAAAGATTCCCCTCCTTCATTGATATATTCATAATCATACAACCATTGTTCGTTGGGTTAGTTTAGTTATAAGCAGTTAAAACATACATAGCAGTTATAGTAGTTATAGACATAATGTAAATGACATAATGTAAAAGACACAAGGGGTTTTAAGTGGTTCAGAGACTCAAGCTCCTAATCCACTCTTCTGCTTTCAACTAGCAGGATTTCCACTAAGGAAGGGCAGCACCCTGAATCTCTACGATTCCTTCAAGGCCAGCAGCCTTGGGACTTCAGTTCACTAAGAACTCTTCAAGGCCAGCAGCCTTGGGACTTCTCTAGTTCCCTAGGAACTCTTCAAGCCCAGCAGGCTTGGAACTTCGTTTAGTCCCTCTGGACAAGGACCCTTTGGCCCTGCTTTGTTTAGTCCCTCCGGACAAGGACCCCTCAGGCCCTGGCTTCTTTGAGTTGTTGTTGTTGTTGTTGGAGTCGGTGCTGAGCTGCTAAGATGTCTTCATGCTTTGAACATCTTCTATCTTTAGCAGCTTCGGCTTGATCATCCTTGAAGAGCAGTTGAGTGTTGCATGATGCTCAACTTCTTAGGTTGCTCAACTACTCCGGATGACCCCTTGATGAACTGCCTTGAAGATCATTCTCCTTGGTACTTGATGGCTGCACATGAGAGGCTTCTAGGATGACTGTAAGCTCTTCTGCAAGGTACCTAGAAGCTTTCTCAAGCTTGACACCAAGATGGCTTTTGTGATCTCCCTTCTTGCTACTCGATGCCTTCCCATGATGGACTTGCTAAGATGACCGTAAGCTCTTCTCTATTGTACTTAGAGTCTTCCCATGATGGACATCCAGATGGCATGATGCTCTTCTTTCTCTCGGCTGTTCAGAACACTCTTCATGTAGTAGAACTCTCACTTCTATATAGTAGAACTCACACTTCTACTTCTTGCTTGATATGACTTTTGAGTGTTCTTGGTGGATCGTAGAGTGAGTCTGTGGACTCACTATTACTTGATTCGATCAGTCCACCTTCTCTCCAAAACTCAACTACTCCAGCAACCTTTAATCTTTGAAGTTCTTCTACATTTATACACCTTCCCAATCTTTCTGTTGGAAAGTAGCCGTTGGAAGCTATTCAAATGTCTTCACAGATCCCAAGTTGCTTGATGTAGACTGCTTGATGTGACATGACATACTTTTTCTGACTCTACAGTCTTCTTTTTCACCTACCCTGTCAGATGTATCACTTTACTGTCCTGGGCAGGTCGAAGACTTTATTACTTCTGATTTCTTGATCAGAAGTTGTCCTTTTGCATCGATGCTCTCAATAAGCACTTGTTTGAATTACCCTTCAGATTGGACCGTTGCCAATGCCTCAATCTTCAGGTATCCGAGCTCTACGATTCTGATGCACGTCTTCAGGGACCTGATCGTAGTGTCTTGTTGACTGGTGGAGACAACACTACGATCTTGAAGAGTGTTGATTGGATCTTCAATGTAGAACACCTCTTCCTTGTATTGTGCAGTGCTTCAATACTTCTGTTTGCTTCGACTGTTCTCAGATACTGATGGCTTAATTTCTTGCTCTGGTTCCCTTCTGAATATCAAGACACTTCAGATTTGTGGCGCATCCAGCTTGCTTTCTCCTGGTGATCTTCCGCTCACTTATCATCAATGAACTGACCCTGCACTTAATCACTTTAGCCTTGCTCTTTAGAAGCTGACCAGTATCTCGGTTCACCTTCCATCAGTTCTTTTTTTGTCTGACAAACACTACGATCCTGATTGCTTTCAAGATCGTTGTCTTCTGCTTTCTTGATAGCAACTGCATTAGCTGACTTTTCCTTAGTCAACTACTGAAGTCTTCTTTGAATCATCTTGTGGAAGACTTCATCACGAACGACCTTTCAACTCAATCTTGATGCTGATTGATTTGGTGCTTACTTCTTCTGCTAGCCTGCATGCCATTCGTTGAGTGCTCCCTGGTTCCCTTACTGTGGATTACATCTTTGTAGTGCCAACCAGAGGCTTCGTACCTTTAGATATTCTGGGAGTGCTCATTCGTTGAGAACCGTATCTGCTCTACGATTCTGACTTAGCATTGTGAGCATTTCTGTTGGAGTCGTAGTTCTGCACTCTACGATTCAGCTTCAGCTGTGCAGACACTACGATCCCGAAGATCAAATCTTGACACTTACTCGTGTTGTTGACTCTACGACCCCAAGAGCACACTACGATCGCTGACTCTGCACACTACGATCGTAGAGTTAGCTTGGTGAACGTTGAGTCCACTCTACGATTGCTGACTTGAGCTTGTTGTCTTCATCTGATCTTGTCCGACTACGATCTCTGCATTTGTTCAGTGGACTCTACGATCGCAGAGTGTGGTCTACGATCCTTGTCTTTGACTTTGGCATCACTAGACTCTACAACTCTGAGCGTAGAGTGCATTTCATACTTAGCTTCGGCAGATTGTCGTTCGGCTTATAGGCAGGCTGTCTCTACGATTCAGAACATGACTTCCTCAGTACACTACGATCCCGAGGAGGCTCTTCTCGACACACTACGATCCTTCTTCGTTTCCCCTGGAAGTCTACGAACTCCGAGATCTCACTATCTTGCGTATTCCTATTCTGCCTCGATAGCTCCCGAGTTGACTCTGACTTTCCTGGCAGACTACGACTTCTGGTGTAGTGCTCGACGATCAGACAAACCTATCTATTACATCATAAGATCAACCTAACAACTTTGATCTTTCTATATTTATAGTCCTTGTACATCATTTCTTTTTAAGGACTTTACAAAGCTGTTTTGCTTATGTAGGATCAACCTAACATTTTTGATCAATTCATTCTAAGTCCTTGTACATATATTTCTATTGTCTATCAAAGGACTTAACAACTTTTCTTCATGCAAACATACTTGCATATTCATTCATAAATATATTATAATCAAATCATATATAAATAGGAATATCATTCACATGTTTATTCCTGACAGAATTTATGGTCCCAAAGAGAAAATTAAATCAACTTTTACACGTTTTAACGATAATTGAGTTGTGGTCCAGACTACTTTAGGAAAAGTAGAATATCGAAAAGTCATGCCATACTTACTTTATTTTCGTAAAACAAAATTATAAATTTTTTAAAACTAAATAAAGTTTTATAAAATAGATTTTAAAAAATAAAAATTTATTTTAAAAAAATAATAGATTTTTTTTTTAAAATGAGTAAAGTTTCATAAAATATAGATTGAAAAAAAGTAAATATAAAAAACTTTATTTTCATAAAGCAAATTAAATATTTTTTAAAAAATAAGTAAAGTTTTAGAAAATATAGATTCAAAAAAATAAAAATTTATTTTTAGAAAAAAAATAGAATTTTTTATTTTTAAAAAAATTAGTAAAGTTTCATAAAATATAGCTTTAAAAAAGTAAATAAAAAGATTTAATTTTCATAAAACAAAATTAGTAATTTTTTATTTTTTAAAAGATGTAAATTTTCAAAAAAAATAATTAAAAATTTTAAACTTCAATTTTTTTAATCTATATTTTCTTGAAACTTTACTTATTTTAAAAAAAGTTTCTAATTATTTTCCTAAAAATAATAATAATTTTTTAAAAATATAAATTTATTTTTGAAAAAAATTAAATTCGCTTTTTTATTTATCTTTTACTATTTTTTGTATTTTAATTTCTTTTTTTAGTTTTTGTTTTAAAATTTCTAATATTAGAAATAAATATAATAGTGGTAAAGACAAATCCAGTAACTTAGAGAGACAGAAGTGCAAACAATGTCAAATTAGATAAAAACGAATGGGTCGGATTGAGTCAATTTTTGGCCGGTTAAAATTAAATTGGGTAAAAAGAACGAAATCGACAAAAAAATGGCATTTTAAGAACTTAATTGACAAAAAATAAACTTTAGGGACGATTTTAAAAATCGATAGCAACTTGAAGGGATAGAAGTGTCATTTATAGATATTCATAATTTGACGATAAAATGTCATTTTATTAATTAAATACTTAAAATTAACGAAATTGGGTAGTTGGAGTACTTTATTAACGAAATTGGTAAATAAAAACACTACATTAATTGAATACTTAAAATTATTCAAAAAGTGTGTGTGTGTATATATATATATATATATATATATATATATTTGTGTGGAGAATATTTTATGGAGTAGAGGAAGAAATTGACAGGAATACTTTCAGTAGAAAAGTATATAGAATACTTAAAACTATTCAATAAGAAAGAGTGCTTGAGGCAATCTTCCACGTTACTATAATTTCCTCGAAATTACATTCACAATTATCAACGAGTTCCTATCAATTGAGGCAATCTTACACGTTACTAATAGATATTGCTCCTTTTAACCGAAAAATAACTCAAGTCAAAATATTGAGCAAATACATTGAACGTACATTTCTCATTGTTTTCTCATTGTCTAATTTGACAAATGAGGGAAGTAATAATTTAACTCATGTCCCCAAAAACCCATCCAATGTACCCGGCTACTTCTCCTTAAATTGTCCAATTTTTTGATTAAATTTTTATTGCTAAATTTAATTAATTCAATGACCAAAAAGTTCCTCTTCAATTGGGCTAAAATTTGGGCCATTTAATTTAATGTTTGGGCTTTTAAATAATTAGTTTGGACCATGTAAAATAACATAGTCCAAGACACTAATTTCATCTTTTCCTAACTATTTAATTAGGGTTTCAATTCCATTCTAATTAAGTTATAAAATTAATTAATCGAGATGTATAAAATAAATCTCTTAAGGTTAACATATATTTTAAATACTAATATTCTTTAAAATCATAACCCTTAAGTTATTTAATTTCCATACCTAATGTTTAATTAGGTTATGTAATTTTCTTTTTAATTCTCTTTATATAATATATATATATATACATATTTATAATACATATATTTATTTACTCACATATATGTTTCACATAAGTCATAAAATATTTACCATCCTTGATAAATAATTATTATTTCCATTAGTCCACTTATTCATTTAATATATGTCACAAAATTTTCAATATCATTAATATTTAATTACAATGTGACTTAGAACTATTGGTTATTACAGGAGACTCTTTTATTAAGATAATATGCAATCAATTTACAAATTAACTCTGTGTACAAAAAACTCTGATTATGTTATCCAGATCTTTTACGAGGATTTCTCTGTGAGGATTTTATTATGGAGTTGACAACACATCAAAAAAGAGATCCAATGGTTCACAACTCTTTTTTTTGTATGTGTATCAAAACAACGTCATTTCGATAGGAATTTTTTTTACAAGTTAACAAAAAATTAGAAGCCACCAAACGCCGTTTATTTTTATGTATAATTATTTTAAATTTCTTGATTATTCTGTATATGATTTTTTTTATATTTACTAACTTAGCTTTCTATTAAATTAATATTAGGATAAGTACAAACTTGGCTAAAAAAAATGAATAAATATATCGGTTATAATTATCGTTAATGTTTTCAATGTGACTTTAGTTATTTTTCGTTTATTATTGTTTTTGTTTGTTTATTTATATTATTATTATTATTATAATTATTATTATTATTTGTATTTATCTGTAGTTTACTTTCACCATTGAAAATATTATTATTATTTACTCTAATCATTGAGCCGTTTGGGTCAACCAAGAAAATATTCTAGACCTATCAATTATTATTATTTACATATTCCTTTATATCTTTTTTTATTATTAATAATCGTTTTACTTTATCTCTTTTAATCCATTGCTCAACGGAGACAATCACCATCACAACTCAAATACTATTTTAAATGTACTCTTTTTACTTTACTTCGTTTGTTTGGTAAAAGTAAACTGTGTTTAGTGGCTTCCAATTTTTTGTCAACTTGTAAAAAAAAATTCCTATCAAAACGACGTCGTTTTGATACAATGACAAAAAAGAGAGTTGTGAGTCATTAGATCTCTTTTTTAATATGTTGTCAACCCCACAACAAAACCCTCACAAGATCCTCACAAAGAAATCCTCATAGAAGATCCAGATTGTTAGTTGTTAGTCGGATTGTTAGTTGTCCTATTATTTAGGAATTCTTGAGTTAGTGGAAAGGTATAAGGCAACTTGGTCTCTTTTTGTATGCCTATATAAGGCAGAGTAGTCCATAGATTAATTTATCTCGATTCCACCAAGTATACTTTTCTTGTGTTATGTGAGATTCCTTGTGAGTACAAATATCTCTTCTTTTTAGTTACACTATTCTTGCTCTTTCAGTTTCATCAATCTGGTATCAGATCCCGGTTCAGTCGTGAGCATAATCAGAAAAATGATCCTCCCTACATTTACATCCATGGCCATCACCCAAAAACGTAACATAATGAAAGACCTCAGCCTACATTCTAATGCCTTACTATGCTGCAACTATCCCACTAAAGATTGCAGTGTTTTACTCGTAGGTTTCCAACAAGCACCATTTCCTTTTCTTTATAATTCTAGTACCTAATTTGCATTTTATTTTCATAAAAAATGAACTCCTATAATTTTCTTGCAGGATGATTTTTATGCGAAGCACGCACAAAATTTGACGGATGCTAGGCATTTGCTCAAGATTAAAGTTGGTAAACATTCACGGGAAGGTTTAGTCATGGTTGATACGATGCAACGACTAGGAATTAACAATTACTTCCAAGAGGAGATTGAATTATTTCTCAAGTGGCAGTATATGTTAATGACAGACACTCGTGTTCATCAGCATAAAGACCTTTCCGAGCTTTCCCTTTGCTTTCGACTGTTGAGACAAGAAGGTTACTATGTGTCTGCAGGTATATATATTTTCCCTTTCCTTCATATTTTGTTGACTAAATGAAGGAGAAGAAATATTATATAAACTGAACTTCTTGTATTTGATATTTCTCTCTTGATTTTCAAAGTGATTACAACCATTGTTATTTATAGGATTACAAGAGCATTCTAGAATACTTAGCTTATAATAATAAAACTCTAGATATTTCTAATGACCATTGATATACTCAATACAAAATATTAAATGTTTTATCATTTGTTTAGAGATATTCAAATAACCAAATTAATCCATGAATGTAGAAAACCAAGAATTTGGTTTAGCTTCCCAACAATGCATCCCGTAAACCAAATTTGCTTTTTATTCCCAAACTTGCAACATTTCTCTTGAAGACTTCTCTGCTTAAAGGCTTCGTGAAAATATCTGCTAACTGATCTTCCGTCCTGCAATACTCAACTTGAATAATGCCTTCTTTCACCAACTCTCTTAAGAAATGAAATCGAATACGAATATGTTTCGTTCTTCCATGAAGTACTGGATCCTTTGTTACTGAAATGGTTGAACTATTGTCACAAAAAAGTGTTGTTGGACAAATCTGCTTATGCTTCAGACACTCAAAATTCCTTGGAGCCAAACAATTTGACATCCTGCTAGAGAAGCAGCGATATATTCAGATTCTGTTGTAGAAAGAGCAACAACAGATTGTTTCTTCGAACACCATGAAATTGGGCCACTTCCAAGACTAAAAACATAACCTGAAGTGCTTTTACTATCATCAACGCTTCCTGCTAAGTCACTGTCAGTATATCCAACAAGATTAATCGGAATACTAGCTTGATAAAAAAAATACCATAATCAATAGTTCCTTTGACATATCGCAGAATTCTTTTTGCAGTCTCCCAATGATTAGAGTATGGTTTCTCCATGAACCTACTCACTAAACTTACTGTAAATATGATATCTGATCTTGTTGCAGTCAAGTACATCAAATTTCCCACCAAACTTCGAAACATAGTAGAATTCACAAGTTTGTCTTCACCTTCTTTACTTAATTTTAACCCTGTGATGCGAGTTGATACATGATTTGTATTCTCCATTCTGAATTTCTTTAAAATTTCTTTTGTATAACTTTTTTGTGAAATAAAAATTCCTTTCTTGGTTTGATGAACTTCAATGCCAAGAAAATGATGTAACTTTCCCAAGTCTGTCATTTCAAATTCTTTCATTATGGATGTCTTTAAAACCTTTCAACACTTTCAAATTATTTCCTATAAAAATGAGATCATCAACATAAAGACTTACTGCCATGAAGCTTTCTTGTGATGTGCCTTTGATGTAGAGAGTGGGCTCGTACGGACATTTCCAAAAACCATTTTCTTCAAAGTATGAATTGATTCGGCTATACCAAGCCCTTGGTGATTGTTTCAGTCCATAAAGTGTCTTCTTCAATTTGTAAACTTTATTTTCTTCTCCTTCTTCACAAAACCAGGTGGTTGCTCAACATAAATTTCTTCTTCCAAAAAACCATTCAAAAACGCAGATTTCACATCCATTTGAAATATACTCCAATTATTTTGAGCAGCAAGGGGAATAAGCAAACGAACTGTGTCAAGTCTAGAAACTGGTGCAAATACCTCAGTGAAGTCTTTTCCTTCCTTTTGTTTATACCCCTTTGCTACTAGTCTCGCCTTGTTTTTGTTGATGGAGCCATCTGAATTCATTTTTGTTTTATATACCCACTTTACACCAATAGAAATCTTGTTCGGAGGCAGATTTGTAAGCTCCCACGTTTCATTCTTCTCAATGGCTTTCATTTCTTCTTTCATGGCTTGTTTCCACTTTTCTTCTTTTGATGCTTCATCATAAGAAATTGGATCTTCTCCTGCAAAGAAAGCAAAAAATATAGTATCATCCTAATCAATTTGCTCAGTTGACTCATAAATTTCTCTTAAGCTCTTTGTTCTTCTTTGAGGAGTGCTTTGAGGGGACTCGGAGGAGCTTCCACGAGAAGAGTGTCTTGGAGAAATAGGCTCGCTTTCATCTTGAGAATCATCACTAGTATCTCAAAAACTTGGCCAATTTTCAGGAAAATCAACTCCTGAATTAAATGAAGAATTTTCATCAAATCGAACATCTCGACTAATTATTATCTTCTGTGTCACTGGATTGTACAACTTGTAAGCTTTGCTTCTTTCACTGTAGCAGATAAAAATACACTTTTCTGATTTATCATCCAATTTGTTCCTCAATGCATCCGGAATATGTGCATAAACAACACATTCAAAGGTCCTCAGGTGACTAACTTTTGGCTTCACATCAAACCATGCTTCATGAGGTGTGCAATTGTTCAGACTTTTTGTAGGAGACCTGTTAATCAAATAAACAGCACAGGATACTGCTTCTGCCCAAAACTCTTTATCTACCATTTTCATTTTCAGCATGCATCTTGCCATTTCCATGATGGTTCGATTTTTTCTTTCACTAACACCATTTTGTTGTGGTGAATGCCTTACTGTCAATTCATGCCTAATTCCATCATTTTTGCAATACTTCTCAATTGGAAGATATTCACGACCTCTGTCGGTCCTTATTGTTTTAATTTGACAACCAGAAAATTTTTCAACTTCAGCTTTGAATTCCTTAAAAGCTTGAAACGATTCAGATTTTTCTTTGAGAAAATAAACCCAAACTTTTTTTGAGAAATCATCAACAAATGTAATGAAATATTTGTTACCTCCATGAGATGTAATCGGCATTGGTCCACATAAATTTGAATGAACTAGTTCCAACACCCTTTTTGATCTCCACAAAGATTTTTGAGGAAACGGATCTCTATGTTGTTTTCCAAGTTGACATGCTTCACAAATCTGATTTGTTTGATTAATATGAGGAAGTCCTTCAACCATCTTCTTTGATGCTAGTAATTTTAGGCTGTCATAATTTAAATGACCATACCTGTCATGCCACAACTTGGAAATTCCTTTATCAATAGTAGTGAAACAAGAAATGTTAGCAACCTGAAGTTTTATAGGAAAAAGATTATTTGAAGTTACTCCAATTGTTGCTATCAGTTGATTTCTCTTTGACAAAAAACAAGCATTATCATGAAAATGAATATCAAACCCCTTCTTCAAAAGGTGACCGATGCTAAGCAAGTTATTTTTTAAATCAGGAACATAATAAACTTCAGACATCTTCTCCACTTTTCCAGATTTTGTTTGAAAAATAACTTCACCAACACCTTGAATTTTGTAGGCTCTGTCATCTCCAATTTTCACCTGTCCATAGTTAGATTCAACCAAGTCTGAAAATAAGTTCTTGTTTCCGGTCATATGTTTACTTGCACCGCTGTCTAAATACCAAACATCATCCTTATCATCACCTTGAAATGCCAACAACAAAGTATCTTGCATATCTTTTTTATCAGTTTTGTTTTCATGCATAAATTCGGTCTCATTTTGTGTTTCCTCCGGTCTAAAACGACATTCTTTATATGTGTGACCGGGTCTATGACAATGATAACATTCAAAATAGCCACGACCTCTTCCTCTTTGATAGCCACTTCCTCTTTGATAGCCACGACCTCTTTGATAACCACTTCCTCTTTGATAACCACGACCTCTTCCTCTTTGGAAGTTTTTGTTCAAATTTTCTCCACCTTCATTTGAATCATTTTTGTTTACATAACCTCTTCCTCTGTCTTGAAAATCTCCCGTAAATGAAACTTGGGATTTAAGAGCTTGATCAGGAAGAGGAGAAGGATTTCTTTGATTTATCCTTACTTCATTAGCCTTCAAAGTCCCTTGCAAACCTTGAATAGTAAGAGATGATAGATCTTTTGATTCTTCAATAGCTACCACAACATAATCAAATTTTGATGGTAAACTACGAAGAATTTTTGCAACAACTTTCTCATCATCTAAAACTTCACCATTGGATGCCATTTGATTTACAACCGAATTAACTCTTGTAAAATAATCTGAAATACTTTTATTCTCCTTCATTTCTAATTTTTCAAATTCTGTTCTTAAGGTTTGGAGGCGTACCTTTTTTACCTTTTCCACACATTTGTATGTAATTTGAATAATCTCCCAGACTTCCTTTGAACTTTTAGCTTTAACAACTCTTTCATACACCGGCATCTCAATTGTTTGATAAATTTGGAAACGCGCTTTGCTGTCCTTTTCCATTGACTTGAGCAATAACATCATATTGTCTCTCCAATAATCATAATTTTCTCCACCAAATCAAGGAATAAGTGAAGTCATGTTGTTAGAATTCGCCATCTCTCGCAGCTTACTTTTTCTTCTCCGCTGCCTCGGATTTTTGGATCTCTGTTACCGGTGCTATTTTAATTTCTTCCTCTGCTTCAGCCTTAATAGGAGTATCAATCACTTGGTGCTTGATCTTCGTGGTGGTGTTTTAGTCAGGAAGCTAGTAGTACATCATCATCCACCCAGACCAAGTAAACTATATCTACTAAAGCAGGTTGTCACCATAAAAGTGCTTGAAATCACTTTCTCATTAGTACTCCATCTGCTGCTGTTTGTCAGACTTTTTGATTACCCAAATGTAGTGCAGACTCAAGGCCTCACCTAACACGTCTCCTTTAGTTGGTATACAACAAAGCTCTGATACCAATTTGTTGACTAAATGAAGGAGAAGAAATATTATATAAACTGAACTTCTTGTATTTGATATTTCTCTCTTGATTTTCAAAGTGATTACAACCATTGTTATTTATAGGATTACAAGAGCATTCTAGAATACTTAGCTTATAATAATAAAACTCTAGATATTTCTAATGACCATTGATATACCCAATACAAAATATTAAATGTTTTATCATTTGTTTAGAGATATTCAAATAACCAAATTAATCCATGAATGTAGAAAACCAAGAAATTGGTTTAGCTTCCCAACATATTTATTTGTCACTCCTTCAACTTCATAATTCGGTTGTTCTAACCTTTGAGCATAAAAAACAGATCGTGTTTTTGGACACTTTAAGGGAAAATATTGTCAGTTTAAGGAAATAGTTGGAGATGACATTAGTGGATTAGTGAATTTATATGAAGCATCACAGTTAAGCATGAAAGGAGAAAATATACTTGAGGAAGCAGAAAAATTTAGCAGCCGGCTTCTTAATGAGAAAATGACATTTGTAGATCAAAATCAAGCTTCAACAGCTAGAAATACGCTCAAAAATCCATTTCACAAGAGTCTAGCGAGATTCACAGCAAAATACTTTGTCGGAGATTTAAATTGTGAAAATGGATGTGGAAAAGCGTTGCAAGAACTAGCAAGGCTGGATAACAATGTAATACAATCTATACATCAAGGAGAATTACTTCAAGTTTCCAGGTATTTCACATTAAGAGAAATACATACATACATACATACATACATACATACATACATACATATATATATATATATATATATATATATATATATTGGTTTCTTCTGTCAATTATTAATCATTATTTAATTATGTCTCTTCAATGCTACATCATTGTCCGGCCCGTAGGTGGTGGAAGGACTTAGGATTGGCGAAGGAGTTGAAATTGGCCAGGGACCAACCTCTAAAATGGCATATGTGGCCCATTGCTATGCTTACTGATCCTAGTTTATCTGAGGAAAGAATAGAGCTCACAAAACCAATTTCTCTAATTTACATAATAGATGATATTTTCGATGTTTATGGGACCATTGATGAGCTCACACTTTTCACGGATGCTGTCAATAGGTATGCACTAACTAATTATTTATTATCTTAATTAGGTAGACTGTGTCGAAAATTTGGTGATAATTAGTTCAATTGAATTTGGTGAGTTCAATAATACATACATACAGATGGGATATTGCTGCTATCGAGCAACTGCCAGACTACATGAAGAAGTGTTTTAAGGTTCTTTATGATATCACTAATGAAACTGGCTACAAGATCTACAAGAAACATGGGCTGATCCCCATAGAGTCCCTCAGGAAAACGGTATATAAACTTTCCCCTTGAAGTTTTCTTATATCAATGCATATTTGAAAAAGTATTAAAAAATAGGGCAAAGGTCCAAAAATACCCTGACATTTACCTCGATATCTCACTTACACCCTAAACTAATTTTTTTTCCAAAAATACCCTTAACGTTACAAAATTCAGCCCAATTATGCCCCTCCCGTTAACAAACTTGCCACCGAGGCAAACGAAGCAGACACCTAGACAAAATTTGCTGACGAGCCAATGCATACATGGAAAATAACTAATATTTATTTATGATGTGGCTAACACGTGGCAAGATTTATTGACATGGCAAATAATTAAAACAAAAATTACTAAGGTTACTAAGGTGACATCAGATGGATATAAAAATAATATTTTATGTATTTTAATAATTTATATATTATGTGTATTTTATTAATAAGTTTTATTTATTATTAATTTTATTAAGTAAAAATGATTATGTAGAATGAACTTTTTTAAGTAATTATATTTTATGTAAATAATTATTTCTTTTCAGACTTATTTTTTTAAGTAATTATAATATCAACATTTAGTGAAATAAGTTTTTTCTATCTAATTAATTCAGATCAGTCAACATACACCACCATAATCCACCAACAAAATTCAGATCCATCCACCACCCACCACCGTCCAAATCACGCCATCAACAGATCAACCAGAAAATTTCGTCACGCCATCACCCACAATAAGATAAACCAGAACACAATAACAATAATTTTAACAAGGCGGAGAAATGAAATAGAGCAAAATCAACCACTCAAATAAATAAAATTTAAAAATTGCAGTAAAACCCTAACACTTAAATCAACAAAATTATTGTCACCAACAAGCCCAAACGCATGTTGCAATTGCTCCTGACCAGCACCAACAATCATCCTTCATATCACACCAACATCTTCTTGCAAAAGCAAAAAGAAAAAAAAAAAAAATAGAGATGAAAAATAACAAGAGGGAGAAGAGTGAAAATGAAAGTATGTTTGTAGATCTGCTCGTGGGTGTCTTCACTTGTTGCCGATTAAATCGCCGGCGTCTTCACTCGTTGCCGATGGTGCAGATGGTTTATTTTGTGCTAATCTTTCTATTTTTTTTCCTTTTGTTGCTATCTAGTATATATGGATAAAAGGAACAAGGAATAAGAGATGACAATTGACAGGAAAGGAAGACGAAATATCTGCTAAAGGGAATGGGAGAAAGGGATGACAGGGAAGGGGGAAGAGACGGGGAAGGGGGGAAGCGGGGAAGGGAGCAACTGGGAAGGGAAAAAGGAGGGCATTTTAATTACTCTTTTATTTTATTAAATGTTTAATTTAACTATTATTTTATTTTTATTATAATTTATTAGTATTATTTTGCCACGTGTCAGCCACATCATAAATGAATTAATATATGTTTGTCTAGCTGTTATTTTTTTAACGGGAGGAGCATATTTGAGCTACGTTTTATAACGTTAGAGGTACTTTTGGAAAGAAAATAATTTAAGGAGTAAGTGAGACATCTGTGTAAACATCAAGGGCATTTTTGTACCTTTGCCCTTAAAAAATATCATCATAATTGCAATCATTACATATCTCATTATGACCGTTTAATGTTATAGTGGTCGAGTTTGTGCAATGCATTTCTTGTAGAAGCAAAATGGTTTGCTTCAAGGCAGTTGCCACCTGCAGATGAGTACTTGAAGAATGGAATTGTTAGTTCAGGGGTACATGTCATTCTGGTCCACATGTACTTTCTCCTAGGGGGCGGTTCAACCAATGAACATGACGACTTTTTAAGTGAGGATTCATGCATTATATCTTCTGCTGCAGCAATACTTCGTCTTTGGGATGATTTGGGAAGTGCCAAGGTAATAAAAGTTTCGTGGATTAGTTTATAATAACTTAGTAATGCTAGGTAACAAAACTTTACGGAATTATTAATTTTGTAGAGTTTTGTCTAGGTAAACTAGACATCTTCTGTCAAGTTACCAATCATTTTTCATAAATATCACATACTTTTCAATATAAAGAAATGTCTTTGGATAGGACATGACATAAGCTTAATTTGATTGATAGGATGAGAATCAAGATGGCAATGATGGATCATACGTAACATGCTATTTGAAAGAACACCAAGGTGCTTCAGTTGAAATTGCACGAGAACATGTTCTTAACATGATTTCAGAGAATTGGAAATGCCTAAACAAGGAATGTTACTCTCCAAATTCATATTCAACAACTTTCATAAAAGGGTGTCTAAATCTTGCAAGGATGGTTCCATTGATGTATAGTTATGATGAAAATCAAAGCCTTCCAGTCCTTGAGGATTATATCAAATCAATCCTCTATGATAATACACCATTAGAGACTATAAATATGGATCAATAGTGTCTATTATATATAGATATGTAAAAATTGAGATCCACATCACAATAATGATAAGACCATTATTCACTAATTTAAAAATAACTAGAAAAGTGAATACTAAAGAATTACTGTTATTATATGTAGTTTGGAGTATATCAATTTGGTTCGTTAACCACCGTGGTTATTATCATTCTTATATAAACCCCGTGAACCAAAGTAATTAACTAAATTAACTACCCTGATTAACTGTAAAAGTAAATTAGCCCCCCAACTAGTAAAGAAAAAAACAACCTACTTCTAATATTTATATTTATTATACATATTTTGGTTGATGAAAATGGGATTTTTATTATAATTTTTTGTATAATTGAGGTGTCATGCATTATGAAAATTTTTCAATCATACCAATTAGATCTGAAAAATGAGTCAGAATCGGGAGTATCGGTGACGATATCATTAGAAATATTTTCAAGTCTGATCAACTCATTTGGGTTGCAAATTGCATCAACATTTTGCTGAGGATTTAGCCACCATTTTGGGTCATATGATGAAGAGTAGAATTCTGGAGGAGGGTATGAAGTGGTATGAATCATGTTAAGCAATTGGATGGAGAATTGGCTGTTTTTTTTAATTGGTGATGGTACTTGATTTGATTGGAGAGAAGTAATGGGTTAATGAGTTGCTGATTTGATTTGATGGAGGCAGAGGATTATAGGAAGAAGAAGAAGAAATTAGGGATAATTGTTGGAATGCAAACATGTGATCAGGGTGTTAAAGCTAAGAGAAAACTTAGTTTTGTATTATGAGTTCATTTACAAAGAGAGTTGTCATATATATGTACATATAGGATAAGCACCTAAGCTAGAATCAAGTGATTTACAAAATCACCTATACTAAAATCAAGGGATTACATAATCCCAAGAGATAATTATGGTAATTCAAAAGCAATATTCTAACTACTTGATAAATATAAAACTATCCTAAATAACAATATTATGTTATTTCTCTAATAGTATATAAACAAAGAGAAACAAAGTCCAAACTTGAAATAATTTGTTGGAAATGTTGAATCCAGAGATCCCGACTAGTTTGAATCTGCAAAAATCTACAAGATTCAAAGAGTAATATATGTCGTCCGTAAAAATTGATTCTTTATCCGAGTCTTCTCTCTTTCTATTTTCTGAGTGCTAACAATTTATAAATGATTCTAAGCAAGGGTAAAGAAGATCCAATTCCACATCACAAAATTTGTAATCAATCCAACAGTACTCATGATGACAACCACCCGAGGAAAAAAAGATGCATGCAACTAGATTTGAACCTTTTCTCAATTAACTTCTTTGTTTGATAGGAAACACAAACTTGAAGGAAATATATGCTTGGAAAAAGTGAAATCTGCTGCAGGTGTCAATAGCATTCTAGCTAGTGTTGATTAACTTGACCTAACAATCAACTTTAATCGACATATATTTCCACAAGTATAATCATAATTTCACAAGATTAAATAATAAATGGGTTCCACAATCATGCTGGTCATGGAAGCCAGAATTAATCCTTTAGAATTAATTCTAAAGGTCACGGAGGCCAAGAATTAGCGTTATGGGTACCAAAAATTAGCACATGAATAAAAACCTTTATTATTAATTAATTACTCTTTAAAACTATATTTTTAAAGGAGTAGTGGGCAAATGACGTACGTGGGTACAAAAATCTCCACCAATGGCAAGTTACCCCGTGTTATTTTTAAATTCCTATTAGTGAAGGGCAATATAATAATTTCCCTTGCAGAGTATTTTAGAAGCATATTAAATCTGATAAATGATAGAATTCTCATAATATTTACACTCTGTTTCTGAGTTTTGAACAGAAAAGAAAAGAATAGAAAACTTAAATTAGAACAGAAAAGAAAACTTAAACTTTTCCTTTATGTTGTTTCTGAGTTTTTAATAGAAAAGAATAGAAAATTTAAAATTGAGGACATGCGTCGTAATTTAAAATTTATTATATTAAAAGTTGATGATAATATGAAAATTATAAAAATATCACTTATTCCAATTTCTTTTCCGTCCAAATCAGGCCAATTTTGGACGGAAAACTTTGGCAGGAAAAGTGGCCAAGTTTTCTATCCATTTCTTTTCTTTTCTGTTTATTAAAAAACTCAAGAACATAAGAATTGGAAATAAAATTTAACTTTTCTGTCCATTTCTTTTCTTTTCTGTCCATTTTAAAACTCAGAAACAGAACTTTAATTCAGCCAAGGATTGTACCTAGAAAGTCTCTAAATCCAACTAGGGTTCTAATTCCTAACTCCTAAAGGAGAGAACTCTCATGTTATAAATAAGATGTTCCAGCACATTCAAGGTATGCTATTTTACTCCCATGCATAATTCTCCCCCTTCATATCAGTATTCTGGCTTAAGTATCGAAAAGTCCTCCCGGAACCTCCAACTTCAGTGGACTTTATGCAGATTTTTTGGCGAGATCGAGACGGTTACATGGCGGTCAAAGCCAAAATTTGATGGTTGACCGAAACCCTAGTTTGCATCAGTGATCTTTTAATTGGCAAAAATGACACTTTTGTCGTATAAATTAGCATTTTGGTTCATTTATATTCTTTGAGCTAATCAGACTTTACCAATAACACTACTAGTATCATTTATGCTCAGTGGGGGAAAAATGTTGAAATCTTTTTTTATTTTAAAGTATAAGATCTCTGTCCTCGCAAGCTTCTAATGAAAATTATTCATTACTCAAAAACTCTATGTAAACATGAAAATTAGACATGAGTGTATTTGAATTTCACTTAATTATATTTTGACCCTCAATGGTGAGTAAAAATATAAATAAGTAAAGTTCAAATACACTCATGTTCAATTTCCATGTCCATATAGAATAGCTATTCATTACTTGTGGCTGGAAATCCAACTTGAGAAATTATATGATATGGTCCCCAATACTATCCCATGTGATGCGGAAATGAATTCATTGAGAAGGAAAAGAAGTTGCATATAGTCCACTAGTCCACTTGATATTTGATGATACATATTCCTCAATCAATACAATAACTAAGGAAAATATTCCTCAATCATACATTACAATTTACTCGGATTGAATTTCCACAACATATCTTGAATCCATATTTTCAAAGGATGGTTGAATAAATAGAATTGATATTTTCAAATGGTGGTTGAATAAATAGACACGATATGTGATGGATGATGTATCTCAGTACTTGTTAATAGACATGTGAATTTAGCACCTACATAAAAAATGTGTAACATGCACCATTTGTTTTCAACATTATAAATCAATGGCAAATGATGCGTGCCTCGAAATTCACTTAACCATTATCAATGAGTTATGAGCTCAACTCATGTATTTCATTTTCACTTTTATGATACACGACAGTGAAATCCCAAAAACGAAAAAAAAAAATTTTAGAATTAAAATTTTAGCATATTTATTTATATTTTTAAACATATGAAGATTGAAGGTGGTAGTACATTTGACTTAGTTATTTAAGGTTATCTACCTATGTTTACAATATATATATATATATATATATATATATATATATATATATATATATATATATATATATATATATAATTTTTTATTATAAAAATAGTCAATTTAACTAAAAATTTCAAACTAAACTAATTTTTATGGGACGGAAAGAGTATTTAGCTTAGTGGAATTCAAGTCGAACAACCATATTTGGAGGCGTCAATGGAGCTGGCGATACAATCTTATTCTCTTTATAGATTATTCATGAGAATACTATCCAAATATATTTGATATGTTATTAGTCTCAAATATTTTATTTTAATTAGTGTCTTAAGTAATCACTACAAGAAAAATGTTTATCTGTGACAGCCTATCAGTGATCGCATTCAGTCGCAAATATGTATCAGCGACCGCATGTGTTCGTTGATATTGGTCGCACATAATCTGGTCGCTATGTGGACACCGACGACCATTATTAGCGACCGATATATAATCGATCGCCAATAGCGATTCCGTCGCTAAGCTGAGTCACCGCGAGTCATATCTCAGGGGTGACGTGACCCACGTGTTAGCGACCAACATACGCGACCTTATCAATCACTAGCACCTTCAAGTGAACAGCGGTCGCAGATAGATATTAGCGATTGCATGCTGTCGCTGATGCTTTATTTCAAAAAAAAACTATGTATGTGATTTTTCAAAAAAAAAACTGTACCTATTTGTATCAGCTTTATATCCCAACACACAGCAGTATATGTAAGACCCCAACTTTTTATAAATAAAATTGAATTTCTTCTATTCATTATTTTGAAATAATAAGGTGTTAATTTGATATAATATTTTTATTATGGGTGAAATGTGCAAATTTTACAAAAATAAGCAAGTGGTTATAAAATATTTATTGTTGTCGGGGAATATTCGTTTGGTCGTGGAATATTCTTGTGGTCGGTGAATATTTGTACGACGTGGCAGCCATTTGTGGGTCCCATAACAGAAAACAGTCGGATGAAGGAAAACGACAAGTATGAGTTTTTATAAATAACGGCGTAATCGTTACCGTTAACACTGTTGGAATACCTAGTGGTTAAAATACAGTAATACGCGTGGTTGCACAATAGCAACGGTATTGCACAATATTTTTGAATTATTGGTTCTTACGTAAGAAGACATTACTCAATAATTGTTACAGTAATTACTGTTCAATATTTTATTTTATTGATTCAATAGTTTCTACGTTGATATTTTATATTATTATTGTTTCAATAATTGTCACTGCACAGTATTTTCCATTATCAGATCAATAATTCATATTATTTGAATAATATTATTAGATATCATTATTGGAAATGTGTAGAAAGTTCTGTCATGGAAAGGGGTTAGGTCATCTAATTGCGCGCCAGTAAGAAGAAATTCTTATCGGAAAGTCCCCCTCTTTCATGGGAACGACCTGGTTGTCATTATTGTGATTTTGTAATATTATTTGTGAATAATTAATTATTAATTTATATGATAAGAAAATATTTATTTTATGTATCCATAAATGAAGGATATATTTATTTTATGTGGATATAAATGAAAAAATTAATGTTGAGGTATTTTATCAGTATTTTGTTAGAATGAATGTATTAAAAATCATCCGTATTTGGATTTCGGATATTTTCTGTTTGGAATTTGAAAAAATTTTCTTCTACAAAGTTGCAGAGAATTCGATTTCCAATTGAATGAACATAAAATTTGTTTTTTTTTTCTGATAAAAGGGATATTTATTATGAATTATTGAAGTTTTGAAAATAAATATTTTTATTAAAAATATAGGTGGGCCCCACTTTTGGTTGGTGTGGAAAATCTGATTTTGGTGGGCCCCACCGGTGGCGGCTGAATTTTAGGTCAAGAATGTGTGCATAGAAAAAAAATTAAATAATAATATTTTATTAATTTAGTCTGCTTTGGCATTCAGGCATTCTCCTATAAATAGGTGCTTAGGTTAGAATTAAAAATCACATCAGAATCAGAAGTTTTCTCTCTCTATACTATCAAGCGTATTTTTGTGAGTATTTATATACTTTAAGAGTTGCTCTTCAGTGCAAGTTTTCTTCATCTTTACATCCGATATTCCAATCAAAAGTACTGTTCTTTTGAGGTAAGGGATGTTATTTTCTTCGTAAATGATGTTATTTCTTTCGATATCATTATACCGAAATATTAGTGTGATTTTTCTTGTGAAATTTCTACTTTTTTCATGTCGGAGTTACTATTCACGTATACGGTACTATTTACGAATACGGTACTATTCACAAGAAAAATAAAATTTTCTTTTCTTTGTCCAAGTTGTCTATTATGGTTATTATCTTTGATTATATCCATGTTTTGATTTTTATTTTTGAATTCTGATCCACAATTGATTATTATGGAGTATTTTTGAACTTGGATAAACTAAAGTACGAATCCCTAATCTTTGATCTTTTATCTCACTGGGTTCGTTTTCTTTAAAATATTTTTCATCATCCTTAGTCCTAAATGATGATATAATTGAATATCTTTGGCATTTAGTGCAAAGATGAATGATTGCGTAATGAATATCTTTGGCCGTGGTGCAAAGATGAACAAGTGTTGAGATGAACATGACCAACTGGTGATACAAATGAATATCTTTGGCCCGTAAAGCAAAGATGAATATTTGCTTCAAGATGTATATTTATTGATGTTACAGGGATAAAATATTGATGATGGACTTTTAAATCATAGAAGATAGTAGATTTCATTCTCTACTTAACACTTCTAATGGATTGTTGTTTCTGCTGCAGTTGTTGATCTAAAACTTGTTGTCTATTATATTCTATCAGATTTTTCTCTGTTGAGGACTAATGATAATTTGTTGTATATTATTTTAGTCATAATATTGTTTATTGGGCTAGTTGAGCTCACCCTTTTTCTTTTTGTTCCATTTTTCCTCTTAGGAAGCGAGAATATAGCGGAAACTAGTCGGAGTATAGAGTGATGGTTCAAGTCAGTTGTTTTAGCAGTCCTAAGTATTTTGTAAAATATTGTATCAATAATTGTAATGAGGACTTTATTTGAGTGTTGATATTGTCTAGACGACAATATTTGTATTAAAACTCATAGCATATGTATTGTCGTATTTTGCACGACAATTGTAATAATGAAGTTGTAGTTATTTTCTATACCATGTATTTGGCGACTCAGAATGGGTGATGTATACCTATTTTGGGGGCGTCACAGTTGGTATCAGAGCTTAGGAATATGGTCTGGAGGAGATCGGGGAATAGAACTAGGAGTGGAGAGACGAGTAAATTCTTCGCTAGTGTGTCCTACCTAAGCTTATTAATTTGTTGGTCGTTAATAATATAGAGATATTATGTGATATGTTAATTTGTTTAATTAACCCTTGTTTTATGACAGCATTTGAGAATGGCAGCTGAGAACGTTAACAATAGAGTGTATGAGACCGTAGAAACACCTTTAATCACCAATCAAGAGAACGTGCAACATGAGGGAAATATTCCTCCTGTAAATTAAATACCATTAGAATCTGATCTCGAATTCTTATTTTACAAATAATTATGCTCTTCAAAATTGGACCTTCTTAGTTGAGAGCAGATCCTCTATCCCCATTTTCTATGTCCCCCACTTAAATTTTAATATCTGACCTCTAATTTAATTTTAGAGTTAATTGGTGTTAGATAAGAGATCAGGTATCAAAATATAAGTGGGAGACACAAAAGGAACATGAAAAATGGGAACAGGGGACCTGCTCTTTTCTTACTTAGGAACCAACCTAACATTTTTAGTTTGAGCAAGATACACACAAATAAGCCTACAAATGGGTTGAGCTACCACGAACTACTTGATCTTTATTAGCTATAATTAAGTTAAATCCAAAATAAAAAATGAGTAAATTTTTTAACTCAACTCGGCGAGTTACTCAATAAGCTGCCCAATTAAGTTCACCACAACTCGAGAGACTATTTAAACTTTTTTTTAATAATTGAAATGTGTGTCCCTCACCAAAACACATGAGAAATTCAAAATTTTCACACAAAAGCCGCGTTTAGTTTGGTGCGATATGATGTTCAGTTCGTGAATTTCACATGAGAAACAACAGCAGTAGTGCCATGTCCAAAAGCAACAAAGACAGCAACAAGGAATAGCAGCACAGAAAAGGGAGGAGCACCCCAGCCCAAAGCCATCAGCAACCCAAAACATATGTAGTATGGCATACTTTTTAGCTCCATAAATATTCCAAGGGAAAGGTATAGTTATCATTATCTATAAATGTGACTAAATTTTAATAATTCTTGAAGTGTGTTCACTATTCAACCAAGTGTGGTAAATCATGTACTAGATAATTTTATTTAGTTAATAATATTTGAGTTTTTTTTTGTATTTCTACCTTAATTTATTATGGAGTTATTGAGTCACAATGTGAAGAAAGACAAATTTCAAATTCCGAAAATTGCTTCATTAGAATAGTGAAAAATAAATTTCCACTAGTCCAAGACTCACAACCGAAGTTGAAGAAGAACGAAGAAATTAGAATATAGCTCCAAAAAAATGAGGGAAGAAAAAAAACCTTTATTATGGAGGAATCTAAGTTACAAGCTTACAACCAAAAGCTTACAAAAGAGAAAGTAAGAACAAGCTTGCAAAGGTAGTTGTTGTTGTTGGTGATTTGTGTTTGTGTTGGCTTGGTGATTTTGGGTGGTGGGAGGGGGTGTATTTATAGGTGACTAGAGAAGGGTCTAGAAGCTCAAGGTAAGTGAAAGTTTGGAAGGTTCAAGAATTCTAACTTAGTGAGCATTGGTGAAGGTTCTAGATCAAGGTAGGTGGAGATTTGGAAAAATGAAGGTTCTAGATGATGGTGGAAGGCTCAAGAAGGATATCAAGTGCAAGCATGCTCTACAATGTTCTAGATATTGAAAATCTCAAATACATTAATCCTCACTACATCCCTCAAAAAATAAAATATTTAAATTAATAATTAATTACCAAAAGTTTACTTTAAATTTTTAACACTCCCCTTAAAGTAAACTTTTGGAAATAAGTCCAAGCTCTGCATGAAGATTCTCGAATGGTCCCCTTGGATAGAGAATTTGTGAAAATATCTGCAATGTTGTCCTTGCTCCGCACTTCAGATACTTCAATTGTTCCGTCAAGTGCCTTCTCATGAATGAAATGATGCTCGATCTCAATATGCTTTGTTCTTGCGTGACACACCAGATTAGTAGCAAACTTTATAGCACTTTGATTATCACCAAGAAGTTTTGTAGGTTTATGAATAGGTGAAAACACATCCCCAACAAGCCGACGAAGCCAAGTGCATTCTTGAGCAGCCAGAGTGGAAGCTTTATACTCCGCTTCAGTAGTAGAAAGCGATCGAGACCGAGTCTTGCTTTTTACTACACCAAGAAACACATGCCGAACCACAAGAAAACACATACCCAGAGGTAGATTTTCGATAATCCAAATTGTGACGCCCCCAAATCCGGGTTATCTTTAACTCGGGTTTGGTGCTCACGATACTAATATACCCGTTCATACTAAAAGAAAACTATCTTATATTACATAACTTAAATCCCAGGTTCTATAGACCTTTACATAACTTACGAATTTAATATCACTACACAACATAGTATTAGCAATATTTATTACATTTACTATTTTAAATAAGCACATGCGCTTAATAAAAGACTATTCAACAACTTTGCTCTTTCCCTTGTCTTTTCCAGATGGACCAGCAACTTCATTCTTAACTGAAAACATTATATTTAACGCAAGGGTGAGCAACAAGTTTGCTCAGCAAGGAAATAAGCAGCAAAATATAATGGAACAGAAATATTATATTAATGAGGATTCAATAACAAATACTGAACAAGATACTTCTTTAAAAGTGTTGAGTTTGAAAAAAATTAGACTTTAGCATGCTGTAAGGTCAAATGACCAGTGAACTCTTTACTAGAATTGACAGTAATAATACTACAATTCATTGATACATACAGTTTATAAAGCTGTTTTATATTCTAGACTCGTACTTTAGGGGATCAGCCTAAGTACCCTATATTGTGCACAACATAACAGTCTAATGACACTTTACATGTCCTTCGGAATCATGTGTCCGGTACAATATTCCCCTATAAAAGGGTTGTTCGTTCACAGCATTATATAAGAATCCATACCATAACGACAAAATGGTTTGGAAAGCATTAAATGATAATTTCATGAATAATATATCTCAACATTTGTCTAACCGAAGTAATGGTATTGACATACTCTTAATGTAAACTTATCCAAGATAGAAAAGTTGATATTCTATTCTTTTGAAGCTGATTGGAATAAAAAGACTATCTAACCTTATATTATTCATAAATAAGGACAGACAGTTCAGAATTTCAAGAACTTGTCCACTGCAGAATAATTGCTCAATAAAGAGTAAGAGTTAGGAACTTGCCTTGCTTGTGAACTATGAATATAAAAATTCAGCTTAACTTGTTCCCACAAATCCTACACAATCATATTTCCATTCACAAATACATTAGCCAAGTATTCAAGTCATATAACTTACATATACACATATCACATAGCCACAGTGATCATGTTTTTAATTTATATTCTATATTTAAAATATTTTTATACATTTTTCAAATATCTCATCCATGTTCTTATAACTATCATTTCTTTCTTTTATAGGGTCTGACATAATCTTTTGCTCAAGGTTCTTCTATGATTTTAGTTCATATTTCTTTTTCAAGCTATGTCAAGTTAGTTCCGTCGCGGTGTTTAGCAATTCTTTGTGATGCTAATAGCCTAAACTTGGCTTAGTAACTGTAAAAGTCTAATCATAACAACCATTATTTTATAATAAATTACGTGTTTTAGGTGTGACTAAAACTTGATTGAATAATTTATAGTTCTAATCATTTGTAGTTTCAATGTTTTTATACTTAGATGCTAACCCTTCTTGTTTACTATTAAAATGACCAAAACCGCTTCAACTTAACCTACCGTGTGGCAATCAAGCTTTGCTTGGCCCCGTGGGGCTTGGCTATGCTTAGTGCGGCCTCGCAGCCCCTAACTGAGCTTAGCAGCCCTTAACCCGAGCAATACTTTTAAATCTGCTCATCCTTGTCTTATAATATGTTAGCCCATTAGTATTCTCTATGAAAAAAAATGTATTACTGCTAACTGCTGCTACTAACTGCTGCTGTCAAAGACAGCAGCTCTGCTCCTCTGACTAGCCCTCTGTTTTGTACTTTATAACTTATGCTGTGTACAATTATTTAATTCAAGTGTAACATAATTGTTTTATATTTTGGCACTTTATTAATTATGCATTCCAAGCTATTTAAACCACTAGCAAATGCTCCTTTCTACTACTGCTGTGCGTGAGCAGCAGTAGTCTCCCCTTCCCTGCCTATTGATTTAGTCATCAACTCATCCATCATCAATATAGAGATATAGGGATGTATAGTTATTAATTATTTAGACACAACAGTTGGGAAAATTTTATAGTCTAGCTATACTAAAAATTCATCAACGAAAGCATTACCAATCTCTTAACCATGTGCACCGCGGCTGTCGTGGACAACAGTTTTGCAGTCTAGCCCAAGCCATCTTTGGCTTTATGACCCAGAAGGTATACCCAACCTTATTTGTGCCCAATTACATAGATAGTACATGTAGTATTTTAATTCATTGATTTAAGAATGAAATTCATATTTTGATTTCTATAAATTGCTCTTTACAGCACTCAATACTACCTTACTAAGGCAAAATTTTTAATTATTAGCTTTAGCCTAGAAAGTGCACTGTAATTAAGTTTAACATGCCAAGCACCATAACCACCATCACATATGTTAACTAAATCAGACCCAAGATTTAATTCTATCAAATAATCAATTATTAGGCAAAATATAGTTCATTGAGGAATTTTATCAAACACTTTACCGGCACTGTTTTGCAACACAAGTGCCATAGCTATTTATTTTCTGTAAATCCTCAGTTGAGCCCCCTTATTACTCCACAACCACCCTATCTCCTCTACTCAAATTCAGCACATAACACTATCATAATGGCATAACAGTCAATTAGCAGTTTATATACCCAAAAAAAAAAAAATTATATAGCAGTCCCTATGTCTATACCAGCCCCTTTTGGTAAGGTTCAGTGCTAAGGCATCAAAACAGTCCTTATAATACAATGACAGTTGGCAAAACAACACATATAGTGCTAACAGTCGGTCATCATGGAAATATAGCATAGCAGCAATTTAACATAGCAGTCATTTTGGCACACAACATTTAATACATGAAATTTTAAAGTCCAAGATATTCTTTATGCCCATTTCAAGCCTTTTTGGCAAGGTATGATACTAAGCTGCCAAAACAGTCTTTAAGCTTCTAGTATAAGGATTAACACATCATACACATGCTATATAATCAATGTTCGTGATTTAAATACAAGGTTTCTAACTTTGGTTTTAAAACAGACCCCCTCATAGGCCTTAAATTACTAGAAGGTAGCATGCTTGGGTAATCATGGAAAAACAAGGACTGTCTATGTATATTAGGTATTAGAAGCAAAGCAGGCTCATTACAAGAAACTTTCAATAACAGTTACATGGACTGACTTTTATTTATTGAAACTAACATACTTAAACTTTACAAGTATTAGTGTTGGTGGTTTGAAATTATAAACATCATGTTATAGTGTATTAACCACATTAGAAGCAAGGGATAGACATTGCAAGTTAAGCTTCAAATAGCAGTCCCTATGGAGCCTACTATCCTAGTTCATTATTACTTGCCTTGCTCTAGTGATATATAAATTACTATAGATTGCAACATGATAAGGTCAATCATAGAGTATGCTTGAGGTATTGCTCCCACTATATAGGCAATTTGACTGAGTTTGAACTTCAAATCACAGTTAGTACACATAGATACTACAACAGTCCTTAGCTTGGCAAATTATCAAACACCTAACGTGCAGCTTATATACTTGCACATAATACAAAATTCTTAGCTTATTGTTCCCAGCCTTATGGCTTGAAAACATCAATAAGCATAGAACCATACTAAACAGTCTAAATCACAGAATCCAAAATAGTATTAAAACAGTCATGGTGCGAATTAATTCAATAGCTATTCTAACCATTAATGGTCATGTGCTACCATTTAGAGAGAGACATGAACGAATGGAAAAGGTTTGAAATGGTCAGAATGAGCTTACCTTGTTCTTCGAATATTAACAGTGGTTGAAGCTGCTCAGTTCTTCTTCTTAACCGAAACTTTTCCCACTCACTCTCTATATAGTTGGTATAGCTTATAATTTCTGCCAAGTGGTGAAGCTAAATTCGGCAATAAGCTTGGCCCTTTTATGGCTGAGCCTGGCTCCTTCTACTGTTAACTACATCACCTCTAGTTGGCCCCTACTCAGCCACCCTACCAAGCAACTGCACTCAGTCCTAGCCTAGCTAATTTGGCCTTTACCCAGCCACCCTAGCAGACCTTAGCTTACTTGCTACCTTATCCTCTGCAAGTGTAGCTGACCTGTTGTTTGTTTGTTAGCCAAACTACATACCTGCTAACTACTCTTAACTGTACTAACTATCAGTGAAGAACTAACTTAGGCCTCATAGACTTGCCATCTAAATGAGTATTCAGGCCATGTTAAGGAAATTAGTTTGAGCAGTTGTCTTACTACACACCCATGAGTTTACAGGATTGGGTTTTGACAATTCATGATTTGGGGCTTGAACCAATCCACTCTTGTTAATAGTTGGGGCTGCCGAATTGGGCTAGAAAATAGGTTAAAATTGGCCTTTCATTATCTTCTTATAGACTCAACTCATTTTCAAATTAATTGAAAAGGCTTACGAGTATAATTAGTAAAATTTAATATGGCCCAATGTCTTAATATGGATTCTTATTAAATTAAAACATATGTACTTTCATCTATTATTTTCTCTAGCAACAATAGCTAGCACATATATCATTAAAATGACTATTCCATGTAATTCTTAAATAATTCATGATGGTACACTATTTTTTTTTATTCTTCAAAAATCAAGATGCTAAATAAACTATTAAATAAATAATAGTTTTGTCACAATAAAAATAATAAAAAAAAAAAATTTATACGCAAAATTTTACATTATAATAATTGAATATTACATAGGATTTTCTGAGTCATTACATTCTCCCCTCCTTATAAGGATTCCGTCCTCGGAATCACAAGTACAAGGTTACTCAAAAAGATGGGGGTAACTTTTCTTCATCTTTTCTTCGAGTTCCCACGTAGCTTCTTCAGCACTGTGGTTCCTCCATATCACCTTCACAGAAGGTATTATTTTGTTTCTTAAAACTTGTTCTTTCCTATCAATGATTTAAAAAGGAACTTCTTCATAGGTTAAATCTTTTTCAACCTGAATAGGTTCATATTGGATTACATGCTTGTGATCTGGTTTATAAGGTCGTAGTACCGATGCATGAAATACGTTATGAATGTGCCCTAGTTCCAGAGGTAAAGCTATTTCATAAGCCACTTCACCTATTTGTTTCAGTACTTCGAAAGGCCCTATGAACCTTGGACTCAGTTTTCCCTTCTTTCCAAATCTGATTTTTCCCTTCCAGGGAGATACTTTTAAAAACACAAACGACCCTATTTCAAAGTCTCTCTTTTGACGGTGCAAGTCTGCATACTTCTTTTGCCTGTCTTGAGCTGCCACCAATCTTGCTCGTATTACTCGGATGATTTCTGCAGTTTGTTGAACCATTTCTGGTCCCAGCAATTTACGTTCTCCTACCTCATCCCAATAGAGTGGGGTTCTGCATTTTCTTCCGTACAATGCCTCGTACGGCGGCATCCCTATACTGGCGTGATAACTGTTATTATACGCAAACTCGACCAATGGTAAGTGATCATCCCAATTGCCCTTGAAATCCATGACGCATGCTCTCAGCATATCTTCCAATGTCTGAATTGTTCTTTCGCTTTGGCCGTCAGTTTGAGGGTGATACGCTGTACTTAATTTTAACTGTGTCCCCAAACGTTCTTGCAGACTTCGCCAAAAATTGGATGTGAATCGCGAATCTCGATCAGATACGATTGATAATGGAACGCCATGTCTTGATACAATCTCTTTAACGTATAGTCTAGCCAATTGATCTAGATTAAATCTGACCTTAATTGGTAAGAAATGCGCTGACTTTGTTAATCGATCTACGACAACCCATATAGCGTCGAAGCCTTTCTGTGTGGTTGGAAGTCCCACAACAAAATCCATAGTTATGTGTTCCCATTTCCATTCCGGAATTTCTAACGGTTGTAGCAATCCGCTTGGTCTCTGATGCTCAGCTTTCACTCTTTGATAGGTTAGGCACCTACTGACGTATTCTGCCACTTCTCTTTTCAAATTGGGCCACCAAAAGTGTTGTCGAAGGTCTTGGTACATCTTGGTGCTGCCCGGGTGAATTGAGAAATTTGAGCTGTGTGCTGGTTGTAAGATTTCTTCTTTTAAGTCTGGTACTGCTGGTACCCATACTCTTCCCTCAAATCGCAATAATCCGTCTTGATTGATTTTGAACTTGGTTGTCTCTCCATCCTCTATCTGTTTTTGCAACTTTTTGCATTCCTCATCTTGATCCTGGGCTTCTTTTACTCTGTCCAACAAAACTGGACGCATCTCTACGTTGTACAACTTCTCTTCCGGCTTTCTTGGATATGTCACTTCAATCCTCATTTTCTCCATTTCTTTGATGAGATCCTCTTGATTTGTCAGCGTCTCTAATCTTTCTCGTCCCTTTCGGCTTAGAGCGTCGGCGACTACGTTAGCTTTCCCAGGATGATACAAAATTTCGCAATCGTAGTCTTTGATCAGTTCTAACCATCTTCTCTGCCTCATGTTTAATTCCTTTTGAGTGAAGATATACTTCAGACTTTTATGGTCTGTGTATATCTCACATTTTTCGCCATACAGATAATGTCTCCAAATCTTTAGAGCGAATACTACGGCTGCCAGCTCCAAGTCGTGCGTAGGGTACCCTTTCTCGTAATCTTTTAACTGGCGAGACGCATATGCAATGACCTTTCCGTGCTGCATCAAAACGCAACCAAGCCCTTTGTGTGACGCATCGCTGTAAACAACAAAACCACCCGTATCGTCTGGTAAGGATAGCACTGGTGCTTCACTCAATCTTTTCTTTAATTCTTGGAAACTCTCTTCACATTTTTCTGACCAAACGAACTTTACGGCTTTTCTGGTCAAATTTGTTAAAGGTCCTGATAATTTAGAAAAATCTTTGATGAATCTACGGTAATAACCTGCTAGACCTAAGAAACTTCGTATTTCAGTCGGCGTCTTCGGTCGTTCCCAGTTAATTACCGCCTCCACTTTTGCCGGATCTACTGATATCCCTTCATGGTCAATTACGTGTCCCAAAAATTGCACTTTTTCCAACCAAAACTCGCATTTTGAAAACTTTGCGTACAACTTTTCTCTTCTCAAAATCTCTAATACCATCTTCAAATGTTCAGCATGCTCTTCTCTAATCTTCGAATATATCAAGATATCGTCAATGAATACCACCACGAATTTATCTAAGTAAGGTTTGAATACCCGGTTCATTAAATCCATGAATGCTGCTGGTGCATTAGTCAGTCCAAACGACATCACTAGGAACTCATAATGGCCGTAACGAGTCCTAAATGCGGTCTTAGGCACGTCCTCATTCCTCACTTTCAATTGGTGATAACCCGTACGCAAATCTATCTTGGAAAAATAACGAGCTCCTTTCAGTTGATCAAAAAGATCATCGATTCTTGGTAAGGGATACTTATTCTTGATGGTGACTTTGTTCAATTCTCTGTAGTCGATACACAGTCGTAACGATCCATCTTTCTTTTTAACAAATAATACAGGTGCTCCCCAGGGAGACACACTCGGTTGAATGTACTTTTTGTCTAATAATTCTTGTAATTGAATCATTAGTTCTTTCATCTCTACCGGAGCCATTCGGTATGGAGCTTTTGAAATTGGATTTGTACCAGGTACTAAGTCTATCACGAATTCGATCTCCCGATCTGGTGGCAACCCTGGCAAATCATTTGGAAATACATCCAAGAATTCTCTCACTATTGGTATTTGTTCTATTTCTGGCTCCATTCTCTGGGTGTCAACGATATGGGCTAAATAACCAACACACCCTTTTCTTAACAACTTCTTGGCCTGCATCATCGTCAGACAACATGACTGTCTCGGCGATTTACTACCATAAAACACAATTTTGGACTTACTAGGAGTTTGAAGGTTTATGCATTTCATTTGGCAATCAATTACCGCCCCGTGGTTGTATAACCAATCCATTCCCAGTATCACGTCAAATTCACCTAATCGAATGGGGATTAGATTTACAGTAAAGTTATGACCCCGTATATCCATATTACAATTTTTATGGACATGAGTTACGGGAATAACTTCTTTATTTGCGACCTCGATGTTTAAAGGACGATCTAATCTTTCAAGAGTTAATTCTAACCGTTGAGCAAATTCTTCAGATATAAAAGAACAGGTAGCACCCGAATCAAATAGTATGTAGGCATTAACGTTATTGACGGAAATGATACCTGACACCACCTCCTTTGATGCCACTGCATCCTGTACTGTCATATTAAATGTCCTGGCAATTGGTCGATTGGATGAGGTTGGTCCCCCGATTGTCAGCTTCCCATCGTTATTTCCTTTCTTTGGACAATTCTTGATCTGATGATCAGTAGCTCCACATGCAAAGCATCCTTGACTCTTCCTCGGGTTGGTGCAGTTAGGAGAGATGTGGCCCTCCTGCCCGCATTTGTAACAGACTGTCTTCCCCTTCAGACAGATTCCGAGATGATTTTTCCCACACTTTTTGCACGCTTCAATCTTTCTTCTTGGTTCTCCTTGCTTGTTGCTAAATTTGTTGCTTTTGTTGTTCCACTTTCTTTTGTTAAAATTATTTCCCTTGCTGCTTCCTTCTTGAGATCCTCCAGCTATCTTCTTGGTCTTCTTCTCTTGGTGAAATTTGGCCAATGCCTCAGTTCCTCCTTCAGCGATTATGGCTTTTTCCAGTATGCCCGAAAATGTATTTATCTGAAACATCGAAACCTTGCTGAACAATACCGGCTTCAATCCTTGTTCAAATCTCCGAGCCTTCCGTTCCTCAGTGTCAACTTGGTGCGGCGCAAACCTCGATAGTTCATTAAATCTTGCATCATAATCAGGTACCGTCATACTTCCTTGTTTAAATTCAAGAAATTCAACTTCCATCTTGTTTTTCATGATACGGGGAAAGTAGGCTTCAAAGAATAGTTCTTTAAACCTATCCCACGTTACGACTCCTACTCCAGCTCTACTTTTATTGGCTCCCCACCAGTAGTTTGCTTCTCCTTTCAGCATGAACGTGGCAAAAGCTGTCTTTTGATTCTTAGCAACTCGGACAACTTCGAAGACCTTTTCCATTTCATTTACCCAAGTTTGGGCTTCTATCGGATTGTTGGTTCCCTTGAACTCTGGAGGTCCTACTGTTTTAAAATCTTTAAAGGTAGTCAAACGACCTTCAGGAGGGTTTGGGTTTACGGCCGGTGCGGTATTCCTTCCTTGAAATGCTTGAGTTAATAAGTCGATAAACTGCTGCATAGGATTTTCAGGTCCTTCCGTGTTATTTACGGACTCTTCTTGTGTTGATGGGGTTGGTGCCCCAAGTCTTCCTCTTCCTCTTCCTCTCCATCTTGGTGGCATTTTCTGTATAATATAAGTTTTTATATCTTTATCATTTAATCGATATAATAATGCACATTGTATTAAATACACAGGTCTTTCAATAACAGAAAACATTCATATATATATATATATATATGCCTTTTAAACGTTTTGCCAAACACCTTACATGTTGTTGCATAAGGCTACACATCTTAATCCCTTCTTGACTATATATAGTCGGGATTTACATTTAACTGCCCTTTTCTACAAAAGACGGGCTCAAAAGTATTATCCCCATAGTATACTAAAGAGGGGTACATCTACCTACTACAGACATAATATTAAAATACTTATAATAAACAGACACATCATAAGAGCTTAGTCCAACTACTAGAGAAGCATGCCCCGCCTTTTGGCGCTGTAAAGCTCCTCATCTCCAATGTCTAACACCCTTTTTCGAGTTAACACCAACTCGCTTCCACCTTCATCTATAGGGTGTAGCTGCACCCTTTGCTTCCAGCGTCCGAATGCCGATTCAAACGCATAGTCCATTTTGTCTATCTTGACATCTTTGCCCCTAACTTCCATCTCCAACTCATAAGCTCTGCCTGAAACCCTATCTCGTTGTTGTTCAGTCCTCACTAGATCAGCCTTCAGGACTTCCACCTCATGTCTAAGAATAACATTTTCTTGCCTCAGAGCCTCCTTTTGGCAGGCGGAACCATGGAGTGCATGACCCATCTCTACATTCTTCGATATGGTATATACCCAATGACTCAAACAACTCTACGGAAGCTTGCTGTTCTTCCTTCTCACCCTCTAATTCTTCAATTCGGTTTTCCAGTTCGAGGTTCTTAAGAGTCAGTTCCATTAGGGTGTCAGCCTCTTCGATAAAGGGTTCTTCAGAGAAACCTCCAATATACTCCTCTGGCTCTTCTTGTTTCACCTCTTCCTTGACTCGACTGGATTCAGCTATTTCAGGCATCTACAAAACATTTAATAAAAACTTGATAAGTTTCCATACAACATTATCAAGTAAACATATTTAAACTATTTGTTTTCTTTAACAACGAATTTTCTAGAATTCATCTATTATACTCGAAATGAGTTGACTATTTTTTTTTTTAAGGTCATAATCCTAAGGTGTTTTTCCCCATTCCTAAGGTTTATAACCTAACAACTCTGATACCAACCTGTGACGCCCCCAAATCCGGGTTATCTTTAACTCGGGTTTGGTGCTCACGATACTAATATACCCGTTCATACTAAAAGAAAACTATCTTATATTACATAACTTAAATCCCAGGTTCTATAGACCTTTACATAACTTACGAATTTAATATCACTACACAACATAGTATTAGCAATATTTATTACATTTACTATTTTAAATAAGCACATGCGCTTAATAAAAGACTATTCAACAACTTTGCTCTTTCCCTTGTCTTTTCCAGATGGACCAGCAACTTCATTCTTAACTGAAAACATTATATTTAACGCAAGGGTGAGCAACAAGTTTGCTCAGCAAGGAAATAAGCAGCAAAATATAATGGAACAAAAATATTATAATAATGAGGATTCAATAACAAATACTGAACAAGATACTTCTTTAAAGTGTTGAGTTTGAAAAAAATTAGACTTTAGCATGTTGTAAGGTCAAATGACCAGTGAACTCTTTACTAGAATTGACAGTAATAATACTACAATTCATGGATACATACAGTTTATAAAGCTGTTTTATATTCTAGACTCGTACTTTAGGGGATCAGCCTAAGTACCCTATATTGTGCACAACATAACAGTCTAATGACACTTTACATGTCCTTCGGAATCATGTGTCCGGTACAATATTCCCCTATAAAAGGGTTGTTCGTTCACAGCATTATATAAGAATCCATACCATAACGACAAAATGGTTTGGAAAGCATTAAATGATAATTTCATGAATAATATATCTCAACATTTGTCTAACCGAAGTAATGGTATTGACATACTCTTAATGTAAACTTATCCAAGATAGAAAAGTTGATATTCTATTCTTTTGAAGCTGATTGGAATAAAAAGGCTATCTAACCTTATATTATTCATAAATAAGGACAGACAGTTCAGAATTTCAAGAACTTGTCCACTGCAGAATAATTGCTCAATAAAGAGTAAGAGTTAGGAACTTGCCATGCTTGTGAACTATGAATATAAAAATTCAGCTTAACTTGTTCCCACAAATCCTACACAATCATATTTCCATTCACAAATACATTAGCCAAGTATTCAAGTCATATAACTTACATATACACATATCACATAGCCACAGTGATCATGTTTTTAATTTATATTCTATATTTAAAATATTTTTATACATTTTTCAAATATCTCATCCATGTTCTTATAACTATCATTTCTTTCTTTTATAGGGTCTGACATAATCTTTTGCTCAAGGTTCTTCTATGATTTTAGTTCATATTTCTTTTTCAAGCTATGTCAAGTTAGTTCCGTCGCGGTGTTTAGCAATTCTTTGTGATGCTAATAGCCTAAACTTGGCTTAGTAACTGTAAAAGTCTAATCATAACAACCATTATTTTATAATAAATTACGTGTTTTAGGTGTGACTAAAACTTGATTGAATAATTTATAGTTCTAATCATTTGTAGTTTCAATGTTTTTATACTTAGATGCTAACCATTCTTGTTTACTATTAAAATGACCAAAACCGCTTCAACTTAACCTACCGTGTGGCAATCAAGCTTTGCTTGGCCCCGTGGGGCTTGGCTATGCTTAGTGCGGCCTCGCAGCCCCTAACTGAGCTTAGCAGCCCTTAACCCGAGCAATACTTTTAAATCTGCTCATCCTTGTCTTATAATATGTTAGCCCATTAGTATTCTCTATGAAAAAAAATGTATTACTGCTAACTGCTGCTACTAACTGCTGCTGTCAAAGACAGCAGCTCTGCTCCTCTGACTAGCCCTCTGTTTTGTACTTTATAACTTATGCTGTGTACAATTATTTAATTCAAGTGTAACATAATTGTTTTATATTTTGGCACTTTATTAATTATGCATTCCAAGCTATTTAAACCACTAGCAAATGCTCTTTTCTACTACTGTTGTGCGTGAGCAGCAGTAGTCTCCCCTTCCCTGCCTATTGATTCAGTCATCAACTCATCCATCATCAATATAGAGATATAGGGATGTATAGTTATTAATTATTTAGACACAACAGTTGGGAAAATTTTATAGTCTAGCTATACTAAAAATTCATCAACGAAAGCATTACCAATCTCTTAACCATGTGCACCGCGGCTGTCGTGGACAGCAGTTTTGCAGTCTAGCCCAAGCCATCTTTGGCTTTATGACCCAGAAGGTATACCCAACCTTATTTGTGCCCAATTACATAGATAGTACAGGTAGTATTTTAATTCATTGATTTAAGAATGAAATTCATATTTTGATTTCTATAAATTGCTCTTTACAGCACTCAATACTACCTTACTAAGGCAAAATTTTTAATTATTAGCTTTAGCCTAGAAAGTGCACTGTAATTAAGTTTAACATGCCAAGCACCATAACCACCATCACATATGTTAACTAAATCAGACCCAAGCTTTAATTCTATCAAATAATCAATTATTAGGCAAAATATAGTTCATTGAGGAATTTTATCAAACACTTTACCGGCACTGTTTTGCAACACAAGTGCCATAGCTATTTATTTTCTGTAAATCCTCAGTTGAGCCCCCTTATTACTCCACAACCACCCTATCTCCTCTACTCAAATTCAGCACATAACACTATCATAATGGCATAACAGTCAATTAGCAGTTTATATACCAAAAAAAAAAAAAAATTATATAGCAGTCCCTATGTCTATACCAGCCCCTTTTGGTAAGGTTCAGTGCTAAGGCATCAAAACAGTCCTTATAATACAATGACAGTTGGCAAAACAACACATATAGTGCTAGCAGTCGGTCATCATGGAAATATAGCATAGCAGCAATTTAACATAGCAGTCATTTTGGCACACAACATTTAATACATGAAATTTTAAAGTCCAAGATAGTCTTTATGCCCATTTCAAGCCTTTTTGGCAAGGTATGATACTAAGCTGCCAAAACAGTCTTTAAGCTTCTAGTATAAGGATTAACACATCATACACATGCTATATAATCAATGTTCGTGATTTAAATACAAGGTTTCTAACTTTGGTTTTAAAACAGACCCCCTCATAGGCCTTAAATTACTAGAAGGTAGCATGCTTGGGTAATCATGGAAAAACAAGGACTGTCTATGTATATTAGGTATTAGAAGCAAAGCAGGCTCATTACAAGAAACTTTCAATAACAGTTACATGGACTGACTTTTATTTATTGAAACTAACATACTTAAACTTTACAAGTATTAGTGTTGGTGGTTTGAAATTATAAACATCATGTTATAGTGTATTAACCACATTAGAAGCAAGGGATAGACATTGCAAGTTAAGCTTCAAATAGCAGTCCCTATGGAGCCTACTATCCTAGTTCATTATTACTTGCCTTGCTCTAGTGATATATAAATTACTATAGATTGCAACATGATAAGGTCAATCATAGAGTATGCTTGAGGTATTGCTCCCACTATATAGGCAATTTGACTGAGTTTGAACTTCAAATCACAGTTAGTACACATAGATACTACAACAGTCCTTAGCTTGGCAAATTATCAAACACCTAACGTGCAGCTTATATACTTGAACATAATACAAAATTCTTAGCTTATTGTTCCCAGCCTTATGGCTTGAAAACATCAATAAGCATAGAACCATACTAAACAGTCTAAATCACAGAATTCAAAATAGTATTAAAACAGTCATGGTGCGAATTAATTCAATAGCTATTCTAACCATTAATGGTCATGTGCTACCATTTAGAGAGAGACATGAACGAATGGAAAAGGTTTGAAATGGTCAGAATGAGCTTACCTTGTTCTTCGAATATTAACAGTGGTTGAAGCTGCTCAGTTCTTCTTCTTAACCGAAACTTTTCCCACTCACTCTCTATATAGTTGGTATAGCTTATAATTTCTGCCAAGTGGTGAAGCTAAATTCGGCAATAAGCTTGGCCCTTTTATGGCTGAGCCTGGCTCCTTCTACTGTTAACTACATCACCTCTAGTTGGCCCCTACTCAGCCACCCTACCAAGCAACTGCACTCAGTCCTAGCCTAGCTAATTTGGCCTTTACCCAGCCACCCTAGCAGACCTTAGCTTACTTGCTACCTTATCCTCTGCAAGTGTAGCTGACCTGTTGTTTGTTTGTTAGCCAAACTACATACCTGCTAACTACTCTTAACTGTACTAACTATCAGTTAAGAACTAACTTAGGCCTCATAGACTTGCCATCTAAATGAGTATTCAGGCCATGTTAAGGAAATTAGTTTGAGCAGTTGTCTTACTACACACCCATGAGTTTACAGGATTGGGTTTTGACAATTCATGATTTGGGGCTTGAACCAATCCACTCTTGTTAATAGTTGGGGCTGCCGAATTGGGCTAGAAAATAGGTTAAAATTGGCCTTTCATTATCTTCTTATAGACTCAACTCATTTTCAAATTAATTGAAAAGGCTTACGAGTATAATTAGTAAAATTTAATATGGCCCAATGTCTTAATATGGATTCTTATTAAATTAAAACAGATGTACTTTCATCTATTATTTTCTCTAGCAACAATAGCTAGCACATATATCATTAAAATGACTATTCCATGTAATTCTTAAATAATTCATGATGGTACACTATTTTTTTTTATTCTTCAAAAATCAAGATGCTAAATAAACTATTAAATAAATAATAGTTTTGTCACAATAAAAAAAAAAAAAAAATTATACGCAAAATTTTACATTATAATAATTGAATATTACATAGGATTTTCTGAGTCATTACACAAATCACCTCCTAGATCCGCATCTGTGAACCCAAGTAGAGAAAATTCAATCCCTTTCTTGTAAAGAAGTCCCATCTCATAAGTAGAGTTCACATACTTCAATATCCGCTTCGCTGCATCAAGGTGAGATTTTCGTGGCTCTTGCATATAGCGACCAACAAGCCCAACAAAAAATGAAATATCTGGCCTTGTAATAGTCAAATAAATTAGACTACCAACAAGAGCACGATAAGGTCGGGAATCTGACAAAAGTTTACTTTCATTACGCCTAATTTTAAAGTTAGGCTCGAGAGGAGTGGAACAGTTCTTGCTTTTCTTTATTCCAAACCTATCAACAAACTTCTTGACATAGCTTTCTTGAGATAGAAAAATCCCATCATTCACCTTTTTCACTTCCAAGCCAAGAAAATGACTTAACTCTCCCAAATCTTTCATCTCAAATCGAATAGAGAGTTCAGCCCGAAGCTTAGCAACCTCTCGTTCATTATTACCGGTAATGATCATATCATCCACATATAATAAAACAATCATGTGTAGTGATCTTTGCTTCTTTACAAATAAACTAGAATCTGAGTTAGAAGCAAAATAACCACAAAATTGTAAGTACTCAGCAATCTTACCGTACCATGCCCTCGGAGCTTGTTTAAGGCCAAGAGAGCCTTCTTAAGTTTGCACACATAATTTGGTGAGTTAAAGAAACATAGCCAAGTGGTTGCTCCATGTAGATTTCCTTATCAATCTTGCCATATAGGAAAGCATCAAGATGATATAACTTCCAACCAAGAGATGCCGCCAAAGAGATCACTACCCGAACAGATGTCATTTTTGCTATACCGGGCTAAATGTCTCTTGCAACAAGCCTTGCTTTGAATCTATCAATACTCCCATCTGCTTTCTTTTTTAATTTGTACACCCATTTGCAAGACACCAGCTTCACATCCTTGGGCTTTGGCACAAGATCCCAAGTTTTCATTTTTTATAAGTGCATGCATCTCTTCATCCATGGCTTCCTCCCATTTTTTAACATCTTTTGCTTCATCAAAAGAAGAGGGCTCATTTTCATAAATAGGACAAGCACTAAAGCAATGACAAGTGCTTTCCAGATTATCATCTCGATAACGAATCGGCTTAATGACTTGCCTTCCGAATTGAGTAATTCTTGGAGCATTTATTTCCTCCAAGATAGCATTCTCCTCTTGCTCCACTTCGCGACAATTTACTTCGCTCCCCCTATCACTAGACTCCCTTACACTACTAGAAAATCAGCCTATAGCGACGGTCGCCGACAGTCGCTATAGGCCAAAAGATCGTCGCTAAAAGATTTAGCGACGGTCGCCGACCATCGCCATAGACCGGTAAAAGATTTACCGGTCGGTAAAGCCTATAGCGACGGTCTTTTGGCCTACAGCGACGGTCACCGACCCTAGCTATAGGTCATGGCAAAATCGTGTATTTGCTCTTTACTAACGGTCGCTGAGAGTTATTGCTACGGTCATGACCGTAGCTATAGATGTCTATAGCGACGCTCGGTGACCATCGCTATAGGGATGTATTTTATAGAACACTATAGCTACGATCGATGACCGTCGCTATAGCTTTTTCATATTTAAAAAAAATTAATAATGCACATTTATTCAGCAAACACAAATACAATATAAAATAAAATATAAAAAATATTATATACATCATTTAAAATCATTCACATTACAACATTACAATATAATAAGTTGAATAATTCATCTCCTCATTCACATTACAACATTATATACATCTTGCTCATGATTCCAACTTCTAACTTGTCAAATATATGAGGAGACCGACCCAATCCCTCACACTGTCCACAAATAATGTCCTACTACCCAAAATGATGCACTTTAGCACACTTCCAGGTTGTAATAACTTTCAAAATTCCAGATCTTGCCTAGTTTCTCTACACCAACAACAATTACTCTTTTCGAAATAATCTTCTGAAATAACCACGTTTGTGCACTTTAGTCTTAAGATCCTTATCTGAAACAAAAAAAAAATAAAATGTTAATGACCAACTTGGAAACTAGAGACAAGTAAAATAATAATGACTACGGGATATGTCTACTCTTGGAGATCATCCCTTCGGGACAGACTCATTCCAAAATAAAGATGAAGAGTAATGCATGGATCGAAGGTATTTATTTAGGGGGGATTGGGGAAGTTGAAAATGAATGGCTTCAATTATCAGAGCAGAATGTAAATGAATCCCATATGACAACGAAAAAGAATCAAGACAATAAGGGCAATAAAGAAAGAAACGAATAATAACGACGAGGATAATAATATCAATAATAATAATTATTATTATTATAATAAACCAAAAAAAAATTACAAAAAGAAATAAGGAACTGATGCTACACTTTGCAGCTATATATATCAAAATTGCCTAATGCCTGCGTCCTGCACTAGAGGAAACATTAAAGTAAAACCTGTCCAACTAATGCTACACTTTGCAGCTATATATATCAAAATTGTTCAACTAATGCTTACCACTAACTGACATGAAGTGAAGGCAATTAATTAATAAAATTTACTACTACTTTTCACCTCAAGAGTTCACAAAAAACAACAAACAGTCTTTAAAAAGAAGTTGAACAGTAGTAACTAAAAAAGAAAAAGATATAGTTATCATGTTAGTTTCAAATTTGCAGCTATAAACAACCAATACCCAGTAGTTCCTAGAATCAGAGCATTCTTTGATCCAATCATTCGAACCACAACTGAAGCAACCAATGAAAAAGCTGCGAAAGACAATACAATATCCCTAGGGAAATAGTTCCCAAGTTTCCCTCCTGAAAAACATAAACCATATATTCAAACCAACCAACCCACTAAAAAAAAACATACAATGACTGTTACCACACTAGTATTAAGAGATAAAAACTCTTTAACATTCAATTTTTTAAGAAGACATGCAACATTTATCTTCCACTAACCATACTAAAGCAGTTTCCCATATAAACCTCCAATATTATCAAAATTACATAATTTACGTTCATATATTTTGAGTTATTGAAATTGATATTTTAAGAACATACAATGTATGTGATAATAGTGAACTAATACTGAAGGATGTTGTATGAAGGAACTTCAATGTTTTAACTGATAGGAAAATAATTAGTGCAGGTACATCTACAAAATTGATCCAAACATACAAAATAAATTACTACTCAAAAAAATACTTTGGACATAATGTACTATTCATCTTAGCATGAGTGGTAAAATTTGCATATAAACATTCATGTGAATCATGTCAAATACTGAATCTTCATAAATGAAGTTCATCATCTGTTGAACTATTCTTGACATCAGGATATATAAAGAAGACAATGACTAAATATTAAACTATTACAGTCAGCATACTCTCTCTGAATAATAACTAATTGATGCAAAGTAATGGCTTGATTCATTTGCTACAGTTAAAGAATGCAAAATGCTTTTGGTTTGACAGACAACATCTTCCAGGGGATTGGCAACTAAACAACGGTTCAATTTCTTGCAATATTAGCCTATTAGGTGACAACCACAATAATCTTTTCACAAATGGCAGTCTAAATCAAAAGAATAATTACCTGAACAAAGCTTCTGTCTTTTGCCCAGAAACAAGAGCAAAATTGTCATAATCAGTAGCAATAACGTCGTAAGGCCCCTTAGGAATGAATGGTAATGTAGGAAACCTAAGGTAAAACTTCTCTTTGATCATTTCTCTCTTTTCTAGATCTGTTTCATTTTTCTCCGTATATTCTTCTGATAGACACTAAACATTACCCCTTATACCAGTAATGTATCCATCTGGACCCCCATGAACATAAAAGGTATCGACCTGGATAGCAGGTTTGTCCGCATTGAATGTATATACTCCCTGCAATGGAATATTTTAGAGGTCAAAAAGGTTCATATTTTCCCTTCAAATACCCATATACTGAAGAGAAATGCCATTAATTTTCAAATTATGCCAATACTACCTTTTCAATGTTTTTTATATAATTGTGACATGTCTATATAGTATACTGGACCATTACGCATGTTTAGACCTACGTCTCTGATTAGCTGACCAAGAAGTTTAGTATAGACTGGTATGTATCATTACACCAACAGGAACCACAAAAATGGAAGTTTGGAATGGCTCGTTGATAAGCCAAGTCCAGAATGTTAAGGAAATGAACCAATCTGTACCTTATTGCAAACTTGTGCCCCTAAGATGAGAATTCTTCATCACATGTCAAAAATATACAATCCTTCTGCATTTACCTGGGTGCAGTGGCAATCTTCTTGTCCTTGTCCCGCAAACCCACGCTTAAGTGAAGCTACTTCAAACCATCTTCCTGAATATCTTACTGGGTCGAAGTTCTTTGCTGTCATACCTCTCATCATCATAAGCATCCCATTTCCATCTTCAGATGTGGCATCAAGTGGAAGAGTTGCCACAGAGTCTGCAGCATTTGCAAGACCAAATAAGTCATGGCGACAAGAAAGATCTGCTCCTAAAACCTGCCAAAGAGATCAAAGGATGTTCAAAGGAACGGTTAATTTTAACAACATTGATAAATCATCTGTCCAATTCAAACTAGTTTACTTCACAGTAATTATCATGTTTTCTACTGATCCTCCTAACTCAAAGGATGTTCAAAGGAACGGTTAATTTTAACAACAATGATAAGTCATCTGTCCAATTCAAACTAGTTTACTTCACAGTAATTATCCTATTTTCTACTGATCCTCCTAACTCAAAGAAACAGACTAACAGCACACCATAACATATTTATACAAAATATATGAGATCTGAAAGGGATGAAAACCTCATCGATCAAGATATTTTAACCAGGCCAGCAAGAGTTCTTGAAAAACATTGAGTATAATCTTCTCATTACAAATTTCAGGATGTCCTACATCTGTAATTATGTTCTTGAGAGAATGCAATGCTACTGACTGAAACAACCGTAAATGGGTCTCAGGCTTTCTTTTGTATCATAACATAAAAGCTGGTATGACTTAAAGTAATAAAGCATAAACCTGATTTGTTTGAGAGAGAAGTACAAAAGAAGCTGCAAGGCCTGATAAAGCATTTCTGAGTAAAACCTTGTTTGATATAGGTTGCTCAAATGAGCAGTTCATGTTTAACTTCCCTGGAACACCCCTATATGGACAAACAGAAAAAGAAGTGACAGAAGTTGCATCCATGAACAAGAGATGAAGTTAATAATTAATATATAAAGTAGACAGAAATGGCTCAGCATAGCTTCAATAAGCCTTCATTCCAACTTCAGAGTAACTTAATTAGTGAAGAACGGAAAAAAAAGGTGTAGACAAAGCGAGGGATAAACAGAAAATTTTAACTTTCCTCTATAAGCTACACATATTGAACAAGGTAGTAGCATTGACCTACAATTTAGTCAACTCATTGCATTGTGGAGATCTTCTGTGCACCAATCATTTCATCAAATAATTAGGAAATAGAGTAACCGCGTATAAATTAATGTTAATTAGATATACCAAGTCCCAACTGGGTTTGGATCAAAAATAGGTATATGAATGAGGAAGAAGCGATCATATTCCCTTCCAATTTCCACTATATTCTCAGCAATATCAATTAAAAAGGAAGATAAGAGAAGTGCAGGAATGAGTGAGTGAGTACCTGGGGATGCTGGGGATATTGAAATTAGTTGGAAAATGCGAGTGAAGGAGAAAAGGGGATGATTGCCCAACTGAAACACCAACAACATTATTATTATTATGATTATAAACCATTAGTATTACACTATTTCTCCCTCCCTCCCTCCCTCCCTCCCTCCCTCCCTCTTTCCTTTATCTTCTCTCTGCTAACCTAAATCAATCAACCATGAAACTTTTCATTAAAACAGTTACAATTGTATTACTTTTCTTTTAATAATAATGTAACCCTGGAATATCCCTGTGCAGAGACCTACTCAAATTAGGTAATAAACTAATAATACAAAGATAAAACTATTCAAACGTATCTGATACAGAAACATGTATACATAAAGGTGGATTTTAGCTCAGTTTCACTTTAACGTGATTTGGTTCAATTTGGTTAAACTCCATCTGTGAATTATATAGTACCAACTAATAACATTTGGCTCTTAATCACTTGAAAACAAAATTGTACCAACTCCCAAAGGTCAATCCCTTCAAATTTTAGGCCTATTTTGGTTGCCTTCTTTCTGCTACTATGAATACCCCTCGCCACAATCCTACTTGACAAATTACAGTCTCACTTTTTTTTTTTCAAAAACAGAAGTCTAAATCTATACAAACTAAAAATACTACTACTAAACTGTTATGATAAAAATTTAAATAAATACAGCAAACAAATTGTCAATTGGAGAGGAAGAGAGAGTAAAAGCACACCATCCGAAGTCGTTTCCAAGCGACATAGTTTGACCGCCCTCGGAAGGAAAGAGAAACGCCGACTGTGGACCAAGCTTCATCTTCTGCCTCTGAACATCGCTGCTAACAAGCATCTGATAGTACTCTAAGCTTCTCTTCTCCGGCCAATCTCCTCCTCCTTTACTCCTCGAAACTCTAAATGCCTTCACTTCGTCAGAATAATACCGATGAATCAGCCTCGAAGAATACGTCACCGCCATTGCACATTCAATAGCCAAAAAGACCAAAACGATCAAAGCTCGAGTTGCTGCCATTGCAGCTCGAATCACAGTAAATAATAGCTAAAAACGAGATCTGGGGTTTTTAGATCATAAACGATTTAGTAGGTATCTCATAAACGAGATCTGAGAAAGTGTTAGAAAGGAGGGAGATGACTTGAGAGGAAGACTATAATTTGGGGGGAAAATTGGACTGAAATATTGAAATGATTTGGGAGAAGATGAAAGGAGTTTTTCTTTAAAAGACCTCTATATCGACGGATTCTGTGCCGACCATCGCTATATATACTTTATAGCGACGGTTCCGTGCCGACCGTCGCTCTTACTCGTCGCTATATGTCGAATTTCTAGTAGTGTTAATTTTGAAAAAGAAGAGATTTTAGACATCACTGGTGATGACGGTGATGATGAAATATTAGAAGAGGTAGGAGCCGGCAAACTCATGGGCAATTATTCATGTTCTTCAATTGTTGAAGGAGCACCAAAAGAGACACCACCGGAGCTATAATAAGATGACATTTCATCAAATACCACATCCCGAGAAACTTTACATTTCCGAGTTTCAAGGTCCATGCATTTCTACCTTTTTTTTCTTTCATCATAACCAATGAAGATACATTTTCTCGTCTTGGCATCCAATTTAGATCTCTGTGAATCTGGAATATGAACATAACAAACTGAACCAAAGACCTTGAAGTCTTTCACATTGGGCTTCTCGTTATACATCATCTCATATGGAGACTTCAAATTAATCGGGCTAAGAGGGATCCGATTAATCACATAAGCTGCACAAGTCATACCCTCTGCCCATAGGAATTTGGCTAAATTTTTGGCATACAACCAACTCTTGCACGTCACAGTGAGATATCAAATTTTCCTTTCTGCTATGCCATTTTGCTAAGAAGTGTCAGCACAAGTAAGTTGCCTCCGAATGCCATGTTTCGAGCAAAAGATATTGAACTCTCGAGAAGTATATTCTCCTGGTCCTCAACCGCTTGATCTTCCTTTGGAGCTCACCTTCAACCTTCTCTTTAAATTCCATAAACCTGAAAATCACTTCAGATTTTCTTTCCACAAAGTACATCCAAGTAAATCGAGTAAAATCATCAACAAAGACTACCATGTAACGATAACCAGAAAAGGTGCATGTACAAGTAGGACCCATCACATCACTATGAATAAGCTCCAATGGTGCCTCATATCTTGTTCGGGATCTATCAAATGGAAGACGATGTGCCTTACCATATTGACAACCCTCATAAAGTTCTCCATTACTAAAAGTAGTAATATGAGGCAAACCATCAACCAAATTATTATTCACAATGACTTTTAACTTAGGTGCCCCAGTCTAGCATGCCAAAGAGAAACACTATCATTTGTACTCATTTTATCAACATAAGAAGTTGAGGCAGATAGAACAAATAAATCTTTAACTCTCTTACCTAGTGTGGACAACATCCCCTTCTACCTTGGATACATTTCGAAAAAATTTTACCTCGTTAGGCCCGAACAAAACATAGTGACTAGAATTTACCGCATTAGCCACCGAAAAAAGATTCTTTTTCATCCCCGGCACATGATACACACTCTTTAGAGTGATAGGATCACCATTGATGTTGAAGGTGACGGTACCTTCCTTCTCTACCGGATGAATTGTATTATCCGGAGTGATAATAGCCTCATTACCTTCATAATTTTGAATACAAGAGAATTTGGTATCGTCGCCGGTAAGATGATGACCACAACCGGAGTCCACGATCCAATCTTCCTTGAAGTTGATGGTAGCACAAGCATTGACTGAGGTAGTTTCTGCTGAGAAACAATTACCCCAATTTTCTTCGACCTCGCCATTTTTATCAGCTACATTGCCACCTGTTCAGCTTCACTCGACAATTTTTCCTGATGTGCCCAGTATTATGACAGCGGTAGCATTTGACACTGCTTTTGTTGCCATTCTCGATTCTTGATGGCTCTCCATCTCCGTCTTTCCTTTTCTCTTTTTCTTTCTCCTTTCTGCTTTCTGTAAAATTTCTTCTTTCCGGAGAACAAGGCATCACCTTGAGAAGATAAAGAAACAGTCGCCATTTGTTGAGCTAGAGACTCTTGAGAAGAGAGAAGATTCTCAAACTCAACAAGAGATGGCTCTTGAGCCCACCTTTGAATAGATGTGACAAAAGGAATGTACTCCTTTTTTAATCCACGAATAATATTCCGCTTCATCCGTGCTTCCAAGATAGGTTCCTCCGAGTCAAGAGAAGAAATTTCTAAACAAAGATTTTTAATTTTCAAGAAAATTGAGAAATAGAGAGATCACCTTGAGTAGTATTCGCCAACTCATTCTCCAAATATTATAGCCGGGCAACATTCTTCTTGTTGAATAACCCATTAAGAGTATTCCATATCTCAAACGCCGACTTACACCCAACTATATGATCGAACAAATCATGAGAGATAGATCTCTTCAACACGAACTCCGCCTTTGCATTAGAAGTCATCCACTTCTTTACAACATCAACATTATTTTTCAGTGGGTGTAGGAGCCACCTTATCATCTCCACCAACAACCTCCCACAAGTCTTCTCCTAGAAGATAAGACTCTATGCATGACCTCCATACCTTATAGTTAGATTGATTGAGCGTCTCAATCCCAAGACCAACAACCCATCCGCTTGAATCCATTTTTGGAACGCCAACGAACTTCTTCACCAAGAGTGCCTTGATAAGATTCCAACTTAACACTCTTATAGCTCTGATACCATGTGAAGAAAGACAAATTCCAAATTTCGGAAATTGCTTCCTTAGAATAATGAAAAATAAATTTCCACTAGCCCAAGACTCACAACTGAAGTTGAAGAAGAACGAAGAAATTAGAATATATCTCCAAAAAATGAGGGAAGAAAAAAAACCTTTATTATGGAGGAATCTAAATTACAAGCTTACAACCAAAAGCTTATAAAAGAGAAAGCTTACAAAAGAGAAAGTAGGAATAAGCTTGCAAAGGTAGTTGTTGTTGTTGGTGATTTGTGTTTGTGTTGGCTTGGTGATTTTGGGTGGTGGGAGGGGGTGTATTTATAGGTGACTAGAGAAGGGTCTAGAAGCTCAAGGTAATTGAAAGTTTGGAAGGTTCAAGAATTCTAACTTAGTGATCATTGGTGAAGGTTCTAGATCAAGGTAGGTGGAGATTTGGAAAAATGAAGGTTCTAGATGATGGTGGAAGGCTCAAGAAGGATATCAAGTGCAAGCATGCTCTACAATGTTCTAGATATTGAAAATCTCAAATACATTAATCCTCACTACATCCCTCAAAATATAAAATATTTAAATTAATAATTAATTATTAACTCACAATTTATTTTATTTGTAAAATAATTTTGACATTCATAACTTAACAGGTTTGTGAATAATTAATGAAATTGGCAACGATACTATCAAACACTATTTCGTTACCAAAGTAGCATACGACAAAGGATCTAGCAACAATTTTTTCTAATTTTAGCAACAAGTTTTCGTTGATAATGACATTAAAATTCAATTTTTTTGGCAACAAAAAGTTAACACAATTACAGTGTGGAGGACATTGTTGCTATAAATAAAAGAAAAATGCAACATTTATATCGTTGCAAATCATAACAACTTTCGTTGCACAGATAAAACAAACAACAACGTATAGTGTCGTTGTAACTTTCGTTGCTCTCGAAAAACAATTAGCATCGTACAATAACGTTGCTAATTGATCATAATTATCTAGAACAAAACCAATGACAACGAATAATTTTGTTGAAAATTAATATATGACCGGTTTATTATGCACATTTAGCAACAAACATCGTTGCCAAAAAGAATACAATCAACAACGAAAACTAGTTAAGGTAACAAATTTCATACTGTTCAACAACGAAAAATATTGTTGGCAAATGTGTATCAAATGCAACAAATTTCATTTTCGTTGACACAAAAAAAAGAGATTCTTTTTGTTGCCAATTAGGCGGATTTTGCAACGAAAGTTATTTTCAGTAATAATTTCTTAATAAATTTAGTACAAAATATTTCGTTGCGAAATGATATTTGATTTTACATGAAAGCAAACTTTCGTTGCTAAATATCTCACTTTCTACAACGAAAAAAAAATTCGTTGCTAGACAATTAGCAACGCTCATTGCGCAACAAATGATTCAACGACAGAAAAATTGTTGCAAATGACCTTTGGCAACAAATTTTCACACATTTAGCAATGATAACCGTTTGTTGTCAAATGACCATTTTTTTGTAGTGAAGAGTTGACCGCAATGACTCATGAAGTTGAATCAGTTTCATTTGTTGCTATTCTTTAGGATTATGACCATTTCTTCATTCTATTTTTTAGGCACTTAGTTGTTATGCTATTTTTTTAGGCACTTAACTGTTATGCTTATCATGTAGCAGATCTTTTGCAATTCAGTTCTCATTGTGCTGTATAAATAGATGATTTGTTGCTCAATAAAAATATCCTTCAGCAGTCCCTAAATTAGCTTTCTTTCATTATCTCTAATCCTTAGTTTTCTGAATATCCAACAATATATATAAATATATATATATATATATATATATATATATATATATATATAATTTTTCAAAGAAAAAATCCTTTTATTTGAGAAAGGAATGACAAAAATTTGAAACAACAATTTAATTTTCTACTGATCCATTTGTGTGGTACATGTGAGCTTTTCAAACTTCTAATGTCTCGTGTGTAGGGCATGATGTTCCTCTTCTGTTTCAAATCGTGAACCATGCATATATGGTCCTCTTCCGTTTCAAATCGTGAACCATAAATAATACTTGGATCAAGAAAATACGGACCCCATTTGTTTAATAAAATTAGTTGAAATCTTCATGGAAAGCAAACCTTTTATTTAGTTTCCTGGTAAAGTAGCAAATTAAAAGAATCCAATGAAGAAACACAAATTATACCCTTTTCATTTCAAAATAGAAAATCATTATTATTTTTTTTAAATTTGATTTAAGCATTTTCAAAATTCATAACTGATATAATTTATATATAATTATAAAAAATATATATTTTCTAAACAGTTTATAATATTTATAATTATATTAACAAATGAATATACATATATATATATATATATATATATATACTTTTGAGTTTGAAAGATTCTAAAATTGACTTTAAACAGAATAATAACATTATATTTAAAATGAACAGAGTAAACAAGAACACACCAACAAGACAAAACAAGAAGAGAGCAAAATTTCAAACGAATAATTACTCTTTTAATTTTCTATGACCTTAATAATTATTCTTTCCTATCTCATTTAATTCTTTAGATACATTTTTTGTAACTCTTTTATTTCCAATAAATATATTAAATAGATTATGATGGTATAAAAGCATCTCCAAGAGTAGCAGTAAAAAAAACTCTTCAAATTAAAGTTTATTGATCTACGTGACAATTTGAAGAGTATTTTTTGCTACTTTCATATTTTGTGTCTCAACAGTCTCTTCAATTTAATGAGCTGTACATCAATCCCATCAAGCGTAATAAGTGTTTTTAGCCTTTAATAGTAGATTTGAAGAGTGACAAAGAGGTTGCAGATTTGAAGAGTGAGAATGAGGTTGCAGATTTGATGACTAAGGTTGAAGAGACTGTTGAAGATGGTTTTTCTGATGTGGTTCACCTATTTGAGTATCCCAAAGTAATTGATGAGGCTGTTGGAGATGCTCTAAGAGGAATAATAGGATAAATGTAGTTACTAATATAGAAATAGGATATTTATTTTGGACTATCCAAAAAATAAAATTATGATACTAACTCCGTCCCATAATAAGTGTTTTTTTAGCTTAAATCACACATACCAATACACAAGTTAAAATGACAAAAGCACCCTTAATATACTTTCTTTGGAGTTGAAAAGTTAATGAGTGTCATTTAATTGTAATGAATAACGGAGGAATACCAATGGTTGGAACGTAATAAATATCATTGGTTGCATAAGGGCATATATGGAAAAATATTGTAAAAAATGTATTGGAGTTCTAACACATCACTTATTTTGGGAAAAAATATTAAGCCTAAAAAAGCACTTATTGTAGGACGGAGGTAGTATTTAATATGAAACGGAAGAGTAATATACTATGAACTTTATCATGTCATTTTATAGTCTAAAAATAAAAGCATGTGACCAAGAAAATTAAATCTTCTTTCACTACATTACCTTGGTCACGTGTAAGTTAATTAAGGCTTTATGGTTTATACTGTGGGAGACCGCGCAGATATTACCTACAATATGCTATCTATAAATTATAAGGCTGAGTATCACGGCTTCAGATCATCAATCCTTTTGGAAGAGAAAAAGATACTCTTGCACTACAGAATAGCAAAGCGAAAATTATTCACATTTTCCAATTTTTCACCCCAAATCAGAAAAATGACCCTCGTTACATTTACATCCATGGCCATCACCCAAAAACGCAACATAATGAAAGACCTCAGCCTACATTCAAATGCCTCACTACGCTCCAACTATCCTACTAAAGATTGCAGTGTTTTACTCGTAGGTTTCGAACAAGCACTATTTCCTTTTCTTTATAAGTAATTCTAGTACCTAATTTGCATTTTATTTTCATAAAAAATGAACTCCTATAATTTTCTTGCAGGATGATTTTTATACGAAGCACGCACAAAATTTGACGGATGCTAGGCATTTGCTCAAGAGTAAAGTTGGTGAACATTCACGGGAAGGTTTAGTCATGGTTGATATGATGCAACGACTAGGCATTAACAATTACTTCCAAGAGGAGATTGAATTATTTCTGAATTGGCAGTATATGTTAATGACAGACACTCGTGTTCATCATAAAGACCTTTCCGAGCTTTCCCTTTGCTTTCGACTGTTGAGACAAGAAGGTTACTATATGTCTGCAGGTAGTGTATATATATATTTGCCCTTTCCTTCATATTTATTTGTCACTTCTTCAACTTCATGATTCGCTTGTTCTAACCTTTGAGCATAAAAACCAGATCGTGTTTTTGGACATTTTAAGGGAAAAGATGGTCAGTTTAAGGAAATAGTTGGAGAAGACATTAGTGGATTAGTGAATTTATATGAAGCATCACAGTTAAGCATGAAAGGAGAAAATATACTTGAGGAAGCAGAAAAATTTAGCAGCCGGCTTCTTAATGAGAAAATGACGTTTGTAGATCAAAATCAAGCTACAACAGCTAGAAATACGCTCAAAAATCCTTTTCACAAGAATCTAGCGAGATTCACAGCAAAACACTTTGTCGGAGATTTAAATTGTGAAAATGGATGTGGAAAAGCGTTGCAAGAACTAGCAAGGCTGGATAACAATGTAATACAATCTATACATCAAGGAGAATTACTTCAAGTTTCCAGGTATTTCACATTAAGAGAAATATATATATATAATATATATATATATATATATATATATATATATATATATATATATATATATATATATATATATATACACGGTCCGGATCAAGTGCATACCTTATGTTACTCACCTGTGCTCACCCCCCTTTAGCGACCGACATGGCGACAGTTTCGGTCATACAACCGTCGTCTATACTTTTAGCGACGCTATATGTTGTCCGTCGCTAAAAATATAGACGACGATTGTATGACTGAAACCGTCGCCGGGTTCGTCGCTAAAGGAGGGTGAGCACGGGTGAGTAAGATAAGGGGTATGCACTTGATCCTTGCTCTCTCTCTCTCTCTCTCTCTCTCTATATATATATATATATATATATATATATATATATATATATATATATATATAGGGAATGATCCATAGCATCTATATGTTATGGGATAAAAAGTAGCATATAGGCTCTAATCCGTCCGTTTTATTAATGAATGGCTGAGATTGAGAATGTGGAATTACCATCCGCTAGTAATTCTAGCGGACGTATTTAGTATGTTTTCTGGGCGCTTATGCCCCTTCAAATGCAGCAACTGCACTATCCGCTAGAATTACTAGCGGATGGATATAATCCAATTAACCCAAAACAAAAGATTTCCTTCTTGTATTTAATATCCCTGCAAGTCTTTCACGGATTGTACAATACTGCTAAACCCAATATACTTACAGACGAACTAATGACCAAATGCATTACTGCAATAGTTTCCCAATTCGAAAAGAACACAAAAAACTCTGTTCTTTGGTTTGACAAAGCTATTGATTGTGGGATTTGGCCTGTGAGATTGTTGATTGAGAGATCAATTGTTACTTTTGCTGGAATCTTTTCCAAGAAATCTGAAGGGAGTGACCGAAAAATCTTGTTGTAAGAAAGATTCAAGTAATGTAAATTCTCTCCACCAAGTTCAAGAGGCAAAGACCCATTAAACATGCAAATTTGAAGAAAGATCTAAAACTTCAACAGATTGAAATCCACTTGGAATAGAACCCGAAAAATAATTACTTTTCAAAGAAATAACAGTGAGATTCTGCAAATCAGAAAGATAGATGTGGTGCCAATTTGGGCAATTTGGTGTGGTGCCAATTTGGGCACAAGTTATGCCGGTCCATGAGCATGGGGTTATGTCGTTGTAATTCCAATTTTCAAGAGCTGATAAAGGGTAACTAGGAATGGAGTATTTGAAAGAAAGTAAGTGAGTGCCATCATAGTTTAGAGCAGAAGAGGAAGCTAAAAAAAAGGATGAAAAACAGAGAAAGGAAACAATAAAGATGGTGATTATTACTTGTTGTGAAGCTCATAATTGCTTGTTCTGTTTGCACATCTTTGTTACATGTTCATATAACTTCGGAGAAAGAGAGAGAGGTTAACCAACTATGGCTATAGTTGTTTTGGTGACCAAAAAGATAAAGGTTTGAGTAGAAATACAGAGAAAAGAGTATAAATGGTGGAAAGTTGTTGGGAAAAACAGGGGAAGTGTAGGAGAGTACCGTCCGCTAGTAATACTAGCGGACACTGTACTTACTGTATTCTGGTCTACAATTTGGTCTATTGGAAGGGCTTAATTGTCCGGATTTTATAGTAATTACATCCGCTAGTAATACTAGCGGACGGTATTTTCCCATACTAAATCCCAACCTTTCATCTATAAACGTACGGATTAGAGCCTATATGCCATTTTTTATCTCATAGCATATAGATGCTATGGATCGCTCCCCTATATATATATATATATATATATATATATATATATATATATATATATATATATATATATATATATATATATATATACGGTCCGGTTCTTAAGCTCACTCCTTATCTAACTCACCTGAGCTCACCCCCTATTTAGCGACGGAAACGGTGACGGTTCGGTCATACAATCGTTGTCTATACTTTTAGCGACGGACAACATATAGTGTCACTAAAAGTATAGACGACGGTTGTATGACCGAACCGTCGCCGTTTCCGTCGCTAAAGAGGGGTGAGCTCGGGTGAGTTGGATAAGGGGTGAGCTTAAGATCCGAACTCTCTCTATATATATATATATATTTGGTTTCTTCTGTAAATTTATTATTTATATGATTATTTAATTATCTCTCTTTAATGTATACATCATTGTCCCGTAGTTGGTGGAAGGACTTAGGATTGGCAAAGGAGCTGAAATTGGCTAGGGACCAACCTCTAAAATGGCATATGTGGCCCATTGCTATGCTTACGGATCCTAGTTTATCTGAGGAAAGAATAGAGCTCACAAAACCAATTTCTCTTATTTACATAATAGATGATATTTTCGATGTTAATGGGACCATTGATGAGCTCACACTTTTTACGGAAGCTGTCAATAGGTATGCCCTAAAGGAAGAATGTGTTGAAAATTTGGTGATAATGAGTTCAATTGAATTTGGTGTTAATGAGTTCAATAATGCATACATACAGATGGGATATTGCTGCCATTGAGCAACTACCAAACTACATGAAGAAGTGTTTTAAGGCTCTTCATGAAATCACTAATGAAATTGGCTACAAGATATACAAGAAACATGGGCTGAACCCCATAGAGTCCCTCAAGAAAACGGTATATAAACTTTCCCCTTGAAGTTTTCTTATATCAATGCATATTTGAAAAAGTATTAAATAATATCATTATACTTGCAATCATTACATATCTCATTATGATCTTTATTTAATGTTATAGTGGTTTAGTTTATGCAATGCATATCTTGTAGAAGCAAAATGGTTTGCTTCAAGGCGGTTGCCACCTGCAGATGAGTACTTGAAGAATGGAATTGTTAGTTCAGGGGTACATGTCGCTCTGGTCCACATGTACTTTCTCCTAGGGGGCGGTTCAACCAATGAACATGCCGACTTTTTAAGTGAGGATTTAGGCATTATATCTTCTGTGGCAGCAATACTTCGTCTTTGGGACGATTTGTTAAGTGCCAAGGTAATAAAAGTTTCATGTATTAGTTTAAAATACCAAGTAATACTAGGTAATAAGACAAAAATTGTCTAGTTTAGCTACACATAACTTTACAGGGTTGTACGGTATAATTCTGTAGAGTTGTCTAAGTAAACTAGACATTTTTTCATAAATATCACCTACATTTCAATATAACGAAATGCCTTTGGATAGGACATGTCATAATATAAGCTTAATTTGATTGATAGGATGAGAATCAAGATCGCAATGATGGATCATACATAACGTGCTATTTGAAAGAACACCAAGGTACTTCATTTGAAATTGCACGAGAACATGTTCTTAACATGATTTCAGAGAATTGGAAATGCCTAAACAAGGAATGTTACTCTCCAAATTCATATTCAGCAACTTTCATAAAAGGGTGTCTAAATCTTGCAAGGATGGTTCCATTGATGTGTAGTTATGATGAAAATCAAAGTGTCCCAATCCTTGAGGATTATATGAAATCAATCCTCTATGATAATACACCATTAGAGACTATAAATAGGGATCAACAGTGTCTAGTATAGAGAAGTAAAAATTGAGATCCCCAACACAATAATGATAAGAACATTATTCACTAATTTTTAGTTTTGATTTGAAGCATTATTTGGGGAAGAGAAAGAAGAATTGCGAGGATGCCAATAGGCTCCAATGATAAAACTGATTGAGGGCCAAAATTTTCTTGGGAGTACTGTGTTGTATAAGGTTACCAATGGACTATTGTAAAAATGTCCGGTTTCATGTTTGTTTAAAACAATAAAAGTTTGATTTCTGAAGTCATAAAGTATTAGGTTGATAGCGCTTGAAAAAGGCCTCTTGTGTTTCTAATCATTTCATGTAATTTCTTTTACATGCCATTACCTACACAATGTTTAAAATAAAGTTCATTAAAATTCTTCTGACAAGTCATTTCCCTACATATATGATACTTGTATACAACACATGGCACAAACAAGAACAGATTCACAGAAGAACAAATTCACAGGAGAGACCAGATATTTAAAGTTAGCACAATTGCCATATTTTTGATTGGTCATAATGTTCAATTCTTGAATTGTCTTACAATTGTAAGCTAGTATCTTTCTCGAGCTATACCCAGATTAATTAATATTTTTTTCAAAGGATGTAGAATTGTTAGAATATAGATCACACACACGCACACAAACGATAGAGAATTAAGAAAAACATAAGAGATTTACGTAGTTTTCCAATTCGGCCCGAGCTCCGCTAGGCTCCGCACTAGCCTTTTTCAGCGGCTTCCATATTATGAGTCACAAGTTTCCAACAAGAAGTAAATGGCTAAAGGAATGTATTTCATCCCACAAAATTAGTATTACGATGCATCAATTTAATAATGTTTGATATTTTAAAAGAATAAAATGTCAATTTTACATGGAGAATCGGGTATTTTATATCATCAAATGACAGAGATACTCTCATGAAATAGGCGCATGACTAGCTTGTGAGACTTAATTGGAAAAGGTTCAATTCAATAAACAGAATTGACACTAATACTATCATTGGTCAGCATAAATTAAATTCTAATTTTTTATACTCAAAAGAATAAACAAAAAGTACATAAAAATAAAGTATAAATATGTGATTTAGTAGGATCCATTATATATATATATATATATATATATATATATATATATATATAATATAATATAATAATAATAATAATAATAATAATAATAACAAGACTCGTCACTATATAATCATATGGATCACTAATAATTAGATAAATTTTTAAAAAAAATTCTATTCTCTTTAATTTCTCAACTCTATATTTTTTCCAATTTGTGTTTAAAATATAATTTACTCATTCTTTTGAGAACCGATGGATGGAATACTTGAGAATTCTCTACCTAAATGGATGAATAGACATAAATGGACAAGTGCAGGGCGAATATTGTTAGCCTCACATTTGGCCGAAGAAAAGGCCACATATGTACTTATGCATGAACATTATAATTATTTTCAAACCTAATTAATTGGTCCAACTTTTGAGATGCTCTCCATTTGCTTCTCTTGAGAATGGAATAACGGTGTTGCTTGCCCTTCAAACAATTGGTGCATACAGTACTAGACTGAGGAAGCTTGGGCAGGCCTCTCACCATTTTCTTGAGCTACAAAGTTTTGAGACTTTTGTGACTGAGATGACCGAATCTACAGTGCGAGAGATATGATAGGTCTTGAGTTGTTTTTTGAAGACAAATTTCTTTTGTTGGTTGTGCTTTAGCAGGCTGGGAATTAGCTAACAGGATAAACATCCTATTAGCAATCATGTCAGTTTGGATGATCAGATCGACCTTTTGTTGGATGATAAATCCAGCACTTTTCTGACTGAATCAAAATTGCTAGCCCTTTTTCCTGCAACTGCCCTATACTTAAGAGATTATTCTGCAGCTCCGGCACATAAACACATCAGTTATGATATGGTTGAAGCCATCTAAACACAGTCTCACATTTCCTTTCCCAACGACACTCATCTTCATGTTGGTTTCAAACTTTACCATTTGCTTAAACTCTTCATTCAGTTCATAAAACATGACTCGATCGGTCACCACACATGTGGTTGCTGTAGCCTGAATCAAGGAACCATGCATCTCCTCTGTTTGCACCATGTATCTCAACGTAGGCCATAAGCAACATCTCTTCAGTTTCATCTAACTCAGCTTAATTGACTTGTTTATCCCAAAGTGGACACTCATACTGATAGTGTCCATGCTTGTGACAATTATAACATTCGATGAGAGCCTTGTTAAAAGATCGACGACCCCTTCCTCTGTTTCTTCCTCCTCTAAAGTCAGCTCTTCCACGTCATCTGCCACCGTTTCTCTCTTCATATGTCACTTTGAGTGCCTGCTCTTCACTGGCCTGCCTTCGAAACTTTAGTTCGTGTACACTAAACGAACTCTGGAGTTCATCTATGTACTTAGATTCCTCGATTAAGCATACTATGTAGTTAAATCTCTCAGTCAAAGACCTAAGTATCTTCTCTACCACCGTGACATCATTCAACTACTCTCCATGTGCACGCATTTTGTTAGCTACCGACATAACCCTAGAAAAATAATCATTGACAGATTCACCTTATTTCATTTCTAGGGTTTCAAAATCCATTCTCAAAGCTTGCAGGATAGATTTCTTCACACGAGTGTTTCCTTCATATTTCTTCTTCATCAAATCCCATATTTGCTTTGACGTATCCTTGTTCAAGATTGTCTCAAGGATTGTCTTATCGATGGCCTGAAACAAGTAATTTTTCGCATTGAGGTCTTTGAGCTTTATCTCTTCGAGTCCTTTTTCTGTGCATCGGTTAAAACCACACTGGCTTCCTGTTCTGCAATTCCGGTCTCCACAAGTCCCCAATACTTCTTGGACCTGAGGAAATTCTCCATCAACATGCTTTAATGGTCATAGTGAACATTAAAATGTGGGATGGAAGGCTGGATGAAATTTCTTTTCTCGTCACTCGCCATGTCTCTCTCTCTTTCTCTCTTTTCTCTTCTCAGGATGCAAATCACTCAAAAACTGCAACTTTCTTTTTTAAGCTCCGCGGATGCCAGTATGTTGATACTAGAACAATTATTTATTGAAGAGATAATTTGGCTATAAATAGCCTTACAAAATAAACAAACACAGCCTACATTCTTAACTAGAAACGTGTACAAAGAACAACCCACATTCTCAACTAGAAACGTGTACAAAGAACAATTCAAACACTAACAACATTATCCTAAATAATATGACACTTATGAAAAGAAAGATAAATCTTAACCATAACACTTGCAACATCCAGCAAATGAGTGGCAATGTGTTTTATTCTGTTTAAAAGAGTGACCCAAATGGCTCAAATTCTACACATAGCAGACACAACTTCTTTTCCACAATATATCAGAATTTTTGGCAATTGGAGCTCTTTTTACCCTTTCTCTCTGAAAAGCTCACATTACCAAATTGCAGTGTAGTTTAATTATGTAATGAGATTTTCAAACACAGCTTGAAGTGTCAATTTATACAATTTTTTTATTTTTGACCATCTTTAAATAAAAACTTCATATAATGTAATCATTTCTGAATTTACTGGCATTACTGGGTGTATATTGTGTATTTGCTCACTCTAGGGGTTCGAACCATGATTTCTTATCGCAAACATAGGACATCCATGGGCGAAACTAGGGGGGTCATATGACCCCCCAATCCTGGAATTTGAAGCATGTTAATATTAAGTTAAATTTGATCTTTGTTATGAAATGATATTAATTTATTTGTTTTTTCATTTCTTTTCACCTATAATAAATTAACAATATTACTATAAGATAAAATAATGTTAAATATATTTGATAATTAATTAATTAATATTACACTCATTTGTCTTACTGACTTAATTATACATTGGTATCAATTTTTTTCTAAATGAGAATAACTTAATTCATTTTCTTCCTTTGAGTGACTACTCTCAGTTGTCTCCAAAGAAGATGACCAGAACCACAATATAAAGTTTTGAATATATAATATTACAATTTATAATTTATCTATAAAAATAGCTAATCAGTTGACTAAAAAATTCAAAGTCTGATTAATAGTCTCATAGTTCGGGGGCAATTAATATATATATATATATATATATATATATATATATATATATATATATATATAAAGTTATTAGACTCACAACTCATAGGTTTACGATGGTTGGAATAGAATGTTGTGAAATACTATAATTGGGCAAAATAAATTTGAAAGAAGCACTGCGCAAGCGTCAATAAATAATTTTTTTTATTGATGTATTTTGACCCCCCATTTAAAAATGTTCTGGTTCCGCCACTGAGGACATCTATTACTTTAGGTTGCTATAATTGTGATTTTGTTGGTAAAATGTGATATGAGATGCCCATTTCTATCTATACTTTTGTGGTATTTAAATGTGATAAGAGGTGTCTGTTTTATCCAGGCTTTGAAGGTATTTTTTAGGTAACTGTAAGTGTGATGTTTCAGCATCTCTCTCATATAACTATTTAGGCCATATAAGTCCTTCAAATAGTTTTGCTGTCTAATAATTATATTAGTCTCATTTCTTTTTATGAAATTGAATTATGTTTCCTTCTCTAATTCGTCAGGCTTATGCTGGAAGCAAAAAGATTGTTGGTGTCTTCTACAAGGAAAATGAATATGCTTCAATGAATGCCAATTTTTTGGGCTGTGCGGAGAATGCCTTAGGCATGCGTGAGTGGTTAGAATCACAAGGCCACCAGTACATAGTCACTGATGATAAACAAGGACCAGATTGTGGTAAGATACATTGATTTCATTAGCTACCTTTTTAGATCAGATTGAACAGGGCATGTGAGGAAGTTGTCTTTGTGAATCAGTACATAATTTTAGTATGAGATACTGTGACAGCGTAATCAATGTACTCATTTTTGTTTTAATTGATTGAAAAAATAAGTTTCATGAGTAATGTGACAATCCGAAAATTTAAAAATAATATTAAATAATTAAATTAGTTTAAAACTTAGAGTGAAAATAGAGGATTTATTTAAAATTTTAAGAAAAATCTATACGATTTAATAATTGAAATATAATATATAATAATAAATATGACAAGCCATATGAAGAAGGTTTATTGAATGTAGCAAGTCGTATTAAGAGGTTTAATAGACATTAAATTAAATGTCTATTCTAATATATGAGTATATAAATTATTTTATATTTATGAAGGATATGTATATATACGTAATATGATAAATATATTAAATTATATTTGCTATATGAATAATTTATAATGTGAGAATAAAATTATTAATTATTTTCTATATGTGATGTGTGCACTGTTTGGAGTAACTTGTAATTGGGAGTTAATAAATATGTATTCAATATTTATTTATTACGTGGGGAAATAAAATTGTTGGGAACAATTTGCGTAATGAGACAAAAAGAGGCGGGTTAAGCATATAATATTTATATATACTTTACCCAAGAGTATTAGAATAAATTCTTATATGAAACTAATTTAATAAAGAAAAGATACTATATTTACCGTAATATCTTAAAGAAATGAATAAATTCTTAATTGAATTTATGTTAATAAGGTATGGATATTATATTATAATATCTTAAGTATGTAAATAATTGTATTTGCATAAAAAATTATGTGTAGTATATTTATTTTACAATTATAAAATAAATATGTAATTTAAGTATGTTAGGATATGTTTTATATAATTTATATATCAAAGATGGGTTGTATAAATTCTATGATTTCATATGAATTAAATTAAATTGCTTAGACATTCAATTCCCCTAACTCAAACTCGAGTTATTATTTCAAAGCATATTAGTGGATAATTATTGTTGATTATTCCACATCTATGATTATTGATTCGCACTTAGTGCAAATTGCATATGTTCATCAGGTATGAAATGCTGATCACCTTCATTACCATAAGGTTCAGTTAAATTTGTTCATGGTCATTGTTGACCACCCAACAGTATTGATTTAGTCATTCAATTATTGAAATTGATTCATGATCTTTCACAATTATTATACATATATTGTTTAAAACCTGACAACATATATATATATATATATATATATATTTCTTTTCAATCATGATATATCTTCATTGTATTTAAACTTGTTGAGAAAAGTAGTTGCTCACTCTTGCTATATCATGATAACAAATTTAAGATTAAGACGAATGTTCAAGGAAAGACAGAGACACAAGCAAATGACAAGATTAGAGTGTTATGCAAGTTAACTATTTAGTTATCTGATATAAGTTATTTATGTAAAACTTTAATGAATCTAAAGGTATGTATGTAAGTTAAGGTTAGAAACCCTGAGAGATCATGTAGAATTATTTTAAAATGAACAATGTATGTATGAATATTCCGCAATAGTTATAGAATATGTATGAAGATGATGTATCGTGACGAATCAGGTCCGAGGTTCAAGGGACCCGGATTTGGGGGCGCTACAAGTTATATTTACAGGATTAAACTGAAATTCCGACAAACAGAGCAATTAAAATATGGTGTCTAAACTTTAGAACACCACCTCACCCTTTATTTTTTTCATCTGTGATTAGCAATAATGCCCAGAACAAGCATATGTCCAATGATGGAAGAGATCCCAACAGCAGCAAAACATAGGCAACAGAGCCCAACAACAGTAGAATCAATAGCAACACCAGTAGTAGTTGAAGCAGAACCATAACATCAAGAACATCCCAATTGGCAGTGCCACCAAGACCACAACAACAGAAACAAGCAGCAGTACTTAGTGCCACGCCCAAAAGAAACAAAGACAACAAGGAATAACAACACAGAAAGGGGAAGAGTACCCCAACCCAAAGCCATCAGCAACCCAAAACATATGTAGTATGGCATACTTTTTAGCTCCATAAATATTCCAAGGGAAAGGTATAGTTATACATTATCTATAAATGTGACTAAATTTTAATAATTCTTGAAGTGTGTTCATTATTCAATCAAGTGTGGTAAATCATTTACTAGATGATTTTATCTAGTTAATAATATTTGAGTTTTTTGTATTTCTACCATAATTTGTTATGGGGTCATTGAGTCACAATATATGTTGTTTGTAAAATCACTACAAGAAAACCAGCTAATTTTGACGAACATTTTCGTCGATATTAGTCTTATTCCGTCGGAATTAGGTTATTTACGAGGAAACTGATGAGTGAGATTTATACCTACGAATCAGTTCCTTTGTGGCTTAAGTTATTGCCTTTTTTCAGTCTCTTAGTTAGTTTTATTTATATTTTCATTGTTATTACGTTTAAGTTCTATCGACAGGCTTTGCAGATTGTTTCTAACTTTCTTGGTCATTTTTACTGTATTGGCGCCGCAGCGATAGTGTCATAATTGGAGCTGGCGCCGTAGCTATGACGCCCCCAAAATAGGTATTCATCACCCATCTTGAGTCACCAAATATATGGTACAGAATACAAATACAACTTAATAATACAACTATCGTGTAATATACGACAATACATAATCTAAGAGTTTTAATACGTATATTGTCATCTAGACAGTATACAAACTCAAAGGAGTTCTCATTACATTTATTGTCACACTATTTAATCAGAATAGTGAGGACTACTAATGCTATCATCTGGACCGTCACTCCTTTTCCCCGACTCGTCCCAGCTATATTATCATTTCCTGAAGAGAACAGTGAAAGAAAGGGTAAGCTCAACTAGCCCAGTAAGAAATATTATGACTAAGATAATGCAGAATAAATTATCAATAGTCTTCAACAATGTTAAACTGATAAAATACAATAGACATCAAGTTTAACTGTAGCGGAACAAGCAATCCATTAGAAGAGTCAAGTAGAGAATAAAATATACTATCTTCTATGATTTAAAAAGGTTTTCATCACTTTTATCGCTGAGACTTAGCTTAATAAATAAACCACATCATCGAATCATCCCTGCACTATGGGCCAAAGATATTCATTAAATCATTAATGGTCATAACTATACCGAATAATCCCTAGTCATAATCATACCAAGTCCATCTCTGCACGTAAGCCAAATATATACAACAATAAAACCAATAATCAACAATCCATCTTTGCACGTAAGCCAAAGATATACAATTCAATAATCAACAGTCCATCTTCGCACGTAAGCCAAAGATAACTTTCATCACCATATAAGCATGAGGATGATGACAATGATATAAACATTAATCAAACGAAAACAAGGATAAATATTACAGACTTTAAATTTATCCAAATATTATCAATCATATAAAAAATTCATAATCTAATATTATTAATGTCATAACAATATTTTAATCACTTCTTAAACTTATAAACAATTTATTTCAATTGTTTATACTTTACCAAATAATGCATTTAATCATTCAAAAATGTCATGCTCATAAGATTTCATCACCAAATGATCAAATCCCTCATCCAAAAATCTGACATATACCTTATATAGGATTTTCCAAGCCATAAAATCATATTTTCTAACTTTGTTACTTCACATAACATATTTAACTCATATGTTCGTAACTATACCATTTTCATAAAAAATACCAAATCAGTCCCAAAAATATTTCTTTTCTGGAATTTAGCAGAATATAGTCCCATAATGAACATATATTTTTCTCGAAATTTTTAAAATTCATTTACTATTTTTCAAAAATCAATTTCTAATTAATTCCTTAAGAAATTAGCTACCTCAAGTTTAACTCCAGAAATTCTCAACTCTTGGCAAGATCTTACACATGTTAACGTGAGCTTCCAGTTTAAATTTCATGGTCATCGGAGTTATAGAACTCCAGTTATAGCATTTTTCGTCGGAAAAAACCTAAATATTGAAATAGTCATAACTTGCTCATTTTAAGTTGGAATGAGCTCATTTTTGGACAGGAGGTACTTTATACCATATAATTTCATGTCCCAAAAGGCCAGAACTTTTCTCACAAATAAGTGGCCGAAACTGCCCTTTTAAATTTCTGGGCAGTAGCATTTTTCGAAATTTACAGCTTTTGACTCTTTTACTAAAATCAGTCCACACGAAAATCTACAACACCTTTTCCAGGTATTCCACTTGGATAAGTTAGGAAACTCATAGATCTAACTCTAGGACTTAACCACACTTAAAAATTCGAAATATAATATGAGATATGGTCAATTGAATTTCATGTTTCATTTTCACCAAAATCTAATTTTCAACCCTTTGTGATTTCTAAGAAACTTCCATGTTTTCACATAATAACCAACATAACTCATCATGAAAATGACATAATAATTCAATAAAATAAGTTCAAGAATAAATTTTAAAGATTTATAAGTTAATTTATCCTGAACTCAATAATGTCCAAATTGTCAACATAATACTTCTTTGTAGATTAAAATTCAAGAATGCTCAGAAGAATATTTTCATGAATAGATACTGGATGAAGCGCAAATATCAAGGATATTCCACTAATTTCATGGAGTATAGAAGTCAAAGCTTTAACCAACTGAAGTATAAGAGAATATATGAAACTGCAAATAGGATTTTCGCCCGCCATGCGGTAATCCACGTATACAGATCATTTCCACAATTTAATAAGGAATGAATACAAAGGATCATTCACCATGCATGTGGTAATCCACAAAGACAGGTTATTTCAACAGAATAATAAAGAATGGAATAACAGAAGAAATCACCATGCATGCGAGAGATCGCACCGACAGGTTATTCCCAACAGAATAATAAATAATGGAACCAGGTCAGGCGTAATACGCACCGACATAATATTCCAACAGAATAATAAAGAATGGAGTAACAACAGAAATCACCATGCATGCGATAGATCGCACAGACAGGATATTCCGACAGAATAATAAAGAACAGAATAACAACAGGATTTCACCATGTATGCGGTACTTCGCATAAACAGGTTATTCCAACATAATAATAAGGAATGGAATAATAGAAGAATTTCACCATGTATGCGGTACTTCGCATATATAGGTTATTCCAACATAATAATAAAGAATGGAATAACAGAAGAATTTCACCATGTATAGGGGAGTCCGCGTTTACAGGTTATTTCAATAGAGTAATAAAGAATGGAATAACAGAAGTTCTCTTCATGAATAAGAAAGAAATAACACCCCTTACGGGTACAACAAATAACATCTCTTACCTTAAAAGAAACTGGATATTGGAAAAGTGAAGCAGCAGAATATTTTTCTTCTTCTTTCTCTCTATAGATTTTCTCTCTATAATTTCTCTCTCTAGAGTTTCAGTGAATTCGTAAGAAATAATGAAGGAATGAGCTTCTATTTATAGAAAAACTGAAAGTTGTTCCTGGTCTTAACGAAGGGTCAAAATGACTCTTGATAATATTGAAGAGACAACTACTATTTGTGAAGGGGCAATTACCTGTTGGAACACCGAAGAGGTAAATAACTCTTGAAACACCGAAGGGGCAAATAACTCTTGGAAAACTAAAGGGACAAATAACTCTTGGAAAACTGAAGGGACAAGTTACTATTAAACTTTAAATCAACGATCCATATTGATTTACTATTATAATTTCAATCAACGGTCTGAAAAATTGGCACATCTTCTCATGGAATAATATTGTACCCAAAAATAATTTAGACCGAAAAGAAGTATATTTTTTAGGTGAATAGTACCCCGTGAATAGTAACTCATGAATAGTAACTCGTGAATAGTAACTCAGGAATAGTAACTCATGAATAGTAATTCGTGAATAGTACCCTGACACAAAAGTATCCCAAAAATACCCGAGTGAACAATATAACCTCCAGACATCAATTATTATCGAAATAAATATCAATTTCTACTAACACTAATAATTCCCACACAATGGAACTATCAATTTCATCTTTAATCAACACGAACTTATTCAACATTAATATTATAACTCACAATATTTAACAACCAGGTCATTCCTAGGAAAGAGGGGGCTTTCCAATAAGGATTTCTCCCTATTGGCGCACAATTAGGTGACCAAACCTCTCCTTGACAGAACTTCTAGACATTGTAAATATTATAATTTAATAATATGAATAACTTTGTCGTCTCAATTATTAATTTAATAATATATAATATTATGCAGATGTTACTGTGACAATAATCGAATCAATAATATGAGAGATATGATGTAGCAATTACTGTAGCAATAATTTAGTATAACTGAGTGACTTATCATGTAAGCATCAATAACCAATACCGTGTACTACTATGCAACCACACGTATTACTGTACTTTTATTACCGAGTAGTTCAACAGTTTTAACGGTAAAACTTCCACCGTTATTTTCATAAAAATAATTCTGTCATTTTATTACTACGACAATACTTCCGTTGTGGGTTCACCAATGATTGTGCCGTCGTACGAATATTCCCGACAAAAAGAATATTCCCCGACCAAACGAATATTTTATAACAACTTGCATACTTTGCAAAGTTATAAATACTATCCACAACTATAACATTATATCAAATCCATACCATAATATTAAAAAAATATTTTGAGAAATTTAAATCTTTATTCATAAAATCTGGGGTCTCACAGTAGCGCCGTGCCACTTTGTTAGTTACTGGAAAGTGGCGCCCCAGCTCTATACTTCGTGCCCCAGCGCCAGCCATTGCTCGAACCTACTGTAAAGTGGCGCTCCGGCACCAATGAGAGTATAATGATCCGCACAGCAACGCCAGATGTTGTTATTGTCTACTGGAAACTGTCGCCCCGACGCCAGGAGTTAGCGCCCCAGCTCCATGTCCGGCGCCCCAACGCCCTTGCTCCTTGTGCCGCAACGCTATTCCTGTTTTATGGAGTCACGCCGCAACGCGAACTCTGGTTTCTTTAGCCATACGTGGCACAACAGTGCCACTTGTGACAACCCGAAAATTTAGAAGATCTTGAATGATTAAATTAAATGTTAAAGTTTAAAACCTAGAGTGAAAATAGATGATTTATTTTAAATTTTTAAGAAAAATCTAAGGAAATTGTACGTTGAAATGATTCAACGATAAGGTTACGAGAAAGAATAAGACCTAACCCGATTAAGAATGATATTATATTGCATAAGTGGGTAAAAAAACAACAACTATGCAATATGTAATGTTTATGCTTAATAAATATATTAGTATTATATATTTATTATATGTAAATAAATTGTGAAGGCAAATTATAGAAAGGAAGAGAAGAATAATATACATTAATATAATGTTATATAAACATCAAGAATGAAAAGGAAAGCCAACATGGCTTAGTTATGAAATATTCTTGACATGAAACTACCTATGTGGTTAATGGAATAATTATATTATAATTTAGTTCATTCAAAAAGTATAATTTGGTAGTAAAGAAGGAAAATGATGAGTACTCAAATAGGCTAATTAAATTACATGGAACCATTATCTTTAATAATGTGTGCTAATTAAATTTGCTAACTTAAGTGAATGTGGTAGATTAACACATGAAGCTTATTATGTATTGGGAGTCCAAGTTGTATAATTTGGGCCCTAATAAATTTCTTATGTATGCTCACAAGCTTATCCCCAAGTGTAATGGGTAATTACTACTTTTGAATTAAGCATTAGGCCAAATACCAAACTCAAATCCAGCCCACTCCTTGATCATTCCAGCAGCCTACATGGGTGAAATGAAGAGCCGAGTTTGTGTTGTTTGTTAACAGTTAGTTAGTTCATTAGTTAGTTAATAATTTAGTTAGATGCTAGGCTATGCTGTGGGAGGCTATTAGGGGTCAAGTTGCTGCAAGAGGCAAGGGGGTAAAGTAGCTAATATAGGGGTCAAGTAGGGTGTATCAGCTAAGATTAATAGAGGCCAACTGACTGCTGTGTCAGGGGGCTGAATGAGGCCATGATATAGCCGGATAGAAGCTGAAGCAAGCCAGCAGTAGATCCATGATGGCTAGCCTCATTTTTTAGCTACATATAGCTATACAATGCATCTTAAGTTCAATTGGTATACTACTAACTGAGCCGTAGCACACATAGAGAGAAGAGAAGGGAGTCCGACTGAGAAGGAGAAGAAATTGAGCAGCAACCAATTGTATTCTCTGATCTATTATGGTAAGCTTTCCAATCCTTTTCCATTTCATTTTCTTGCTACTAGTGATCTGCAGTGGCAGAATGGCCTGGAAAAAAAAATGAAGGGGCTGCTATATTGTGTTAGTATTGTTAATGTTTTAATGTGCCTGTGTTAGTGGATTAAATTGTTGGTTAAATTAACTGATGAGGAAATTAGTGAATTAAGCTTTCATCACAACTGTTTATTCATGGGTAATTGTAATCATCTATAAGAGTTGTGATATCAAACTTTTAAGGAAAGGTTAACAAGTAATAAACTATCTTGTTTAAAACTAATGTGGAAGTTGTGATGAAATGGACTGTTATGGTTTGATATAGGCACAAGGAGATAGGTTGGTTGTGCGGTGTTATAAGGAGGGTAACATGGGTTTATAACACAAGTAAATGGCTATGATAAGAGTGAATTAAAACTATGCACTCCAAGTGCTTGACAAAAGTCCTTAATGAACTGTTTTTTGTCAAAAATTAAAAATTTGATAGAATTAGAGCTTGGGCTTGATTTATTAATCATATGTGATGTTAACTAGAGGGTTTGAGTGTGTCAAGCTAGAACAAAGCTCAATTTCTAGTTAACAATGAAAAGTTAGACTTGGTATGTCAAGTCATGTGGAAACTCTGTTTTGGGCAGCCTATTGAAGCTGAAATGGAAAGGTTATAACTTTTAAATGCAGTCTCATATGCTATGTAAAACATATTTAAAATTTGTTCTAATTTGGTATATGAGCTAGAAGTAACAAGGTCGTGAAATAAACATGCTAGAAACTGAAAAATTGTGAACTGCTGACCCTAAATTGAAAATTCGGGGTTAGGTAGGATGTTCAGAAAATTCTGGGCTTTTGGTATGTTATAGTACACTGAATAAGCTTTCCATAGACTCCGGAACGGACTAATTCCGACTTCGGAGCCAAGAGTTACGATCTTTCATAGTAGTCGCGTCAAAACTGTCTAATCAACTCGGGTCAGTCCCTTTGCACGAAATTCTGGAATTCTGTGTTTGGAATTTGGAAATGGTCAAAGAATGAAAGTTGTAGCCTCGGAAGTTATCTTCGCGTGGGCTTAAGAATCGCTCAAAAATGTTTTGAAACGAAGGAGTTATGACCATTTTAGCGAAGGAGGGTCGTGCAGTTTAAAAACAGAACATTCTGTCCACATAGAGCAGATTTCTGTTCTGTTCGGTTTGGAATTTGGATTTGTGATCTGAAGAGAAGTTGTAGTCCCGGAAGTTATCTTCTCGTGGGCTCAAGAATCGCTCAAAAATGTTTTGAAACGAAAAAGTTACGACTGTTTTAGCGCAACAGGATCAGGCTGGAAAAAAATAAATAAATTGAAAACTAGAATGTCAAGTCAATTTTGAGCGTAATGTTGGACAACCTAACAAGCCTGAAATGGAGGTTTTATACCTTCTAGAAATACTTCCATATGCTATATGTGAGGTACCTAAAAATGGTTATAAAGGAACATATGGATTGGGAGTAGGGAAGTGAGAAAATAGTCATATGGATGCAGAGCTGCTGTCTTGGACAGCAGCAGTTACAGTAGCTGGGCTGGGAGGCTCTCTTTGAGCTCTTAGTTGACACAATTAAGCTGTCTAAATAAATTATTGAATATTCTTTCTAAATAGGAAAGTACATCTCCTATACTAACCTTAAGAGTTCAATATATTAAAATGATTAAGGTGCAAGTTATAAACTACCAAAACAAGTAAATGGAAATTAGTGTGTCAAGTTATCCTTAACCACTGTTTTGAGCCTAACATTCTTGTTAATAGGCTACTATAAAATGTAAGTTATGCTAACAATGGGATACCAACAAAAATAGTGTATTTAAGGTTTAACGTGGCGAAAAGGGGAGTTGAAGATATGAGGCTAGAGCTGGTCTAGCAGCCTTGTACCATTTCAATTTTTCATGGGTTGCAGCTTGTAGGTTCATGTAACATTATTTATATAAAAAAAATTTGCTAGTTGGCAAGCTAGTAACTGAAAAAGGGGGAAGGGGGAGCAAGGCTGCTGTCCATTCACAGCAGTGGTGGACAGTTAGCTACTGTTATAGCAACTTTAGCCAGTCTACTGGTGTTGCAATGGATTTGATGACTTAATCCTAAACTGGGATTTTAACTTTTCTAAATATGTGCGTATATCGAATCGATAACGTAATTGCAATTCAAGGTAAACGAATTAGTAATTTGTATGTTGAAGCTAATGAAACGAATAGTCTAGAACCAAGGGGGCTGATGCCTATGTGCAGCAATAGTTGATAATAAATGACTACTGAAGCAGTTTGGGTAACCATTTTTGGTTGAGAATTGTAATTTTAAAAAGGTTAATCATCTAGTATAGCTTGAGTATGTATTACAAACATGTATATAACTGTATGGTATGTTTGCAAGTATAAGAATGAAAGGAGAATGGCGAGGGCTACTGCTATTGGTAGCAGTACTTGGCTGCAAATAGCAGCACATAACTGCTACAGCAACACTAAGAGGCCCTCTTCAGTTTCCAAGTTTAGATTACAAGCTTAACCATAGGAAATGGGTTGAAATTTGTTTAGGCAAGAAAGCTAAGGGGAATAAAACGCTAGCAACTTGTGGGCTGCTATGTTGTGGTTGGGGCCGCGAGGCCAAATGTGGCCACACCAAGCTTAGCTGAGCCTCATGGGGTCAAGCCAAGCTTGGCTGCTGGCATAGAAAGATAAAAGAGGACTGTTATGTGTTATGAGGACTGTTTTGGACAATTCATAGTACCTGACCCTAAACGACTGTTTTGAGTAGATACAAAATTGCTCATACATGCTAGTAATGATTCTCAAACATGGCCATAACTAAAGCTAACAAGAAAACCAAGTTAAGATCCATTTTTCGAGCCTAAAGTGAGCTTTAATAAGTCAAAATGAGCTAGATGATTAAATAAAGCGTGGTGATGCTTAAAGTAACCTTAATTAACTTAAATATATATGTCTAGACTATCTGAATGGCCAGAACTGAAAAAAATTTAGAAAAAGTACAAAATCAATTTTGTAAAAAAAGTAAGAAAATGGCTAAGTTTGAGCCCTGTTTTGGAAAGCCTAATGGACATGAACTAGAATCCTAAACCTTGATTAAAATACCTTGTAGTATGGTCTAGAAGTTGGGCCAAGTGGTTAAGCTCTTGGCTTAACAAAGGAGTCTAAACAAATCACCAAACTAGCATGGAAAATCACTAAAACTACAATTTAGCAAATTTGTCCAAGTATGAAATCTTGAGATTTTTCTATTCTACTTAGAACTCAATTTGGACACCTTAGACAAGTATGTTAGAGGTATGCTAGGCTATTCCAAGTGTTGGAATGCTAATATATACAAGAACTTGTGAAGTTAGTGTGTAAAAGCTTGAAAAAACTAGGTTTAAAGGGTCAAAACCCAATCTATGCTTGGTAAACCTAAAGGAATGCTAGAACTAGTCTTAACTAGATAAAATTCAAGTGTTGGAATGAACTAAAGTGGCTAGAAATGAAATTGGCAAGAGTTGACCAAAACTAGTGAAACTCAAGAACACATGAACCCTTTATGTTCTAAATCATGAATAAAATGTAAATGATGAATTTAAAGTCATTCCTATTGCATGATATAAACATGTCAAACCCCATCAAAGTGAAAGATAACTAATGAGAAAACATGGATGAGGTATTTGAAAAATGTATACAATATCTCAGATATAGAAATCTAAACTACCACCATGATAACTGAAATTACATGTTTTGTTATCAATTCCACATATAATGTAGGTTGTGCAAGGAACGCAAAAGTTGGTGTAATGGTAAAACCGCGGTACAGGCAAGTTTCTCAGTTTATTTATGTGGACTTATAATTGCTATAGATAACTGTTAGCATGATTTATGTTTATAAGTATGTAATACCTATGAACTGTATTATTTGATTTGTGAATGATGAATGTCAAATTATGACTAATTCTTGAATTGAGACGGGGAACTCAATATATATGTGCAATGAATGACATGTACAGGACATGTGTAGTATATGCTACGGTACGTATGTTGCTACCAGCAGGACATAAATGTGATAATGCATCTGTAATATGCTTGAACCCCAAGAATATAAATGCATGAACTGAATGTGAACATATGTGCTATGTGATGCATGATAGACTGTTAGACTTGCTGGGCCGTCGTGCTCAATCTTGCTTAATTTGCAGGTTAAAGCTATGATGCGATCTATCGTGATTAGGAGCGCATGAAAAGAAGACTAGGGATTTAATTGAGATTGTGTTGAATCATTTGATGGTATTTACATGTGTAAACCTCAAATAAGTAAATCTTTGAATTATTCAATAGATGAAGATCATTTGTTCTGAATTAGGAATATGTTTGAAATAATGAATTGTACATATATTCATATCTATTCAGATTAAATAAATCATGTAATGACTATGATTCTAGTATAAAGAAGAATTGTAAAGGTTGCGATTCAGGGAATGAATTAATGGAAAGAAAAAAAAAATTATTCCGCATTTTTAGCTATTTTAACATTAAATAATATTTTAATGTTAGAACAAGATATTATTAACGCACAAGATCGGGAAGAGAAATTGTCCTGATTTTGGGGGCGTTACAGTTGGTATCAAAGCTGTAGGTTATAAACCTTAGGTAGGTGTACCTTAGGCTATAACTGCAGAGATAAGGATAAGGAATAAACTCAAGTAGAGTTTAATTTGTTAAGAGATGAATTTAGGAAATTCATTATTAAGTAAATAGGATTCAAAGAAGAATCTTGAAAAGTTATAAAGATCCAGAGTTACCTAACTCTGATGTTAAAGACAAAAAGTAATAATAAATAGAGTCTATGGGACTAAAAGTATAAAGGGAAAGGAGATCGTAAAACAAAACGATCATAAGATAGAAGAGAATCGTAATATAACACGACTATAAGATAAGATCACGACGTGATCAGATTGAATAGCAGAAAATCTATGAAATGATTGGAATGATATAGCCTGACACTATAAGAGAATGTACTATGAAATGGTACTATGCAAACTCAGAAAAGAGTTGTAGATGATGAGATACGGATTAAATAAAATTCGTATTGAGCAAGGGGAAGATATAATTATGTGGGATTTCAATTGAGAACTCATGTCAGCAGCTAAGTTGTATGATTCTTTGTATGGGCGGGGAATTGTACTTGGTGTAACAACCACTTAGCTTCTGGTAGTGATAATCATTGAAATTTTTGTGTCGCGCTATCTGTTATATACCTGTTGAGAAGGTGATTCTTTTCTCATGTGTATAACGGATAGGTAGAGAATATAAGATTAGGTTGGATGATATTAAGATTAGGTACGGTTCTTAAAACTAATGCATATGGTAATTTCGTGACTCATAATCATATGGTATGTTTTCAACCCCTCAGCGAATGGACGCCTATGGTCTGACTAGGATAAGTTTCTAAACTCATATGATTATGGCAAGTTCCTGAATTTCCAAAGTGTGGTAAGTTTGATGAACTGGGGTATAACTAAGTGTGAATGAAGTATTGAGGATGATAGGAATAGATAGAATTATTAAGCAATGGATCATTATAGAAAGTGAAGATGATGGTGGAAGTATAGGTATTCCAAATCTTCTAGCTATGCTAGACTTCGAAATTTTTGACATCAAGCTAAATTCGCACTGATGTGCCTTTAAAAATACAAATGAATTTTTGTTATCAGCATCATACGGTGACAAGGGTGTGTATGTGGATTGTGAGCCACTAACATCTCGTTAACTGTTACGACATGATAACACTGAAACTGATTTTCAATGATTTTGAACCGATTAAAGAAGAGTCTATGCTAATTGCTTCGGCTAGACCAAAAATGATTTGAAATATATCAAAATGTATTTTATATATCATCAATGCATCATGGAACCTGGTGCAGAGATGATAAAAACGATGGAGTCATCAATGCAATATTACTTAGTGTTGGATGTGATCTAAGGATCGTCAGCCCACTATGGTATGATGTAGTATGATAAAATCACCAAATGACGGAATCCTTAAACGGACTGTAAATACAGTGCGGTATCATGACGTCATAAAATGATTTTCAGAATTTTAAACCAGTTAAAGAAAAGTCAATGCCAATTATAGTGGTTAGACAAATGTTTCGATTGATGTTCGAATTATTGATATGCGTCTAAGCTATTTGATTCAGCTAGACAAATGTTTATGAAAATTCAAGTATTTCTTTGAGAATTTATCCCGAACCAAATTATTTTGGTGCGGAATCTTATGCTAAGTCTGAGGTGAACAACCCGATTGGATAAAATAATCCAATCTAGTAGCGCAAATAGTCGCTAAACAAGATTGATACGTTGTGCACGACGTAGGGTACGGTAGGTTGATCACCTAACGTACTCGTATCTGTACTAGGCTGATCACCTAGTACAACATGTTTACAGAATTGGTTGCGGTGAATACCGTTAAACCTGAGAGTTCATGGTCTATATGACCCCTCAGCATAATATGAAAAGTTTTTAACTTCCTAAAAAGGGTAGATGGTTGAATGAGATGATAGAAGAGAAATTCTCAAAGGAGGAAAATGTAAAGGTTAAATTGAAAACCTATTTTCGGTGAATATGAGAAGCAAAGATTAGTAGACTATAATTTCGGGGACGAAATTCTTAGAAGAAGGGGTGAATGTGACAACCCGAAAATTTAGAAGATCTTGAATGATTAAATTAAATGTTAAAGTTTAAAACCTAGAGTGAAAATAGATGATTTATTTTAAATTTTTAAGAAAAATCTAAGGAAATTGTACGTTGAAATGATTCAACGATAAGGTTACGAGAAAGAATAAGACCTAACCCGATTAAGAATGATATTATATTGCATAAGTGGGTAAAAAAAACTATGCAATATGTAATGTTTATGCTTAATAAATATATTAGTATTATATATTTATTATATGTAAATAAATTGTGAAGGCAAATTATAGAAAGGAAGAGAAGAATAATATACATTAATATAATGTTATATAAACATCAAGAATGAAAAGGAAAGCCAACATGGCTTAGTTATGAAATATTCTTGACATGAAACTACCTATGTGGTTAATGGAATAATTATATTATAATTTAGTTCATTCAAAAAGTATAATTTGGTAGTAAAGAAGGAAAATGATGAGTACTCAAATAGGCTAATTAAATTACATGGAACCATTATCTTTAATAATGTGTGCTAATTAAATTTGCTAACTTAAGTGAATGTGGTAGATTAACACATGAAGCTTATTATGTATTGGGAGTCCAAGTTGTATAATTTGGGCCCTAATAAATTTCTTATGTATGCTCACAAGCTTATCCCCAAGTGTAATGGGTAATTACTACTTTTGAATTAAGCATTAGGCCAAATACCAAACTCAAATCCAGCCCACTCCTTGATCATTCCAGCAGCCTACATGGGTGAAATGAAGAGCCGAGTTTGTGTTGTTTGTTAACAGTTAGTTAGTTCATTAGTTAGTTAATAATTTAGTTAGATGCTAGGCTATGCTGTGGGAGGCTATTAGGGGTCAAGTTGCTGCAAGAGGCAAGGGGGTAAAGTAGCTAATATAGGGGTCAAGTAGGGTGTATCAGCTAAGATTAATAGAGGCCAACTGACTGCTGTGTCAGGGGGCTGAATGAGGCCATGATATAGCCGGATAGAAGCTGAAGCAAGCCAGCAGTAGATCCATGATGGCTAGCCTCATTTTTTAGCTACATATAGCTATACAATGCATCTTAAGTTCAATTGGTATACTACTAACTGAGCCGTAGCACACATAGAGAGAAGAGAAGGGAGTCCGACTGAGAAGGAGAAGAAATTGAGCAGCAACCAATTGTATTCTCTGATCTATTATGGTAAGCTTTCCAATCCTTTTCCATTTCATTTTCTTGCTACTAGTGATCTGCAGTGGCAGAATGGCCTGGAAAAAAAATGAAGGGGCTGCTATATTGTGTTAGTATTGTTAATGTTTTAATGTGCCTGTGTTAGTGGATTAAATTGTTGGTTAAATTAACTGATGAGGAAATTAGTGAATTAAGCTTTCATCACAACTGTTTATTCATGGGTAATTGTAATCATCTATAAGAGTTGTGATATCAAACTTTTAAGGAAAGGTTAACAAGTAATAAACTATCTTGTTTAAAACTAATGTGGAAGTTGTGATGAAATGGACTGTTATGGTTTGATATAGGCACAAGGAGATAGGTTGGTTGTGCGGTGTTATAAGGAGGGTAACATGGGTTTATAACACAAGTAAATGGCTATGATAAGAGTGAATTAAAACTATGCACTCCAAGTGCTTGACAAAAGTCCTTAATGAACTGTTTTTGTCAAAAATTAAAAATTTGATAGAATTAGAGCTTGGGCTTGATTTATTAATCATATGTGATGTTAACTAGAGGGTTTGAGTGTGTCAAGCTAGAACAAAGCTCAATTTCTAGTTAACAATGAAAAGTTAGACTTGGTATGTCAAGTCATGTGGAAACTCTGTTTTGGGCAGCCTATTGAAGCTGAAATGGAAAGGTTATAACTTTTAAATGCAGTCTCATATGCTATGTAAAACATATTTAAAATTTGTTCTAATTTGGTATATGAGCTAGAAGTAACAAGGTCGTGAAATAAACATGCTAGAAACTGAAAAATTGTGAACTGCTGACCCTAAATTGAAAATTCGGGGTTAGGTAGGATGTTCAGAAAATTCTGGGCTTTTGGTATGTTATAGTACACTGAATAAGCTTTCCATAGACTCCGGAACGGACTAATTCCGACTTCGGAGCCAAGAGTTACGATCTTTCATAGTAGTCGCGTCAAAACTGTCTAATCAACTCGGGTCAGTCCCTTTGCACGAAATTCTGGAATTCTGTGTTTGGAATTTGGAAATGGTCAAAGAATGAAAGTTGTAGCCTCGGAAGTTATCTTCGCGTGGGCTTAAGAATCGCTCAAAAATGTTTTGAAACGAAGGAGTTATGACCATTTTAGCGAAGGAGGGTCGTGCAGTTTAAAAACAGAACATTCTGTCCACATAGAGCAGATTTCTGTTCTGTTCGGTTTGGAATTTGGATTTGTGATCTGAAGAGAAGTTGTAGTCCCGGAAGTTATCTTCTCGTGGGCTCAAGAATCGCTCAAAAATGTTTTGAAACGAAAAAGTTACGACTGTTTTAGCGCAACAGGATCAGGCTGGAAAAAAATAAATAAATTGAAAACTAGAATGTCAAGTCAATTTTGAGCGTAATGTTGGACAACCTAACAAGCCTGAAATGGAGGTTTTATACCTTCTAGAAATACTTCCATATGCTATATGTGAGGTACCTAAAAATGGTTATAAAGGAACATATGGATTGGGAGTAGGGAAGTGAGAAAATAGTCATATGGATGCAGAGCTGCTGTCTTGGACAGCAGCAGTTACAGTAGCTGGGCTGGGAGGCTCTCTTTGAGCTCTTAGTTGACACAATTAAGCTGTCTAAATAAATTATTGAATATTCTTTCTAAATAGGAAAGTACATCTCCTATACTAACCTTAAGAGTTCAATATATTAAAATGATTAAGGTGCAAGTTATAAACTACCAAAACAAGTAAATGGAAATTAGTGTGTCAAGTTATCCTTAACCACTGTTTTGAGCCTAACATTCTTGTTAATAGGCTACTATAAAATGTAAGTTATGCTAACAATGGGATACCAACAAAAATAGTGTATTTAAGGTTTAACGTGGCGAAAAGGGGAGTTGAAGATATGAGGCTAGAGCTGGTCTAGCAGCCTTGTACCATTTCAATTTTTCATGGGTTGCAGCTTGTAGGTTCATGTAACATTATTTATATAAAAAAAATTTGCTAGTTGGCAAGCTAGTAACTGAAAAAGGGGGAAGGGGGAGCAAGGCTGCTGTCCATTCACAGCAGTGGTGGACAGTTAGCTACTGTTATAGCAACTTTAGCCAGTCTACTGGTGTTGCAATGGATTTGATGACTTAATCCTAAACTGGGATTTTAACTTTTCTAAATATGTGCGTATATCGAATCGATAACGTAATTGCAATTCAAGGTAAACGAATTAGTAATTTGTATGTTGAAGCTAATGAAACGAATAGTCTAGAACCAAGGGGGCTGATGCCTATGTGCAGCAATAGTTGATAATAAATGACTACTGAAGCAGTTTGGGTAACCATTTTTGGTTGAGAATTGTAATTTTAAAAAGGTTAATCATCTAGTATAGCTTGAGTATGTATTACAAACATGTATATAACTGTATGGTATGTTTGCAAGTATAAGAATGAAAGGAGAATGGCGAGGGCTACTGCTATTGGTAGCAGTACTTGGCTGCAAATAGCAGCACATAACTGCTACAGCAACACTAAGAGGCCCTCTTCAGTTTCCAAGTTTAGATTACAAGCTTAACCATAGGAAATGGGTTGAAATTTGTTTAGGCAAGAAAGCTAAGGGGAATAAAACGCTAGCAACTTGTGGGCTGCTATGTTGTGGTTGGGGCCGCGAGGCCAAATGTGGCCACACCAAGCTTAGCTGAGCCTCATGGGGTCAAGCCAAGCTTGGCTGCTGGCATAGAAAGATAAAAGAGGACTGTTATGTGTTATGAGGACTGTTTTGGACAATTCATAGTACCTGACCCTAAACGACTGTTTTGAGTAGATACAAAATTGCTCATACATGCTAGTAATGATTCTCAAACATGGCCATAACTAAAGCTAACAAGAAAACCAAGTTAAGATCCATTTTTCGAGCCTAAAGTGAGCTTTAATAAGTCAAAATGAGCTAGATGATTAAATAAAGCGTGGTGATGCTTAAAGTAACCTTAATTAACTTAAATATATATGTCTAGACTATCTGAATGGCCAGAACTGAAAAAAATTTAGAAAAAGTACAAAATCAATTTTGTAAAAAAAGTAAGAAAATGGCTAAGTTTGAGCCCTGTTTTGGAAAGCCTAATGGACATGAACTAGAATCCTAAACCTTGATTAAAATACCTTGTAGTATGGTCTAGAAGTTGGGCCAAGTGGTTAAGCTCTTGGCTTAACAAAGGAGTCTAAACAAATCACCAAACTAGCATGGAAAATCACTAAAACTACAATTTAGCAAATTTGTCCAAGTATGAAATCTTGAGATTTTTCTATTCTACTTAGAACTCAATTTGGACACCTTAGACAAGTATGTTAGAGGTATGCTAGGCTATTCCAAGTGTTGGAATGCTAATATATACAAGAACTTGTGAAGTTAGTGTGTAAAAGCTTGAAAAAACTAGGTTTAAAGGGTCAAAACCCAATCTATGCTTGGTAAACCTAAAGGAATGCTAGAACTAGTCTTAACTAGATAAAATTCAAGTGTTGGAATGAACTAAAGTGGCTAGAAATGAAATTGGCAAGAGTTGACCAAAACTAGTGAAACTCAAGAACACATGAACCCTTTATGTTCTAAATCATGAATAAAATGTAAATGATGAATTTAAAGTCATTCCTATTGCATGATATAAACATGTCAAACCCCATCAAAGTGAAAGATAACTAATGAGAAAACATGGATGAGGTATTTGAAAAATGTATACAATATCTCAGATATAGAAATCTAAACTACCACCATGATAACTGAAATTACATGTTTTGTTATCAATTCCACATATAATGTAGGTTGTGCAAGGAACGCAAAAGTTGGTGTAATGGTAAAACCGCGGTACAGGCAAGTTTCTCAGTTTATTTATGTGGACTTATAATTGCTATAGATAACTGTTAGCATGATTTATGTTTATAAGTATGTAATACCTATGAACTGTATTATTTGATTTGTGAATGATGAATGTCAAATTATGACTAATTCTTGAATTGAGACGGGGAACTCAATATATATGTGCAATGAATGACATGTACAGGACATGTGTAGTATATGCTACGGTACGTATGTTGCTACCAGCAGGACATAAATGTGATAATGCATCTGTAATATGCTTGAACCCCAAGAATATAAATGCATGAACTGAATGTGAACATATGTGCTATGTGATGCATGATAGACTGTTAGACTTGCTGGGCCGTCGTGCTCAATCTTGCTTAATTTGCAGGTTAAAGCTATGATGCGATCTATCGTGATTAGGAGCGCATGAAAAGAAGACTAGGGATTTAATTGAGATTGTGTTGAATCATTTGATGGTATTTACATGTGTAAACCTCAAATAAGTAAATCTTTGAATTATTCAATAGATGAAGATCATTTGTTCTGAATTAGGAATATGTTTGAAATAATGAATTGTACATATATTCATATCTATTCAGATTAAATAAATCATGTAATGACTATGATTCTAGTATAAAGAAGAATTGTAAAGGTTGCGATTCAGGGAATGAATTAATGGAAAGAAAAAAAAAATTATTCCGCATTTTTAGCTATTTTAACATTAAATAATATTTTAATGTTAGAACAAGATATTATTAACGCACAAGATCGGGAAGAGAAATTGTCCTGATTTTGGGGGCGTTACAGTTGGTATCAAAGCTGTAGGTTATAAACCTTAGGTAGGTGTACCTTAGGCTATAACTGCAGAGATAAGGATAAGGAATAAACTCAAGTAGAGTTTAATTTGTTAAGAGATGAATTTAGGAAATTCATTATTAAGTAAATAGGATTCAAAGAAGAATCTTGAAAAGTTATAAAGATCCAGAGTTACCTAACTCTGATGTTAAAGACAAAAAGTAATAATAAATAGAGTCTATGGGACTAAAAGTATAAAGGGAAAGGAGATCGTAAAACAAAACGATCATAAGATAGAAGAGAATCGTAATATAACACGACTATAAGATAAGATCACGACGTGATCAGATTGAATAGCAGAAAATCTATGAAATGATTGGAATGATATAGCCTGACACTATAAAGAGAATGTACTATGAAATGGTACTATGCAAACTCAGAAAAGAGTTGTAGATGATGAGATACGGATTAAATAAAATTCGTATTGAGCAAGGGGAAGATATAATTATGTGGGATTTCAATTGAGAACTCATGTCAGCAGCTAAGTTGTATGATTCTTTGTATGGGCGGGGAATTGTACTTGGTGTAACAACCACTTAGCTTCTGGTAGTGATAATCATTGAAATTTTTGTGTCGCGCTATCTGTTATATACCTGTTGAGAAGGTGATTCTTTTCTCATGTGTATAACGGATAGGTAGAGAATATAAGATTAGGTTGGATGATATTAAGATTAGGTACGGTTCTTAAAACTAATGCATATGGTAATTTCGTGACTCATAATCATATGGTATGTTTTCAACCCCTCAGCGAATGGACGCCTATGGTCTGACTAGGATAAGTTTCTAAACTCATATGATTATGGCAAGTTCCTGAATTTCCAAAGTGTGGTAAGTTTGATGAACTGGGGTATAACTAAGTGTGAATGAAGTATTGAGGATGATAGGAATAGATAGAATTATTAAGCAATGGATCATTATAGAAAGTGAAGATGATGGTGGAAGTATAGGTATTCCAAATCTTCTAGCTATGCTAGACTTCGAAATTTTTGACATCAAGCTAAATTCGCACTGATGTGCCTTTAAAAATACAAATGAATTTTTGTTATCAGCATCATACGGTGACAAGGGTGTGTATGTGGATTGTGAGCCACTAACATCTCGTTAACTGTTACGACATGATAACACTGAAACTGATTTTCAATGATTTTGAACCGATTAAAGAAGAGTCTATGCTAATTGCTTCGGCTAGACCAAAAATGATTTGAAATATATCAAAATGTATTTTATATATCATCAATGCATCATGGAACCTGGTGCAGAGATGATAAAAACGATGGAGTCATCAATGCAATATTACTTAGTGTTGGATGTGATCTAAGGATCGTCAGCCCACTATGGTATGATGTAGTATGATAAAATCACCAAATGACGGAATCCTTAAACGGACTGTAAATACAGTGCGGTATCATGACGTCATAAAATGATTTTCAGAATTTTAAACCAGTTAAAGAAAAGTCAATGCCAATTATAGTGGTTAGACAAATGTTTCGATTGATGTTCGAATTATTGATATGCGTCTAAGCTATTTGATTCAGCTAGACAAATGTTTATGAAAATTCAAGTATTTCTTTGAGAATTTATCCCGAACCAAATTATTTTGGTGCGGAATCTTATGCTAAGTCTGAGGTGAACAACCCGATTGGATAAAATAATCCAATCTAGTAGCGCAAATAGTCGCTAAACAAGATTGATACGTTGTGCACGACGTAGGGTACGGTAGGTTGATCACCTAACGTACTCGTATCTGTACTAGGCTGATCACCTAGTACAACATGTTTACAGAATTGGTTGCGGTGAATACCGTTAAACCTGAGAGTTCATGGTCTATATGACCCCTCAGCATAATATGAAAAGTTTTTAACTTCCTAAAAAGGGTAGATGGTTGAATGAGATGATAGAAGAGAAATTCTCAAAGGAGGAAAATGTAAAGGTTAAATTGAAAACCTATTTTCGGTGAATATGAGAAGCAAAGATTAGTAGACTATAATTTCGGGGACGAAATTCTTAGAAGAAGGGGTGAATGTGACAACCCGAAAATTTAGAAGATCTTGAATGATTAAATTAAATGTTAAAGTTTAAAACCTAGAGTGAAAATAGATGATTTATTTTAAATTTTTAAGAAAAATCTAAGGAAATTGTACGTTGAAATGATTCAACGATAAGGTTACGAGAAAGAATAAGACCTAACCCGATTAAGAATGATATTATATTGCATAAGTGGGTAAAAAACAACAACTATGCAATATGTAATGTTTATGCTTAATAAATATATTAGTATTATATATTTATTATATGTAAATAAATTGTGAAGGCAAATTATAGAAAGGAAGAGAAGAATAATATACATTAATATAATGTTATATAAACATCAAGAATGAAAAGGAAAGCCAACATGGCTTAGTTATGAAATATTCTTGACATGAAACTACCTATGTGGTTAATGGAATAATTATATTATAATTTAGTTCATTCAAAAAGTATAATTTGGTAGTAAAGAAGGAAAATGATGAGTACTCAAATAGGCTAATTAAATTACATGGAACCATTATCTTTAATAATGTGTGCTAATTAAATTTGCTAACTTAAGTGAATGTGGTAGATTAACACATGAAGCTTATTATGTATTGGGAGTCCAAGTTGTATAATTTGGGCCCTAATAAATTTCTTATGTATGCTCACAAGCTTATCCCCAAGTGTAATGGGTAATTACTACTTTTGAATTAAGCATTAGGCCAAATACCAAACTCAAATCCAGCCCACTCCTTGATCATTCCAGCAGCCTACATGGGTGAAATGAAGAGCCGAGTTTGTGTTGTTTGTTAACAGTTAGTTAGTTCATTAGTTAGTTAATAATTTAGTTAGATGCTAGGCTATGCTGTGGGAGGCTATTAGGGGTCAAGTTGCTGCAAGAGGCAAGGGGGTAAAGTAGCTAATATAGGGGTCAAGTAGGGTGTATCAGCTAAGATTAATAGAGGCCAACTGACTGCTGTGTCAGGGGGCTGAATGAGGCCATGATATAGCCGGATAGAAGCTGAAGCAAGCCAGCAGTAGATCCATGATGGCTAGCCTCATTTTTTAGCTACATATAGCTATACAATGCATCTTAAGTTCAATTGGTATACTACTAACTGAGCCGTAGCACACATAGAGAGAAGAGAAGGGAGTCCGACTGAGAAGGAGAAGAAATTGAGCAGCAACCAATTGTATTCTCTGATCTATTATGGTAAGCTTTCCAATCCTTTTCCATTTCATTTTCTTGCTACTAGTGATCTGCAGTGGCAGAATGGCCTGGAAAAAAAAATGAAGGGGCTGCTATATTGTGTTAGTATTGTTAATGTTTTAATGTGCCTGTGTTAGTGGATTAAATTGTTGGTTAAATTAACTGATGAGGAAATTAGTGAATTAAGCTTTCATCACAACTGTTTATTCATGGGTAATTGTAATCATCTATAAGAGTTGTGATATCAAACTTTTAAGGAAAGGTTAACAAGTAATAAACTATCTTGTTTAAAACTAATGTGGAAGTTGTGATGAAATGGACTGTTATGGTTTGATATAGGCACAAGGAGATAGGTTGGTTGTGCGGTGTTATAAGGAGGGTAACATGGGTTTATAACACAAGTAAATGGCTATGATAAGAGTGAATTAAAACTATGCACTCCAAGTGCTTGACAAAAGTCCTTAATGAACTGTTTTTGTCAAAAATTAAAAATTTGATAGAATTAGAGCTTGGGCTTGATTTATTAATCATATGTGATGTTAACTAGAGGGTTTGAGTGTGTCAAGCTAGAACAAAGCTCAATTTCTAGTTAACAATGAAAAGTTAGACTTGGTATGTCAAGTCATGTGGAAACTCTGTTTTGGGCAGCCTATTGAAGCTGAAATGGAAAGGTTATAACTTTTAAATGCAGTCTCATATGCTATGTAAAACATATTTAAAATTTGTTCTAATTTGGTATATGAGCTAGAAGTAACAAGGTCGTGAAATAAACATGCTAGAAACTGAAAAATTGTGAACTGCTGACCCTAAATTGAAAATTCGGGGTTAGGTAGGATGTTCAGAAAATTCTGGGCTTTTGGTATGTTATAGTACACTGAATAAGCTTTCCATAGACTCCGGAACGGACTAATTCCGACTTCGGAGCCAAGAGTTACGATCTTTCATAGTAGTCGCGTCAAAACTGTCTAATCAACTCGGGTCAGTCCCTTTGCACGAAATTCTGGAATTCTGTGTTTGGAATTTGGAAATGGTCAAAGAATGAAAGTTGTAGCCTCGGAAGTTATCTTCGCGTGGGCTTAAGAATCGCTCAAAAATGTTTTGAAACGAAGGAGTTATGACCATTTTAGCGAAGGAGGGTCGTGCAGTTTAAAAACAGAACATTCTGTCCACATAGAGCAGATTTCTGTTCTGTTCGGTTTGGAATTTGGATTTGTGATCTGAAGAGAAGTTGTAGTCCCGGAAGTTATCTTCTCGTGGGCTCAAGAATCGCTCAAAAATGTTTTGAAACGAAAAAGTTACGACTGTTTTAGCGCAACAGGATCAGGCTGGAAAAAAATAAATAAATTGAAAACTAGAATGTCAAGTCAATTTTGAGCGTAATGTTGGACAACCTAACAAGCCTGAAATGGAGGTTTTATACCTTCTAGAAATACTTCCATATGCTATATGTGAGGTACCTAAAAATGGTTATAAAGGAACATATGGATTGGGAGTAGGGAAGTGAGAAAATAGTCATATGGATGCAGAGCTGCTGTCTTGGACAGCAGCAGTTACAGTAGCTGGGCTGGGAGGCTCTCTTTGAGCTCTTAGTTGACACAATTAAGCTGTCTAAATAAATTATTGAATATTCTTTCTAAATAGGAAAGTACATCTCCTATACTAACCTTAAGAGTTCAATATATTAAAATGATTAAGGTGCAAGTTATAAACTACCAAAACAAGTAAATGGAAATTAGTGTGTCAAGTTATCCTTAACCACTGTTTTGAGCCTAACATTCTTGTTAATAGGCTACTATAAAATGTAAGTTATGCTAACAATGGGATACCAACAAAAATAGTGTATTTAAGGTTTAACGTGGCGAAAAGGGGAGTTGAAGATATGAGGCTAGAGCTGGTCTAGCAGCCTTGTACCATTTCAATTTTTCATGGGTTGCAGCTTGTAGGTTCATGTAACATTATTTATATAAAAAAAATTTGCTAGTTGGCAAGCTAGTAACTGAAAAAGGGGGAAGGGGGAGCAAGGCTGCTGTCCATTCACAGCAGTGGTGGACAGTTAGCTACTGTTATAGCAACTTTAGCCAGTCTACTGGTGTTGCAATGGATTTGATGACTTAATCCTAAACTGGGATTTTAACTTTTCTAAATATGTGCGTATATCGAATCGATAACGTAATTGCAATTCAAGGTAAACGAATTAGTAATTTGTATGTTGAAGCTAATGAAACGAATAGTCTAGAACCAAGGGGGCTGATGCCTATGTGCAGCAATAGTTGATAATAAATGACTACTGAAGCAGTTTGGGTAACCATTTTTGGTTGAGAATTGTAATTTTAAAAAGGTTAATCATCTAGTATAGCTTGAGTATGTATTACAAACATGTATATAACTGTATGGTATGTTTGCAAGTATAAGAATGAAAGGAGAATGGCGAGGGCTACTGCTATTGGTAGCAGTACTTGGCTGCAAATAGCAGCACATAACTGCTACAGCAACACTAAGAGGCCCTCTTCAGTTTCCAAGTTTAGATTACAAGCTTAACCATAGGAAATGGGTTGAAATTTGTTTAGGCAAGAAAGCTAAGGGGAATAAAACGCTAGCAACTTGTGGGCTGCTATGTTGTGGTTGGGGCCGCGAGGCCAAATGTGGCCACACCAAGCTTAGCTGAGCCTCATGGGGTCAAGCCAAGCTTGGCTGCTGGCATAGAAAGATAAAAGAGGACTGTTATGTGTTATGAGGACTGTTTTGGACAATTCATAGTACCTGACCCTAAACGACTGTTTTGAGTAGATACAAAATTGCTCATACATGCTAGTAATGATTCTCAAACATGGCCATAACTAAAGCTAACAAGAAAACCAAGTTAAGATCCATTTTTCGAGCCTAAAGTGAGCTTTAATAAGTCAAAATGAGCTAGATGATTAAATAAAGCGTGGTGATGCTTAAAGTAACCTTAATTAACTTAAATATATATGTCTAGACTATCTGAATGGCCAGAACTGAAAAAATTGGAAAAAGTACAAAATCAATTTTGTAAAAAAAGTAAGAAAATGGCTAAGTTTGAGCCCTGTTTTGGAAAGCCTAATGGACATGAACTAGAATCCTAAACCTTGATTAAAATACCTTGTAGTATGGTCTAGAAGTTGGGCCAAGTGGTTAAGCTCTTGGCTTAACAAAGGAGTCTAAACAAATCACCAAACTAGCATGGAAAATCACTAAAACTACAATTTAGCAAATTTGTCCAAGTATGAAATCTTGAGATTTTTCTATTCTACTTAGAACTCAATTTGGACACCTTAGACAAGTATGTTAGAGGTATGCTAGGCTATTCCAAGTGTTGGAATGCTAATATATACAAGAACTTGTGAAGTTAGTGTGTAAAAGCTTGAAAAAACTAGGTTTAAAGGGTCAAAACCCAATCTATGCTTGGTAAACCTAAAGGAATGCTAGAACTAGTCTTAACTAGATAAAATTCAAGTGTTGGAATGAACTAAAGTGGCTAGAAATGAAATTGGCAAGAGTTGACCAAAACTAGTGAAACTCAAGAACACATGAACCCTTTATGTTCTAAATCATGAATAAAATGTAAATGATGAATTTAAAGTCATTCCTATTGCATGATATAAACATGTCAAACCCCATCAAAGTGAAAGATAACTAATGAGAAAACATGGATGAGGTATTTGAAAAATGTATACAATATCTCAGATATAGAAATCTAAACTACCACCATGATAACTGAAATTACATGTTTTGTTATCAATTCCACATATAATGTAGGTTGTGCAAGGAACGCAAAAGTTGGTGTAATGGTAAAACCGCGGTACAGGCAAGTTTCTCAGTTTATTTATGTGGACTTATAATTGCTATAGATAACTGTTAGCATGATTTATGTTTATAAGTATGTAATACCTATGAACTGTATTATTTGATTTGTGAATGATGAATGTCAAATTATGACTAATTCTTGAATTGAGACGGGGAACTCAATATATATGTGCAATGAATGACATGTACAGGACATGTGTAGTATATGCTACGGTACGTATGTTGCTACCAGCAGGACATAAATGTGATAATGCATCTGTAATATGCTTGAACCCCAAGAATATAAATGCATGAACTGAATGTGAACATATGTGCTATGTGATGCATGATAGACTGTTAGACTTGCTGGGCCGTCGTGCTCAATCTTGCTTAATTTGCAGGTTAAAGCTATGATGCGATCTATCGTGATTAGGAGCGCATGAAAAGAAGACTAGGGATTTAATTGAGATTGTGTTGAATCATTTGATGGTATTTACATGTGTAAACCTCAAATAAGTAAATCTTTGAATTATTCAATAGATGAAGATCATTTGTTCTGAATTAGGAATATGTTTGAAATAATGAATTGTACATATATTCATATCTATTCAGATTAAATAAATCATGTAATGACTATGATTCTAGTATAAAGAAGAATTGTAAAGGTTGCGATTCAGGGAATGAATTAATGGAAAGAAAAAAAAATTATTCCGCATTTTTAGCTATTTTAACATTAAATAATATTTTAATGTTAGAACAAGATATTATTAACGCACAAGATCGGGAAGAGAAATTGTCCTGATTTTGGGGGCGTTACAGTTGGTATCAAAGCTGTAGGTTATAAACCTTAGGTAGGTGTACCTTAGGCTATAACTGCAGAGATAAGGATAAGGAATAAACTCAAGTAGAGTTTAATTTGTTAAGAGATGAATTTAGGAAATTCATTATTAAGTAAATAGGATTCAAAGAAGAATCTTGAAAAGTTATAAAGATCCAGAGTTACCTAACTCTGATGTTAAAGACAAAAAGTAATAATAAATAGAGTCTATGGGACTAAAAGTATAAAGGGAAAGGAGATCGTAAAACAAAACGATCATAAGATAGAAGAGAATCGTAATATAACACGACTATAAGATAAGATCACGACGTGATCAGATTGAATAGCAGAAAATCTATGAAATGATTGGAATGATATAGCCTGACACTATAAAGAGAATGTACTATGAAATGGTACTATGCAAACTCAGAAAAGAGTTGTAGATGATGAGATACGGATTAAATAAAATTCGTATTGAGCAAGGGGAAGATATAATTATGTGGGATTTCAATTGAGAACTCATGTCAGCAGCTAAGTTGTATGATTCTTTGTATGGGCGGGGAATTGTACTTGGTGTAACAACCACTTAGCTTCTGGTAGTGATAATCATTGAAATTTTTGTGTCGCGCTATCTGTTATATACCTGTTGAGAAGGTGATTCTTTTCTCATGTGTATAACGGATAGGTAGAGAATATAAGATTAGGTTGGATGATATTAAGATTAGGTACGGTTCTTAAAACTAATGCATATGGTAATTTCGTGACTCATAATCATATGGTATGTTTTCAACCCCTCAGCGAATGGACGCCTATGGTCTGACTAGGATAAGTTTCTAAACTCATATGATTATGGCAAGTTCCTGAATTTCCAAAGTGTGGTAAGTTTGATGAACTGGGGTATAACTAAGTGTGAATGAAGTATTGAGGATGATAGGAATAGATAGAATTATTAAGCAATGGATCATTATAGAAAGTGAAGATGATGGTGGAAGTATAGGTATTCCAAATCTTCTAGCTATGCTAGACTTCGAAATTTTTGACATCAAGCTAAATTCGCACTGATGTGCCTTTAAAAATACAAATGAATTTTTGTTATCAGCATCATACGGTGACAAGGGTGTGTATGTGGATTGTGAGCCACTAACATCTCGTTAACTGTTACGACATGATAACACTGAAACTGATTTTCAATGATTTTGAACCGATTAAAGAAGAGTCTATGCTAATTGCTTCGGCTAGACCAAAAATGATTTGAAATATATCAAAATGTATTTTATATATCATCAATGCATCATGGAACCTGGTGCAGAGATGATAAAAACGATGGAGTCATCAATGCAATATTACTTAGTGTTGGATGTGATCTAAGGATCGTCAGCCCACTATGGTATGATGTAGTATGATAAAATCACCAAATGACGGAATCCTTAAACGGACTGTAAATACAGTGCGGTATCATGACGTCATAAAATGATTTTCAGAATTTTAAACCAGTTAAAGAAAAGTCAATGCCAATTATAGTGGTTAGACAAATGTTTCGATTGATGTTCGAATTATTGATATGCGTCTAAGCTATTTGATTCAGCTAGACAAATGTTTATGAAAATTCAAGTATTTCTTTGAGAATTTATCCCGAACCAAATTATTTTGGTGCGGAATCTTATGCTAAGTCTGAGGTGAACAACCCGATTGGATAAAATAATCCAATCTAGTAGCGCAAATAGTCGCTAAACAAGATTGATACGTTGTGCACGACGTAGGGTACGGTAGGTTGATCACCTAACGTACTCGTATCTGTACTAGGCTGATCACCTAGTACAACATGTTTACAGAATTGGTTGCGGTGAATACCGTTAAACCTGAGAGTTCATGGTCTATATGACCCCTCAGCATAATATGAAAAGTTTTTAACTTCCTAAAAAGGGTAGATGGTTGAATGAGATGATAGAAGAGAAATTCTCAAAGGAGGAAAATGTAAAGGTTAAATTGAAAACCTATTTTCGGTGAATATGAGAAGCAAAGATTAGTAGACTATAATTTCGGGGACGAAATTCTTAGAAGAAGGGGTGAATGTGACAACCCGAAAATTTAGAAGATCTTGAATGATTAAATTAAATGTTAAAGTTTAAAACCTAGAGTGAAAATAGATGATTTATTTTAAATTTTTAAGAAAAATCTAAGGAAATTGTACGTTGAAATGATTCAACGATAAGGTTACGAGAAAGAATAAGACCTAACCCGATTAAGAATGATATTATATTGCATAAGTGGGTAAAAAACAACAACTATGCAATATGTAATGTTTATGCTTAATAAATATATTAGTATTATATATTTATTATATGTAAATAAATTGTGAAGGCAAATTATAGAAAGGAAGAGAAGAATAATATACATTAATATAATGTTATATAAACATCAAGAATGAAAAGGAAAGCCAACATGGCTTAGTTATGAAATATTCTTGACATGAAACTACCTATGTGGTTAATGGAATAATTATATTATAATTTAGTTCATTCAAAAGTATAATTTGGTAGTAAAGAAGGAAAATGATGAGTACTCAAATAGGCTAATTAAATTACATGGAACCATTATCTTTAATAATGTGTGCTAATTAAATTTGCTAACTTAAGTGAATGTGGTAGATTAACACATGAAGCTTATTATGTATTGGGAGTCCAAGTTGTATAATTTGGGCCCTAATAAATTTCTTATGTATGCTCACAAGCTTATCCCCAAGTGTAATGGGTAATTACTACTTTTGAATTAAGCATTAGGCCAAATACCAAACTCAAATCCAGCCCACTCCTTGATCATTCCAGCAGCCTACATGGGTGAAATGAAGAGCCGAGTTTGTGTTGTTTGTTAACAGTTAGTTAGTTCATTAGTTAGTTAATAATTTAGTTAGATGCTAGGCTATGCTGTGGGAGGCTATTAGGGGTCAAGTTGCTGCAAGAGGCAAGGGGGTAAAGTAGCTAATATAGGGGTCAAGTAGGGTGTATCAGCTAAGATTAATAGAGGCCAACTGACTGCTGTGTCAGGGGGCTGAATGAGGCCATGATATAGCCGGATAGAAGCTGAAGCAAGCCAGCAGTAGATCCATGATGGCTAGCCTCATTTTTTAGCTACATATAGCTATACAATGCATCTTAAGTTCAATTGGTATACTACTAACTGAGCCGTAGCACACATAGAGAGAAGAGAAGGGAGTCCGACTGAGAAGGAGAAGAAATTGAGCAGCAACCAATTGTATTCTCTGATCTATTATGGTAAGCTTTCCAATCCTTTTCCATTTCATTTTCTTGCTACTAGTGATCTGCAGTGGCAGAATGGCCTGGAAAAAAAAATGAAGGGGCTGCTATATTGTGTTAGTATTGTTAATGTTTTAATGTGCCTGTGTTAGTGGATTAAATTGTTGGTTAAATTAACTGATGAGGAAATTAGTGAATTAAGCTTTCATCACAACTGTTTATTCATGGGTAATTGTAATCATCTATAAGAGTTGTGATATCAAACTTTTAAGGAAAGGTTAACAAGTAATAAACTATCTTGTTTAAAACTAATGTGGAAGTTGTGATGAAATGGACTGTTATGGTTTGATATAGGCACAAGGAGATAGGTTGGTTGTGCGGTGTTATAAGGAGGGTAACATGGGTTTATAACACAAGTAAATGGCTATGATAAGAGTGAATTAAAACTATGCACTCCAAGTGCTTGACAAAAGTCCTTAATGAACTGTTTTTGTCAAAAATTAAAAATTTGATAGAATTAGAGCTTGGGCTTGATTTATTAATCATATGTGATGTTAACTAGAGGGTTTGAGTGTGTCAAGCTAGAACAAAGCTCAATTTCTAGTTAACAATGAAAAGTTAGACTTGGTATGTCAAGTCATGTGGAAACTCTGTTTTGGGCAGCCTATTGAAGCTGAAATGGAAAGGTTATAACTTTTAAATGCAGTCTCATATGCTATGTAAAACATATTTAAAATTTGTTCTAATTTGGTATATGAGCTAGAAGTAACAAGGTCGTGAAATAAACATGCTAGAAACTGAAAAATTGTGAACTGCTGACCCTAAATTGAAAATTCGGGGTTAGGTAGGATGTTCAGAAAATTCTGGGCTTTTGGTATGTTATAGTACACTGAATAAGCTTTCCATAGACTCCGGAACGGACTAATTCCGACTTCGGAGCCAAGAGTTACGATCTTTCATAGTAGTCGCGTCAAAACTGTCTAATCAACTCGGGTCAGTCCCTTTGCACGAAATTCTGGAATTCTGTGTTTGGAATTTGGAAATGGTCAAAGAATGAAAGTTGTAGCCTCGGAAGTTATCTTCGCGTGGGCTTAAGAATCGCTCAAAAATGTTTTGAAACGAAGGAGTTATGACCATTTTAGCGAAGGAGGGTCGTGCAGTTTAAAAACAGAACATTCTGTCCACATAGAGCAGATTTCTGTTCTGTTCGGTTTGGAATTTGGATTTGTGATCTGAAGAGAAGTTGTAGTCCCGGAAGTTATCTTCTCGTGGGCTCAAGAATCGCTCAAAAATGTTTTGAAACGAAAAAGTTACGACTGTTTTAGCGCAACAGGATCAGGCTGGAAAAAAATAAATAAATTGAAAACTAGAATGTCAAGTCAATTTTGAGCGTAATGTTGGACAACCTAACAAGCCTGAAATGGAGGTTTTATACCTTCTAGAAATACTTCCATATGCTATATGTGAGGTACCTAAAAATGGTTATAAAGGAACATATGGATTGGGAGTAGGGAAGTGAGAAAATAGTCATATGGATGCAGAGCTGCTGTCTTGGACAGCAGCAGTTACAGTAGCTGGGCTGGGAGGCTCTCTTTGAGCTCTTAGTTGACACAATTAAGCTGTCTAAATAAATTATTGAATATTCTTTCTAAATAGGAAAGTACATCTCCTATACTAACCTTAAGAGTTCAATATATTAAAATGATTAAGGTGCAAGTTATAAACTACCAAAACAAGTAAATGGAAATTAGTGTGTCAAGTTATCCTTAACCACTGTTTTGAGCCTAACATTCTTGTTAATAGGCTACTATAAAATGTAAGTTATGCTAACAATGGGATACCAACAAAAATAGTGTATTTAAGGTTTAACGTGGCGAAAAGGGGAGTTGAAGATATGAGGCTAGAGCTGGTCTAGCAGCCTTGTACCATTTCAATTTTTCATGGGTTGCAGCTTGTAGGTTCATGTAACATTATTTATATAAAAAAAATTTGCTAGTTGGCAAGCTAGTAACTGAAAAAGGGGGAAGGGGGAGCAAGGCTGCTGTCCATTCACAGCAGTGGTGGACAGTTAGCTACTGTTATAGCAACTTTAGCCAGTCTACTGGTGTTGCAATGGATTTGATGACTTAATCCTAAACTGGGATTTTAACTTTTCTAAATATGTGCGTATATCGAATCGATAACGTAATTGCAATTCAAGGTAAACGAATTAGTAATTTGTATGTTGAAGCTAATGAAACGAATAGTCTAGAACCAAGGGGGCTGATGCCTATGTGCAGCAATAGTTGATAATAAATGACTACTGAAGCAGTTTGGGTAACCATTTTTGGTTGAGAATTGTAATTTTAAAAAGGTTAATCATCTAGTATAGCTTGAGTATGTATTACAAACATGTATATAACTGTATGGTATGTTTGCAAGTATAAGAATGAAAGGAGAATGGCGAGGGCTACTGCTATTGGTAGCAGTACTTGGCTGCAAATAGCAGCACATAACTGCTACAGCAACACTAAGAGGCCCTCTTCAGTTTCCAAGTTTAGATTACAAGCTTAACCATAGGAAATGGGTTGAAATTTGTTTAGGCAAGAAAGCTAAGGGGAATAAAACGCTAGCAACTTGTGGGCTGCTATGTTGTGGTTGGGGCCGCGAGGCCAAATGTGGCCACACCAAGCTTAGCTGAGCCTCATGGGGTCAAGCCAAGCTTGGCTGCTGGCATAGAAAGATAAAAGAGGACTGTTATGTGTTATGAGGACTGTTTTGGACAATTCATAGTACCTGACCCTAAACGACTGTTTTGAGTAGATACAAAATTGCTCATACATGCTAGTAATGATTCTCAAACATGGCCATAACTAAAGCTAACAAGAAAACCAAGTTAAGATCCATTTTTCGAGCCTAAAGTGAGCTTTAATAAGTCAAAATGAGCTAGATGATTAAATAAAGCGTGGTGATGCTTAAAGTAACCTTAATTAACTTAAATATATATGTCTAGACTATCTGAATGGCCAGAACTGAAAAAAATTTAGAAAAAGTACAAAATCAATTTTGTAAAAAAAGTAAGAAAATGGCTAAGTTTGAGCCCTGTTTTGGAAAGCCTAATGGACATGAACTAGAATCCTAAACCTTGATTAAAATACCTTGTAGTATGGTCTAGAAGTTGGGCCAAGTGGTTAAGCTCTTGGCTTAACAAAGGAGTCTAAACAAATCACCAAACTAGCATGGAAAATCACTAAAACTACAATTTAGCAAATTTGTCCAAGTATGAAATCTTGAGATTTTTCTATTCTACTTAGAACTCAATTTGGACACCTTAGACAAGTATGTTAGAGGTATGCTAGGCTATTCCAAGTGTTGGAATGCTAATATATACAAGAACTTGTGAAGTTAGTGTGTAAAAGCTTGAAAAAACTAGGTTTAAAGGGTCAAAACCCAATCTATGCTTGGTAAACCTAAAGGAATGCTAGAACTAGTCTTAACTAGATAAAATTCAAGTGTTGGAATGAACTAAAGTGGCTAGAAATGAAATTGGCAAGAGTTGACCAAAACTAGTGAAACTCAAGAACACATGAACCCTTTATGTTCTAAATCATGAATAAAATGTAAATGATGAATTTAAAGTCATTCCTATTGCATGATATAAACATGTCAAACCCCATCAAAGTGAAAGATAACTAATGAGAAAACATGGATGAGGTATTTGAAAAATGTATACAATATCTCAGATATAGAAATCTAAACTACCACCATGATAACTGAAATTACATGTTTTGTTATCAATTCCACATATAATGTAGGTTGTGCAAGGAACGCAAAAGTTGGTGTAATGGTAAAACCGCGGTACAGGCAAGTTTCTCAGTTTATTTATGTGGACTTATAATTGCTATAGATAACTGTTAGCATGATTTATGTTTATAAGTATGTAATACCTATGAACTGTATTATTTGATTTGTGAATGATGAATGTCAAATTATGACTAATTCTTGAATTGAGACGGGGAACTCAATATATATGTGCAATGAATGACATGTACAGGACATGTGTAGTATATGCTACGGTACGTATGTTGCTACCAGCAGGACATAAATGTGATAATGCATCTGTAATATGCTTGAACCCCAAGAATATAAATGCATGAACTGAATGTGAACATATGTGCTATGTGATGCATGATAGACTGTTAGACTTGCTGGGCCGTCGTGCTCAATCTTGCTTAATTTGCAGGTTAAAGCTATGATGCGATCTATCGTGATTAGGAGCGCATGAAAAGAAGACTAGGGATTTAATTGAGATTGTGTTGAATCATTTGATGGTATTTACATGTGTAAACCTCAAATAAGTAAATCTTTGAATTATTCAATAGATGAAGATCATTTGTTCTGAATTAGGAATATGTTTGAAATAATGAATTGTACATATATTCATATCTATTCAGATTAAATAAATCATGTAATGACTATGATTCTAGTATAAAGAAGAATTGTAAAGGTTGCGATTCAGGGAATGAATTAATGGAAAGAAAAAAAAAATTATTCCGCATTTTTAGCTATTTTAACATTAAATAATATTTTAATGTTAGAACAAGATATTATTAACGCACAAGATCGGGAAGAGAAATTGTCCTGATTTTGGGGGCGTTACACCACTTGTGGTCGGTGCCCAAATAAGAGCCTTTAATGACCTAGAAGAAAGAAGGGAGCAGTATTTAAGGAAAGAGAAGCCGCCTGCATTCAGGATCGAGGATTATCAGAGATATTCAGAGAAACTTATTACAGATAGCTTAGACTAGGTTTTATTTCTGTCTTTTAATTTCTAAAAGAGAAAGAAGTTGTGTTTCAAGGAATGAGAGTTATTGCATCCGACAGAGCTCAAGAGTTACACAGTGAAGAAAAGATTTGGAGGAATAACACTTCAAAACAAGGGTTTTCTTATTCCAAATCTCCCATTTATTTGTGTATTTCTGATAATGTGGAATGTATTGAAAATGTGTGTTAGCACCATAGTCATGAACTAACTCCATTTTTAGGATTGCAATGTAACCTCTTGTTTAGCTTAATTAACTTTATCTCCTATTTTATATAATAAATCATTTTGGAATGGGTTGTTGTATTTCTTATTTAATGATTGATTGCTTGATAAAGAAATTGGTATTGATAGTAATGGAAATTGACAAATGGATGTTATTATCTATCTTTAAATACAACAACACCTGTTATGACCATGCCAATAGAATGTGTGTATAAAATGCTAATAGGATAAACATATCCCTATTTGCCTTGTGTGGCCGTGAGACTTAGCTTAATGACCTTGACCTAGTTATTTTCACCAATAGACATATTATGATTTATCTGGTCAGGGATGTGCATTTGACCTTCGATAGAAGCTTATGCGTATTTATTGTTCTCGGTCGACCATTCCTTGATTCGTTTGTAATTTGGAGAGTTAGGAGATTAGGCGACGCATTAGGGGAGTTGTAATCCTATCTTGACTTCCTAGCACAACTACTTCTCTTATTCTTATAGTCTTATTGAAATAGCTTAACCAACAACTTGTTTTTACTTATTTAGATAAGATTAGTAACGACTTTGCCTTAGTAATTCTTTTTCTCTTAAGACTTTGTCCTCGTGGGTTCGATACTCTACTTTCATATATTACTTGTGGACCGCGTATGTCAGTCATTTTGATGTTTTTGTGTTTAGTTGTGCATATTAATTAAAATTTTAAAAAATTTCCATTTTATGTTATATCTTAGAAAATAGTAGACGTCAGTTGCGGAAGGCGACAACTGATAAATGATCACGGAAGTTCTTTGCATTGAATTCTTTTATTACGTTTAGTATAGACATTGTCAGTTTCAAGTTTTGGCGTCTTTTATGTTTTGTTTTGATATGTTTTGTTTTATTATTTTTTTGTGGGTTTAATTGCATTTTTCTAGTATAGGTTATCTCTTGAGCATTGATTTAATTTAAATTGAGCTATAATATATGATCAGGCAAATGATTGATAAGGTTATAACTCATGAAAAATGGATAAATGTTGCTTAGTTTGGGTAATTGACTTATTGTTGGTTATTGCTTTGCTTATGACTCCTACTTTTGAGCACTCATCCATTTGTAATGAACTAGTTGTATACTTAGAGAAGGCTTATATGACCGAATGCTTGTGCGAGATGTCAATAAGCTCTAGAACTTGTTTAAACATCACTCGAAGCAATATACTTATGTCCAATAAATTGGTCACGTGGTGGGTTGAGATGGAGCATAAAACGCACTCACTCATAGACACATACTTAGGGGAGATAGAGCGTAAAACGCACTCACCTATAAAAAAGAAAAAAATATATCGAAAATCTTGTGGTGGGTTGAGATGGAGCGTAAAACGAACTCGCCCATAAAAGTAGACTTAGGGTTGAGATGGAGCGTAAAATGCACTCGCCCATCAAAGCAGTCTTAGGGAAAGATGGAGTGTATAATGCACTCGCCCAAATGTTTGATTTGTCTATAATTGCGGTGAGTGATGTGTTAAGCATGTACTTTTTGAAGTTTATGTCTTTCATAAGGTCATATGGTTGCATAAGCCAATCCAAGCTATAATAGGTCTAGTGCAAATGGATACACACACACAAAAAGGATCTAAAGCAAGGTATGACTAACATGCAAGTTGAAATCCTAGACATTGTGACATTTTGAAAGTTTTCTAGAGTTATCACGTTTTGACATCTTTAAGGCCATTGTTCAAACTTATTGATTCATTGCTCAAGTAGTTGATTGTTAGAATTTATTTTTATAGTTTTTTTTCTTAGTGTTTTGCTTGAGGACAAGCAAATATTCAAGTTTGGGGGTATTTGATAAGTGTATTCTATATACACAAATTAGGTACCTTTAAGTTTGTTAATTTGTTAATCCTAAGTTAGTTTGTTTAGTTTTTATGTATTTTCATTGTATTGTTGTGTAATATAGTTTTATATTATTTTTATGTATTTTTGTATTAGTTTTATGCATTTTTAGTTTGTTTTGTAGGAATTAGATGGAATGTCATTTGGGTCGATGGTTGGAATCTCCAAATTCGCATTTTCGGTTTGCCATTGACATAGGAGTCCCTTGAAGCCCCATTTTTGCCATGATCCAGCCATTATCTGTCAAATCTCCAAGAATAATAGTTGTAGATCAATGTCTTCTCTTTCCGGATCATCTTGAATCGCCTCAATCGGAGTTCGGATACGAGAGTTATGGTTATTTTTCCAACGGGTGTCAAATCTGGAAACTACCAATTGCTATTTGGATAGCAGTCACTTCAAGGCCAATTTGTGCATTGCTTCAACAATTATTTCGAAGAACTCAAAGAATGAATGTTGTATATCTACGTCTCCTCTTTCCGGATCATCTTGAATCATTCAAATCGGAGTTCGTATAAAGAAGTTATGGCCATTTTTCCAACAGATGTCCAAGTAGAAAATTACCCGGCGCTGCAGCGCGACTTGCTAGTGTATTTCCGGCACTGCAGCACCACAAAGTAGTAGCCCAACCCCTTTTCAGCGCTGCAGCACCACGTTCAAGCCAAATCATGGCACTGCAACGCCAGACAAATTTTTTGACATATTTCAGCTATTAAATACTCAACTTAATGACCCAATGAATTAATCTTTCATTTCTACTTGCTACCTAGAGGAGAAAAAGAGAGAGGCAGCGACTTGGAGACGAGAGAGGCTGTGAGACCCCCAAATTTTATTAATAAAGATTTAAATTTCTCAAAATATTTTTTTAAATATTATTGTATGGATTTGAGATAGTGTTATAGTTGTGGGTAGTATTTATAATTTTTGCAAAGTATGCAAGTTGTTATATAATATTCGATTGGTCGGGGAATATTCGTTTTAACAGGGAATATTCGTACGACAGCACAATCATTGGTGGACCCTACAACGGAAGTATTGTCGTAGTTAGAAAACGACATAATTATCTTTTTATAAAAATAACGGCGAAAGTGTTATCGTTAAAACTGTTGAACTACCCGGTAGTAAAAGTACAGTAATACGCATGGTTGCATAGTAGCACACGGTATTGATTACTGATGTTTACGTAAGAAGTCACTCAGTTATACTTAATTATTGCTACAATAATTGTTGCATCATATCTCTCATATTATTGATTCAATTATTGTCACAGTATCATCTGCATAATATGTTATATTATTAAATCAATAATTGAGACGGCAAAATTATTCATATTATTATTTGCAATATTGACAATGTCTAGAAGTTCTGTCAAGGAGAGGTTTGGTCACCTAATTGCATGCCAAGAAGGAGAAATCCTTATTAGAAAGCCCCCTCTTTCCTGAGAACAACCTGGTTGTTAAATATTGTGAATTATAATATTAATAATGAATAGGTTTGTGTTGATTAAAGATGAAATTGATAGTTCCATTGTGTTAGAATTATTAGTGTTAGTGGAAATCGACATTTATTTCGATATTAATTAATGTCTGGAAGTTATACTGAATAGTCAGGTAATTAATTGGATAAATGAGCAATTAATTGCTATTAATTCACATGATTATAACTATTTGTTCACATGTATGTACGATTAATTCACATTCTTGTACTATTAGAGGATGTGGTGCAAGATTGATAATACTTGCATTACTAAGTTAAAAATGGAGATATAGTTGAAGGTACTATACTGTAATTCGTATTTTCACATGATTATAACTATTGATTCACATGATTGAACTATTGATTCATATTATTTACTATTAGGGGAGGTGGTGCAAGTTTGATAATACTTGTAGGACTAAATTAAAAATAAAGAAAAAGAGGAAGGTATTATACTGTAATATTTCGAGCCCCAAAACGTGCAATTATCGAAACTATATTTTCTTATAAATAGAAGCTCATTCTTCCTTCATTTCTCACCAATTCACAAAAGCTTTAGAGCAATTATTATAGAGGGAAAGAAGAAGAGAAGTCTGCTACCTCACTATTCTAATATCTAGTTTCTTCTAAGGTAAGGGGTATTATTTCTTTCATATTCATGAAGAGAGCTATTGGTATTCCATTCTTTATTATTATGTTGGAATAATCTGTATACGAGGACTACCGTATACATGATGAAATTCTTCTATTATTCCATTCTTTATTATTATGTTGGAATAATCTGTCTATACGAAGTACCGCATACATGATGAAATTCTTTTGTTATTCCATTCTTTATTATTATATTGGAATAACCTATCTATGCGAAGTACCGCATACATGGTGAAATTCTTCTGTTATTCCATTCCTTATTATTCTGTTAGAATAACCTGTCTGTACGGTCTATCGCATGCTGGTGAATTCTGTTGTTATTCCATTCTTTATTATTATATTGGAATATCCTGTCTATACGGATTACGCTTGACCTGGTTCCATTCTTTATTATTCTGTTGGAATATCCTGTATGTGCGGATTACGCATGACAAAGTTCCATTCTTTATTATTCTGTTTGGAATAACCTGTCTATGTGGATTACCGTATGCATGGTGAATGATCCTTCGTATTCATTCCTTATTAAATTGTGGAAATGATCTGTCTACGTGGATTACCGCATGGCGGGCAAAAAACCATTTACAGTTTCATATATTCTATTATACTCAGTTGGTTAAAGTTTTGGCTTCTATACTCCATGAAATTAGTAGAATATCCTGGATATTTGCGCTTCATCCAGTATCTTTTCATGGAAATATTCTTCTGAGCATTCTTGAATTTTACTCCACAAAACAGTATCATGTTGACAATTTGGACGTTATTGATTTCTCGATGAATTAAATTATAAATCTTTAAAATTTATCCTTGAACTTGTTTTATTGAATTATTATGTCATTGTCATCATCATCATGCTTATATTGTGATTAAAGTCATCTTTGGCTTACGTGCATATATGGACTTGGTATGATTATGATCAGGGATTATTCGGTATAATCATGACCGTAATGTGACGAATGAAGTGGTAAAAGTCCTCATTGGCCTATAGTTCATTGATGAACAGTTGTTGGTATGATTATGATCAGGAATTATTCGGTATAATCATGACCATTGATGATTACATGAATATCCTTGGCCGTGGTGCAGGGATGATGTGGTTTATTCATTAAGCTGAGTCTCAGCAATAAAGTTGATGAAAATCTTTTTAAATCATAGAAGATAGTAGATTTTATGCTCTACTTGACTCTTCTAATGGATTGCTTATTCTGCTGCAGTTGTTGATCTAAAACTTGTTCTCTATTATATTCTATCAGTTGTTATACTGTTGAGGGCTAAGGATAATTTATTCTGCATTATCTTAGTTATAATATTTCTTACTGGGCTAGTTGAGCTCACCCTTTCTTTTACTGTTCTCTTTAGGAAACGAGAACATAGCCGGGACTAGTCGGGGGACGGAGTGATGGTTCCAGATAATAGCATTAGTAGTCTTCAACTATTCTGTTAAATAGTGTGATAATAAATGTAATGAAGACTCCATTGAGTGTGGATATTGTCTAGATGACAATATTCTTATTAAAACTCTTAGATTATGTTTTGTCGTATTTACACGACTATTGTATAATTAGGTTATATTTGAATTTTGTACCATGTATTTGGCGACTCAAGATGGGTGATGTATACCTATTTTGGGGGCGTCACAGTTGGTATCAAAGCTTAGGGATATGATCCTTGGCTGAGATGTGAGATAAGAACTAGGATGGGAGAGACGGAGAATTCCGTCGCTACTATGACCTAGCTAAGTTATTTGGTATTTAATTGGTCGGTCAGAGTATATGAGATAATATGTGATATGTTAATTAACCCTTGTTTTGTGGCAATATTTAAAAATGGCATCCGAAAATGTTGAGATAAGCAATGAAGCACATGAGACCGTTGAGTCACCAACGATCAATATCCAGGGTAATGTGCAATAGGAAGACAATAATCCTCATGTAAACAATAACACTGATGAAATGGTGAACGATGGGATGTTCAGAGGCTTTATGCAATTCATGCAACATCAGGTGAGAGAGACTCCTGTTCAAAATGCAGGTGGAAACAATGGTAATCCATGGTCGATCACTGCTAAACAGTTCAAGGAGCTGGGACCGCCGGAGTTTTTGGGAAAGCCAGAACCACTTAAGGCGGAGACGTGGTTAAAGAAGATCACCAAGATATTTGATGTCTAGGGATGCTCCGAGGAGCAAAAGGTTCCCTTCACCACCTTTATGTTGCGTGAAGAGGCAGATTACTGGTGGGAATCTGTAAAACGTACCCAGCCTGACGCACTCAAGAATGCCTTGGGAGAAGTTCCAAGAGCTGTTCAACAACAAGTACTTTCCCAAAAGTATTCGTCACATGAAGGAGGTGGAGTTTATCAAGTTGGAGAAAAACAATATGACCGTGTCGTAATACGAGGCAAAATTTGCGAAGTTATCCCGGTTTGCATCTCATTTGGTCGATAATGAGGAGCGAATGACGCGAATGTTTCTAAGAGGTTTGAAACCCGAAATACGTCAATACCTTATTTCTCATAAATTGTGTTTGTATTCAGATGTAGTGAATAGACCTCAGTTATTGGAGCGCGATAATGAGCCAGCCCAACCAAAGGATAACGAGCAACAACACGATAATAATCGTACCAGTGGCAATGACCATCGGAACAATGATAACCATCGTGGGGAAAATTATCATGCCAAGAATGGTAACCACTTTGGTGGCAATCATGGCCAAGATAATAGAAGTGGAAAATTCAAGAAGAGAAGGTTCAACAATGATGGAAAGACAGCAGCATCAACACCCGTTTTCAAGGAAGGAGAACGACCACTAATTGTATGCTTCAAATATGCCGAGGGGAGGGACATATCAGTCCAAACTGCGTGATGCAGTCCAAAGCATATTATAATTATGGAGAAGAAGGTCACCTAGCCCGATTTTTTCATGCACCAAAGTCAAGTCCAGCTAGGACGATGGCACCAAATATTACCCTGGACAAGTCAAAGCCGGGTAGTTCAAGGGAGAGCGGTTGCCATGACTTCCCAACAAGTGAGGAACTCAAATGAAGTTATCACGGGTTAGTTAATTATAAATTCTTACGAACTCTATACCTTATTAGATACAATTCTAACCATTCTTTTATCTCTCCTGCTTGTGCTCAACGTTTAAATTTGACTCCGGAGAAATTAGACTTTGACTTATCAGTTGAAACTCCGTTAGGAGAAACCTTTGTTACCTCTACTGTTTATAAATCTTATTTGATTCAAATCGACACTTTCACGTTACCTGTCGATCTTATCTCTTTAAAAATACTTGCCTTTGATGTGATTTTAGGAATCGATTGGTTAACTACTCATTCATGCTTTTCGTAAGGTTATTAGATTTCATATTCATAACCAACCTATCATGCGAATTTAAGCAACCAAACCCTAAATTCAATCACTGTCATACCAAGCCATAAGTAAAGAGCCTCGAGCCTTTCGCTGGTGACTTCCTTGTGTGGAAGGCACTGAAGCCAGACTATCCGTAGGGGACGTTGTGAATGACGATGGCAAGTTAATAGGTATCAATGTGACGTACTATCCAAGTCTTGGATGAGAGTCACAGTTTTGAATGATATTTCTATTGTTAATAAATTTCCTGACGTATTCTTGAAGAACTTCCTAGGCCTACCCCTAGAGCGTGAAATCGAATTTTGTATTGACCTTAGTACAAAACCCATTTCTAAAACCCTTAAATATTTCTTCACCTAGAACGAACATATTATGCGCCAAAGACATTGGCTCGAGCTATTGAAGATTACGACTATACCATTCAATATCATCGTGGAAGAGCGAACGTGGTAGCTCACGCATTGAGTAGATGATCGTGTTAGTTTACGAGTGCGATGTTGTTAACACAAAAAATCCATTTTGTATAACTTACAAATGATGAAGATAGAGTTAAATACTCTAGGGACCCACGTGAAGATAACGAATATACGAGTAGAATTGACTTTAATCGATAAAGTTAAAGCCGCTCAAGCTACACACCTGAATATGATGAATGTGAAGAAGAAGGTTCAAGAAGGTGTTATCTCAACCCTCAATTTAATTGGCCCATTTGAAATCCTCAATCGAGTAGGAACTGTGGCCTATAGACTCATTTTACCAAAAAGTATGACGCGTGTTCATAACATTTTTCACGCATCGTTGTTAGTAAAAACATAGTCTTGGGGGACTTTGGAGCCAAATTTTGGAATAATTAATGAATCTGAAAAATTATGAAATCATGGGGGTTTTGTAGATCATGTTATAAGCTTTCTATAGCCTCGAAAATGTACTAATTCCGATAACGGATGAAAAAGTTATGAAGATTTGAAGTATATGTGTCAAAACTTACAAAATCTGGAAAATTGGAGTTAAGTGCCAAAGGTCGAGCGCCTAGGCACTAGGCTCGGCGCTTAGAATTTGTTCTTGGGTGCCTAGGGGCTGTCCCAAGGCAAATTTTGGCGCCTAGGCGCTGGTCTAGTGTTAAGACAAAATCTGTCCGGATGTCCTTTAGTAAATTGGGTATAACGTTTTCATAAGAACTCCGATTGAGGTGATTCAGGATGATTTTAAAAGATAACGAGTAGACCTAAAACTTTCATTCTTTATGTTTTGAGATTTGAGGTCGGTATCAAGGCCTAAAGTGGCTATTTTAGGGACTGATGTGCATTCAGAGGCAATCGGAGGACATCGGGCATGCACGTATGCAACGTGTAATGTTTTCAATGATAAAGGTAATCAAGGTATCCTTATCTCTTTGGCATACCAGGTATGTACGTAAATTTTGAGGGCGAAATTTCATAAGGATGGGAGATTGTGAGACTCCAAATTTTATGAATAAAGATTTAAATTTCTCGAAATATTTTTTTAAATATTATGGTGTGGATTTGAGATAGTGTTAATTGTTGTGGGTAGTATTTATAAATTTTGAAAAGTATGCAAGTTGTTATATAATATTTTATTGGTCGGAGAATATTCGTTTTAACAGGAAATATTCGTATGACGGCACAATCATTGGTGGACCCCACAACGGAAGTATTGTCGTAGTTAGAAAACGACAGAATTATCTTTTTATAAAAATAACGGTGAAAGTGTTACCATTAAAACTGTTGAACTACCTGGTAGTAAAAGTACAGTAATATGCTTGGTTGCATAGTAGCACACAGTATTGATTATTGATGCTTACGTAAGAAGTCACTCAGTTATACTGAATTATTGCTATAATAATTACTGCATCATATCTCTCATATTATTGATTCAATTGTCACAGTATCATCTGCATAATATGTTTATTATTAAATCAATAATTGAGACGGCAAAGTTATTCATATTATTATTTGCAATATTGACAATGTCTAGAAGTTCTGTCAAGGAGAGGTTTTGTAAGACCCCAACTTTTTATAAATAATATTGAATTTTCCTCCAATTATTATTTTGAATTAATAAGGTGTTAATTTGATATAATGCTTTGGTTATAGGTGAAATGTGCAAATTTTACAAAATAACCAAGTGGTTATAAAATATTACTTTTGTCGGGGAATATTCGTTTGGTCGTGGAATATTCTTTTTGTCAGGAATCTCCGTACAACGACGCAGTCATTTGTGGGCCCCATAACTAGGATAATTGTCGGATGAAGAAAACGACAAAGTATGAGTTTTTATAATTAACGACGTAATGGTTACCATTAACACTGTTGGAATACCTGGTGGTTAAAATACAGTAATACGCGTGGTTGCACAGTAGCACACGGTATTACACAGTATGGTTGAATTATTGATTCTTACGTTAGAAGGCACTACTCAATAATTGTTACAGTAGTTATTATTCAATATTTTATTTTATTGATTCAATAATTGTTGCGTTGATAGTTTATATTTTGTTGTTTCAATAATTGTTACTGCACAGTATTTCCCATTATCAGATCAATAATTCATATTATTTGAATAATATTATTAGATAGCATTATTGGCAATGTCTAGAAAGTTCTGTCAAGGAGAGGTTTGGTCATCTAATTGTGCGCTAGTAAGGAGAAATTCTTATTGGAAATCCCCTTCTTTCCTGGGAACGGCCTAGTTGTCATAATTGTGATTCTGTAATATTATTTAAGAATAATTAATTATTGATTTATATGATAAGGAAATATTTATTTGATGTGGATATAAATGATGGATTTATTTATGTGGTTATTAATGAAGGAATCAATGATGAGGTGTTTTATCAGTATTTTGTCGGTGTGGAGGTATTAAAAATCATCCGTTTGTGGATTTCAGATATTTTCTGTTTGGAATTTAGAAAAACTTTCTTCTGCAAAGTTGTAGAGAATTCAATTTCGTGTGGAATGGACATAAAATTCGTATTTTCTGATAAAAGGGTTATTTTCTATGAATTATTAAAGTTTTTGATTATTGTTTAAATGATAAAACATTTTGGAAAATTCTAGAATTGGTTGGTGAGAAATGTGCTCAAATTGAATTTCAAATGTGGTGGGTGGCAATAGTAGCAGGTAAAGCCATCAAGTAGCAGGTCAAGTCTACTTCGGCGTGCTAGCATTTTCCTATAAATAGAGGGCTAAGTTAGAATTAAAAATCACACCAAGAACAAGTTTTCTCTCTTTCTCTCTCTATATTATCGAGCGTATTCTTGTGAGTATTTTGATACTTGGAGTGTTGATATATGGTGCAAGTTCCTTCAGCACTATATCCAGTATTCCAGTCAGAAGAATTGTCTTTTTGAGGTAAGGGATGTTATTTTCTTCATATATGATATTATTTCTTTCAATATCATTATGCCGAAGTATTGATCTGAACTTTTAATTAAATTTGGAACTTGTTGTGTCGGGGTTAATATTCACGTATACGATACTATTCACGTATACGCCCCTATTCACAAATACGGCACTATTCACCGAAAAATAAAATTTTCTCTTTTTCTTCCAGATGTCTTTTATGGTTACTATCTTTGATTGTATCCATATTTTGATCTTTATTTTTTAATTCTGATTCACAATTGGTTATTATGAAGTATTATTGATCTTGGATAAACTGTTATACGAATCCCTAATATGTGTCCTTTTGTCTCACTAGATTCGTTTTCTTTAAAATATTTTTTATCATCCTCAGTCCTAAATGATGATATTACTGAATATCTTTGGCCTGTAGCGCAAAGATGAATGATTAATTGATGAATATCTTTGGCCCGTAGTGCAAAGATGAACAGGTGTTGAGATGAACATGACCAACTGATGATACAAATGAATATCTTTGGCCTGTAGTGCAAAGATGAATATTTGATTAAAGATGTATATTGATTGTTGTTACAAGGATAAAATATTGATGATGGACTTTTAAATCTTAGAAGATAGTAGAACTCATTCTCTACTTGACTCTTCTAATGGATTGTTGTTTCTGCTGCAGTTGTTGATCTAAAACTTGTTGTCTATTATATTCTATCAGATTTTTCCCTGTTGAAGCCTAATGATAATTTGTTGTATATTATCTTAGTCATAATATTCTTTACTGGGCTAGTTGAGCTCACCCTTTTCCTTTTTGTTCCATTTTCTTCTCAGGAGGTGAGAACATAGCAGGATCAAGTCGGGGTATGGAGTGATTGTTCTAGAAAGATGTTTTAGCAGTCCTCACTATTTCTATAAAATAATGTTTGAATAATTATAATGATGATTTATTTGAGTGTTGATATTGTCTAGAAGACAATATTTGTATTTAAACTTACAGTATGTGTTGTCGTATTTTGCATGACAATTGTATTATTGAAGTTGTAGTTTGCTTTCTGTACCATATATTTGGCGACTCAGAATGGGTGTGGTGTATACCTATTTTGGGGGCGTCACAGGTTTGGTCACCTAATTGCGCGCCAATAAGGAGAAATCCTTATCGAAAAGCCCCCTCTTTCCTGGGAACGACCTGGTTGTTAAATATTATGAATTATAATATTAATAATGAATAAGTTCGTGTTGATTAAAGATGAAATTGATAGTTTCATTGTGTTTGAATTATTATTGTTAATGGAAATCAATATTTATTTTGATATTAATTTATATCTGGAAGTTATACTGACCAGTCAGGTAATTAACCGGATAAATGAGCAATTAATTGCTATTAATTCACATGATTATAACTATTTATTCACATGTGTGTACTATTAATTCACATTCTTGTACTATTAGGGGAGGTGGTGCAAGGTTGATAATACTTGCATTACTAAGTTAAAAATGGAGGTATAGTTGAAGGTACTATACTGTAATTTGTATTTTACATTATTATAACTATTGATTCACATGATTGAACTATTTATTCATATTATTTACTATTAGGGGAGGTGGTGCAAGTTTGATAATACTTGTAGGACTAAATTAAAAATAAAAAAATAGAGGAAGGTATTATACTGTAATATTTCGAGCCCCAAAACGTGCAATTATCGAAACTATATTTTCCTATAAATAGAAGCTCATTCTTTCTTCATTTCTCACCAATTCACAAATGCTTTAGAGCAATTATTATAGAGAGAAAGAAGAAGAGAAGTCTGCATTCTCACTATTCTAATATCCAGTTTCTTCTAAGGTAAGGGGTATTATTTCTTTCATATTCACGAAGAGAGCTATTGTTATTCCATTCTTTATTATTATGTTGGAATAATCTGTATACGAGGACTACCGTATACATAATGAAATTCTTCTATTATTCCATTCTTTATTATTATGTTGGAATAACATGTCTATACGAAGTACCACATACATGGTGAAATTCTTCTGTTATTCCATTCTTTATTATTATGTTGGAATAACCTATCTATGTGATGTACCGCAAACATGGTGAAATTCTTCTGTTATTCCATTCCTTATTATTCTATTAGAATAACCTGTCTGTACGGTCTATCGCATGCTTGGTGAATTCTGTTGTTATTCTATTCTTTATTATTCTATTGGAATATCCTGTCTATGCAGATTACACATGACCTGGTTCCATTCTTTATTATTCTGTTGGAATATCCTGTCTGTGCGGATTACGCATGACCTGGTTTCATTCTTTATTATTCTATTGGGAATAACCTGTCTGTACGGTCTATCGCATGCCTGGTGAATTCTTTTGTTATTCCATTCTTTATTATTTTGTTGGAATAACCTGTCTATGTGGATTACCGCATGCATGGTGAATGATCCTTCGTATTCATTCCTTATTAAATTAGTGACTCAGAATGGGTGTGTTGTATACCTATTTTGGGGGCGTCATAGGTTTGGTCACCTAATTGCGCGCCAATAAGGAGAAATCCTTATCGAAAAGCCCCCTCTTTTCTGGGAACGACCTGGTTGTTAAATACTGTGAATTATAATATTAATAATGAATAAGTTTGTGTTGATTAAAGATGAAATTGATAGTTCTATTTTGTTGGAATTATTAGTGTTAATGGAAATCAACATTTATTTTGATATTAATTTATATCTGGAAGCTATACTGACCAGTCGGGTAATTAACCGGATAAATGAGCAATTAATTGCTATTAATTCACATGATTATAACTATTTGTTCACATGTGTGTACTATTAATTCACATTCTTGTACTATTAGGGGAGGTGGTGCAAGATTGATAATACTTGGATTACTATGTTAAAAATGGAGGTATAGTTGAAGGTACTATACTGTAATTCGTATTTTCACATTATTATAACTATTGATTCACATGATTGAACTATTGATTCACATTATTTACTATTAGGGGAGGTGGTGCAAGTTTGATAATACTTGTAGGACTAAATTTAAAATAAAGAAAAAGATGAAGGTATTATACTATAATATTTCGAGCCCCAAAACGTGCAATTATCGAAACTATATTTTCCTATAAATAGAAGCTCATTCTTCCTTCATTAACCAATTCACAAAAGTTTTAGAGCAATTATCATAGAGAGAAATTATAGAGATAAAGAAGAAGAGAAGTCTGTTACCTCACTATTCTAATATCCAGTTTCTTCTAAGGTAAAGGGTATTATTTCTTTCGTATTCATGAAGAGAGCTATTATTATTCTATTCTTTATTATTATGTTGGAATAACATGTATACGAGGACTACCGTATACATGGTGAAATTCTTCTGTTATTTCATTCTTCATTATTATGTTGGAATAACCTGTCTGTGCGAAGTACCGCATACATGGTGAAATTCTTTTGTTATTCCATTCTTTATTATTATGTTGGAATAACCTGTCTGTGCGAAGTACCGCATACATGGTGAAATTCTTTTGTTATTCCATTCTTTATTATTATGTTGGAATAACCTGTCTATGCGAAGTACCGCATACATGGTAAAATTCTTTTGTTATTCCATTCCTTATTATTCTATTGGAATAACCTATCTGTGCGGTCTATCGCATGCTTGGTGAATTCTGTTGTTATTCCATTCTTTATTATTCTATTGGAATATCCTGTCTATACGGATTACGCTTGACCTGGTTCCATTCATTATTATTTTGTTGGAAATAACCTATCTGTGCGGTCTATCGCATGTCTGGTGAATTCTTCTGTTATTCCATTCTTTATTATTCTGTTGGAATAACCTGTCTATGTGGATTACCGCATGCATGGTGAATGATCCTTCGTATTCATTTCTTATTAAATTATGGAAATGATATGTCTACGTGGATTACCGCATGGCGGGCAAAAATACATTTCCAGTTTGATATATTTTATTATACTCAGCTGGTTAAAGTTTTGGCTTCTATACTCCATGAAATTAGTAGAATATCCTGGATATTTACGCTTCATTGAGTAACTTTTCATGGAAATATTCTTCTGAGCATTCTTGAATTTTACTCCCCAAAGCAGTATCATGTTGACAATTTGGACGTTATTGATTTCTGGATAAATTAAATTATAAATCTTCAAAATTTATCCTTGAACTTGTTTTATTGAATTATTATGTCATTGTCATCATCATCATGCTTATATTGTGATTAAAGTCATCTTTGGCTTACTTGCATAGATGAACTTGGTATGATTATGACCAGGGATTATTCGGTATAATCATGACCGTAATGTGACAAATGAAGTGGTAAAAGTCCTCATTGGCCTGTAGTTCATTGATGGACAGTTGTTGGTATGATTATGACCAGGGATTATTCGGTATAATCATGACCATTGATGATTACATGAATATCCTTGGCCGTGGTGCAAGGATGATGTGGTTTATTTATTAAACTGAATCTCAGCGATAAAGTTGATGAAAATCTTTTTAAATCATAGAAGATAGTAGATTTTATGCTCTACTTAACTCTTCTAATGGATTGCTTATTCCGCTGCAGTTGTTGATCTAAAGCTTGTTGTCTGTTATATTCTATCAGTTGTTATACTGTTGAGGGCTAAGGATAATTTTTTCTGCATTATCTTAGTTATAATATTTTTTACTAGGCTAGTTGAGCTCACCCGTTCTTTTACTGTTCTCTTTAGGAAACGAGAACGTAGCCGGGACTAGTCGGGGGACGGAGTGACGGTCCAGATAATAGCATTAGTATTCCTCAACTATTCTGTTAAATAGTGTGATAATAAATGTAATGAAGACTCCATTGAGTGTGGATATTGTCTAGATGACAATATTTTTATTAAAACTCTTAGATTATGTTTTGTCGTATTTTACACGACTATTGTATAATTAAGTTATATTTGAATTTTGTACCATGTATTTGGCGACTCAAGATGGGTGATGTATACCTATTTTGGGGGCGTCATAGAGGCCATGGCTCTTGGCCATGGTTCTTCAAGACCTTCAAGGAACATCAATGGTGGGAGCTTCAACAACATCAATGGAGGAGCTTCAACCAACAACTAAGGGAAGCCATCCTTTCTTTCTCTCTTTTTCCTCTAATGCCTAGAACTCATTCTTGGGGATCTAGTGCAAACATTTGTAACACCTATGGATGCAAGGAATTGAATTAAACTTCTAGCTTTTCTATGATACTTGTATGATCCATTGGGTAATTACCTAATATTTGGAATAGTCTGATTTATTTGTTATGAATTAAACTTCTAATTTGCTTTTCTTTTGATTGGTGTCATACGAATTGGTTCTTTATATTTCGTGCTTAATGTTTAATTGCTAAGGAATTAATAATTAGTTTGGTAATCTATTTGAAATTGGAAAATGAATTATGAATTTAGACCAAAAATATAAGGGCATGTGATTATGTTATGCATAATTTATGTATTGTCAATTCAATAGTGGCCGCCATGATCATAAAGAGAGTTAAGAAATTTTAACAAAGTGATGCACGCCAAGTGTTTGACAAAATGCTTGTGTATGGATATTGTGTTCTTATCTCTTTATCTATCTATCTATGTTTTGTTTTTCTGTTATTTTAATTAATTGTAATCATAATTTATCGTTTTAATCAACTATTTAAATAAGACTTGGGCGATATAAAGTTAGTACTTGGTTAATCATTAGAGATAATTCCTCGTGGGTTTGACAACTCTCTTATCATTATATTACTTGTTGACTAGTGTATACTTGCGCGTGTTTATCGGTTGCAAAATCGACCAACAAGTTTTTGGCGCCGTTGTTGGGGAATTATTATTCTAATAATGTCCAATATTGATTTTAATCAATTTAGTCTTAATTTGAACGTGTATTTATCTTTTTTTTGTTTGATCTTTGTTTGTGCGTGTTTACTGATTGCGATAAATAGGCTAACAAGACTGTATGTAAATGCGGCTCATTGTGCAAGACTCTGCGTAAGCTGGGGCCTTACAATTCTATTTATTGTTGTCGTTTGTGAGATTGGATTGACAAGATTGTAAGTAAATGCATTGCTCTTTTGTATGACTTAGCGTAACTGTTGGATCCTTACAGTCCGATTTTGCATGATACATTTTTTTAAACTTGTATTTCTATTTTAAATGAAGTTAGGCTGAAGACTATAAAACAAGCGCTTATTGGGAGGCAACCCAAGTTATAAATTTTTGTGTTAGTTAATCTCAGATACCAAATATCTATGAGCATGATTCACCAACGAATCGCCAAGTAAAGTAAAAGGCAAGGCATGTCGAGGCACAAGTTAAGGCCAAAATGAAGGTACAAGCTATTGCTTGAATTTTGTTGGTGCTTTTGAATTGGAATGGATCCAAAATGACTTACGGTGGTGAGGATGTTGTCGATGACAATTAGCACAGCCTCAGGGAAGTCCTCTAGTTTTAATATTATCTATCTTTACATTGAGGACAATGTTCTTCTTAAGTTTGGGGGTATTTGATGAGTGGGATTTATACATACGAATCAGTTCCTTTGTGTCTTAAGTTATTGCCTGTTTTTAGTCTGTTAGTTAGCTTTTCTTTATATTTTCATTGTTATTACGTTTAAGTTCTATCAGCAGGCTTTGCAGATTGTTTCTAGCTTTCTTGGTCATTTTTGTTGTACTGGCGCCGTAGCGCCGTGCCACTTTGGTAGCTACTGGAAAGTGGCGCCTCAACTCCATAATTCGCGCCCTAGCGCCGACCATTGCTCGAACCTACTGTAAAGTGGCGCCCCGATGCCAATGAGAGTGTAATGATACGCGCTGCAGCGCCGGATGTTGCTATTGCCTACTGGATACTGGCGCCCCGGTGCCAAGAGTCAGCGCCCCAGCTCCAATTCTCGCGCCCCGGCGCCATGTCCGGCGCTGCAGCGCCCCTGTTCCTTGCGCCGCAGTGCCGTTCCTGTACTATGGAATCACATCGTCGCGCGAACTCCAGTTTCTTCAGCCATACGTGGCACCACAGTGCCACTTGTCATGCTTATGCTCGCGCCGCAGTACAAGCTTCGGTGCCCAAACAGTAAAGAGTCTTTAATGACCTAGAAGAAAGAGGGGAGCAATATTTAAGAAAAGAGAAGCCGCAAGCATTCAGGATCGAGGAATATCAGAGATATTCAGAGAGAAACTTATTGCAGATAGCTTAGACTAGGATTTATTTTTGTCTTTTAATTTCTAGAAGAGAAAGAAGATGTGTTTAAGGAAGGAGAGTTATTGCATCTGACAGAGCTCAGGAGCTACACAGTGAAAAGAAGATTTGGATGAATAACACTTCAAAATAGGGGTTTTCTTATTCCAAATCTCACATTTATTTATGTATTTCTGATAATGTGGAATGTATTGAAAATGTGTGTTAGCACCATAGTCATGAACTAACTCCATTTTTAGGATTGCAATGTAACCTCTTGTTTAGCTTAATTAACTTTCTCTCTATTTTATATAATGAATCATTTTGGAATGGGTTGTTGTATTTCTTATTTAATGACTGATTACTTGATAAAGAAATTGGTATTGATAGTAATGGAAATTGACAAATGGATGTTATTATCTATCTTTAAATACAACAATACCTGTTATAACTATGCCAATCGAATGTGTGCATAAAATGATAATAGGATAGACATATCCCTATTTACATTGTGTGGCCATGAGATTTAGCTTAATGACCTTGACCTAGTTATTTTCACCAATAAACATATTGTGATTTATCTGGTCAGGGATGTGCATTTGACCTTCGATATAAGCTTATGCGTATTTATTGTTCTCGATCGACCATTCCTTGATTCGTTTGTAATTTGAAGAGTTAGGAGATTAGGAAACACATTAGGGGAGTTGTAATCCTATCTTGACTTCCTAGCACAACTACTTCTCTTATTCTTATAGTCTTATTGAAATAGCTTAACCAACCACTTGTTTTTACTTATTTAGATAAGATTAGTAACGACTTTGCCTTAGTAATTGTTTTTCTCTTAAGACTTTATCCTCGTGGGTTTGACACTCTACTTTTATATATTACTTGTGGACCGCGTATACTTGCGCGCGATTTGGCAATAGCTAAATCGGCCAACAAGTTTTTGGCGCCATTGCCGGGGACTTAGAATTAATTATTTTTCAATATTAAAACTAAGTCATTACGATTTTACTATAAACTGATTCTTCTGTTTAACTCTCTTTTCAGGTAGTCTTCATTGTTTATGCCACCTCGGAAGGGACAAAATATAATACCTCTCGATCCCGAGGTTGATAGAACATTCAGACGACTGCGGAGAGAAAAATTCGAGGACACACCCGAGGACATACCTGCTCCTATCATAATCGTCGAGGAACTTCAGAAATCTTTGAGGGAGTACGCTATGCCTCACATTGACGATCTTCAGGCGAGCATTCTAAGGCCCACTATCCAAGTTAATAATTTCGAGATCAAGCCGAGCACCATTTAAATGTGCACCAACATTCAGTTTGGGGGACTACCGAATGATGATCCCAATGATCACTTAATCAATTTCGTGGAGATCTGTGACACATTTAAATACAACGAAAAGTCTGACGATGCCATCAAACTCCGATTGTTTCCATTTACCTTAAGGGACAAGGCCAAGAGCTGGCTTCATTCATTACCTTCAGGCTCCATTACCACATGGGCTGACTTGGCACATAAATTTATGGCTAAGTTTTTTCCACCCGCCAAAATAGCCAGACTCAGGCATGATATCACGTCTTTTGTCCAGTTCGAATCAGAATCCTTTACGACTCGTAGGAGCGGTTTAAGGATCTTCTGAGGAAATGTCCGCACCATGGATTGCTAGAATGGCTTCCTATCCAGACCTTTTACAATGGGTTATCCGGATCAACTTATTCGAGTATTGATGTCGCGTCTGGAGGGGCCTTCATGGCCAAACTTCACACAGCGGGGTACGAGCTAGTAGAAACAATGACGACCAATAATTACCAATGGACGAATGATAGGCAAGCCCCTAGAAGAGTAGCGGGGGTATATGAAGTTAACTCATTCACATCGTTAGCGGCTCAGGTTGCAGCGCTAACGAAATGACTAGACACCATGGGACCATTACCAGTGCAGAATGTGTAGAGTGTCATAGTCCAGTGTGAGTTATGTCAAGGGAGCCACCCTACTGATCAGTGTGCGATAAGCCCTGAGTCAGTTCAATTTGTTTCCAACTACGGGCGGCAACAAAATTCCAATCTTCCCACTCATTACCACCCGGGTTTGAGAAATCATCCCAACTTCTCGTGGGGAAACAACAACAACCCAAATCAACCACAACCTTCATCCACCAGGCCGATTATTCTAACCCTCTGGGTTTTCAATCACAGAATTAGTACACTCCACAGCCTCAAAGCGCTCAAAATTAGTTCCACCATCCACCACCTCAATAAGAGAGAAAGCCCAGTTTGGAAGATCTCCTATCGAGGTACATTGCCCAGAATAAAACTAGAAGTAACAATCAAGAAGCCTCCATTCAGAATCTTGAAGTACAGATGGGACAATTGGCCACTGCTTTAAATAGTCTTCCACAAGGCACATTGTCCAGTGACACTGATGTCAACCCGAAACGGGAAGGCAAAGAACAATGTAAAGCAGTGACCTCTAGAAGTGGGAGAACCACTAATGAACAAAGTGGAGAGAGTTCTCCAGTGGAAGAAGTAGTGACTAAAAAGGAACCTCCAGTGGAGAAGAATACTGAGAAATTTGGGGGTGAAGAAAGTAGTCAAGATAGTTGTGAGATCCCGAATTTTATAAAATAAAAGTATTCAATTTTTCTATTTTGGTAAATAGTTAAATTGATAAAAGTTTAAAGTTAAGGGTGATATTTAAAAAAATTTCAAAGTAAGAAAGTTCTCATAAAATAATCGGTGATAAAAGTACAGTAATACGCTTGGTTGTATAGTAGTGCACGGATATTGATTATTGATGCTTATGTAAGAAAGTCACTCAGTTATACTCAATTATTGCTATAGTAATTGCTGCATCATATCTCTCATATTATTGATTCAATTATTGTCACAATATCATCTGTATAATATGTTATATTATTAAATTAATAATTGAGACTGACAAAGTTATTCATATTATATTTGCAATATTACCAATGTCTAGAAGTTCTGTCAAGGATAGGTTAGATAATCTAATTGCGCGACAATAAGGAAAAATCCTTATCGGAAAGCCCCTCTTTCCTGGGAACGACCTTGTTGTTAAATATTGTGAATTATAATATTACTGATGAATAAGTTCGTGTTGATTAAGGATGAAATTGATAGTTCTATTGTGTTTGAATTATTAGTGTTAGTGGAAATCGACATTTATTTCGATAATAATTGATGTCTGGAGGTTATATTGATCAATCGGGTAATTAACCGGATAAATGAGCAATTAATTGCTATTAATTCACATTATTATAACTATTTATTCAAATGTGTGTACTATTGATTCACATTCTTGTACTATTAGGGGAGGTGGTGCAAGTTTGATAATACTTGCAGGACTAAATTAAAAATGAAGGAAAAGAGGAAGGTATTATACTGTAATATTTAAAGCCCCAAAACGTGCAATTATTGAAACTATATTTTCCTATAAATAGAAGCTCATTCTTCCTTTATTTCTCACCAATTCACTAAGTCTCACAAGAGCAACTATTATAAAGAGAAATTATAGAGAGACAAAAGAAGAGAAGTATGATACCTCACTATTTCAATATCCAATTTCTTCTAAGGTAAGGGCTATTATTATTATAGTAAGGGGTATTATTTCTTTCGTATTCATGAAGAGAGCTTCTGTTATTCCATTCTTTATTATTCTGTTGGAATAACCTGTCTGTGCAGTCTATCGCATGCATGGTGAATTCTTTGTTATTCCATTTTTTATTATTCTGTTGGAATATCCTGTCTGTGCGAATTACGCTAGACCTGGTTCCATTCTTTAATATTCTATTGGAATAACCTGTCTGTGCGGTCTATCGCATGCATGGTGACTTCTTTGTTATTCCATTCTTTATTATTCTGTTGAAATATCCTGTCTGTGCGGTTTACGCATGACCTTGTTCCATTCTTTATTATTCTATTAGAATATCCTATCTGTGTGATTTACGTATAACCTGTTTCCATTCTTTATTATTCTGTTGGAATATCCTGTCTATGCGGTTTACGCATGACCTAATTCCATTCTTTATTATTTTGTTGGAATATCCCGTCTGTGCGGTTTACACATGACCTGGTTCCATTTTTTATTATTCTGTTGAGAATAACCTGTCTGTGCGGTCTATCGCATGCATGGTGAATTCTTCTGTTATTTCATTATTTACTATTCTGTTGGAATAACATGTCTATTTGGATTACCGCATGCATGGTGAATGATCCTTTGTATTCATATGAATAGTATTTTCATTCAAAAAGGGGTTTCTGCCAGGGGCAGTTTCATAATTTTTTTTACCCTCAAAAATTCTGGAAAAATTTGAAATGATAATTTGATGAGTTTTCTAGATTGTGTCCAAAAATGGCGATTTTTGGATGTATAGATTAAGAGTTATGAATTTTATGGGAAAATACTATTTTAAAAGTAAACCCTTATAACTCTTTGTGGTTAACTCCAAAATTGATGAACTTTTATTGGGAGTACAGGTATATAACAGGAGTATACCCTGTAAATTTCAGAATTTTTGGACAAAAGTACAATTTATGATAAATGTCTAAATATTCGGTAGTTTTGGCTATATAAAAAATAGTAAATGAATTTTATAAATTCTGAGAAAAATATATGTTCAATATGGGACTATATTCTGCTAAATCCCAGAAAAGAAATATTTTTGGGACTGATTTGGTATTTTTCATGAAAATAAACTAGTTATGAATAAATGAATTAAATATGTTATGTGAAGTAACAAAATTGAAAAATATGATTTTATGGCTTGGGAATCCTATATAGGGTATATGCAGATTTTTTATGAAGGATTTGATCATTGGTGATGAAATCTTATGAGTATGACATTTTTGAATGATTAAATGTATTATTTGGTAAAGTGTAAACAATTGAAATAAATTGTTTATAAGTTTAATAAGTGATTAAAATATTGTTATAATATTAATAATATTAGATGATGAGTTTATTAAGTGATTGATAATATTTGGATAAATTTAAAGTCTTTAATATTTATCCTTGTTTTTGTTTGATTAATGTTTATATCATTGTCATCATCCTCATGCTTATATTGTGATGAAAGTCATCTTTGGCTTACGTGCATAGATGGACTTGGTATGATTATGACCAGGGATTATTCAGTATAATCATGACCTGTAATGTTATAAATGATATGATAAAAGTCCTCAGTGGCCTGTAGTGCATTGATGGACAATTTTTGGTTTGATTATGAACAGGGATTATTCAGTATAGTCATGACCATTGATGATTTAATGAATATCATTGGCCCGTAGTGCAGGGATGATTCGATGATGTGGTTTATTTATTAAGCTGAGCCTCAGCGATAAATATTGATGAAAATATTTTAAAACATAGAAGATAGTAGATATCATGCTCTACTTGAATCTTCTAATGGATTGCTTATTCTGCTGCAGTTAAACTTGACGTTTATTGTATTTTATCAGTTTAACATTGTTGAAGGCTAATGATAATTTATTCTTCATTATCTTAGTCATAATATTTCTTACTGGGCTAGTTGAGCTCACCCTTTCTTTCACTGTTCTCTTCAGGAAATGAGAATATAGCTGGGACGAGTCAGGAAATGGAGTGATGGTCCAGGATAAGTGGCTTTAGTAGTCCTCACTATTCTGTGAAATAGTGTGATAATAATTGTAATGAGGACTCCATTGAGAGTGAATATTGTCTAGAAGGCAATATTCTTGTTTAAACTCTCAGCTATGTTTTGTCGTATTGTACATGACTGTTGTATAATTAAGTTGTATTTAAATTTTGTACCATGTATTTGGCGACCCAAGATGGGTGATGTATACCTTTTTTGGGGCGTCACAATAGCTCTCTAACACCATCTCCTCCAATGAGTACGGTTAATCATCCTCTCCCTTAGTTGTCTTTCCCCCAACGGTTGCAGAAATAGAAGCTGGACAAGCAGTTTTCCAAATTCTTGGAGGTGTTCAAGAGGCTTCACATAAATATCCCATTTGCGGAGGCATTAGAGGGAATGCCAAGTTATGTTAAGTTTATGAAGGACATCCTTTCCAAGAAGCGAAAAATAGGGGATTATGAAACAGTAGGCGCTAACAGAGGAGTGTAGTGCCATCCTTCAAAACAAGCTTCCACCGAAGCTAAAAGATTCGGGAAGAATTACAATTCCTTGCACTATTGGGGACCAATTTATTGGCAAGGCTCTGTGTGATCTAGGGGCTAGCATCAACTTGATGCCCCTCTCTATATATAAGAAGTTGGGCCTAAATGAAGCCAAACCTATAAGCGTCACTTGGCAATTGGCTGATAGGTCTCTTACGTACTCGAAGGGGATTGTAGAGGATGTGCTTGTTAAGGTTGACAAGTTCATATTCCCAACAGATTTTATAGTCCTAGATTTTGAAGAGGACAGGGAGGTCCCTATAATTTTGGGCATGCCATTCTTGGCGACTGGGAGGACCCTAATTGATGTACAAAAGGAGGATTTAACAATGAGGGTACAAGATCAAGAAGTGACGTTCAATGTCTTCAGATCGATGAAGTATCCTAATACTCCTGAGGACTGCTTCTAGATTAATACAATTGATAATTCAGTGAGGGAAGTGTTCTCAGAAACTTGCATTCAAGACCCTATGGAAGCTACATTGACCAGGGACAGTACTACGGAAGAGGCCACACATGTGGAATGTGCCAAGTGGCTAGATGAACCCCAAAGATCAAAGTAATTCCACCGACAAGTTTGAGTCTCTAAATGATAACGAGGCATCAACTTCCAAGGCTCAGCCATCGATCATAGAGCCTCCTGTCCTAGAGCTTATGCCTTTGCCCAATCACCTGAGGTATGCTTACTTAGGGAATTCATCCACCGTACCTGTGATAATTTCTGCTTCTTTAACTAAGTACCAGGAAGAAAAATTGCTTGTTTGTGCTCAAGCAATACAAAATAGCCCTGGGGTGGTCAATTACTGATATAAAAGGGATTAGCCCGACTCTATGCATGCACAAAATATTATTGGAGGAAGGGTTGAAACCATCTATTGAGCATCAAAGGAGGTTAAATCCCATTATGAAAGAGGTCATCCGGAAAGAGATCATTAAACTGTTAGATGCATGCATTATCTACCCCATCTCTGATAGTCCTTGGGTTAGTACTATCCTAATGCGTGCCAAAGAAGGGCGGAATGACTGCTAGTGCCCAATGAAAACAACGAGCTGATCCCAACCCAAACAGTGACTGGGTGGAGGGTGTGCATGGATTACAAGAAATTGAATAAATCATCCTGTAAGGATCACTTCCCTCTTCCATTTATTGATCAGATGCTTGACAGGTTAGCTGGGAATGAATATTATTGTCTGATAGATGGGTACAAAGGGTAAAATTAGATTTCCATTGCTCCTGAAGATCAGGAGAAGACGATGTTCACATGTCCGTATGGGACCTTTGCCTTCCGAAAAATATCTTTCGTGCTATGTAATGCTCCCTGCAACATTTCAGCGGTGTATGATGTCGATCTTCTCTGATATGGTTGAAAAGGCTATGGAGGTCTTCATGGATGACTTCTCAATATTCGGGAGCTCGTTTGATAATTGCTTGACAAATCTGACAGTTGTTATCCACAAATGTGTCAAAACTAACCTGGTGTTGAATTGGGAGAAGTGTCACTTCATGGTTGAGGAGGGCATTATTCCGGGCCATCGAGTTTCTGTTAGCGAAATTGAGGTTCATAAGGTGAAGATAGCTGTGATCAATAACCTTCCATCGCCCACCTCAGTGAAAAGGTACGGAGTTTCCTCGGGCACGCCGGGTTTTACAGAAGGTTTATCCAGGACTTCTCACAGATTACCAAACCGTTGTGCACACTATTGGAAAAGGACATGCCTTTCCAATTTGATGAAGCCTGCCTGAGTGTTTTTGAGTTGTTAAAGAAAAGACTTTTCTCGGCTCCTATTATTGTAGCCCTGACTGGACCGTCCCTTTTGAGCTAATGTGCGATGCAAGTGATTTTGCTATTGGGGCGGTTCTGGGCCAAAGAAGGGAGAAGGTTTTCCACACCATCTATTATGCCAGCAAAAATTTAACAGATGCTCAGCTGAACTATACTACCACTGAGAAGGAGCTGCTGGCAGTGGTCTATGCATTTGATAAGTTCCATTCCTACCTCATCGGGACGAAGGTGATTGTTTACACTGATCACTCGACAATCAAATATTTGATTGAGAAGAAAGATGCTAAGCTGAGATTGATAAGGTGGGTCTTGCTCCTCTAAGAGTTTGACTTAGAGATCCGAGACAAGAAGGGGACCGAAAATTAGGTTGCCGCTCACTTATCAAGGTTGGAAAAAACTACACATTCGGGAGATGCTGATTATGTTCCCGGACGAACAACTCTTTGTTGTCAATAGAAAAGTTCTGTGGTATGCGGACTTTGCCAATTATGTCTCTTGCCAAGTGCTTCCTCAAAACCTGGGCTATCAACAAAGGAAGAAATTCAGTAAAAGATGCCAAGCATTATCTGTGGGATGAGCCCTTCCTTTTCAAACAGTGTTCTGATCAAATTCTGAGGAGATACTTACCGGATGAGGAAATTGAAGGTGTGTTACATCACTGCCACTCGTCAAACTATGGAGGTCATTTTGGTGGTCAATGAACTGCAACTAAAGTGCTTCAGTCTGGATTTTATTGGCCCACCCTGTTCAAAGATTCACACACATATGTGTTGCACTGCGAAAGATGCCAAAGGGTGGGCACCATATCAAGAGGGCATGAAATGCCATTGCAGAATATCTTGGAGGTGGAGTTATTTGATGTATGGGGTATCGACTTCATGGGTCCATTCACATCCTCCTACAATAATCATTATATTCTAGTGGCGGTGGATTATGTCTCCAAATGGGTGGAAGCAGTTGCCTTGCCAGCAAATGATGCTAAGGTAGTGCTTCAGTTCCTTAAGAAAAATATTTTCATCCGTTTTGGCACGCCTCGGGCTATTATCAGTAATGAAGGGTCTCATTTTTGTAACAAATACTTTGAAGCCCTTCTAGCCAAGTATGGGGTGACCCATAAGATTACCACTGCCTACTATCCACAGACCAGCGGCCAAGCTAAAATTTTCAAATCGAGAGGTGAAACGAATCTTGGAGAAGATTGTTAACCCAAAGTGCAAGAACTGGTCTAAGAAGCTCGACGATGCCTTGTGGGCTTACTGCACAGCTTACAAAATGATAAGGCTTATCTATGGTAAGGTATGTCATCTCCCAGTAGAATTAGAGCACAATGCATATTGGGCTATTCAGAAGCTCAACTTTGATCTAGAAGCAGCCGGCGAGAAGCGACTCTTGCAACTCAATGAATCAGACTGAGTTTTGTCTGCAAGTGTATGAAAACGCTAAGTTATACAAGGAGAAGACCAAGAGGTGGCACGATAAGAAAATCCTCAAGAGACACTTCGAACCAGGCTAGAAGGTTCTTCTCTTCAACTCTCATCTGAAGTTATTTCCATGAAAATTAAAGTCAAGATGGTCAGGGCCATTCACAGTTGCCAATGTTTATCCGTATGGGGAAATAGAGGTTAAGGACCCCAATTCTGATAAAACTTTCAAAGTTAATGAGTAGAGATTAAAACATTATTGGGGCGGTGAGGTAGACCGGCAGAACACGTCCATTACATTGGGAGACCCGGTGTAAGACGGGAAAATAGTCAAGACGACGACTCTAAATCAAGCGCTTGATGGGAGACATCCTCATCTCAGTATCAAACAAATTGCTTTTACCTTTAGTAGCTTCAGTCTTGTTTTGGTTGTTATTAGTTACTGTCGGTGTTCTGTATACTATCTATGTTTTGTACAGTGCATGTGGTCTGTATAGTGTATGTTGTTAATTTGTGTTTAAGAACTTTCAGAAGTTAGATTTTGTGAGAACTATGTCTGTTGTGTCTTTGCAGTGTTGTTTAGTGATATATAATGCTGGCTTGTGCAGGAATTTGTTGAAGTGATCAAAAATTCTGATGTCGCACCGCGGCGTCGCTGTTTATATTAGTGTTTGCGTCGCAGTTCCGAACTCGCACTGTATCCTCATATGTCACGCTGCAGAGCCAAACCTAGAGGGTATCCACTACAAACTGGCGCCCCGGTGCCAGACACAGAAAAAGTTGTCTCGTTGTAGCGCCGGGCAAGGTGATAACATACTATAAACCGTCGCCCCAGTGCCAGTTCTTATCCAGCCATTCGCGCCACAACGCCATCTATTGGACGAGCACACTGCTAATTCGCGCCCTGGTGCCATACTCGGCGTCCCAGCGCCAAGGCCTGCTCAAGCACACTGTAAACTCGCGCCCTGGCGCCAGACAACAAGAAGCCCTTTGCGCCCCAGCGCCAGAGTGGATTTGACCTCGTGCCCCGGCGTCATGCATCGCGCTGTAGCACCACCAGCGAGTTTTAGTTGTTTAAATGAGGCATTTTCACCTTAAATTACAGCGTAATTCTTCTCTCTCCTCTCATATTAGTGCAGTTAGCCATTCTTTCTCTCCAACCGACGCCACTTCCTCTCCCAAGAGCCGTTAGAGCCGTTAGAGCCGTTAGAGAAACTCAATTATCTCGACCATTCAGTTACTAACTGTTCAATTTTTGACCATTCACCACTCGTCGGCCATTTCTTACCGTTTGGGCGCCCAACCGTCTTCACGGTTCCTCTTCTTACCGTTGCTTCCTCGCGTCTTCATCTTTAAAAGCCAAGCAAAGGTACGGTAGTCGTCATACTCTTATGCTTGAGAAAAATTACTTACATAGCATACCTTTAGTTATTATTGCAAAGCAGTTATGGCTCATAAGCGTCCTCGAACAAGTATTGGATCTCCTCTTTCCTCTTCCCAAACGCCTGTTACGGCTTGGGATGCCGTGAAATTTCCTTCGAAGGAAGCGTATAAACGCTATACACAAAACTTCTTGTTGCGTAGCCTGGTGCCTGAGCGAGGGCCCTAGGCCTGATGATAAATTGGATAGGCTAATGAATGCCATGATAATAGCTATAAAATGGGTACATTTTACTAAACCGCCGGAATCAGCCGTGGTAGCGGTCGTAAGGAGTTTTATGCTAATGCCATTCCAGATGGCCGACCGGCGGTACCAGTGAGGGGGAAGTTGATCCCATTCGATAGAAAGGCTATCAATGAAGTTTATGGGACTCCCAATTTTGATGGTCGTGATTATAGGGAGAATGGGATTCGGAGTTACCACAAGGACGAAATTGTCAGCAAACTTATGTAAGCCCGGGACGGTGTGGAAAACAAATGAGTACACTATTGAAATAATATCGTTGCCCTACCAGGCCCTTAGCCGTTATGGTAAGGCGTGGTACGCTTTTATCTATGCAAATATCGAGCCTACGCATCATGTGAGTGATGTAACTCGAGAAAGGGCGACTCTGCTATATGCCATTGTTACCGGGCTAAAGGTCGATGTTAGGGTTTTGATAAATGAGTCCATCAAAAAGGCTATAAAGAGTAAAGTTATGTATGGCCTCCTCCCACACCTGTCTCTTATTACCCGTCTTTGCAAAAGGGCGGGTGTTCAATGGGAGAGGGAAGATGTCACCCTGCCTCCAATGTCGATCATTGATCATCATCTCATTAGCTGCTATGCAGTCTGGGAGGACGCACCATCGCATCCCCGCGGAGAAGGATTTCTGTCAGCGCCTCAGCTGCCGCCATCCGATGATCCACAGCCATCCACTGAGGCGGGAACCTCCACTCACGCGTCAATGCTCCCTTCTGTTGAGACAATTGATTCTGGGGCCCTTGCACAGATTATGAACAGCCTAATTTTTTTGAACAGCAAGGTAGATATTTTCGCCCAATGGCAGATCCAATTCCACCATTATCATGCCGAGTTCGCCAACACGCTCGCCAATATTCATGCTACTCAGGGGGGCGAGGATGCTAATTTCATACCTTTCCCATTTCCTGCACCTCCTATGTATGCTCCTTATCCTCCTCAATTTATGTCGCCTGCTGAGGAGGCCCGCGGGAATGAGCCAGTAAACGTGGATGATGATGATGGAGATGATGATGATGGAGGATGATGGAGATGACGATGATCTTGAGTTATTTGGCGATGATGAAGATCTTGGTTGTGATGGTGATGAAGGCGGTGATGTTGCTGATGTTTGATGCTGCAGTCTAGAGGCCAGTGAGGACACGGGCCAAAGTACAAGTTTGGGGGAGACTTCCTTTTATTTATTTATATATATGAATTGTGTTAGTTTTATTATATTTCAACTACTATGCTATGATGTGTAAGGATTTAAGTATGGTATTTGGGCTTGATAGCCCCAGACTTATGGTTTAATTTTATTTTATCTAATGTTGATTATTATTGTGGTAAAGCTTTTGGTTTTGGATTCATGTTTTAATTTATTTTGGATGCATGTCTTTGCATTAGTAAGTATTTTAAGTTTCATATTAATGCTTGCTTTTGGTTATATATCTTTTTCTTGGGAATATCTTGACTAAGTCAGATATTGTTTTAACTAAAGCTTCACTTTTTTGGTTTTACACTGATTAACTGGTATACTTGATGCCATGTGTTATGTCTTTGCCCTATGATGAAAAGGGTACTTTATAGTTTATAGTTTTTGCCTATTACATTTTGATTAACTCTAACCCCCAGTCTGTAATTGTCTATATGCTGGGTTAGGGTAGTTTAGCGTTAAGTTTTGTTTGTGGCCTTTGACGAGCGTCAAGTAATTATATCATTTTCTTAGACTAGTGGCAAATCTATGTGAATTTGGGGCGTGTGTTTTAGATAAATTGAGACTGTCTTGGATCCATCCGATTAGCGAGAACTGACCAATTATCTCTCTAGTTATTTGTCCAATTTCTGGTTGTCTTTTTACTATGTTGAAAATATTATGCACTGTTAAATACTCTGTTGATTTTAAGAATAAAAGACTTATAGAAGCTTTGGCGCTTTCGGCTCTTTAGTTCTATGTAAAAAAAACTATTATAATAATAGTCCTACGGTGGGTTGAGATGGAGCGTGGAAATGCACTTGCCCATAAACGCAGGCTTGTAAAATCTATTTTAGACCTATGTTGTTTATGTGGCCTTTGTGCTTGAGTTATTAGATTCTTAGGGGTGTTCTACACTTAGTAACCTAAAGTCTTCTGGCTTGGGAGTCATTGATCAAAAGCTTGCTAATGGGTGCTCTGTTTAGCCTAAAACTAATCAAGTGATGTCTAAGTCAGAATTTACTTCATTATTCTAGAACTTTTGATCCTTTCTTGTTTTTGCGTCTTGTCTTAATGCTTGTTAATTATGTGAGTTTCATAGTAAGATTATTGGTTATCACGGTGGACTACATGATCTTAATTTGGGTTATGGCTAGTTTAGATATGTGGTCTGCACACACACACAGAGAATGGATCTATTACAGTCTCATGTTTATTTTTAGACTTTAAGCCCTCGTTCGCATGCGTTTTTGCCCTATTCTTAGAGGATGTTTATAATTTTTCTTAGAGGTCGTATTCTTATTTGTTAGTATTAGTCTTCATTCATATCTTGCAAAAATGGGTATGGATGTCTGTTAGTTTGCTTGACGACAAGCAAAAGCTTAAGTTTGGGGGTATTTGACGAGTGAGATTTATACCTACGAATCAGTTCCTTTGCCTGTTTTCAGTCTCTTAGTTAGCTTTTATTTAAGTTATTGCCTGTTTTCAGTCTCTTAGTTAGCTTTTATTTATATTTTCATTGTTATTACGTTTAAGTTCTATCAGCAGGCTTTGCAGTTTGTTTCTAGCTTTCTCAGTCATTTTTTTTGTACTGGCGCCGCAGCGCCAGTGTCATAGTTGGAGCTGACGCCGTAGCGTCGTGCCACTTTGGTAGCTACTGAAAAGTGGTGCCCCAGCTCAATACTTCGCGTCCCAGCGCCAGCCATTGCTCGAACCTACTATAAAGTGGCGCCCCACCCCGGACGCCATGTCCGGCGCCCTAGAACCCCTGCTCCTCGCGCCGCAGCGCCATTCCTATACTATGGAGTCACGTCGCAGCGCGAACTCAGGTTTCTTCAGCCATACGTGGCGCCGCAGCGCCACTTGTCAAGCTTATGCTCGCACCGCAGCGCGAGCTCCGGTGTGACTCCCCCAAAATATGTATACATCACCCATATTTAGTCGTCAAATACATGGTACAAAATTTAAATACAACTTAATAATACAACTGTCGTGTAAAATACATCAAAAATACAAACTGAGAGTTTTAATAAGAATATTGTCATCAAGACAATATCCACACTCAAAAGAGTCCTCATTACATTTATTTTCACACTATTTAACAGAATAGTGAGGACTACTAATACTATCTTCTGGACCGTCACTCCGTTCCCCGACTAGTTCCGGCTACGTTTTCATTTCCTGAAGAGAACAGTGAAAGAAAGGGTGAGCTCAACTAGCCCAGTAAGAAATATTATGACTAAGATAATGCAGAATAATTTATCATTAGCCTTCAACAATGTTAAACTGATAAAATATAACAAACATCAAGTTTAACTGCAAGCGGAACAAGCAATCCATTAAAAGAGTCAAGTAGAGAATAAAATCTACTATCTTTTATGATTTAAAAGGTTTTTCATCACTTTTATCGCTGGGACTCAGCTTAATAAATAATCCACATCATCCCTGCACTACGGCCAAGGATATTCATTAGTATCACAACAACAAATAATCCAGAGACTACGGGCCAAGGATATTCGTGTATTCATCAATGGTCATGATCATGCCAACAACTGTCCATCAATGCACTACGGGCCAATGAGGACTTTTACCACATCATTTGTAACATTACGGTCATGATTATACCGAATAATCCTTGGTCATAATCATATCAAGTCCATCTATGCACTACAGGCCACATATGACTTTCAAAAAAAATATAAATATGAGGATGATGACAATGATATAAGAATTCAATAAAAATAAGTTCAAGAATTAATTTATTCAGGAACTAATAACGTCCAAATTGTCAACATGATACTTCTTTGTAGAGTAAAATTCAAGAATGCTTAGAAGAATATTTCCATAAAAAGATAATGGATGAAGCGCAAATATCAAGTTAATTCTACTAATTTCCTGGAGTATAGAAGTCAAAACTTTAACCAACTGAGTATAATAAAGAATGGAATAACAAAAGAAATCACCATGCATGCGGTACTTCGCATAGACAGGTTATTCCAACAGAATAATAAATAACGGAACCAGATCATGTGAAATTCGCACCGATAGGATGTTCCAACAGAATAATAAAGACGGAACCAGGTCCGGCATAAAACGTACAGACAAGATATACCAACAGAAAAATAAAGACGGAACCAGGTCCGACCTAAAACGTACAGACAGGATATTCCAACAGAATAATAACGAATGGAATAACAGAAGAATTTCACCAAGTATAGGGTAGCCCGCGTATACAGGTTATTCCAACAGAATAATAAAGAATGGAATAATAGAAGTTCTCTTCATGAATACAAAAGAATAATACCCCTTACCTTAAGAAGAAGAGTACTGGATGTAGGAGTAGTGAAGTAGCAAAATACTTTTCTTCTTTCTCTCTATAATTTCTCTCTCTAGAGTTTCAGTGAATTCGTAAGAAATAATGAAGGAATGAGCTTCTATTTATAGGAGAATGGACTGAATAGTAACTAATCCATGAACGGTCCAGATTGATTTACTTTTAATTGGACGGTCCATAAAATATTCTAATAAAGCAAAAATTTTAAATAAAATATAATATTATATATATATATATATATATATATATATATATATATATATATATATAATATGTGCAGAGAAAAAAATCACGGGTGGAAACCCCGTGAATTGATCATTTTACTCCCTCTGTCCACTTTTCAATCTTCATATATATATATATATATATATATATATATATATATATATATATATATATAATACACCCACTGAACCATATTCTCCAGCCCACCGAAACCCACTTCCACACACACACACACTCCTACACACACGTAAACACACACACACATGTCAAATATATATATATATATATATATATATATATATATATATATATATGTATATATAATACGCATGTATTATAACTTTCTGATTTTTTTAAAAAAAGCATAAGTGGGGGATCCAAATAATAAGCAAAATTTTCCCATAAATACATCATAAAAATCTCCTCAATATTTTTAACAACACTTATCATCATTATTATAATTCACAATATCAATAATTCTATTGTGGGGTCCACAAATATTCCCCGATCAATCGAATATTATATAACAACTTGCATACTTTGCAAAATTTATAAATATTACCCACAACTATAACATTATATCAAATTCATTCCATAATATTCAAAAATGATATTTATAGAAAAATCATCTTTATTCATAAAAGTTGGGGTCTTACACCGGTGCCCAAATAGTAAAGAGTCTTTAATAACCTAGAAGAAAGAGGGGAGCAATATTTAAGGAAAGAGAAGCCGTCTGCATTCAGGATCGAGGAATATCAAAGATATTCAGAGAGAACTTATTGCAGATAGCTTAGACTAGGTTTTATTTCTGTCTTTTAATTTCTAGAAGAGAAATAAGCCGTGTTTCAAGGAAGGAGAGTTATTGCATCCGACAGAGCTCAAGAGCTACACAGTGAAGAGAAGATTTGGAGGAAGAACACTTCAAAACAAGGTTTTCTTATTCCAAATCTCCCATTTATTTGTGTATTTCTGATAATACGGAATGTATTGAAAATGTGTGTTAGCGCCATAGTCATGACCTAACTCCATTTTTAGGATTGCAATGTAACCTCTTGTTTAGCGTAATTAACTTTCTCTCCTATTTTATATAATGAATCAATTTGGAATGGGTCGTTGTATTTCTTATTTAATGACTGATTGCTTGATAAAGAAATTGGTATTGATAGTAATGGAAATTGACAAATGGATGTTATTATCTATCTTTAAATACAATAACACCTGTTATGACCATACCAATGAAATTTGTGCATAAAATGCTAATAGGATAGACATATCCTTATTTGTCTTGTGTGGCCGTGAGACTTAGCTTAATGACCTTGACCTAGTTATTTTCACCAATAGACATATTATGATTTATCTGGTCACGGATGTGCATTTGACCTTCGATAGAAGCTTATGCGTATTTATTGTTCTCGGTCGACCATTCCTTGATTTGTTTGTAATTTGGAGAGTTAGGAGATTAGGCGACACATTAAGGGAGTTGTAATCCTATCTTGACTTCCTAGCACAACTACTTCTCTTATTCTTATAGTCTTATTGAAATAACATAATCAACCACTTGTTTTTACTTGTTTAGATAAGATTAGTAACGACTTTGCCTTAGTAATTGTTTTTCTCTTAAGACTTTGTCCTCGTGGGTTCGACACTCTACTTTCATAGATTACTTGTGGATCGCGTATGCTTGCTCACGATTTGATAATTGCTAAATCGGCTAACAGGAACTTTTGGTCGTAAATTCTGTCATAATTACACGCGTCGAAAATAATTCCGTCGAATTGTCCGTCTAAAATAGGTAACTTCGACAGAATTATGAACGACGTAATTCCGTCGTACATAACCTAAGTTCGAGGGAATATTTCTGAGGGAAAAATTCCATCGGGGATAATTCCAAATATGTTCGAGGGAATATTTATGATGGCTTATTTCAGTCGTACATAATGAGTGATAAATACGACAGAATTTCCGTCGTACATAACTTATTACCGACGTAATTTTTATTTATCAAGTAAATCAGAAAAACTTATTTTTGACTGAATATTCATCGAAATTACCTTATTCCGTCAAAAATAAGGTTTTTTTTTAGAATTTTTTTTTAAAATTTCAGGGTTCAGGTGTTTAAACCCAATATTTTTGTACCTGCAACCTATTTCAGCCCAATAACAGTACTATTTCATGTCATTCAACATATATATTCGCCAAATATATAAACTAAACTAACAATTACAAATACTCTACTAACTCATCAACAATTACAATAATCTACTATCCCATCAACAATTTCAAATATTACGAATGTTCCAAAATGTATATACAATTTACAACATTTTCAAAAACTACACTAATAAGTATAAATGAATGAATTACAAATGAGTATATAAACTAGTATGATCATCGCCATCGCTATCGCCATCACCCTCGCTATTGCCATCGCCGGTCTCAGTCCCAGTCCCCTCGCCATCGCCAACATGTTCATTAAATTAAAAATAAAAATCATTAGTCCGTATATATGTGAGAAATAAAAAGATATTATTGTTAAATTAAAATAACATAAACATGAAGAATAATGAAAATAACATAAACATACAGACTAATGAAAATAACATAACATGTAGAATACCTGAGTAGGCGGGGGCTGACGAAAAGCCTGCTCTAAGAGGGTAACCACCAGCCAGAGCATCTCGCTGCCCAACACTTTGAACTGCTCCTGCGACAAGCCCGTACTCTCTACAGAAGTCCCAGCTAGAACCTCCTGAACGAGCTGATGAAAACGACTCCTGCTAGGCAGCTTCTAACGTAGAAACACCGGATTGGTATGGAACCTATGCGACACCGCCACAATCAGCCTCTAGAATAACTCTTCGTCCAAGGCAGTGCCTGAATGAGATGGTCCAATAGCTGCTCTCGGACGTTGGTGATGGCTAGATTCTGCGAAAATATATATAACATAGAGTCAATAATTTATAAGTTATGAGAATTTTGTGAAACATAAAGAATTATTATTATTACCTTCAGGTAGTGTATATGTTGGAATATCCTCGGCTGACCCACCACTCGATACCTGCTAGTACTACTAGTAGGGGTTTCCTGAGACTTGACCCATAGTCTCAGCTCCTCATCTCCAGATAACTCAATCTGGGGAGTGGGACCCGTGGAATCTAATGGCTCATAACCCTCCCTAGCAGCCTCTAACTCAGCTATAGTTGGTCCCGAAGCTTCTGAAATTACTCCTGTCATTTATATTGTATAACTGAGTTCACTATATCATTTTATTTTATTTTCTGAATATTGAGATTCATAACAAGTAATGTATGTTTTATCCGTATATCTAAAGCTTTCTGATCCCGAGGAAGAAGAGGACTCTAAGGAGATAGAGGTGGAGGATGAGGAAGAGGATCCCGTGGAGTTTCCACTAAACTCCATATTAGTTGAGATGTATGATGAGATGTATGACTGAAACATAGAATTACAAGATCAGATTGAGGAGCTGAAGGAGCTAGGTGAGATGCGTCAGGCTACTATAGAGCAGAAGAATGTGGAGATTCAGGAACTCGACTCACGACTTGGGAACACGGAATGGAACCTAGTTCACACATAGGGTCATCAAGAGGAGCTATTGGCTGAGAATAAGAAGATGAAGAGCGAAGTGGAAAATTTAAAAGATGACTTGAAGGATGAGTCAGCTAAGCGTGCGAGAGCAGAAGACGCTTGGATGAAGGCTACCCAGCATACAGATCGTGTCGAAGCCAAGGTTCAGACGAAGAAGGCTAAGATGAATGAAATGTATTATGCTTTTCATTCTACGACTGATAGGGCCTAGTATCGAGTCTTTTATTACCCACCTCAATTTGAAGACTTGCCATGTTACATGATGGATCATACGACGGCGTATCGTATTATGGAAGAATAGCGTAGAGAAGCCTCTCGACGTCTTAATATGCCAAGATAGGAATAATAATAATAATAATATGTGATTAAGTATATGACTAAATAAATTATAAATCCCTTATTTTGAGATAAATAATGGGGTATGATGAGTATGTAATCCTGAAACTTGTCAAGTTCAGAAAAGTTGATGTTCATAGAAGAGATGTTATCCTTACTATGTTTTGAAAACTATGAATGAATAAAATGATGAAGATTATTGAAATGTTATGTGTTAAACTTTAATCTTAGAATGTTTAAGTTAAACTTTAAATATTCAAGGAATTGAATAGTGATCTAATAAGAGTATATTTTAATAGAAAATGCTTACTAGAAGAAGACAATCACGCCAACAACCACCTCTTGAGGGGTCTACTAACAATAACAATAACGAGGTCAACGCTAACGCGGTTCAGCAGTTGGTGATCTTACTAACGGGAGCACTTGTGAATCAGCAGCAAGCTCAAGTTACGACTTTCAAAGACTTCAAAGCGTTTGGACTGCCAGAGTTTTAAGGGTCTATGAATCAAGTTGAAGCCCAAACCTGGATCATGGAAATGGAGAAGGTATTCGACATTGCTAGAATCAATGAGGATCAGAAGACCGCATTTACAACGTTTATGTTGAAGTCTGAAGCTAGCTATTGGTGGCAGGTGAATAAGGTTCGTGGGGGACAGGGAATAGTAGCGTGGGATAGATTTAAAGAAATGTTTTTCGAGATGTAATTTCGGACGAGTTCCCGGAACTAATTGGAAGTTCAATTTTTGGAGCTAAAGCAAGGAACCATGTTTGTGTCAGAGTATGATGCAAAGTTTAATGAGCTGGCAATGTTTGATACGTATCAAGTCAATACAAATGAGCGTAAAGCGAGAAGGTTTAAACAAGGGTACTTGAAGCCCTGACTGTATAGCAAGGTTTTAATGTTCTAGTTAAACACGTTTGCGGTAGTATTGGAAAAGGCAATTATCACGGAAGGTGGAAGCGATGCCTTAACTAAATATAATCAAGAACAGAATAAGAGAAAGAATGAGAATGAAAACAAGGTTGGTGAAAGTAATATTGGAAGTAACAACCAGAAAAGAAAATGGAATGAAAATTCAAATACAGGAGAACATCAAGGAAGTCAACAAAAGAAGAAGTTTGAAGCTTGTGCTACTTGCGGGAAGAACCAAACGGGTGTATGTCTGAAGGGTAAACGGGTGTGTTTTAATTGTGTCCAGGAGAGTCACATTGCACCAAATTGTTTTAGCCCAAAGAAAGGAGCTTGTTTTACTTGTAGGTCAAAGGATCATATGGCTCGTGATTGCCCTAAAAAGACAACGAAAAGTGCAAGTGGAGGAAAGGGAAAGTTCAATATGACTATGCAAGATGCTATGTAGTCAAAGGATGTGGTGTTAGGTATAATTCTGATTAATGGTATTAATGCTTACGTGCTATTTGATTCGGGTGCTGCTTGTTCATTTATATCCGATGATTTTGCTAGGAATTTAGATTTGCCTTAAGAAGAATTAGACTTCCCTTTAAGCATAGAGATTGCGAATAAGGAAGTGATTCTTGTTAGATTTATAGATAAGAATTGTAGAGTGGTTATAAAGGGTCACGAGATGATGATAGATTTGATACCAATTAAACTTGGGGAGTTTGATGTTATACTGGGAATGGATTGGTTATTCAATTACAGGGCCGTAATTGATTGCCAAAAGAAATGTGTTAACCTTATGACTCTATCATGGTGTTTTATGGCAGCAAGTCAGCTCGACAAACAAGTTGTCCGATGGTGATGCAAGCCAAGAAGTTACTGAGACAGGGATGTGTAGGATACTTAGCCTACATAGTCGATACACAGTAGAAGAGTGCGAAGTTAGAAGAGATACCGGTTGTTAGAGATTTTGCAGACGTATTTCTAGATGATTTTCATGGACTTCTGTCGGATAGAGAGGTTGAGTTCGTGATTGATTTAGCACCAGAAACGGCTCCAATATCTAAAGCCCCATATAGAATGGCCCCAGTAGAGATGAAGGAGTTGATGGTACAGTTGCAAGAATTAATGGAAAAGAAGTATATCCAGCCAAGTGTATCGCCATGGGGAGCACCAGTGCTATTTGTTAAGAAGAAAGATGGATCGATGCGGCTCTGCATTGATTAATGGGAATTGAATTGACTTCTCAAGAGAAGCTAGTAGCAGAAATGGCAAAGATGGAGTTGGAAATTAAATATCTGACAGAATCAGATGAAAAATTGTTCCAGATGGGAAGTAGTTCAATTTTGGTGGATAAGGTGAAAAATGCACACCTTTAAGATGAAAATTGTGAAAGGATAAGAAGGAAAGTGTCTATAGGTGAAGAAAATAAGTTTAAAGTTGATTCGGAAGGGTTACTTCGATTCGAAAGGAGAATTTGGGTTCCACCAGTACCGAAAATTAAAGAGAAAATTTTGAGTGAAGCTCATAACTCACGATATTTGATTCACCTTGGAAGTACAAAAATGTACCAGGATCTCAAACATCATTTCTGGTGGTCGAATATGAAAAAGGATGTTGCTAAATGTGTGGCGAAATGCTTAACATGTCAGAAAGTTAAAGTTAAACAACAATGGCCAAGCGGATTGTTGCAACCGTTAGAGATATAGGAATGGAAATGGGAGCATATCACAATGGATTTTGTGGTAGGTCTTCCAACAACTCAACAAGGTTACGATGCAATATGGGTGATTGTCGATCGATTGATAAAGTCGGCACACTGTTTTCCAATCAAGATTAAATTTAATCTAGATCGATTGGCAAAAATGTACGTGAAGGAGATTGTTTCAAGACACGGTGTTCCGGTGTCCATTGTATCGGATAGAGATCCACGTTTTACATCAAATTTCTGAAAAAGACTACAGGAGTGCTTGGGAACGCAGTTGAGAATGAACACGGCGTATCATCCTCAAACTGATGGACAAAGTGAGAGGACAATCCAAACATTAGAGGATATGCTCAGAGCATGTATTATGGATTTTAAAGGAAATTGGGATGACCATCTACCATTGGTTGAATTTACCTACAATAATAGTTATCACGCAAGTATTGGCATGTTGCCTTACGAAGCGTTGTACGACAGGAAATGAAAACTCAGTTATGTTGAGACGAAGTTGGAGAACGTCAACTATTAGGACCAAAATTGGTACAACAAACTGTTGAGCTCATCAAGGTGATTCGGGAAAGATTGATAGTTGCACAGGATAGGCAGAAGAAATATACCGATTAACATCGATAAAATCGGGAATTTGATGTCGGTAGTATTGTTTTCTTAAAGGTGTCTCCTTGGAAGGGGAAAATCCAGTTTGGTAAAAAGGGAAAACTAAGCCCTAGGTTTATAGGACCTTTTGAAGTGCTACGACGAGTTGGTGAAGTGGCGTATGAGGTACCTCTACCTCCGAAACTAGAACATATTCATAACAATTTCCATGTTTTGGTATTACGACCATATAAGCCTGATTATAAGCATGTTATAGAATATGAACCAATACAGTTTGAAAAAAGACCTTTCTTATGAAGAAATTCCAGTTTAAATAGTGGATAGGAAAGAGCAGGTTCTTAGAAACAAGATAATACCTTCTGTTAAGGTAATTTGGAAGAACCACAATGCTGAGGAAGCTACGTGGGAACTTGAAGATATTATGATAAAAAATTATCCTTAGTTATTTTCTTAATCTTGTATAACGATTATGGGGACATAATCCTATTAAGGAGGGAAGAATGTAACGAATGAATTTATTGAGTCCTAATTCTGGGGACAGAATCCTTTTAAGGAGGGAAGGATGTAACGAACAAGAAATTTGTAATTTAATTTTAATTATTTATTGGATTAAATAAATATTTTAATTGATTTATTTATTGAGATAAATAAATAATTAATAAAATTATTGTGCAATAAGTTAGTTAAAATGTGTTATAATAATAAATGATAATTTTATGATTTAAAGATTTAATTTAATAATTAAATTATAGATTTATTAGTTTGTTAAATAAAATTATAAATCATTATGGAAATTCCAATTATAAGGCAAATGTTAATTTAAATTATAAATTTAATTAAATTAACTAAATAATGGTGTGACAAGGAACTATATAATATAAGTATTATATATAAAAATAAATTAAAATGGGAGTTTTGTGTGTAGCCAAACATGGCCTTGTGGCCTTTGGCATATTGCAACTGATGTAGCATTTGGGTTTTGTACCTAATGCGTAATGGCTATATCAGTTTTTCTTGTTTATGTATTATTTCTCCTAAGGCTAAATAAGAAAACACGGAGTGATTATAGAAGAATAGAGAGAAGAGAGATGTATTTTGTCAAGAGGAAAGAGAAGGATTGTTGGAAACCTTGTCAACATCTTTTGCTGATACACAACAAAGGATTCAAGGTATAATATGCTCCTAATTCCCAAGTTTTTGGCTTTGTAATTTGATTCTCTGTAATTCAGTTTTGTTAGTATAGTTGTTATGAATGTTATGGATAATGTATAATCTGTTATATGTGGGTTATAAATGATGTTTAAGTAATTAAATTCATGGAAATTGGGTTGTAAGAAGAAAATTAAAGTAATAGTGTATACAAATATGAAAATAGCTTATTAAGACTAAGAATTTATGTTTAATCCTTGTTATAATTTGTAAATAGGCTGTGAATTGTGTTAGTATATCAAAAAATAAAAACAATGCAATTAAAATGGATTAATTTGGTTAAGAATTGGATATTTGGCGATTGAATTCACTAAATGTGTTGAAATATGAAGAAATTAGTAAAAACATGATTTTTGATCCTTAAAAGTTTATTTTATATAATTTTTATATTAGTAGAATTATGAAATACATGCTTGGTGTTGTTGTTATCAAAAGTCTAGCTTTAGGGTATGTGAATTCCTGTAGAAATTGGGAAATTGGAGTGTTGGTTTGTAACAAGGTTGAAGCTACTGCAGTTTCTGTCTGTGTACTGGCACAACTGCGCCAGTACCAATGGCAGAAATGGCGCAGCTGCGCCTATTGGGTTTCTGTGGTCGTGAACCAGCGTAGCTACGCCGGTTCTAAGGCTTGGGGCAGCGCAGCTGCGCCGTACCCTAAGTAGAGACAGTGTGTTTTTCTTAATTACAGTCTATGATATGTTCACCTAACCTATTTTAGTATACATGATAAGATGTTAAATAATATTATAAGATGTAATAACAGATTATAATGTATTATAATACCAAATATGAAGATTTGTAAGTATTTACTTAACACGTTATATAATGATTAAAATTCGATGTTTGTAAGAGTTAAATGTGAGAATTGAATGCTAAAGCTTTACATTATATGTTAGTGAGGTTTCAGATTCGTGTTGTGTGGTTAACCAATATGGTTAGACCTTAAGTTAAAGGTTAGGATAATTGAACCTATAAGGTTAATGATAGTATAGCTAATCGATGATGCAACTCTAATGGTATATGTAGGGTGTTTGGCGAACATTTATTAAACTTGTGTAGCTTACGCCCGAGGCAAGTTTCCTAACTTCATTCTCTTAATAATGAATGCAAGTTTCATAACGATATTTACCTTTTGTTTTCAAGCAAGTTCTTTAACTCTAATTTTCCATTATGCAATTTTCTAACGTGACGCCGCCAAAATAGGTCCAATCCACCCAACCTATTCTGAGTCGCCAAATACATGGTACAGAAAATAACTACAAACTTCATTAATCCAACTTTCATACAAAATAAGATAACACATATGTTTTGGATAACAACTGTGACTCTCATCATAACCTTGGATATCACGTCACAATGACACCTTACATAAAGGTATAGTCAAAAACTGTTTTAGAAATTAAAATCTTTAGAAAATGCTCAAGGAAACCTTTGTACATGGGAGGCCATGCATCTAAGTTGTAATAGATATCATATGACTCGAGAATTATCCTTAGTTGACTCAATAGACACCAAAGAAAAATGAGAAGATTGCTATCATGTTATTTCAAATGGTGAGTCTTCCCTACATATAATTAGCTCCATTGTCTCCAATTGAGAATTATATTTCAACCAAACTCCAAGATTATATAGGTAGTGCTATACTCAGTAAGTGGATGTGCATAAACCTGTCTTATGATAACACGAAGTCGTATGTCATTAGACATCTTGTATGATAGCGGGAAAACACTATTCCAAAGTTAGGTTCACCTCTCCCTATTTGATTCACCAAATATAACTATTAAATGACGTATAAAATACAACACACTTATCGAAAGTTCTCAATAAAATTATTTTCATATTGTTTAGGGAGAACCTCAACAGCTATAGACCACCGTTCTATTCCCCTGTTACCCCCGCTCGACCCAGCTACACTCTTATTACCTGAAAGGAATTGTGAAGCAAAAGGGTGAGCACAACTAACCCAGTAAAGAATATCAAGACTAATGATAATTAAATTATCAATAGCCTTCATCAGTAATCTATCAGAGATTTAGAACATATGGTAGATGATAAAACTTTTCAACCATAGTTGCCACGGAACAAACAATCCATTAGAAGAGTCAAATAGACCATAAAGTTTATTATCTTCTCCATGTTAAAAGTCCACCAATAATGTTTTATCCCTGTAACATCAATCAACAGTTCCTGCCCACAATCATATGAATAACTCATAATCATAATTGTGGTTCTAAATTCCTCTTCGCACCTAGGACGAAGATAATTTTAATCACCTGTCTTTACCTGAAACATAAAAGATCATGGTTATACCAAATCATATTTCTTATTCATAATCATACTAATAAATTCATGTTTTCACTACGGGCCAAAGATATTCATTAACAGTTCATCTTTGCACTACAGGCAAAAGATATTCAACAACAGGTCATCTTTGCATAACAGGCTAAAGATATTCATCAACAGTTCATCTTTGCACTACATACCAAAGATATTCAACAACATGTCATCTTTGCACTACGGACCAAAGATATTAATATCTCAAAGAAATATATAATCATTTATGAATTTATATAAACAATAATTATAACCATGTTGATCAATTCACCTTTGCACTTAAGCTAAAGATATTCAATTTTAAATTCAATGGTCATGATCATACCAGTCAACAATTCATCTTTGCACTACTGGCCAAAGAGAACCCATAGCCACGATCATACCAATAATCTACCCATCTTTACACTCCAGTGAAAGAGAAATTTCATCACCGTGATTATAAAAATGTTATATATGATAATAAAAACAATATAATCAAAACATGTATTTAATTTCAAGAGTAAGATTCATAAATCAACTATACTTTGGTCAGAAAAAGAAACCAATTTTGTCGTGAATAGTATTCCGTGAATATTAACTCGTGAATAGTATCCCATGAATAGTAACTCATGAATAATAACTCGTGAATAGTAACCCTTAAATAGAAACACATATTCGTACATAGTACCGTATATGTAAATAGTGTCATATACGTAAATAGTGTCATTTACATGAATAATGCCATATACGTGAATAGTGTCGTATACTTGAATAGTAACCCCAACGCGAAAAGATAAAAATTCACAATAAAATTCATATCAATATTTCGGTATAATGATATTGAAAGAAATAACATTATTTACGAAAAAATAACATCCCCTACCTCTAAAGAACAATACTTCTGACTGGAATATCAGATATGACATTAAAGGAAGCTTGCACTGAATAACAACTCTCAAAGTATCTAAATACTCACAAAAATACGCTCGATAATATAGAGAGAGAGAAAAAAAAACTTCAGATTCTGGTGTGATTTTCAATTCTAACCTAAGCACCTATTTATAGAAAAATGCCAGAACACCAAAGCAGACTAAATTAATAAAATAATATTTTTTATAAAATTTCTACGCACACCTCTTGAACCAAAATTTAGCCACCACCAGTGGGGCCTACCAAAATTTAGATTTTCCACACCAATCAAAAGTGGGGCCCATCCATGTTTTTAATAAAAATATATATTTCCAAAACTTTAATAATTCGTAATAAATAGCCCTTTTATTAGAAAAATAAAAAATTTATGTCCATTCCATAGGAAATTAAATTCTCTACAATTTTGTAGAAGAAAGTTTTTTCCAAATTCCAAACAAAAAATATCTGAAATCCATATACGGATGATTTTTAATACCTCCATTCCGACAAAATACTGATAAAACACCTCAATATTAATTCCTTCATTTATATCCACATAAAATAAATATTTTCTTATCATATAAATCAATAATTAATTATTCACAAATAATATTACAGAATCACAATAATGACATGCAGGTCGTTTCTAGGAAAGATGGGGCTTTCCGATAAGGATTTTTCCTTACTCGCGCGCAATTAGATGACCTAACCCCTTTCCTAGACAGAACTTCCTTAGACATTGTGAATAATATTATCTAATAATATTATTCAAATAATATGAATTATTGATCTGATAATGGAAAATACTGTGTAGTGACAATTATTGAAACAACAATAATATAAAATATCAACGTAGCAATTATTGAATCAATAAAATAAAATATTGAACATTAATTATTGTAACAATTATTGAGTAGTGCCTTCTTAGGTATGAATCAATAATTCAAAAATACTGTGTAATACCATGTGCTACTATGCAACCACGCGTATTACTGTATTTTAACCATCAGGTATTCCAATAGTGTTACCGGTAACCACGACGTCGTTATTTATAAAAACTCAAACTTTCTATTTTTTTATCCGACCGTTTTTCGTTACGGGGCCCACAAATGGTTGTGCCATCGTACGAATATTTCCTGACAACAATAATATTCCACGACCAAACAAATATTCCCCGACAACAATGAATATTTTATAACCACTTGCTTATTTTGTAAACTTTACATATATCACCCTTAATTTTAACTTTTTATCAATTTAACCATTTACTGAATAACAAGTATAAGAAAAAACTGAATACTTTTATTTCATAAAATCTGAGGTCTTACACGTAAACCATGTTCGTATTTTGAATCCTAGTTCTTTTACATTAAACAAGTTTCATATTCCTAATTTGATATCGTTATGCAAGTTACTAACTTTTGATTCTTACTATTCAAAACATAAACTGTGACGCCCCCAAAATAGGTTCATTCCACCCGACCCATTCCGGGTCGCCAATAACATGGTACAAAAATAACTATAACTTTATTAATACAACCATAAAACTGTGAGTTTAAATACAAATATTCTCTTCTAGACAATATCTATACCCAAATAAATCCTCATCACATTTATTGATACATTATTTTACAAAAATGGTGAGGACTACTAAACAACTCTCTCTAGAACCTTTATTCCATACCCCGACTAGTACTCGCTACATTCTCGCCTCCTGAGAAGAAAAATGGAACAAAAAGGAAAAGGATGAGCTCAACTAGCCCAGTAAAGAATATTATGACTAAGATAATGTACAACAAATTATCCTTAGTGTTCAACAGAGAAAGATCTAATAGAATACAATAGACAACAAGTTTTACATCAACAACTGCAGCGGAAATAATAATTCATTAGAAGAGTTAAGTAGAGAATGAAATCTACTATCATCTATGAATTTAAAAGTCCATCATCGATATTTTATCCCTGTAACATTAACCAATATACATCTTGAATCAAATAGTTATCTTTGCACTACAGGCCAAAGATATTCATCAGTTGGTCATATTCATCTCAACACCTATTCATCTTTGCACTACAGGCCAAAGATATTCATCATAAAATCATTCATCTTTGCACTACAGGCCAAAGATATTCAGTAATATCATCATTTAAGACTGAGGATGATGAAAAATATTTTAAAGGAAACGAATCCAGTGAAACAAAATAACAAGTATTAAGGATTCGTACTTTTAAGCAATCTGAGTTCAAAAATATTTCATAAATAATCATACTGAAGTAAAATTCAAAAATGATCAAAACATAGATCCAATCAAAGATAGGAATCATAACAGACAATCTTGGACACAGAAAAGAAAATTTAATTTTTCTGTGAATAGTGTCGTATTCGTGAATAGTGTCGTATACGTAAATAGTAACTCCGACACTAAAAGATAGAAATTTCACAAAAAATATCATCATGCTTCGTGAATAGTACTCGTGAATAGTAACTCGTGAATAGTAACTCATGAATAGTAACTCATAAATAGTAACCCCGACATGAAAAAGTTCCAAATTTGATAAAAAGTTCCAACCAATATTTCAGCATAATGATATTGAAGAAATAATATCATTTGAGAAGAAAATAACATCACTTACCTCAAAATAACCGTACTTCTGACTGGATTTCGGTATAGTGCTGACAGAAACTCGCACCGTATAGCAACACTCAAAGTATACTCACAAGAATATGCTCGATAATATAGAGAGAGAAAGAGAGAAAACTTGTTTCTGGTGTGATTTTCAATTCTAACTTAGCCCTCTATTTATAGGAAAATGCTAGAACGCCAAAGGAGACTAAATTAATAAAATATTAATTTATTTTTCTTAATTTCCTTAGCAGCCTTCTTTGGTAAAAAAAACATCAACCACCCATGTGCCAACCACCAAAACGTTTTTCTTAAATAAAATAATTAAAACGTCCAAAAATCAATTATTTCAGAAATCCAGAACTTCAATAATTCACAATAAATAACTCTTATCAGAAAATTCATATCTCGCGACTGTTTATAGGAATTTCAATTCTCTACAACTTTGTAGAAGAAAATTTTTCCAAATTCCAGACAAAAATTATCCGAAATCCATAAACGGGCGATTTTACAGTCTATAATCAATTTTCGGTCAAGAATTGTGTCCACCGACACACAAAACATGTGTTAAAAATTTAATGCCACAAAAATACTCTTCCTCCTCATATACTCATATATCCCACATTTATTGTAAAAATATCACCGTTAATATATTATTAAAATAATATATTTAAATGAATTATTTTATCAGAAAAAGATAAAATATTAATTTTCAACAATTGTCACATTAAAAATTTTCTCCATCTATATCCACATAAAATGAATATTTTCTTTATCATAATAATCAATAATTAATTATTCAAAAATAATATTACAGAATCACAGTACTGACTATCAGGCCGTTCCCAGGATAGAGGGGGCTTTCCAATAAGAATTTCTCCTTACTGGCGCGCAATTAGGTGGCCAAACCTCTCCTTAGACAGAACTTTCTAGACATTGCCAATAATGTTATCTGATAATATTATTCAAATAATATGAATTATTGATCTGATAATGGAAAATACTGTGCAGTGACAATTATTGAAACAATAATAATATAAATTTCAACGCAGCAATTATTGAATCAATAAAATAAAATAATGAACAGTAATTACTATAATAATTATTGAGTAGTGCCTTCTTACGTACGAATCAATAATTCAACAATACTGTGTGCTACTGTGCAACCACGCATATTACTGTATTTTAACCATCAGGTAACCCAACAGTGTTAACGGTAACAATTTACGCTGTTATTTATAAAACTCAATCTTTGTCGTTTTCTTTCATCCAACCATTTTTCGTTATGGGGCCCACAAATGACTGCACCGTCGTACGGAGATTCCCGACAAAAAGAATATTCCATAACCCCTTGCTTATTTTGTAAACTTTGCACATTTCACCCATAACCAAAGCATTATATCAAATTAACCCTTATTAATTTAGAATAATGAATAGAGGAAAATTTAATTTATTTATAATAAGTTGGGGTCTTACAACCTCCCCTCCTTATAAAATTTCGTCCTCGAAATTGACGTACGTACCTGGTGTTTCGAATAGGTGAGGGTACCTCGCTTTCATTTCTGATTCCAACTCCCATGTCATTTCCTCAATTGCATGGTTTCTCCACAAAAACCTTAACTTGTGGTATAACCTTCGTGCGTAAGACATGTTCTTTCCTATCCAAAATCTCAACAGGTATCTCCTCGTATGTTAAATCTTTAGCTATCTCGTCTGGTTCTAACGCAATAATGTAGTTCGGGTCTTTCACATATTTACGAAGCATAAATATGTGGAATACATTGTGAACACGAGACATACTTGGAGGTAACGCGAGTCTATAGGCTACGTTTCCTATTCGATCGAGAATTTCAAATGGATTAATAAATCTAAGGTTTGAGCTTTCCTCACATCACTGATTCTCGCTTTTGAAATAACAACTTCTTGCACCTCCTTCTTCAAATTCATCAGCTCCGGTGTGTAGCTTGAACAGCTTTAACTTTATCGATTAAAGTCAATTATACTCGTATATCATCACGTGGGTACCTAGAGTTTTCATCTCCATCTCTAATATTTGTAAGTTATACGAAATGAGTCTTTAACAATATCGTACTCGTACTCGTATATGATCTTCTACTCAACACGTCAGCTACCACGTTCGCTTTTTCAAGATGGTATGGTCAGAACATGTGCCGAAATGAGTCTCCTCTTGAGTTCTTCGAAGCTCTTCCCACATTCCTCGCTTCATTCGAATTTTGTATCTCTACGAGTCAGCTGAGTTAATGGAGTAGCGATTTGAGAAAATCTTTCCACGAATATTCGATAATAACCAACTAAGCCTAAAAAGCTACGTATTTCGATTACTAACTTTGGTTGCTCTCAACTGTGACTCATATCCCAATCTTGGATGGCACATCACAATGACACCTATCAGTTTACTATCGCACGAATATGGCGTCCCCTACGGAGAGTCTGGCTTCGGTGCATTCCACAAAGGAAGTCATAAGATAGAGGCTCGGGTATCAACTTCTATAGTTGGGTTTTTAATTCCTGAAGTTCAATAGGAGTCATTCGATAAAAGATTTTAAAAATGGGTTTTGTACCGGATTTAAAGTCGATACAAATTTAATTCACGCTCTGGGAGTAGGCCAAGAAATTCTTCAGGAAATACGTCAGGAAATTCACTAACAACAAAAATATCATTCAAATCTGACGTATTATTGTTCAAGTCCATAACATAGCTAAGAAAGCTTGACATTCGTTTTTCAATAAACAAATAGCTTTGTGGTTTGATATGACAGTGACTGATTTTAGTGGTTTAGTGGTTTGAATTCGTATGACAGGTTGGTTAGGAATATGAAAACTAACAACCTTACGAAAATAATCAATTTTGGCATGATGAGTGGTTAACCAATCAATTCCTAAAATCACATCAAAAGCAAGTATCTTTAAAGAGATAAGATCAACAGGTAATGTGATGGTGCCAACTTGAATCAAGTAGGATTTCTAAACAACAGATATAATGAAAGTTTCTCCTAACGGAGTCTCCAAAGATAGGTCAAAGTCTAATTTCTCCGTAGTCAAGTTCAAACGTTGAGCACAAGCAGGAGAGATAAAAGAATAGGTAGAACCAGTATCTAGTAAGGTATAAACTTCGCAAGAATTCGAAGGGTCTGTATAGTTTAAACGGGTGTTAAGGTTGGGGTAAAAATACTTAATAACCAAGGAAATAGTTCATGGTCTTAAGACCCTCAGATATAAATCTTGAACTTTTTTTCTATTCTTGATTCATTGAACAAGTTCTCTATTATTTGGTATTCATTGTTTACCCATATGTTGATGTTGTTATCATTCTTTATATTAGTGAGTAATTGTTTGCTCACTCTTGCATTTAACACTGCAGCTAAATTTGAGAAAGTTGATGATCCTTCTTCTAGAAAAGGCAACGGAAAGATGTCCAAATGATGAAGACCTGTTTGGTTTTATTTAGTATAACTCTGTTATGAGACTTATTATATTTCGTGATGTATTCCACAGACTTATGTAATAGTTTAAGGTTAGATTACATGGGAATGTTTAAAGTTGATGTAACCCTTTAATGGGGAAGATTATTGTTCAAGTTATTTAAGTTATGTCTTTATCCTTGATTATGGGTAGTTAGATGCAATTGTTTTGGATAGTGAGCACCAAATCCTGTGGGAATGAAGTACCCGTATTTGGGGGTGTCACAGATTCAACGTGTAGCTCATTCTTGGATTCGGTATCTTCCTCATCCTCAGTTTCGTCATCGTTATCATCCTCAACGACTACATAATCATTCACGACAATGATTTCCTCGACATCCTCATCGTCAGGTACGTCAATGACATCAAACATGTTTGCATCACTAAATACACGTGTTTTAGTTGTGACAACTGTGTACCAGGGGCTTCTAGTATTTACGACATTAGGAGCGTAATACACTTACTCGGATGACATCTATAAAATGCTCCGAATTGTTCTCTTCTTCAACCCTTTGGAAATGAATATTTTTTGCCTATGAGTAATGACTACTAGGAGAAGAGTCAAGGACTTCCTTGTATACAGGATTTGACATAACAGTTGCAGCTAATAGTACCCCAACTGGTTCCTCGACAGCAAAAAAAATAGGGGTCGTAGTTCCTATTTATGTCTTATACTCAACTAATAAGTTAATTGAATTACTGCAGACATTCCTCACTGTTCCATCATAACAAATGACAACATCCCGAAGGAGTTCCATTAAGCTATTGAACAAAGTTCCAGGTTAAGAAACCCTCTAGATGAACGAACGATCACTTCTCTACTAGGAATGAATCATCGCCTGATATGGGTCCAATCCATGACATAGACAACTTCTCACCACTCCGAATTTCTCAGATGGGTAGTTCTCATAGAAAAAGAGGTGAGACGTTCTGTGAGAACTACCCATCTGAGGATTATGGAGTGGTGAGAAGCTGTCTATGTCATGGATTGCACCTATATGGGGTGATGATTCATTCCTAGCAGAGAAGTGATCGTTCATTCATCTAAAGGGTTGCTTAACCTGGAACTTTGTTCAACAACTTAATGACACTCCTTTAGGATGTTATCATCTGTTATGATGGAACAGTGAAGAATGTTCGCAGTAATTCAATTAACTTTATTATTCGAGTATAGGACACAAACAGGAACTACGACCCATATTTTTTTTTCTGGCAAGGAACCTGTTGGAGTACTGTTAGCTGCAACTACTATGTCGAACCCTGCATACAAGGAAGTCCTTGACTCTTCTCTTAGTAATCATTACTCATGGGTGAGAAATATTCACTTCCAAATTAAAAGTTGTTATGTGTGATAACAGTCGAAAAATCCTAAAAAAATGCATCGTTTCGTATTGGCACTAGCCTAAGTGAGAGACATAACATCTGGTAACAGTCCCAAACTGGGGAATGTTCGACATTTACTCCTACTGAGTAAATGTCAAATGAGTTTCTAAGTTTCAAAGTATAGTACATTATTTAGTGTATTGAAGATTCAAGGGAGAGTATTATTGAGTTTATTAAAAATTGTGGCAACCTAAGCAAATTCTGCTTAGTTTATTTTGTCAATGAAAAACTAAGTAAGTGCTACTTAGTTTATGAGATCTGTTATTTGGAATATATAGAGACTACTTTACTCTTTATCACTCATACTTGTCAAACGAGTTTCTAAGTTTCATATTATAGCACTTATTGAAATTTTTGAATATTGCGAAAAAATAAATTTATTATTATGTTTTAATTTATTTAATTTTATTTTGTATTATATTATATAATTTTATTTTGTATTATATTATATAATTTTAAATTCTTGTTATTAAATTAAATTAAATTCTTTTTATTTTATTTATTTTAAATTTAATTTAATTTGAATTATTTTAATTAAATTATATTAAATTAATTTAATATTTTAATTTTTTATATATTTTTATTAAATTTAATTAATTTATTAAATTAAATCTAATTTGTTTTGTTTTATTTAATTTAATTTAATTTAATTTATTATTTATTTTATTTTAAATTTAATTTGAATTATTTTAATTATTTAAATTATATTATATTATATTATATTTATTTTATTTTTTATTTTTAAATATTTTTTATTAAATTTAATTTGCTTATGAAATTAAATCAAATTTTTTAATTTAATTTAATTTATTTATTTATTATTTATTTTATTTTATTTTTTGTTAATTTATTTTATTTTATTTTTATTTAATAAATTTTTTAAATTTAATTTAATTTATTTTTCTTTATTTTAATTTAATTTAATTTTAGTAGTAAGAAACTAAGTAAATGCTACTTAGTTTATTTTAATATTAGGAAACTAATTAAATAATAAATAAATATACTTGTAGGGCCCACACATTTGGCAATTGCAGTATTTTGTCAGAAATTTCGTCGGAAATTCCGTCGAAAATATCAAATATTACATTTACACAACACTGTCCACATTCCAAAATCCAAATTCAATACACTAACATATATATAAACTGCAATTGCATTAAGAAAAGCAAAGACATTCATAATTATCATATGTCCACAATCCAAAATTCAAATTCAAATTTCAACCTCCCAATTTCATATTTTTAGAGTCCCAATTTCAGCCTCCCAAATTCACAGCAACAACATATCATACAAATATCACAAATATAATTAAGTTAATCTCATATTCAAACTCATACTAAACCTAAAACAAATTAAGCCACAAATTTCAAAAATATCATACAAATATCATGTCCAATATCAAAAATATCATACCTTTAATTAATTTGCAAACTAAAGGTTTAGAAATATCATACCTTGAATTAATGTGCAAATTTCAGAAATACCAATGGTGGTGGTGGCGTCTGGTGCTGGTGGTGGTTTTTGCTGGTGGTGGCTGTTGGTGCGTGGTGGCGGCGTCTGGTGGTGGCAGCTGTTGGTGGTGGTCTTTGGTGGCGGAGATGGTGGTGGCATCTGGTGGTAGGGAGAGGAGAGCAGTGAGAGAGAAATGAGAGTGAGGGAGAGAATGAGAGTGAGAATGAGAATTAGAGGTGGCAGGGGGAGAAAGTGATCTGATTAGGTTTTAAAGCTTATTTTCGATGGCATTTCCGTCGATAATACATCCGTCGTAATTATGTTATCTTCGACTGATAGTCCGTCGAAAGTAAACACTATTCCGTCGAATATAAGTTTGGCGTTGGCACGAACTTTGGCGCCAAGGGGCTCCTCTATTTTTTACGGACAAATGTCCGTTGGAATTACTAAATTTTCGACTGAATTATTTTCGACTGAAATATCCGTTGGGCATAGACTATCTTCAAGGGAATATGTCCGTCGTAATTAATTCCGTTGAACTTAGCCGGTTTTCTTGTAGTGAATAATTTTGATATTCGAAACATAACAGGTTTGTGAATAATGAATTTGACAACGATACTATCAAACACTATTTCGTTACCAAAGTAGCATACGACAAAGGATCTAGCAACAATTTTTTCTAATTTTAGCAACAAGTTTTTGTTGGTAATGACATTAAAATTCAATTTTTTGGCAATAAAAAGTTAACCTAATTACAACGTGGAGGATATTGTTGCTATAAATAAAAGAAAAATGCAACATTTATATCGTTGCAAATCATAACAACTTTCGTTGGAAGCAAACGACAACGTATAGTGTCGTTGATAAATGATAACAACTTTCGTTGCTATCGAAAAACAATTAGCATAGTACAATATCGTTGCTAATTGATTATAATTATCTAGAACAAAACCAATAACAACAAATAATTTCGTTGAAAATTAATATATGATCGGTTTATTATGCACATTTAGCAACAAACATCGTTGCCAAAAAGTATACCATCTACAACGAAAACCAGTTAAGGCAACAATTTTCATACTGTTCAACAACGACAAATATCGTTGGCAAATGTGTATCAAATGCAACGAATTTCATTTTCGTTGACACCAAAAAATATTATTTTTGTTGCCAATTAAGCGGATTTTGCAACCAAAGTTGCTTTTCAGTAACAATTTCTTAATAAATTTTGTACAAAATATTTCGTTGCTAAATGATATATATATGATTTTACACGAAAGCAAACTTTCATTGCTAAATATCTCATTTTCTGCAACGAAAAAAAATTTCGTTGCTAGACAATTAGCAACGCTCATTGCGCAATGAATGGTTCAACGACAGAAAAATTGTTGCAATTGGCAACGAATTTTCACACATTTAGCAACGATAACCGTTTGTTGCCAAATGATCATTTTTTTTTATAGTGAGGAGTGTTGACTACAATAACTCATGAAGCTGAATCAGTTTCATTTGTTGCTATTCTTTAGGATTATGACCATTTCTTCATCTTATTTTTTAGGCACTTAGTTGTTATGTTATTTTTTAGGCACTCAAGTGTTATGCTTATCATGTAGCAGATTTTTTGCAATTCAATTCTCATTGTGCTGTATAAATAGATGGTTTGTTGCTCAATAAAAATATCCTTATGCAGTCCCTAAATTAGCTTTCTTTCATTATCTCTAGTCCTTAGTGTTTGGAATATCCAACAATATATATATATATACGGGGAGGATCTCCAACGGACCAAATAAGCGGACCAAAGAACGGACTAAGGCAAAAAAACACGCGGGTCGGGTTGAACCCGCGTGTTTTTGCGGGTTCAACCCGACTCGCGTGTGTTTTTTGCCTTGGTCCGTTCTTTGGTCCGCTTTAGAACGGCTCCGATATATATATATATATATATATATATATATATATATATATATCAATTTTTTAAAGAAAAATTCCTTTTATTTGAGAAAGGAATGACAAAATTTTGAAACAACAATTTAATTTTCTACTGATCCAATTGTGTGGTACATGTGAGCTTTTCAAATTTCTAATGTCTCATGTGTAGGGCATGATGTTCCTCTTCTGTTTCAAATCGTGAATCATGTTCCTCTACCGTTTCAAATCGTGAACCATAAATAATTCTTGGATCAAGAAAATACTGACCCCATTTGTTGAATAAAATTAGTTGAAATCTTCATGGAAAGCAAATATTTTATTTAATTTCCTGGTAAAGTAGCAAATTAAAAGAATCCAATGAAGATACACAAATTAAACCCTTTTCATTTCAAAATATAAAATTATTATTATTTTTTAAAAATTTGATTTAAGCATTTTCAAAATTCATAACTGATATTTTATTTATAATTATAAAAAAATATATATTTTCTAAACAGTTTATAATATTCATAATTATATTAACAACATATGAATATATATATATATATATATATATATATATATATATATATATATATATATATAGGGACCGGATCTGGTCCGGGAGTCCGGATTTTAACAAAATCCGGACTTTTTTTTTTTTTTTTTTTTTTGCTTTTTTTTTTTGAAACAACTAAAAAAAAAAAAAAAATTATGGAACTGAAATTTTTCAATAATACAGTGTTTTGGGTGTGATTTGGATGCCTATAACGAAACATGTCTGTACAGTCTGGGCAGACTGTACATACATTGGTTGGTGTGGGTGTTAAAAACACACCCAAAACACTGTATTATTGAAAAATTTCAGTTCCATAAATTTTTTTTTTTTTTTTTAGTTGTTCTACAAAAAAAAAAAAAAAAATATTTGGGTCCGGATTTTGGGTCCTGTCCGGGAGTCCGGACAGGATCCATTCTGTATATATATATATATATATATATATATATATATATGATTTTGAGTTTGAAAGATTCTAAAATTGATTTAAAAAGAATAATAACATTATATTTAAAACGAACAGAGTAAACAAGACAACACACAAATTAGACAAAACAGTCCAAGAAGAGAGCAAAATTTCAAACGAAAAACTCATGGAAACATATAAAGTAGGCAGAAATATTTAATTTGTTTGACATAGCATAGAAAAAATCATTGACACAGGTACATGACAATCTTGAATTATTTATCCTTCGCTATCTTCATTCGACTTTCTCACGTTGAGTTCCCACCTTGAACCTTGAATTATTTTTTCAGCGCAAGCTTGCGAGGACAGAGAAAATGCCATTCGATTTGATAACACACAACTCGTTTATTAAATTGGGATTTGACTGTTGACCTATTAATGGACCAATAATAAATAAACCTACAATATATATATTTATAGTCCGCTTCTCAAGTGAACAAAAAAAAGTGAACTAAAAACGAACCGGCTTATCTGACGGGTTTTTCCGTCGCTATAGCATAAAAAATTATTGTAACTGGCAATGTCTAAGGCGACGGTTTGAACCGTTAATATATCTTAAAAAATCGTCGCTATTTCTTATATTAAAATCTCACGCCACGCCATATATACCCCTAATCTGAAGCAAATACATAATTTAAAAATGAATTAGAATTTTATCAATTAAACCTTTTTACTCAAACTTTTTCAATAGTCATTTAGCGACGCATTGTGTCGCTAGACTATAATTAACGCTTATGTCGCTAAATGTGTATTGAATGAATTGAGTGAAAGGGATAATGAAAGGGCTCATCTTCCTCTCTTTTAAATATAAGTTTAATGGGTTCCCAATAGTTATGACATAAAATGCAGTATTATAATTCGTTCTCACTTCGTAGTTTTCACTTATGTACTAAAATTGGAGTATGATACTTTTGAAAAATAAGTCGTACTTTAGAGGAAAGAGTAAGCATAAATTTTGGAAGTAGAAAAGTAGGTACCTAACAACCCAAGGACCCGGCAAAGACTTGATCAAAATAGACTCTTCATGAGTTAAACACCAATCAAATGTGTGGTTTTACACTTTTCTTCCAAATTGGATTTATATTTATTAATATAATATAGTTATTAATAATAATGTTATAAAGATATATAAGTAATATATATACATAAATAATTTGGATTTTATTTTTGGATAAGATAGGTTTTTATTTAACTGTATCATGCATATAATTTGTATCTTTCTATTTGAATGAATTAATCTTTTTCCGGGTCTTGTTTCTGGAGTTATAAAAATAATAATAAATAAATTGATGTAGCCAAAAATAAGTAAATAAATTAAGGAGATGTCAAGAAAGTACTTGGCTTTTAATGTTTTTAACATGTAATATTATTTTTTAATGGTAATATATATTGACCCCACTTTCTAGATCCATCGCACTTAGTTGAATCTTACAATCCGTGAAACTGTAGTTAACATCGACAGACTTCTTGATAAACAACTATAATTAAGTTTGTGACTATGGATCATTAGAAAGAGAGCTATATTTATTTTATGTACACAACGAAAGAGAAAAAGAAGTGAGAAATAATTTCACCATACATACTAGCTAGGCGGGAACAAGGATAATTTCACCATATACAGTACAATAATTTACTCGGATTGAATTTCCAGCACATATCTTGAATGACATTTTTTTTGTTAGAGGTTTGAAGTGCATAGTAAATTAATTGGTATTTAAAAAAATGATATTTTTAATGCTGGAAATCTCAATCCAATGAGTGCACCATATCATTTACATAGTACAACTATATAATGAATGAATTGCGTTAGATTGGTATTTTCAGCACCAAAAATATGAAACTCTTTTGTTGGGATTGACTTATACTTCTGCAAATTCGATTAATAACTACTACGATAGAGTAGTCGGGGCCACATGAGTTTGAACTCATTTTATAGCGCAACTAGGGTTTTCTAGTTACTATAAAAAAATTATTGTTTGGTGTATGGATCATTGTAGAGAGTGTGATGCATCTCATGAATACATTAGACAAGCAAGACTAACCAATTCAAATTGGTGAATTTGAGTATATCGTGTGTTCTTACTTTTTCGTCTTTCATATAATATCTGTGTGATTGCAATATTATTCGTTTTTAAATTCTAACACCCTTTAAAAAGAAAATAAAAGTAGTGTGGAAATGAAAAATAACTAAACCCTTTACTTTTCTTATTATTAATTTTGTTTTGATATTCTTAGTTGTATCTAGTTTGGAGTATATGACCACACATTCACTCCTTCACGAAGCGGTCTATAAAATGGTGCAGTGTAACACGTAGACCTGGCAAACGGGCCGTGCTGACCCAAACGGGCCGGACTGTCTACGGGTCGGGCCGTCTATGGGCCGGGCCAAAATGGCCCGGGTTTTGATGGGCCAGAAATAAACAGTCCGTGGCCCGTGGTGGGCCGGGACGGGCCGGCCCGCAGGCTTTTTTTGTATTTTTTTTAAAACAATAAATCTGTAAATCAACAAGCTTGCATTCCTCAATTCAAATGTTAACATATAAATAATAATTGATTAACTTACTTAATACATTCCTCAATTCAAATGTTGAAAAAGAAATATTAAAATAACACTGCTAAAGAAAAACATGCTTGCAAATTGCAATCCAATAGGAAATAAGCCAATGTTTCCTCACTCCTGTCTGCATCTGCTCTGTAAAATAAGCTCCAAAACATGCTTGCAATCCCATCTTCTCAGTCCAAGAATGGCATGACATCCTGTGCAAATAGATTAATAAATTTGTCATTATATATTATTATATTTATATATGGTAGAACTGCAGCCATGTTTGGCAGTTCATATAAATAGTGCAGCCATGTTTGATGTTTCTATACAAAACTGCAGCCATGTTTCTATACAAAACTGCAGCCATGTTTGGCAGTTCATCTAAATAGTGCAGCAGCAGTAAATTTGACAGACTTCTTGATAAACAACTATAATTAAGTTTGTGACTATGGATCATTAGAAAGAGAGCTATATTTATTTTATGTAGACAACGAAAGAGAAAATGAAGTGAGAAATAATTTCACCATACATACTAGCTAGGCGGGAACAAGGATAATTTCACCATATACAGTACAATAATTTACTCGGATTGAATTTCCAGCACATATCTTGAATGACATTTTTTTATTAGAGGTTTGAAGTGCATAGTAAATTAATTGGTATTTAAAAAAAATGATATTTTTAATGCTGGAAATCTCAATCCAATGAGTGCACCATATCATTTACATAGTACAACTATATAATGAATGAATTGCGTTAGATTGGTATTTTCAGCACCAAAAATATAAAACCCTTTTGTTGGGATTGACTTATACTTCTGCGAATTCGATTAATAACTACTACGACTGTTAACGTCAAATTTTGTACGCCTGACGAAATCACCAAAACAGCAGGCCAAAATAGCGTCAACGGTTGATGGAGTAATTGTTATGAAATCAAACTCACGAAATACACTCACATAAACATAAATAAAGAAATATAAAGTATGAACACAAGAATTTACGTGGAAACCCCATTGAAAAAAAACCACGGAGAGAGAGAGTAATCCACTATAATAATATTGGGAGTACAAGTTGATAATATAGAGAGTACAAGTTGATAATATAGAGAGTACAAGTTGTGTATTTGTGTTGTATCTCTTGTGTGTGTTCTTCCTCCTCTAAAACCCTAGCTTGTAGCCATAAATATAGAAGTCACCTCCACCCGTATCCTACTAGGAGAAGGACTCCTTATCCCTCCAAATAAGGAAACACAATCCTATTTTAATAAGAACTCTCCCACTATAATAATAAATACATATGGGTCATCACCAGATCCGGACCATTAAATAGATTGGGTTGCACCATGGGTAGACCCAAATAATCACATCCCAACATTGCCCCCCAGTCTCTTATTTATAAAGAACTTATAAATGAGAGACTACACAAATATATCCCAACGACACGACCATATTTGCCGAAGAAAAAATATCACGTCTGAACTCCATGCGCCGAACTAAAATTGTTGGCTCCCCATATTGTCGCCTCATTACTCTTGTTTACTCATAAATAGATAAACAATTGCTCTTATAATATTGCCACTAAAGAACAAACATTATACCAACCGAACCAACCTTATCACTACCGAAGATATAAAGAACCAACCTTATTACTATCGAAAATATAAAGAACCAATCTTATCACAACCGAACCAACCTTATTCACTACCGAAGATATAAAGAACCAACCTTATCACTACCGAAAATATAAAGAATCAACCTTATCACAACCGAACCAACCTTATTCACTACCGAAGATATAAAGAACCAACCTTATACCAACCGAACCAACCTTATCACAACCGAACTAACCTTTTTTATAGCAACAATTTTTTATACATTTAGCAACAAATTTTTGTTGCTATTGACATTAAAAATATAATATTTGGCAATGAAAAATAAACTTAATAACAACAGAGAGGATATTGTTGCTAATATTAACATAAAGGTAACATTTTTTATTGTTGCAAATCATATCAATTTTCGTTGCACATATAAAGAAATGACAACATATAATGTTGTTGCTAATCGACGACTTTCGTTGCTATTGAAAAATAACCAGCAACAAATATTTTCGTTGCTGATTCAGCATAATGTCGTTGCCAAATAATATAATCAGCAACGAAAATCGTTGTTAAACAGTTTACATTCCGCAACGAAAGCAAGCTTAGGCAACAATTTTCATAATTTAATGCAATGAAAAATGTCGTTGCAAAATGGTGTCAATTGCAACGAAAATGCATTGTCGTTGCAAAAAAAAAAGAGTTCATTTCGTTGCCAATTAGCAGTCTTTTGCAACGAAATAGGGTTTTTAGCAACGAAATTTTAATTATTCTGCAACAATACATTTTGTTGCTAAAGGATCGATGTCTCTAAACGAAAGCCAAATTTTGTTGCAAAATGTATTACTTTTGGCAACGAAAAAAAACGTTCGTTGTAGAACAATTAGCAACGCTCATTGCGCAACGAAAGACGCAACGACAGTAAAGTCGTTGCCAAAACCCTTTTGCAACGAAAATTGGTTGTTGCTGAAGCCCCATTTTTTTGTAGTGAAATGACCTGGGAGTTAGAATCTGAAATGAAATCAAGGTATCCTTACCTTTTTGACATACCAGGTACGTACCCTAATTTCGAGGGCGAAAATTCATAAGAAGGGGAGGTTGTAAGACCCCAACTTTTTAATTAAGATAATTTTTCTATAAATATCATTTTTAAATATTATGGAATGAATTTGATATAATGTTATAGTTGTGGGTAATATTTATAAATTTTGCAAAGTACATAAGTTGTTAATATTCGATTGGTCGGAGAATATTCGTTTTAGCAGGGAATATTCGTATGAAGGCACAATCATTGGTGGATCCCACAATAGAATTATTGTTGGATTGAGAAAACGACAAAAATATTTTTATGAAAATAATAGCAGAAGTTTTATAGTTAAAACTGTTGAGCTACTCGGTAGTAAAAGTACAGTAATACGTGTGGTTGTATAGTGGCACACGGTATTGATTATTGATGCTTACGTGAGAAGTCACTCAGTTTTGTTCAATTATTGCTACAGTAATTGTTGCATAGTATCTCACGTTATTTGATTCAATTATTTTTGTAGTTATATATATTATTAAATCAATAATTGAGACGACGAAGTTATTAATATTATCATTTGCAATATTAACGATGTCTAGAAGTTCTGCCAATGAGAGGTTTGGTCACCTAATTGCGCGCCAATAGGGAGAAATCCTTATTAGAAAGCTCCCTCTTTCCTGAGAACGACCTGGTCGATTAATATTGTGAATTATAATAAAGGTGATAAATATTGTTAAAATTATTAAGGTGATTTTTATGAAGTTTTACTTATTTTATGAACCCTCATTTACCCATTTTTCAAAGTAATCGGTAAAAAGTGTGTCGGTATATATATATATATATATATATATAGGGTCTCCATCCACAGCAACCGGTTGTTGGGGAGCAACCCATTTTGGTCATCCGCTACAAGCTCTACCGGCTTATAAAAAAAATTGTCCAAGGCCGGTAGAGCTTGTAGCGGCTGGCCAAAATGGGTTGCTCCCCAACAACCGGTTGCTGTGGATGGAGACCCATATATATATATATATATATATATATATATATATATATATATATATATATATATATATATATATATATATGGTTGGGGCCACTAGTGGGGTGAAGGATTTTGGTGGAGGGATTTTCACCCGTGAATGTGGTGGAATGGTGGAGTGATATATATATATATATATATATATATATATATATATATATATATATATATATTATATTTTATATTTTATTTAAAAGTTTTTGTTTTATTAGAATATTTTATTGCATAGTATCCTTTTTATTCTCCTATAAATAGAAACTCATTCCTTCATTATTTCTTATGAATTCACTGAAACTCTAGAGAGAGAAACTATAAAGAGAAAGAAAAAAAGTATTCTGCTACTTCATTACTCCTATATCCAGTTTCTTCTAAGGTAAGGGGTATTATTTCTTTCTTATTCATGAAAAAAACTTCTGTTATTCCATTCTTTATTATTCTGTTGGAATAACCTGTATACGCGAGCTACCATATACTTGGTGAAATTCTTCTGTTATTCCATTCTTTATCATTATGTTGGAATAACCTGTCTATGCGAAGTACCACATACATGGTGAAATTCTTCTGTTATTCCATTTTTTTTATTGGAACATCCTATCTGTGCGTTACGCATGACATGGTTCTGTTATTTATTATTCTATTGGAACATCTTGTCTATGCGTTTACACATGACCTGGTTCCGTTGTTTATTATTCTGTTAGAATATCATGTCTGTGCGTTTACAAATGACCGGGTTCCGTTATTTATTATTCTGTTAGAAAAATCTGTCTGTGCAGTTTATCGCATGCCTGGTGATTTCTTTTGTTATTCCATTCTTTATTATACTCAGTTGGTTAAAGTTTTGACTTCTATACTCCATGAAATTAGTGGAATATCCTTGATATTTACGCTTCATCCAGTATCTTTTCATGGAAATATCCTTCTGAGCATTCTTGAGTTTTACTCTATAAAGAAGTAACATGTTGACAATTTGGACGTTATTAGTTCCTGGATAAATTAATTCTTGAACTTGTTTTATTGAATTCTTATATCATTGTCATCATCCTCATGTTTATATTATGTTGAAAGTCATTTGTGGCCTGTAGTGCATAGATGGACTTGGTATGATTATGACCAGGGATTATTCGGTGTAATCATGACCGTAATGTTACAAATGATGTGGAAAATGTCCTCATTGGCCCGTAGTGCATTGATGGACAGTTGTTGGCATGATCATGATCATTGATGAATACACGAATATCATTGGCCGTAGTGCATGGATAATTTGTGGTTGTGATACTAATGAATATCCCTGGCCGTAGTGCAGGGATGATATGAATTATTTATTCAGTTGAGTCTCACCGATAAAAGTGATGAAAAACCTTTTAAATCATAAAAGATAGTAGATTTTATTCTCTACATGACTCTTTTAATGGATTGTTTGTTCCGCTGCAGTTAAACTTGATTTATGTTATATTTTATAAGTTTAACATTGTTGAAGGCTATTGATAATTTATTTTGCATTATCTTAGTCATAATATTTCTTACTGGGCTAATTAAGCTCACCCTTTCTTTCACTTTTCTCTTCAGGAAATGAGAACGTAGCAGGGACTTGTCGGGGAACGGAGTGATGGTCCAGATGATAGTATTAGTAGTCCTCACTATTCTATTGAATAGTGTGAAAATAAATGTAATGAGGACTCTTTTGAGTGTGGATATTGTCTAGATGATAATATTCTTATTAAAACTCTCAGTTTACGTTTTGTCGTATTTTACACGACAGCTGTATTATTAAGATGTATTTGAATTTTGTACCATGTATTTGGCGACTCAAGATGAGTGATGTATACCTATTTTGGGGGCGTCACAGGCGAGGGCTGATGAAAAGCCTGCTCTAAGAGGGTAACTACCATCCAGAGCATCTCGCTGCCCAATACCTCGAACTACTCCTGCGGCAAGCCCGTACTCTCTGCGGAGGTCCCAACTAGAACCTCCTGAACGAGCTGATGAAAACGACTCCTACTAGACAGTTGTTAACGAAGAAACACCGGATTGTTATTCCAAGGCAGCGCCTGAATGAGATGGTCCAATAGTTGATCTTGGACGCTGGCGATGGCTAGATCCTGCGAAAATATATATAACATAGAGTCAATAATTTATAAGTTATGAGAATTTCTTGAAACATAAAGAATTAATATTATAACCTCCAGGTAGTGTATATGCGGGTATCCTCGGCAGACCCACCACTCGATACCTGCCATTACTACTAGTAGGGGGTTCCTAAGACTTGACCCATAGTCTCAGCTCTTCATCTCCAGATAACTCAATCTAGGGAGTGGGACCCGTGGAATCTAATTGCTCAAAACCCTCCCTAGCAGCCTCCAACTCAGCTATACGTTGGTCCCGAAGCTTCTGAAATTAGTCCTGTAATTTATATTTTATAAGTGAGTTCATTATATCATCTTATTTTATTTTTTGAATATTGAGATTCATAACAAGTAATGTATGTTTTATCCGTAAATCTAAAGCTTTCTGATCCTGAGGAGGAAGAAGACTCTGAGGAGATAGAGGTGGAGGATGAGGAAGAGGATCCTGTGGAGTTTCCACCAAACTCCATATCAGCTGAGTTGTATGATGAGTTGTATGACTGAAACATAGAATTACAAGATAAGATTGAGGAGCTGAAGGAGCTAGCTGAGATGCGTCAGGCTAATATAGAGCAGAAGAATGTGGAGATTTAGGAATTTGACTCACGACTTGGGAACACGGAATGGAACCTGGTTCACACAGAGGGTCATCAAGAGGAGCTATTGGCTGAGAATGAGAAGATGAAGACCGAAGTGGAAAATTTAAAAGATGACTTGAAGGACGAGTCAGCTAAGCATGAGAGAGCAGAAGACGCTTGGATGAAGGCTACCCAGCGTGCAGATCGTGCCGAAGCCAAGGTTCAAACGAAGAAGGCTAAGATGAATGAAATGTATTATGCTTTTCATTCTACTACTGATAGGGCCTAGGATAGAGTCTTTTATTACCAACCTCAATTTGAAGACTTGTCATGGTACATGATGGATCGTAGGACAGCATATCGTATTATGGAAGAAGAGCGTAAAGAAGCCTCTCGACGTCTTAATATGCCAAGATAGGAAGAATAATAATAATAATAATATGTGATTTAAGTATGTGACTAAATAAATTGTAAATCCCTTATTTTGAGATAAATAATGCGGTAAAATGAGTATGTAATCCTGAAACTTGTCAAGTTCTGAAAAGTTGATGTTTATAGCAGAGTTTTATCCTTACTATGTTTTAAAAACTATGAATGAATAAAATGATGAAGATTATTGAAATGTTATATGTTAAGCTTTAATTTTAGAATGTTTAAGTTAAACTTTAAATATTCAAGGAATTGAATAGTGATCTGATAAACGTATATTTTAACAGAAAATGCCTACTAGAAGAAGACAAACACACCAACAACCACCTCTTGAGGGGTCTACTAACAATAACAATAACGAGGTCAACGCTAACGTGGTTCAGTAGTTGGTGACCTTACTAACGGGAGCACTTGCGAATCATCCGCAAGCTCAAGTTACGACTTTCAAAGACTTCAAAGCGGTTAGACCGCCAGAGTTTCAAGGGTCTATGAATCAAGTTGAAGCCCAAACCTGGATCATGGAAATGGAGAAGGTGTTCAACGTTGCTAGAGTCAATGAGGATCAGAAGACCGCATTCGCAACATTTATGTTGAAGTCTGAAGCTAGCTATTGGTGGCAGACGAATAAGGTTCGTGGGGGACAGGGAATAGCAGTATGGGATAGATTTAAAGAAATGTTTTTTGAGATGTACTTTCCGACGAATTCCCGGAACCAGTTGGAAGTTCAATTTTTGGAGCTAAAGCAAGGAACCATGTTTGTGCCAGAGTATGCTGCGAAGTTTAATTAGCTGGCAATGTTTGTTACGTATCAAGTCAATACATATAAGAGTAAGGCGAGAAGGTTTGAACAAGGGTTGAAGCCCTAACTATATAACAAGGTTTCAATGTTCCAGTTAAACACGTTTGCGGTAGTATTGGTTAAGGCAATTATCACGGAAGGTGGAAGCGATGCCTTAACCAAATATAATCAAGAACAGAAGAAGAGAAAGAATGAGAATGAAAACAAGGTTGGTGAAAGAAATAGTGGAAGTAACAACCAGAAAAGGAAATGGAATGAAAATTCAAATACGGGAGAACATCAAGGAAGTCAACAAAAGAAGAAGTTTGAAGCTTGTGCTACTTGCGAGAAGAAACACACTGGTGTATATCTGAAGGGTAAACGAGTGTGTTTTAATCGTGGCCAGGAGAGTCACATTGCACCAAATTATTTTAGCCCAAAGAAAGGAGCTTGTTTCACTTGCGGGTCAAAGGATCATATAGCTCGTGATTGCCCTAAAAAGACAACGGAAAGTGCAAGTGGAGGAAAGGGAAAGTTCAATATGACTATGCAAGATGCTGTGCAGTCAAAGGATATGGAGTCAGGTATAATTCTGATTAATGGTATTAATGCTTATGTGCTATTTGATTTGGGTGCTGCTTGTTCATTTATATCCGATGATTTTGCTAGGAATTTAGATTTGCCTCAAGAAGAATTAGATTTCCCTTTAAGCATAGAGATTGCGACTAGGGAAGTGATTCTTGTTAGATTTATATATAAGAATTATAGAGTGGTTATAAAGGGTCACGAGATGATGGTAGATTTGATACCAATTAAACTTGGGGAGTTTGATGTTATACTGGGAATGGATTGGTTATTCAATTACGGGGTAGTAATTGATTGCCAAAAGAAATGTGTTAACCTTATGACTATATCATGGTGTTTTATGGCAGCAAGTCACCTCGACAAGCAAGTTATCTGACGGTGATGCAAGCCAAGAAGTTACTGAGACGTGGATGTTTAGGATACTTAGCCTACATAGTCGATACACAGCAGAAGAGTGCGAAGTTAGAAGTGATACTGATCATTAGAGATTTTGCAGATGTATTTCCAGATGATTTTCCTAGACTTCCACCGGATAGAGAGGTTGAGTTCGAGATTGATTTAGCACCAGGAATGGCTCCGATATCTAAATCCCCATATAGAATGGCCCCAGTAGAGATGAAGGAGTTGATGGTACAGTTGCAAGAATTACTGGAAAAGAAGTATATCCAACCAAGTGTATCGCTATGGGGAGCATCGGTGTTGTTTGTTAAGAAGAAAGATGGATCGATGCGGCTCTGCATTGATTACTAGGAATTGAATAAGGTCATAATTAAAAATAAGTACCCATTGCCAAGAATCGATGACTTGTTCGATCAACTGAAGGGAGTGAGATATTTCTCAAAGATAGATTTGAGGAGTGGTTATCATTAACTGAAGTTGAGGCCTGAGGATGAACTGAAAATGGCATTCAAAACTCCGTATAGTCATTACGAGTTTCTGGTTATATCATTTGGTTTAACTAATGCACCTGCATCGTTCATGAATTCGATGAACAGGGTGTTTAAACCATTCTTAGATAAATTTGTAATGGTGTTTATCGATGATATACTGGTGTATCTAAGACCAAGAAGGAATATGTTGAACATTTAAGGGTGACGTTGGATACGTTAAGGCGAGAGAAGTTATACGCCAAATTCTCAAAATGTGAGTTTTGGTTGGAACATGTATAGTTTCTTGGGAACGTCATTGACAAGGATGGAATCTAGGTAGATCCATCGAAAGTTGAAGCTGTAATAAACTGGGATCAGCTGAAGACACCGTCAGAAGTAAGAAGTTTCTTGGGATTGACAGGCTACTATAGGCGTTTTATTCAAGACTTTTCTAAGATCGCAACTCCATTAACGAATTTAACTAGGAAGGCAGTTAAGTTTGTTTGGACAGAGAAGTGTGAGGAATGTTTTCAATAATTAAAGAAAAGATTGAATTCAACACCTGTGTTATCATTGCCTGATGATACAAGGAATTTTGTGGTGTATAGTGATGCGTCGCATAAAGGACTAGGCTGTGTGCTTATGCAGAACTGAAAGAGTTATTGCGTATGCATCGCGTCAATTGAAGGATTACGAGAATGGATATCTGACTCATGACTTGGAATTGGCTGCAGTAGTGTTTGCTCTGAAGATTTGAAGACACTATCTTTATGGAGAAAGGTGTGAGATATATACAGAGCATAAAATTCTGAAGTATATCTTTACACAGAAAGATTTGAATATGCGACAGTTGAGATGTTGGATTTGATTAAAGATTATGACTGCGAGATTCTTTATCATCTCGGAAAGCCGAATTTTGTTACTGATGCTTTGAATAGAAAAGGACGGGAGAAATTAAATATGTTGACTTCTCATGAGAAGCTAGTAGCAGAAATGGCAAAGATGGAGTTGGAAATTAAATATCTGATATAATCAGATGAAAAATTGTTTCAGATGGGAAGCAATTCAATTTTGGTGGATAAGGTGAACAATGCACAACTTTAAGATGAAAATTGTGAAAAGATAAGAAGAAAAGTGTATATAGGTGAAGAAAATAAGTTTAAAGTTGATTCGAAAGGGTTATTTCGATTCAAAGGTAGAATTTAGGGTTCCACCAGTACCAAAAATTAAAGAGAAAATTTTGAGTGAAGCTCATAACTCATGATATTCGATTCACCTTGGAAGTACAAAATATACCAGGATCTCAAACATCATTTCTGGTGGTCGAATATGAAAAAGATATTGCTAAATGTGTGGCGAAATGCTTAACAGTGTCAAAAAGTTAAAGCTAAAAAACAAAGGCCAAGCGGATTGTTGCAACCGTTAGAGATATCGGAATGGAAATGGGAGCATATCACAATGGATTTTGTGGTAGGTCTTCCAACGACTCAACAAGGTTACGATGCAATTTAGGGTAATTATCGATCGATTGATAAAGTCGGCACACTGTTTTCCAATCAAGATTAGATTTAATCTAGATCGATTGGCAAAAATGTACGTGGAGGAGATTGTTTCAAGACACGGTGTTCCGGTGTCCATTGTATCGGATAGATGATCCACGTTTTACATCAAATTTCTGAAAATGACTACAGGAGTGCTTGGGGACGTAGTTGAGAATGAGCACAGCGTATCATCCTCAAATCAACGGACAAAGTGAGAGGACAATCCAAACATTAGAGGATATGCTCAGAGCATGTATTATGGATTTTAAAGGAAATTGGGATGACCATCTACCGTTGGTTGAATTTGCCTACAATAATAGTTTTCACGCAAGTATTGGCATGCCGCCTTACGAAGCGTTGTACGACAGGAAATAAAAATCTCCGTTATGCTGAGATGAAGTTGGAGAACGTCAACTATTAGGACTAGAATTGGTGCACCAAACTGTTGAGGTCATCAAGGTGATTCGAGAAAGATTGATAGCTGTACAGGATAGGCACAAAAAAATATGCCGATCAACACCGAAAAAATCGGGAATTTGATGTCGATAGTATTGTTTTCTTAAAGGTGTCTCCCTGGAAGGGGAAAATCCAGTTTGGTAAAAAGGGAAAACTAAGCCCTAGGTTTATATGACCTTTAGAAGTGCTACGATGAGTTGGTGAAGTTGCGTATGAGGTAGCTCTACCTCCGGAACTAGAACATATTCATAACATTTTTCATGTTTCGGTATTACGACCATATAAGCCCGATTATAAGCCTGTTATAGAATATGAACCATTACAGTTTGAAAAAGACCTTTCTTATGAAGAAATTCCAGTTCAAATAGTGGATAGGAAAAAACAGGTTCTTAGAAACAAGATAATACCTTCTGTTAAGGTAATTTGGAAGAACAACAATGCTGAGGAAGCTACGTGGGAACTTGAAGATGTTATGATGAAAAATTATCCTTAATTATTTACTTAATCTTGTATAACGATTATGGGGACATAATCCTATTAAGGAGGGAAGAATGTAACGAATTATTGAGCCATGATTCTGGGGACAGAATCCTTTTAAGGAGGGAAGGATGTAACGAACAAGAATTTTGTAATTTAATTTTAAATATTTATTGGATTAAATAAATATTTTAATTAATTTATTTATTGAGATAAATAAATAATTAATAAAATTATTGTGCAATAAGTTAGTTAAAATATGTTATAATAATAAATGATAATTTTATGATTTAAAGATTTAATTTAATAATTAAATTATAGATTTATTAGTTTGTTAAATAAAATTATAAATCATTATGGAAATTCCAATTATAAGGCAAATGTTAATTTAAATTATAAATTTAATTAAATTAACTAAATAATGGTGTGACAAGGAACTATATAATATAAGTATTATATATAAAAATAAATTAAAATGGGAGTTTTGTGTCTAGCCAAACATGGCCTTGTGGCCTTTGGCATATTGCAACTGACGTAGCCTTTGGGTTTTGTACCTAATACGTAGTGGCTATATCAGTTTTTCTTCTTTGCGTATTATTTCTCCTAAGGTTAAATAAGAAAAACACAGAGTGATTATAGAAGATTAGAGAGAAGAGAGATGTATTTTGTCAAGAGCAAGCAGAAGGATTGTTGGAAACCTTGTCACCATCTTTTGCTGATACACAACAAAGGATTCAAGGTATAATATGCTCCTAATTTACAAGTTTTTGGCTTTGTAATTCGATTCTCTGTAATTCAGTTTTGTTAGAATAGTTGTTATGAATGTTATGGACAGTGTATAATATGTTATATGTGGGTTATAAATGATGTTTAAGTAATTAAATTCATGGAAATTGGGTTGTAAGAAGAAAATTAAAGTAATAGTGTATACATGTATGAAAATGGCTTATTAAGACTAAGAATTTATTATTAATCCTTGTCATAATTTGTAAATAGGTTGTGAATTGTGTTAGTATATCAAGAAATAAAAACAATGCAACTGAAATGGATTAATTTGGTTAAGAATTGGAGATTTGGCGATTGAATTCGCTAAATGTGTTGAAATATGAAAAAATTAGTAAAAACATGATTTTTGATCCTTGAAAGTTTATTTTATTTAATGTTTATATTATTAGAATCATGAAATGCATGCTTGGTGTTGTTGTTAACAAAATTCGAGCTTTTGTGTATATGAATTTCTGTAGAAATTGGAAAATTGGAGTGTTGATTTATAACAAGGCTGAAGCTACTGCAGTTTCTGTCTTCGTACTGGCACAGCTGCGCCGGTACCAAAGGCAGAAATGGCGCAGCTGCGCCTATTTGGTTTTTGAGGTCGTGCACCAGTGCAGCTAAGCCAGTGCAAAGGCTTGGGGCAACGCAGCTGCGTCGTACCCTAAGCAGAGACAGTATGTTTTTTTTAGTTGCAGTCTATGATATGTTCACCTAACCTATTTTAGTATACATGATAAGATGTTAAATCATATTATAAGATGTAATAACATATTGTATTGTATTGTAATACCAAATATAAATATTTGTAAGTATTTACTTAACACGTTATATATGGATTAAAATTCGATGTTTGTAAGAGTTAGACGTGAGAATTGAATGCTAAAGCTTTAAATTATATGTTAGTGAGGTTTCAGATTCGTGTTGTGTGGTTAACCAATATGGTTAGACCTTAAGTTAAAGGTTATAAGAATTGAACCTATAAGGTTAATGATAGTATAGCTAATCGATGATGCAACTCTAATGGTATATGTAGGGTGTTTGGCGAACATTTATTAAACTTGTGTAGCTTACGCCCGAGACAAGTTTCCTAACTTCATTATCTTAATAATGAATGCAAGTTTCATAACGATATTTACCTTTTGTTTTCAAGCAAGTTCTTTAACTCTAATTTTCCATTATGCAATTTCCTAATGTGATGCCCCCAAAATAGGTCCAATCCACCCAACCTATTCTGAGTCGCCAAATACATGGTACATAAAACAACTACAAACTTCATTAATCCAACTGTCATACAAAATACGACAACACGTATGTTGTGGATAACAGTTGTGACTCTCATCCCAACCTTAGATATCACGTCACAATGGCACCTTACATAAAGGTACAGTCAATAACTGTTTTAGAAATTAAAATCTTTGGAAAATGCTTAAGGAAACCTTCGTACATGGGAGGCCATGCATCTAAATTGTAATAGATATCATATGACTCGAGAATTATCCTTGGTTGACTCAATAGACCTCAAATAAAAACAAGAAGATTGCTATCAAGTTATTTCCAATGATGAGTCTTCCCTACATATAATTATCTTCATTGTCTCCAATTGAGAATTTTATTTCAACATAACTCTAAGATTATATAGGTAGTGCTCGTAGATATACTCAGTAAGTGGATGTGTACAACCCTGTCTTATGATAACACGAAGTTGTATGTCATTAGACATCTTGTATGATACTGGCAAAACACCCTTCCAAAGTTGGGTTCACCTCACCCTATTTGATTCACCAAATATAACTATTAAATGACGTATAAAATACAACACATTTATCTAAAGTTCTCAATAAAATTATTTTCATATTGTTTAGGGAGAACCTCAACAGCTATAGACCACCGTTCTATTCCCCTATTACCCCCGCTCGACCCAGCTACACTCTTATTACCTGAAAGGAATTATGAAGCAAAACGGTGAGCACAACTAGCCTAGTAAAGAATATCAAGACTAAAGATAATTAAATTATCAATAGCCTTCGTCAGTAATCAATTAGAGATTTAGAACATATGGTAGATGATAAAACTTTTCAACCATAGTTTTCACAGAACGAGCAATCCATTATAAGAGTCAAATAGACCATAAAGTCTATTATCTTCTCCATGTTAAAAGTCCATCAATAGTGTTTTATCCCTATAACATCAATCAACAGTTCCTGTCTACAATCATGTGAATAACTTATAATCATAATTGTGGTTCTAAATTCCTCTTCGCACCCAGGACGAAGATAATTTTCATCATCTGCCTTTACCTGAAATATCAAAGATCATGGTTAATTATACCAAATCATATTTCCTGTTCATAATCATACTAATAAATTCATGTTTGCACTACAGGCCCAAGATATTTATTAACAGTTCATCTTTGCACTACAGACCAAAGATATTCATCAACAGTTCATCTTTGCACTACAGACCAAAGATATTCATCAACAGTTCATCTTTGCACTACATACCAAAGATATTCAACAACATGTCATCTTTTCACTACGGGCCAAAGATATTAATATCTCAAAGAAATATATAATCATTTATGAATTTATATAAACAATAATTATAATCATGTTGATTAATTCACCTTTGCACTTAAGCTAAAGATATTCAATTGTAAATTCAATGGTTATGATCATACTAGTCAACAATTCATCTTTACACTACTGGCCAAAGAGAACCCATAGTCACGATTATACCAATAATCTACCCATCTTTACACTCTAGTGAAAGAGAAATTTCATCACCGAGATTATAAAAATGTTATATATGATAGTAAAAATAATATAATCAAAACATGAATTTAATTTCAAGAGTAAGATTCATAAATCAACGATAATTTGGTCAGAAAAAGAAACCAATTTTGTCATGAATAGTATCCCGTGAATAGTAACTCGTGAATAGTAACCCGTATTCGTATATAGTACCGTATACGTAAATAGTGTCGTATACGTAAATAGTGTCATATACATGAATAGTGTTGTATACGTGAATAGTAACCCCGAGACGAAAAGGTAAAAATTTCACAATAAAATTCATATACCAATATTTCGGTATAATGATATTGAAAGAAATAACATCATTTACGAAAAATAACACCTCCTACCTTAAAAGAATAGTACTTCTGACTGAAAATATCAGATATGACGCTGAAGTAAACTTGCACTGAAAAGCAAATCACAAAGTATCTAAATGCTCACAAAAATACGCTTGATAATATAGAGAGAGAAAACTTCAGATTTTGGTGTGATTTTCAATTCTAACATAAGAACCTATTTATAGGAAAATGCAAGAATACCAAAGCAGACTAAATTAATAAAATAATATTTTCTTAAAATAAATTTACGCATACCTCTTGGACCAAAATTCAGCCACAACCTAATGAGGCCCACCAAAATTTAAATTTTCTACACCAATAAAAAGTGGGGCCCACCCATGTTTTTAATAAAAATATATTTTTTGAAACTTCAATAATTCATAATAAATTGGGATTTATTAGAAAAATACGAATTTTATGTCCATTCCATAGAATTTAAATTCTCTACAATTTTGTAAAAGAAAGTTTTTTCAAATTCCAAATAGAAAATGTCTGAAATTCACATACGGACGATTTTTAATACCTCCATTCCGACAAAATACTGATAAAACACCTCAATATTAATTCTTTCATTTATATCTATATAAAATAAATATTCCTTATTATATAAATCAATAATTAATTATTATAGAATCACAATGATGACAAGTAGGTCGTTTCCAGGTAAGAGTGGGCTTTCCGATAAGGATTTCTCCTTACTGGTGCGCAATTAGATGACCCAACCTCTTTCCTAGACAGAACTTCCTTAGACATTGCCAATAATGTTATCTAATAATAATATTCAAATAATATGAATTATTGATCTGATAATGAGAAATACTGTGAAGTGACAATTATTGAAATAATAATAATATAAAATATCAACGTAGCAATTATTGAATCAATAAAATAAAATATTGAACAACAATTATTGAGTAGTGCCTTCTTACGTAAGAATCAATAATTTAAAAATACTGTGTAATACCGTGTTCTACTGTTCAACCAAGCGTATTACTGTATTTTAACCACCGGGTATTCCAACAGTGTTAACGGTAACCACTACGTCGTTATTTATAAAAACTCAAACTTGTCATTTTCTTCATCAGACCGTTTTCAGTTACAGGGCCCACAAATGGCTGCGCCGTCGTACGAATATTCCCTGACAACAAGAATATTCCGCGACCAAATGAATATTCTCCGACAACAATGAATATTTTATAACAACTTGCTTATTTTGGAAACTTTACATATATCACCCTTAATTTTAACTTTTTATCAATTTAACTGTTTACTGAATAATAATTATAAGAAAATATTGAATACTTTTATTTCATAAAATTCGGGGTCTTATAATCTCCCTTCCTTATGAAATTTCGTCCCCGAAATTTACGTACTTGGTATTTCGAAGAGTTGAGAATACCTTGCTTTCATTTCAAATTATATCTCCCCGGTTATCTGTATCAAGATTTCTCCATTGCTCATTTCCTATATTTTAGATATCATTCTAGAATACAGCTTCAAAACAAAGGTTAACTGACATATCATAATTTGTCAACTAATTAAGTAACAAAAATCAGCTTAGGTAGGACACACTAGCAAAGGATTTACTCATCTCTCCCCTCCTAGTTCTATTCCCCGATCTATGCGATAGACCATATCCCTAAGCTCTGATACCAACTGTGACGCCCCCAAAATAGGTCTAATCCACCCAACCTATTCTGAGTCGCCAAATACATGGTACAGAAAATAACTACAAACTTCATTAATCCAACTGTCGTGCAAAATACGACAACACAAATGTTATGGATAACAACTATGACTCTCATCCCAACCTTGGATAACACGTCACAATGGCACCTTACATAAAGGTACAATCAATAACTATTTTAGAAATTAAAATCTTTGGAAAATGCTCAAAGAAACCTTCGTACATGGGAGTCCATGCATCAAAGTTGTAATAGATATCATATGACTCGAGAATTATCCTTGGTTGACCCAATAGACCCCAAAGAAAAATGAGAAGATTGCTATTATGTTCTTTCCAATGGTGAGTCTTCTCTAGACATATAATTATCTCAATTGTCTCCAATTGAGAATTATATTTCAACCAAACTCCAAGATTATATAGGTAGTGCTCGTAGATATACTCAGCAAGTGGATGTGCACAACCCTGTGTTATGATAACACGAATTCGTATGTCATTAGACATCTTGTATGATAGTGGCAAAACACCCTTCTAAAGTTGGGTTCGCCTCACCCTATTTTATTCATCAAATATAACTGTTAAATGACGTATAAAATACAACACACTTTTCTAAAGTTCTCGATAAAATTATTTTCATACTGTTTATGAAAGGAATTGTGAAGCAAAAGGGTGAGCACAACTAGACCAATAAAGAATATCAAGACTAAAGATAATTAAACTATCAATAGCCTTCGTCAGTAATCAATCAGAGATTTAGAACATATAGTAGATGATAAAACTTTTCAACCATAGTTGCCGCGGAACGAGTAATCTATTAGAAGAGTCAAATAGACCATAAAGTCTATTATCTTCTCAATGTTAAAAGTCCACCAATAATGTTTTATCCCTATAACATCAATCAACAGTTCTTGTCCACGATCATGTGAATAACTCATAATCATAATTGTGGTTCTAAATTCCTCTTCGCACCCAAGACGAAGATAATTTTCATCACCTTTCTTTACCTGAAACATCAAATATCATGGTTATACCAAATTACATTTCATGTTCATAATCATACTAATAAATTCATCTTTGCACTACGGGCCAAAGATATTCATTAATAGTTCATCTTTGCACTACATGCTAAAGATATTCAATAAAAGGTCATCTTTGCACTACATGCCAAAGATATTCATCAACAGTTCATATTTACACTACATAACAAAGATATTCAACAACATGTCATCTTTTCACTACGGGCCAAAGATATTAATATCTCAAAGAAATACATAATCATTTATGAATTTATATACACAATAATTATATCCATGTTGATCAATTCACCTTTGCACTTAAGCTAAATATATTCAATTATAAATTCAATGGTCATGATCATATCAGTCAACAATTCATCTTTGCACTACTGGCCAAAGAGAATCCATAGTCACGATCATACCAATAATCTACCCATCTTTACACTCCAGTGAAAGAGAAATTTCATCACCGGGATTATAAAAATATTATATATGATAATAAAAACAATATAATCAAAACATGGATTTAATTTCAAGAGTAAGATTCATAAATCAACGATAAATTGGTCAGAAAAAGAAACTAATTTTGTTGTGAATAGTACCCCATGAATAGTAACTCATGAATAATACCCCGTGAATTATAACTCGTGAATAGTAACCCTTAAATAATAACTCATGAATAGTAACCCGTATTCGTACATAGTACCGTATACGTAAATAATGTCGTATACATAAATAGTGTCATATACATGAATATTGTTGTATACGTGAATAGTGTCGTATACTTAAATAGTAACCCCGACACAAAAAGATAAAAATTTACAATAAAATTCATACCAATATTTTGGTATAATGATATTGAAAGAAATAACATTATTTACGAAAAAATAACATCCCCTACCTCAATAGAACAATACTTCTGACTAGAATATCAGATATGACACTGAAGGAAACTTGCACTGAATAACAACTGTCAAAGTATCTAAAAATACTCACAAAAATACGCTCGATAATATATAGAGAGAAAACTTCAGATTCTGGTGTGATTTTCAATTCTAACCTAAGCATCTATTTATAGAAAAATTCCAGAACACCAAAGCAGACTAAATTAATAAAATAATATTTTTTCAAAAAATTTCTACACACCTCTTGGACCAAAATTCAGCTACCACCAGTGGGGCCTACCAAAATTCAGATTTTCCACACCAACCAAAAGTGGGGCCCACCCATGTTTTTAATAAAAAATATATATTTTCAAAACTTCAATAATTCATAACAAATAGCCATTTTATTAGAAAATTATGAATTTTATGTCCATTCCATAGGAAATTAAATTCTCTACAATTTTGTAGAAGAAAATTTTTCTAAATTCCAAACAGAAAATGTCTGAAATCCACATACGGATGATTTTTAATACCTCTATTCCGACAAAATATTGATAAAACACCTCAATATTAATTCCTTCATTTATATCCACATAAAATAAATATTTCCTTATTATATAAATTAATAATTAATTATTCGCAAATAATATTACAGAATCACAATAATGACAAGCAGGTCGTTTCCAGGAAAGAGGGGGCTTTTCGATAAGGATTTCTCCTTACTAGCGCACAATTAGATGACCTAACCCCTTTTCTAGACAGAGCTTCCTTAGACATTACCAATAATATTATCTAATTATATTATTCAAATAATATGAATTATTGATCTGATAATGGGAAATACTGTGTAGTGACAATTATTGAAATGACAATAATATAAAATATCAATGTAGCAATTATTGAATCAATAAAATAAAATATTTAACAGTAATTATTTTAACAATTATTGAGTAGTGCCTACTTACGTTAGAATCAATAATTCAAAAATACTGTGTAATACCGTGTGCTATTGTGCAACCACGCGTATTACTATATTTTAACCATCGGGTATTCCAATAGTGTTAACGGTAACCACTACGCCTGTAACACCCTTTTTTCGAAAAGGAAAGGGAGGCTACGTGCAAAGAACAACAAACCTCAAAATTAGTAAACAGGGCACTAATAACTTCAAAATATTAATAGTGGTGATCCATTAATAGCGTACTAAATACAATTCTCCAAATAGAGTCAAAATAATTAAAACTTAAAATTTGAAACAACCTAGATGGTCAAAGGCAACTCTCTCATCACACTAGCCCTGAATCACCCCTGCAAACCCTCCGGAAGAAAAACACAGCATGAGCCAATTGCCCAGTACGGATATAGATACACAAAAGATATACAACTGAGACAAAATATTGAACCAAGCCTCAAGTGTAAATACTGACAAAAATATAATCTCTAAAGATCTGAATGGAATATATCAACAGAAGAGTAAAGAAATAACGAACTGAAGTAACTAACTCAATGAATTAAACTGAACAGAAACAAACAAAACCAATACAATGAGATAATAGGCTTAATCAAATGGTTGGGTGTTATTTCATACGGAATAAGCTCAGAAATACACATTGCCACACAGGCAAGTCAAACTAATGCCACACAGGCAAATCAAATGATGCCACATAGGTAACCAAAATAATGCCACACAAGCACATCAAAATAATGCCACACAGACAAGTAAAAATAATGCCACACATGCAACCAAAATAATGCCACGCAGGCAAATCACACATTGGACCGCGAATCCAAATGTATGCAAATCGGATAAGTGTGTTTGGCACAACATCACAAATCCACAAAACAGAAAACTAGGGTTAACCCATACGCCTCCCACAACAAAACACCAAATGGCCCACTTCCTCCGAAGCCCAAACGGAGACACCGTGGACTAATCACACCGCCACGAAAAGTGTCATGTCTCTCGTGCCAAGACGATATGCCTGTGGTACCCCCATAGGTGGTTATAGCTCAGGTATACCCTACGGTATATTCTAAAAAATATATCATGTCACAACACATACGACATATAATACCAACAAAAGGGTTCTATATGTACATGTTGAACCAAATCAAATTATAGTCACAATGTCTCAAAAAGAAGGTAGCAACATGTATCGCTCTAGAATTATTAAAATAAATACTAAACATGATAACCTAATTCAAAGATTACAAGTACGAGTCCAATGTGTCAACTCCAAAAGGAAACAAATATATCAATTTCACAAGAAACAATTATGTGAAATAATATCCAAATTTTAAACGAGTAACCAAACAAATTAATCAAATTTAACAAGAGTATCGCTGAAAAATTATAGAATATGTACAAATTGTAATAGAAGAAAAAGAGTTTAAATTACTGAATAAAGCCAAAGTACCAAAGATCAAATTTCTATTTAAGAGTGCCCATAGGATTATAAGAAAATGAAACGAATAACATGATATCATTGTTAGGTTTGTAATATTCATGAACGCAATCAAATTGCACAAAATTTAGCGGAAGCGAAAAAAATCAGAGTTTTAAAATTTTACAAACCATATACCCGGATCACCCTTTATGCACAATTATTAATTTAACGAAAAGATAAAGAACAAGAACCATACCCTTGAAGATCCGAGCTTCCTCAGGTACAAGTTCACCTCCAATCCTTTTCGCGTTCAACTTGAATCCATCGGGTTTGGTTCCTTCCTTTGATCAACGTTAGCCACCCAAGTGTTTGGCCTCTTGAGGTGATCCACCAAGGAAGAAGAAGGATTCAAGAAGATGGGTATTTGGCTCAAACCCTAGTTTTCTATCTCTATAGAAAAGGCGTACTCTCCCAACTATTGGAATTACGTATGTTGTAAAAGTCAACAACAACTCAGCTACACCCATAATAAGACTCATCTTATTTATAGATGTAGGCAACCCTCCTTAACAATTAAGGAATTGGATTTTATTTAATTAATTAAATTCTTTTAATTAATTAAGCTCCCTAATCTTATTAGGAATAATTAATTAAACTCTTTTAATTAATTTGCCTCCTAATCCTATTAGGATATTTGAGAGTACTTTTATTAAATTAATTCCTAAACTCTTTTAGAAATTAAAATAATAATAGTTGTAATAATATTAATAAGACTCCTCTTATTAATTTATATTTAATATTTCTGAAATATCAAATAATAAATATTAAGCTATTTAATTTATTCTATCACCATAGATTAAATTAAATATACTTAACATATTATTACGATTATGCCATTAACTTCTTAAATAATTATTCTTCCTTTTATGGTGTGACCCTTTAGGTTCTCCATATTAAACCGGTTATGAATAAATCAATTAGAACAATTCTAATCTTATTTAAATAAATAAATTAAACTAATAATTTATTTAAATAAATAATATTTATTCTACAATAGGGATAAGCCTCCCTAGCGATCAACGACTTTCTAGATAATATAGATTTCAACATTAATCATAAAAGAACCTTTGAGTAAATAGTTACCGTACAATTCAATCCTTCCACCATACAATGTCCCAATTAAATATAAGACATGGAATTACTGTCAAGTCTTATTTTATTTAATTATATGTATTTCGACTCTTAAATGCACAACTCCAAATAATGCAAATTAGAAACTCCTTTCTAATTTCATTATGCCTTGGCCAAAGACTACTGAGTTGTCATTTATCGAATCACATAGGACATTTCTCTTCTTTTACTAGAAGTGGTAGATTCTTTATTGATCATACATTATCTCCATGTACAACTTATTATACCCAAGCATACCCTTTGATATACCCTAAGGGTCTTAAGGAATAAGTCAAAGTATAACTCATCATACACAAGATACTATGATGATCTCAAGTCCAAGGATCACTTGTACTACTATCACTACAGGAATTCCTATTGACATGCAAGTAAAACTCCATTAGGTATTCCTTAGCGAGTCACGTTCAGTGAACTTATTCTCTAATAAGCACCTACATACTTGCGTAGTGTCTCCACACAAATGATCATGAGATCAATCATCCTCATCCAATGAGCAAGCAACGTATGTACCAATCTATCCGGATTCACTAATCCCCAATTTAGTAATCCAACGATTGGGAACTATTTAAGTTTTAAGCTTTCTAAGAATTTAGATCTCATTAGAATGATCATCATCATTATTCTAAAAGCATTGCTTAAAACTATGGGTTTATCACATATTATAAAACAGCAGCATGTAGATAATTAAAAGCCTTTAATAAATTAATACTTTTATTAATAAATGAATAAGATTGTTACAAAGTATATGCTTTATCATCAAACATGATTGGCTTGTGTGCATACTATTTTCAATCTCCCACTTGCACTAAAGCCAATCGCCATGGTATCTCATACCCTTCTTCTCTAAGTGACGATTATCCTGCTGTTGGATAAGCTTTAGTTAATGGATATGTAATATTGTTCTTGAGAGTTCACTATCTCTATAGTGATTTCCCATCTTTCAATGATTCTTATAATCAAATGAAAGTGCCACAACACATGTTTAGATCCAAGATGAGACTTAGGAACTATTCCTTGTTCTGTAATGAACTTTTATTCAAACAATCAACTTGTAGCTTCATTTATAGCTATATACATTGTCTTTATCACTAAACCAGTAACTTTTTGCTGTTTGGAACCTTTCCAATTTCACTGCACCAGCGTTCAAGGTAACGTTTTACCTCAAAGTGGATTTTCTGTCGTCTTGGTCTGTCTGAAAAACTTGAGTCTGTTAAGCCCTCTAGTTTTAATTCAGACCCACCATAAATTTTAATCACATCCTTAGTATCGGTTAAGTACTTTAAGATGTTTTTCACTGTCTCACAGTGAACTTTTCCAGAATATGACTGATCAACATCAGGTCGCGTATATTTCATTGCATACATGATTGTCACTCATGCGATCTCTCTTTTAGGAGTCTATGGGGACTATTAAGAGAGATACACTCCATGGCTCATCAACATGAGACATCCCATGGAGTTTGCCATGCTAAACGACTTTAGCATCAAATGAATGTACGTTCCTTGGGTTAAGCCGAGCATCTTTTTAAATCTATCTATATAGATTTGCATCCCCAATTAAGATACTCTTCCCAAATCATTCATGGAGGAATGTTTAGACAACTTTATCTTTACTGATTCTAGCATTGGCATGTCATTCTTATCCGTATTATATCAACATATAATACCAAAAATGTCACGACGCTCCCACTGACCCTTTTGTACACACTAGGTTCATTCTTATTTTTGATAAAATCAAACTCTTTTGATTATCATATCAAAATGAATGTTCTATTTTTGAGAAGATTGCTTCAATCCATTTCTCTAAGTGTCTATAACTCTTACCTCATCGTATATAACTGGATCATCATCTTCTATGATATGTACCTCATCATCATCATCCATGATGAATCCATACCTCCTAGGTATCTTCGGTACTATTCTAGATTTACGATTCGGTTGTGGTACAATAGGTCTATCTATAGGTTCCTCTTATTTGACTTGTAGTGTTTTGTGTTTCTTGAACTTTTCAAGATGTATTATCCTCCCACTAGCCCCTTCAATGATAAACATCTTTATCTTAGAAGGCAGCATGTTTCTCAACAAACACCTTTTGCTAAGTAGGATTATAGAACATATGCCCTGAACTTACTTTAGGATGTCCCACAAATCTGTACATGTCAAATTTTGTCCCAAGCTTATCTTTTTGAAACCTTTTTCACATAAGTTGGACAATCCTTATCTTAACATACTTAAGATTAGGAATCCTCCATCTCCATAACTTCTATGGAGTCTTGGGGCCGGATTTTGAGGTTACCTTTTCCGTCGATAAGCAGCCATTTCTAGGACATTATCCCAAAAGGATACTGGAATGTCGGTAAAATCATTATGGACCGTACCATGTCCAACAAGGTACGATTTTAACTTTCAGATACATCAATCAATTATTGCGTATCAGGAGGCATCCATTATGAGAAAACCATTTGAGATGATCTAGAAACTTATTGCACAAGTATTTATTCCTTGATCTAATCAAAGAATCTTAATATTTTGCCAATTTGTTTCATTTCTGAATTCTTTGAACCTTTCAAATAATTCATACTTGTATTTCATCAAATACACACATTCAACTCTTTGAATGATCATCTCCTTTTCTTATACTAGTTTATTCAATTTGCAAAATTATTTTCACGTAAGTCAAGTATACAAAATCCATTAAGTAATATTTCAGTTCTATACAAAATATTATTATTATAAATAGAACAACAATTGTTCTTAAATATAATACCAAAGATTTCATTGTCCAACAATAAAATGGAAATAATGTTTCCAACAAGAACTGGAATACAATAACAGCTTATTGACTTAATAGATTTGCCCGTAGGCAATGCTAAACTATAAGTTCCTACGGCTAATGCAGCAACCTTTGCTTCATTTACCAGACATAGGATTACTTATCCTTTGTTTAGCTTTCTACTTCTGCTTGATCCTTCATAAATCTATATTTATGATAAACAAAGCAGGTATCCAATACCCAAGTAGAACCTTGACTTAAAGAAAATTTATTTTAAATCATGAACAAAATAGTATTTGCAACTGAAACTTCACTAAGCTTCTTCTGGTTAGCATCTGCAAGATGCTTCTCGCAGTTTCTTTCCAGTGTCCAGGCTTATTGTAGTGGAAGCAAACACCTTTGCTATCCGTATCAGTTTTGTTCTTATTATCCTTTGTTTTTGCCTTTATATTTACCTTCTTAGAATCGTTCTTCTTTTCAGAAGATCCTTTGGCCCCTACCAGTAAGACATGGTATTTCTTGGTTGGAAAGTGACTCAACATTTTTCAACATGTTAAGCAAATCAGCGAGGCTGATATCTAGCTCGTTCATATGAAAAATTCACAACAATTGTGAAAGGAGTCCGGAAGTGAGTGCAAAATCAAATCTTGGCTCAACTCTCCATCCATGACAAAACCCGTTGTCCTAATTGATCAATCAAATTGATTATGTTAAGGACTTTTATCTGTACCGTAGTGTCATTGGTCATTCTAGATCGGAAGAGCTCCTTAGATATCTGATATCTATCAGTCCTACTTTCCTACCATCAACTACTTGATGTGCAGGAATATAATAGGAGCATCCATAGTTTCATGCTGACGCTGAAGCTCGTTACTCATGGATGCGAGCATGATGCATTGAGCCAACTATGCATCATCTAGCCACTTTCTAAAAGTAGCAATATCTTCCTCAGAGGCATTGTCTGCAACCATTGCAGGGATAGGCGTATTAAGGACATAAGATAGCTTTTCAGCCTTGAGAACTATTCTCAATTACCTTAACCAATCCGTTTAATTCGGTCCGGTTAATTTAGCATCTAATATGCTACGCAGTGATAGTAATTTAGACATTGTAAAATTCTGTAAATGAATTTGTAATTAACAACATTTTAACATACATTCTTTTATTAATTACCAAAATAATTTAGGTCTTGTTTTAAATTGGTATCTCCCACTATTTTCTTCAAACTATATTACCCTCACTTATATAGTTCGGTAAAATCTAATTAAAGATTTGCTAGTGAGAATAAGGATCCCATTTCAAATGTATATAGCCTTGTGTGTGCACAACAAACTATATATAAATAAATAGGTAGACAACTCTTGTCAATTACATCAACTATGTAACTTCTTGTATTTTGCCTCTTAAATCATAATGGTCAAGTGTGTGAACATCCGAACTAAAATGATTTAAGTTAAGTCAGACCCAGCATTTCCATATAAGTAAAGAGAAAACTGCAGACCTTGTGTGTGCACAACAAAACAGTAATGTTCAATTCCTTATAAACATCATATGTAATAAAAACAACATCTTAAATATTTAATACTCGCCTTGTGTGTGCACAACAAACTCATATTAAATATTCAATACTCTATTATTTCTATCATGCTAGAAGGCGACGTTCGATATTCCAAATATCTTTGAACGTTACAACTTAATATAAAATATTTGAGGGGTTTGTTATTAATTTATCTCATCTTGTTTAGCGCGCACGCACACACACACACACACACACACACACACACACACACACACATATATATATATATATATATATATATAAAATACGCGTCATATTAATGAACATGCGAAGCATGTTTACATAATATATAATATATATAGTATAAGCATGCACATATAGAATATTATATTCTATCTGGATTGATTATGGACTTTTATTCTAGTTTGATTCACTAGAGCCACCAAGTGAACTAAAAAGTCAAACCCTAGGGGTGCAAGAATTAATATTTAAATATAACTATTACATTTAAACTCGGGCTCCATTACAAACGGGTCTTCAAGCGCTCCTTGTTCCTTGATCTCCAATTCTTCAAAATTAATTCTAACTATTCCTATTACAAAACTATTTTTAAAAAAATAGAAACCTTGATCAGCAGTCAAGGGGAAATACATAGGAGGGAGATAGAATTTACATTAAGAAAAATTTAGAGAAGACGAGGTACACAGACCCCATTTAATAAAACCTATACATTCATGCATCCAACTAAAATAAAATCCAATCACATTGGTCAATAGTCCATAATCAATCCCATTTATTATCATACACATCACCATATGTATCAATAAATAACATTTATCTCATGAATAATAAACATTTAATATATATATTGATATCATTTAATGGGCAAATTTAGTTAGTATAAAATCTAATTTTGAATCAAAATAAACTCCTTTATTTTAATCCAAATTTAAATCAAAATAAAACTATTTTATTTTAATTTATCCAATTTTGAATAAAATAAACTATTTTATTTTATCAAAATCTTTAATCAAAATAAACTCCTTTATTTCAATTAATTATGGAATCCAATTCCATGTCAAAATAAACTCTTTTATTTTGAGTAATATGAAATCTTATTTCATATCTTAAATAAATTCTTTTATTTTAGGGAAACACGGATTTTCTTTCCTATTCAAAAATAAACTCTTTTATTTTGAATAATATGCAATCTTATTTCATATCTAAATAAACTCCTTTATTTAAGGAAAGACTGATTCTTTTTCCTATTAACAAATAAACTCTTTTATTTTGAATAATAATATGAAATCTTATTTCATATTTAAATAAACTCTTTTATTTAAGGAAACATGAAATCCAATTTAACTCCAATTAGTTATCATGGAATCCAATTCCAACTCTAATTAGTTAGTATGAAATTTAATTTTAAAATTAAAATAAACATTTTATTTTAATATTAAAATAATTAAGAATATATATATATAGTACCGTACGGCGTGGCAAAAAAAAATTATCAGTAATCATGCCAGCCGTGAATCATTATATACTATATATATATATATATATATATATATATATTACTTTATCCGCTGCAGGACTATAGGAATCTTTTAAAATTATTACCTGTAACCCTTTTAAAAGATATTACTAGGAAGGCAGGAAACTTAATATGAATCACGTGAATCAGGAAGATTCTTTGCCTCACGTGAATCACTTATTCACCCCTTGATATCATATACCAGGATATAAAAGCAACATGATATACCATATTAACATCCCACCGTACCTTACATGTCACGGAATTTCAAGAAACATGTACAGATTACCGAAAAATAACAGACTTCCGAAATTTATTACGGCTTTTTCCTTCTTTCCTTTTTTTTAAATAAATTTTATACAATAAAATTATGCCCAATTAAATTATTCTAAACACATATCAATATATATATCAAGTTGAACGCGAAAAGGATTGGATGTGAACTTGTACCTGAGGAAGCTCGGATCTTCAAGGGTATGGTTCTTGTTCTTTATCTTTTCGTTAAATTAATAATTGTGCATAAAGGGTGATCCGGGTATATGATTTGTAAAATTTTAAAACTTTGATTTTTTTCGCTTCTGCTAAATTTTGTGCAATGTGATTGCGTTCATGAATATTACAAACCTAACAGTGGTATCAAAGTCAAACCTTTATGTGAATTATTAATTGTTCAGATTTGATATATATATTGATATGTGTTTAGAACAATTTAATTGGGCATAATTTTATTGTATAAAATTTATTTAGAAAAAAAGGAAAGAAGGAAAAAGCCGTAATAAATTTCGGAAGTCTGTTATTTTTCGGTAATCTGTACATGTTTCTTGAAATTCCGTGACATGTAAGGTACGGTGGGATGTTAATATGGTATATCATGTTGCTTTTATATCCTGGTATATGATATCAAGGGGTGAATAAGTGATTCACGTGAGGCAAAGAATCTTCCTGATTCACGTGATTCATATTAAGTTTCCTGCCTTACCTGTAACCCTTTTAAAAGATATTACTAGGAAGGCAGGAAACTTAATATGAATCACGTGAATCAGGAAGATTCTTTGCCTCACGTGAATCACTTATTCACCCCTTGATATCATATACCAGGATATAAAAGCAACATGATATACCATATTAACATCCCACCGTACCTTACATGTCACGAAATTTCAAGAAACATGTACAGATTACCGAAAAATAACAGACTTCCGAAATTTATTACGGCTTTTTCCTTCTTTCCTTTTTTTAAATAAATTTTATACAATAAAATTATGCCCAATTAAATTGTTCTAAACACATATCAATATATATATATATATATATATATATCAAATCTGAACAATTAATAATTCACATAAAGGTTTGGCTTTGATACCACTGTTAGGTTTGTAATATTCATGAACGCAATCAAATTGCACAAAATTTAGCGGAAGCGAAAAAAATCAGAGTTTTAAAATTTTACAAACCATATACCCGGATCACCCTTTATGCACAATTATTAATTTAACGAAAAGATAAAGAACAAGAACCATACCCTTGAAGATCCGAGCTTCCTCAGGTACAAGTTCACCTCCAATCCTTTTCGCGTTCAACTTGAATCCACCGGGTTTGGTTCCTTCCTTTGATCAACGTTAGCCACCCAAGTGTTTGGCCTCTAGAGGTGATCCACCAAGGAATAAGAAGGATTCAAGAAGATGGGTATTTGGTTCAAACCTTAGTTTTCTATCTCTATAGAAAAGGCGTACTCTCCCAACTATTGGAATTACGTATATTGTAAAAGTCAACAACAACTCAGCTACACCCATAATAAGACTCCTTTTATTTATAGATGTAGGCAACCCTCCTTAACAATTAAGGAATTGGATTTTATTTAATTAATTAAATTCTTTTAATTAATTAAGCTCCCTAATCTTATTAGGAATAATTAATTAAACTCTTTTAATTAATTTGCCTCCTAATACTATTAGGATATTTGAGAGTACTTTTATTAAATTAATTCCTAAACTCTTTTAGAAATTAAAATAATAATAATTGTAATAATATTAATATGACTCCTCTTATTAATTTATTTTTAATATTTCTAAAATATCAAATAATAAATATTAAGCTATTTAATTTATTCTATCACCATAGATTAAATTAAATATACTTAACATATTATTACGATTATGCCATTAACTTCTTAAATAATTATTCTTCCTTTTATGGTGTGACCCTTTAGGTTCTCCATATTAAACCGGTTGTGAATAAATCAATTAGAACAATTCTAATCTTATTTAAATAAATAAATTAAACTAATAATTTATTTAAATAAATAATATTTATTCTACAATAGGGATAAGCCTCCCTAGCGATCAACGACTTTCCAGATAATATAGATTTCAACATTAATCATAAAAGAACCTTTGAGTAAATAGTTACCATATAATTCAATCCTTCGACCATACAATGTCCCAATTAAATATAAGACATGGAATTACTGTCAAGTCTTATTTTATTTAATTATATGTATTTCGACTCTTAAATGCACAACTCCAAATAATGCAAATTAGAAACTCCTTTCTAATTTCATTCTGCATTGGCCAAGGACTACTGAGTTGTCATTTATCGAATCACATAGGACATTTCTCTTCTTTTACTAGAAGTGGTAGATTCTTTATTGATCATACATTATCTCCATGTACAACTTATTATACCCAAGCATACCCTTTGATATACCCTAAGGGTCTTAAGGAATAAGTCAAAGTATAACTCATCATACACAAGATACTATGATGATCTCAAGTCCAAGGATCACTTGTACTACTATCACTACAGGAATTCCTATTGACATGCAAGTAAAACTCCATTAGGTATTCCTTAGCGAGTCACGTTCAGTGAACTTATTCTCTAATAAGCACCTACATACTTGCTTTAGTGTCTCCACACAAATGATCATGAGATCAATCATCCTCATCCAATGAGCAAGCAACGTATGTACCAATCTATCCGAATTCACTAATCCCCAATTTAGTAATCCAACGATTGGGAACTATTTTAGTTTTAAGCTTTCTAAGAATTTAGATCTCATTAGAATGATCATCATCATTATTCTAAAAGCATTGCTTAAAACTATGGGTTTATCACATATTATAAAACAGCAGCATGTAGATAATTAAAAGCCTTTAATAAATTAATACTTTTATTAATAAATGAATAAGATTGTTACAAAGTATATGCTTTATCATCAAACATGATTGGCTTGTGTGCATACTACTTTCAATCATGAGATATAAAGAATACAATAATAATCAAAGGAGTGGAGTACGAAATCCGTACCTGATACCTCCAAACTATTTATAGCACACTCCACAAAATTTTACCCTTAATTGCCAACGATATCAAATACGAAACGTTATTTGAGACACATCTCAAGTCAAGGCTAGAAACTCCCAACTTTCGCATAGCCAAACAGACTCCACAACCTTCATATCCTAAGTAGCCCAATGAAAATCAATAATAAATCCACAAACTGATGTGACAAAGATAAAGGTAATTGATGAATCTTGACTTTGCAATGTCAAATCAACTATTTCTTCTTCTTACCACTACCAAGTTTTGACTTTTTGTTACTAGTTTCCTTTTTAGCCTTTTCAGTTGTTTCCTTTCTTTTAATGGGAGCAGACGTACTAACCATCAGTTTAAAGAATGACTCTAATCGGTCTTACGATGACTTGTTCTTGGCTGCTTTGATTTTTTTTTTCTACTGCCTTTGTAACTCTGTCACTGTTGAACCCATTTTCGTTCATGAGAAAGTTATTAAACCCTTTTTCATCTGGAGCAGTCCATTTGATCTCAAGTTGCTCTTCATCAGAAAGAACTGAAGGTTCTTTGAAAAGTCGCCGAGCCTCTTCTTTTCCAGTTTGCATAATGAAGTAATATTAGGTTTAGCAATTTATTAATTAAGTTGCCCTAATAAACTTCTAATTGGGTTAATCTAATATTAAGGCCCAAATTTTAATCACATAAAATTATCTATTACTTATTAATGTTTTTAGCCCACATAAATTAAATAAAACTTAACCCAACATAAGAAAAGCCCAATTAAAATATTTAAAATATGAAATTAAATGTTATTTATTTTTTTATTGCTAATTTTATTTTATTTATTTTAATTTTTTTTACTGGGTATTACATCACCTACCCCTTAAAAGGATTTCATCCCCGGAATCAAAAGAATGAACGTACCTAATTATCAAAAGATGCGGATACTCTGCTCGAATAGACTCCTCTATCTCCCAAGTAGCTTCCCGCTCCAAATGATTTTACCACAAGACTTTAACAAAAGGAATTATCTTCCTCAATTTTAATTTAATAAGTTATTTAATTATCTACTAAAAGAATTTAATTATCCAAACAAAAGAAGGAAGAAAAAAAAGGAAACAAAACCATTTACCTTTTCCAATTTAAATACAATTGTATAACATAAAATCAATTAATATTTAATTAAAAAATGGGTTATTACATTTTTCACCCCTTAAAAATAATTCCATCCTCGGAATTCAAATAAGCTACAAAAAAAATTAAAAAAAAATTAGTTACGACGTATCGCCGCCATTTGTAACGATCAAGCCTGGTAAGTCCATAGGTCCACACAATTATCCATGTACTCGTAAAAGATTCGTCAGCTATCGTGTCAGGCCTTGGTAAGGTTCTTCGTGCTGCATTAATTTAAATCACATGATCCACCGTTGGTGCGGGGCCCCGTTAATATCTTTGAGTTTCATTCTTGCAAACGTACGTACTCTTCGGAACACAATTCAAAACACAAAATTTCTCTTCATCTAAATATGATTCGAATACCCAAAATATTTAAAATAAATTTTAATTCATAAAACGTTTTCCCACACATGACAAAGATTTAAAAAATTATTTTTATTTATATTTATTTATTTTATACAAATTCATACAAAACTCCAAGGACATCAAATAAACAAAACAACTATGCAAGCTATATTACTAACGTCTCTCCCTAAGTCCTCAAGAGCTTCAAAATATTATAGCCTCAACTCAAATTAGTTCTCAACTAATATTACACCAAAAATATACTACTACTAAGATCTCTTCATCACCATACCAACTTTAAATCATATATCCTACTATCTGAATGAGCAAACTATAACTTTCAAATTCTCTTAAAATATATTGGATTCATCACTTATTATATATCTAATCATCCAATAAATCAATCATTCTCTTAGTGCAAACCTTAACTCGACAAATTTCAAAATCTCATCTTACTATCACAAAGAAATTTCATATAAAATAATTTCAATATCTTACTAGAATAACCGAAAGGTCTAGAATAACCAGAAAGTTGATTTACTCCAAAAGATTAATCTTATTATCTCGAACCTCTACAACCCCCCAAAATTACAAGAGATTCTCTGTATTTAATAGCTTTCACTTTATCATATTATCCCACCGATACACATACCTCAAATTATCCACAAACTTAACAAAATTTAAAGCATAACCCAAATCAAATCAAATTATAAACTCTAAGATCTCATAATAATTTATACATGAAATAACTCTAACAAATAATTATTCAATATAAAATATTCGCTGATATAACTACTCATATCATAATCGCATCTCATATAAGATCGTTTCTTATCTGCACAAAGTATAGCTTTATTCACCTCAATGATTAAATCACAATTCTTAACTAATATCATTACTCAATCACCTTAATAAATTATTCCACTTTCCTCAAATCAACTACAAATAGAAAAGAATCGACAGTTAATCAAAATAGAGAGTAACCAAATAATTAACAAAATTGAATCAAATTCCTACGTCTACCCAATGGTTTACCAACAACTCACAGGTCAAACCTAAATAGTTTTTTATAAGAAAAAACCTAAGCTCTGATACCATCTCTGTAACACCCCCTTTCCGAAAAGGAAAGGGAGGTCACGTACAAAGCACAACAAACCTCAAAATTATTAAACAGAGCACTAATAACTTCAAAATATTAATAGTGGTGATCCATTAATAGCGTACTAAATACAATTCTCCAAATAGAGTCAAAATAATCAAAACTTAAAATTCGAAACAACCTAGATGGTCAAAGGCAACTCTCTCATCACACTAGCCCTGAATCACCCCTGCAAACCTGCCGGAAGAAAAACACAGCATGAGCCAATTGCCCAGTACGGATATAGATACACAAAAGATATATAACTGATATAAGAAAACAACTGAGACAAAATACTGAACCAAGCCTCAAGTGTAAATACTGACAAAAATATAATCTCCAAAGATCTGAATGGAATATATCTGAATCAACAGAAGAGTAAAGAAATAACGAACTAAATTAACTAACTTAATAAATTAAACTGAACAGAAACAAACAAATTAAACCAATACAAAGAGATAATAGGCTGAATCAAATGGTTGGGTGTTATTTCATACCGAATGAGCTCAGAAATACACATTGCCACACAGGCAAGTCAAACTAATGCCACACAGGTAAATCAAATGATGCCACATAGGCAACCAAAATAATGCCACACAAGCACATCAAAATAATGCCACACAGGCAAGTTAAAATAATGCCACACAGGCAACCAAAATAATGCCACACAGGCAAATCACACATTAGACCGCGAATCTAAATGTATGCAAATCGGATAAGTGTGTTTGGCACAACATCACAAATCCGCAGAACAGAAAACTAGGGTTAACCCATACGCCTCCCACAACAAAACACCAAATAGCCCACTTCCTCCGGAGCACAAACAGAGACGCCGTGGACTAATCACACCGCCACGGAAAGTGTCATGTCTCTCGTGCTAAGACGACATGACTGTGGTACTCTCACAGGTGGTTATAGCTCAGGTATACCCTACGGTATATTCTAACAAAAATATCATGTCACAACACATACGACATATAATACCAACAAAAGGATTCTATATGTACATGTTGAACCAAATCAAATTATAGTCACAATGTCTCAAAAAGAAGGTAGCAACATGTACCGCTCTAGAATTATTAAAATAAATACTAAACATGATAACCTAATTCAAAGAGTACAAGTACGAGTCTAATGTGTCAACTTCAAAAGGAAACAAATATATCAATTTCACAAGAAATAATTATGTGAAATAATATCCAAATTTTAAACGAGTAACCAAACAAATTAATCAAATTTAACAAGAGTATCACTGAAAAATTATAGAATATGTACAAATTGTAATAGAAGAAAAAGAGTTTAAATTACTGAATAAAGCCAAAGTACCAAAGATCAAATTTCTATTTAAGAGTGTCAATAGGATTATAAGAAAATGAAACGAATGACTTGATATCATGAGATATAAAGAATGCAACAATAATCAAAAGAGTGGAGTACGGAATCCGTACCTGATACCTCCAAACTATTTATAACACACTTCGCAAAATTTTACCTTCAATTGCCAACGATATCAAATACGAAACGTTATTCGCAACACATCTCAAGTCAAGGCTAGAAACTCCCAACTTCCGCATAGCCAAACAGACTCCACAACCTTCCTATCCTAAGTAGCCTAATGAAAATCAATAATAAATCCACAAATTGATGTGACAAAGATAAAGGTAATTGATGAATCTTGACTTTGCAATGTCAAATCAGCTATTTATTCTTCTTACCACTACCAGGTTTTGACTTTTTGTTACTAGTTTCCTTTTTAGCCTTTTCAATTGTTTCCTTTCTTTTAATGGGAGCAGACGTACTAACCATTGGCTGCTTTGATTTTTTTTTCTACTGCCTGTGTAACTCTGTCACTGTTGAACCCATTTTCGTTCATGAGAATGTTATTCAACCCTTCTTCATCTGGAGCAATCCATTTGATCTCAAGTTGCTCCTCATCAGAAAGAACTGAAGGTTCTTTGAAAAGTCGTCGAGCCTCTTCTTTTCCAGTTTGTACATAATGAAGTAATATTAAGTTTAGCTATTTATTAATTAAGTTGCCCTAATAAACTTCTAATTGAGTTAATCTAATATTAAGGCCCAAATTTTAATCACATAAAATTATCTATTACTTATTAATGTTTTTAGCCCACATAAATGAAATAAAACTTAACCCAACATAAGAAAAACCCAAATAAATATTTAAAATATGAAATTAAATGTTATTTATTTTTTTATTGCTATTATTATTTTATTTATTTTTATTTATCGGGTATTACATCATTCAACCCTTCTTCATCTGGAACAGTCCATTTGATCTCAAGTTGCTCCTCATCAGAAAGAACTGAAGGTTCTTTGAAAAGTCATCGAGCCTCTTCTTTTCCAGTTTGCATAATGAAGTAATATTAGGTTTAGCTATTTATTAATTAAGTTGCCCTAATAAACTTCTAATTGGGTTAATCTAATATTAATATCCAAATTTTAATCACATAAAATTATCTATTACTTATTAATGTTTTTAGCCCAAATAAATTAAATAAAACTTAACCCAACATAAGAAAAGCCCAATTCAAAAATTTAAAATATGAAATTAAATGTTATTTATTTTTTTATTGCTATTATTATTTTATTTATTTTTATTTTTTTTACCGGGTATTACATCACCTACCCCTTAAAAGGATTCCGTCCCCGAAATCAAAAGAATGAACGTACCTAATTATCAAAAGATGCGGATACTCCGCTCGAATAGACTCCTCTATCTCCCAAGTAGCTTCCCGCTCCAAATGATTTTACCACAAGACTTTAACAAAAGGAATTATCTTCCTCAATTTTAATTTAATCAGTTATTTAATTATCTACTAAAAGAATTTAATTATCCAAACAAAACAAGGAAGAAAAAAAAAAGAAAACAAAACCATTTACCTTTTCCAATTTAAATACTATTGTATAACATAAAATTAATTAATATTTAATTTAAAAAATGTGTTATTACAACGCCGTTATTTATAAAAACTCAAACTTGTCATTTTTTTATCCGACCATTTTTTGTTACAGGGCCCACAAAAAGTTGCGCCGTCGTACGAATATTCCCTGACAACAAGAATATTTCACGACTAAACGAATATTCCCCGACAACAATGAATATTTTATAACCACTTGCTTATTTTGTAAAATTTACATATATCACCCTTAATTTTAACTTTTTATCAATTTAACCATTTACTGAATAATAAGTATAAGAAAAAATTGAATACTTTTATTTCATAAAATTCGGGGTCTTACACCTAAACCTTGTTCGTATGTTGAATCCTAGTTCTTTTACATTGAACAAGTTTCATATTCCTAATTTGATATCGTTATGCAAGTTACTAATTTTTGATTGTTACTATTCAAAGCATAAACTATTCTAATTCATTGTTCCAAATGAGATTTCCAACTCTTTTGGATGTAACATTTTGTATATACAATGTCTATTCAATCGCATATTGTTGATATTCAATCTTCGACTTAATTATTATTGTTCAATCTTATATCATTGTGTTGAACCTTCGAATAACAAATAAACCTTTATTGATTGGACTAATACATAATTGACGAGTGTTCTAAAAATCTAGAATCACTGTTAAACTATTTCAAACTAAACTCTCTTTAGTGCGGAAATCCTAAAGTCAAACTGAGATGAACAACCCTAATATAGGGGATTATGTATGCGTTAGTGTTTAGATGTTTGTGAACAATACATGGTACGAAGGGTTGATCCCCCTAAGTAAGTAAGAGAGGGTCTGTATAGTTTAAATGGATGTTAAGGTTGGGGTAAAAATACTTAATAACCGGGGAAATAGTTCATGGTCTTAAGACCCTCAAATATAAATCTTGAACTTGTTTTCTATTCTTGATTCATAGAACAAGTTCTCTATTATTTAGTATTCATTGCTTACCCTTATGTTGATGTTGTTATCATTCTTTATATTAGTGAGTAATTGTTTGCTCACTCTTGCATTTAACACTGCAGCTAAATTTGAGAAGGTTGATGAACCTTCTTCTAGCAAAGGCAATGGCAAGATGTCCAAATGATGAAGATCTATTTGGTTTTATTTAGTATAACTCTGTTATGAGACTTATTATATTTCGTGATGTATTCCGCAGACTTATGTAATAGTTTAAGGTTAGATTACCTGGGATTATTTAAAGTTGATGTAACCCTTTAATGAGGAAGATTATTGTTCAAGTTATTTAAGTTCAGACTTCAGATAAATAAAGGTTAAGACTAAAATATCCCCAATTTATGTACTTCAAAACAATTATCCAACTAATCCAATTATTATGCCTTCTGAATTGTTAACAGGAATTCTAAGTGTTAAAAGCCCTTTCCCAAGTGATCAGTTAACTTTTATTCAATTCTATCAATCTTGTGATATTTCTATGCAAAATAATTAAATTAAACCCATTAAGTTCCAATTCCCAAAGTGTTACATGCAGTGAACATATATTCTTATTCAATTCATGACCCTAATTATTCGTCACGCAAACAATTAAGCATACATGTTATCATGTCTAGTTCTAACCCTAAATTTCATCTTCTGAATCCATCTAGAGTAACACGATAATTACTGGCCAAATAATTAATCAATACGCACAAGATATGATAAACAATTCACCTTGTTATAAATAATTGGACTAAATCAAATAATTAATTTATAGACATCAAAGGTTCAATTGGTAGTCTTAATAAAAGAGTTATTTTATAATAAATGAATTAAAACCGAGAATCCACAACTAAATAGACATTAAAAGATAAAATATTGATAAGAGAAGAGAATAGAATCTGTTGTCAGTAAATCTGATGCTCCCCTCTTGCTCTTGCTCTTGATCTCTAGTGTTCTTCAATTTGCTTCAATCTCCAATGGCTAATTAAGAACTAGGGTTTATATTCTAATCTAATGGAGTGTTTTATCTAGTCTAATCTATTTAATCTCCCTCTATTTTATTCCTTACATCATGTATTTATAGGTTAAAAGTCCAATTTTAAGCTTAGGAACAAACCCAATCCAATTTGGAGTCAAAAGAGTGTCAAAATTCACCCCAAAACGTGTCCAAGACTAACCAGACCCTTCCCCAGCGCCCCGACGCTGGGCACGGCGCTGGAATGCTGCTTCCTAGCGCCCCGGGACTGAAAATGAACTACAAATGGGCGCCCCCGCGCTGGGACCTTTTTTGATAATTTTTTGCTCTGACTTCCTTTGGAAAACAGACCATAACTTCTTCTTCTGAACTCTGATTTTGATGATTAAAGATGTTCAGGAAAGAGGAGACGTAGATCTACAACTTTCATTCATTGAGGTTTTTGAAATAAGGTCCGGAGCAATGCTGAAAATGGCCCCGAAGTGGCTGCTATGTAAATGGCAAGCCAAAAATGCGAATCTAGAAACCCCAAATGTCGATCCAAGTAACTTTTGTCCCAAATCCTACAAAATAATGTAACACATGTATGAATAGACATAAACACTTAAAAACACCCAAAAGATTAACCTCAAAAGCATTCAATTCATGGGTATAAAACTCACTCAACAAATACATCCAAACTTAAACATTTGTTTGTCCTCAAGCAAAAATACAAAAGAACTAAAAATAAACAACCGAACTCAACTACATGAATGCATATGCATGATCTACTTCCTAATATACCTACGAACCCAGTAATAAATCATTATGATATATAGCAACAGGCCTCAAAGATACCAATGATACTCAAACAATTTATCCGATCAAATCAAAGTTCATAACTCTAACCAGTTAGTCAATCCAAACTTGTCATCACCCATGTTGTGCTTGTGTGTTTGTTAACCATTATTACCAACCACAGTTCAAAATAATCACATAACAAACTTCTTAGAAGGAAAATTTCGGTTCCAATTCAATTACTTTTGTGAACATGACAACTCCAGTTAAAATTAAGTAATTACCAAGTCTAAGGGTAAATACAGAATTTATTTATACTTTTATTCAACCACGAGGGCATTTTTGCTCTTTCTCGTGTTTTTTTTTATAATTCTCATGGTTGTGCAATGTCTTATTCCCTTAGGCTTTTCAATGCTACCTTAACGAGCTTTCGACCAACGACTCCCAGACCATTAAGACCTTAGGGCACTAGGTGTAAAGACAATCCCCTCGGGCTTACTTAATCAAGTAACAAAAGCCACAAAACTAGACAAGCATGCCACATTGTTTATTCTTTTTTTTTCTGGATTTTTTATTTTTTTTTCGTGTTATCATTTTTTTTCTTCTTTTTTATTTTTATTTTGTATATATATACCCCATAGATTTCTCTAAACTCAAGCTTTTACGTCATTCTAACATTTATCGTCAGTTCACTAATTTCCTTAAATTTTAACCAAGATTTTTTCTCAGAAACAAATTATGAAACCCTTGAACCAAGTGGATTAAAACAGTTAAACTTTAAGTGCTAATCGGTTACATAAGTTTCAGACAGGCTAAGATTATCATCATGATTAAAATTAGAACTCATCATCAATTATCAACACTGTTCAAGTTAACAATTAATATCAATCTTATCATAGGCCGAGCTAAATTCAAACCAATATATTGCTTAAAAAATTATACTTCATGAACACATACTAATGCACCACATATATGCATATGCAATTAACTACCATGTATTATATGCAACCTAAAAAACACAATGCTAACACATAAAAAAAATGAACTACTATGCAGATAACTAACTATATGCAATACGACACTAAAATGCCCCCAAACTTAAACTAGACATTGTCCTCAATGGCTAAAATAGAAAAAATTAAAGCAAATGACTTCCCTAAAAATATGGCAATCTTCCTCATTGTCCGCTAAGTTTGGAGAATAAGCTAGGCACATGGAACAAATTGGGCACCACACTTGAATTTGACTTGAATAACCTGTAAACCATGATAGAAATAATTTTATTAAATTCTAAATAAATGCAAATTCAAAACTACTAATATAAAACCTAATAAAAACTAAAAATAAAAATTAAACTTGGGTTGCCTCCCAAATAGAGCTCGTTTTATAGTCTCAGCCTGACTTCTTCAATTCTTTATCCAATTCCCCTATGAAAATTGAGGAACCCACCATCCATCAGTAACAATGTCTCTTTTGGGAGGTTCCCATTAGTAATGACCCTTGAATGAAAGTCACCTAGCATGCTCTTTGCAGATATGTTCCCCATTAAAAACGTCCAAAAACTAGGTGTTTTCTCCATTATGTCGATGATCAAATTAGGGCATTGAAGCTTAATAAACAAAATGGGATCTTCCTCTATCTTCTCCTTTTCATCCCACCATGACTCCATAACTGTACTAGCTCTTATGTCTCAAAGAGTTTTGTCGACGACATGACTGCCAATTGGGCATGGTTTTGCAAAACTGCCCGGATTCTTGAACTTTGGTGGAAGAGACACATGAGATACTAATGAAATCGACTCATCTTTGTTGAATCGTACAGTTAACTCTTCTTCAATCTCCTTTTCTTGGTTCCCAATTATTTCCTCTCTTTCAACATCTTGTGGCTCATCTAGTTGCAGATTTTGTTTGGGCTCTCCATCAGTCTCGGAATCCATGTCATAGGGCCAAGTGTATTGAGGACAAATGTTCGAGGCATTGATTAGTTGCTCCATTTGGTTCGTAAAATTTTGACTCAATATCTCTTGATTAATCCTCCTCTCCTCACATGAAGCTATGAACTTGGACAAAATTTCCTCCAAATTTGAATGTTCTTCTTGTTGTAGTGGAGGTGGACACGAGAAATCCAGTGGGTATATTTGACTTGGAGCATAAAATTGATCTTGATGAGTATGGCTCCATGAAAAATCTAGGTGCTACCCCTTATTCTGATGATAGTTGTTGGGATAGACATAATTATTGGGGTAATCACCACCATACTGTACCGGCTCAAAACTGATGGCGCATTGATGACTCATATAATTTCCAGCACAATAATCACAAGTCACCGCCACATTTTGACGACATTGTGCTGCAAAAGTGTCTAACCTCCTCGAAAGTGTATTAATCTATGCTGATAATGCAGAAATTGTCGCGAGTTCGTCAATCTCTGTTTCCATTGGTTGAGTCATGTTTGTCATCCTTCGACTCCGTTGGGCTGCGATAACCTCCAACGTCTTCGAATTTGCCTTAATTTGTACAAACTCTACAGAAAATGTATTAAGCCCATCAATCCCTTTTCCCTTAGTTGAGTCATGTTCGTGTATGGCCATTGATACGCAAAGGCATTCATAGTACCTAAAAAGAGAGAAATATAAGAAGAGAATTAAAAATAAAAATAAAAATGTTTAAATTGAGACTAATTTGATTGAAATTAATATTGGTAAGAAATTATTAAATTAATTCCCTGGCAACGGCGCCAAAAACTTGTTGATCGATTTCGTAATCAATGAATACGTGCAAGTATACACGGTCAACAAGTAATAAAGTGATAAAAAAAAGTATCGTTCCCACAAGGAATTATTTAATAAAAATTATCAAGTACTAAATTTTAACCAAATCAATTTTATTTAAACAATTGCAAAGTGTGATTTTTTAATTAAGAAATCCAAATTAATCAATTAAAACTAGATTACTCTAAAGATAATTCAAATAAATAAAGATTAAGACTCGACAAATGAATTCAGATAAATAAAGGTTAAGACTACAATATGCCCAATTTATGTACTACAAACCAATTATCCAACTAATTCAATTATTATGCCTACTGAATTATTAACAGGAATTCTAAGTGTTAAAAGCCCTTTCCCAAGTGATCAGTTAACTTTTATTCAATTCAATCAATCTTGCAATATTCCTATGCAAAATAATTAAATTAAACCCATTAAGTTCTAATTTCCAAAGTGTTACATGCAGTGAACAAATATTCCTATTCAATTCACGACACTAATTATTCGTCATACAAATAATGAAGCATACATGTTATCATATCCAGTTCTAACCCTAAATTTCATCTTCTGAATCCATCTAGAGTAACACGGTAATTACTGGCCAAATAATTAATCAATACGCACAAGATATGATAAACAATTCACCTTGGCATAAATAATTGGACTAAATCAAATAATTAATTCATAGACAACAAAGGTTCAATTGGTAGTCTTAATAAAAGAGTTAGTCCATAATTAATGAATTAAAACCGAGAATCCACAACTGAATAGACATTAAAAGATAAAATATTGATAAGAGAAGAGAATAGAATTTGTTGTCAGCAAATCTGATGCTCCCCTCTTGCTCTTGCTCTTGATCTCCAGTGTTCTTCAATTTGCTTCAATCTCCAATGGCTAATTAAGAACTAGGGTTTATATTCTAATCTAATGGAGTATTTTATCTAGTCTAATCTATCTAATCTCCCTCTATTTTATGCCTTACATCATGTATTTATAGGTTACAAGTCCAACTTTTAGCTTAGGAACAAACCCAATCCAATTTGGAATCAAAAAAATGTTAAAATTAGCCCCAAAACGCGTCCAAGCCTGACCAAACCCTTCCTCAGCACCCCGGCACTGGGCACAGCACTGGAAATCTTCTCCCTAGCGCCTCGGTACTGAAAATGAACTACAAATGGGCGCCCCCGCGCTGGGACCTTTTTTGAGAATTTTCTTCTCTGACGTTCTTTGGAAAAATGACCATAACTTCTTCGTCTGAACTCTGATTTTGATGATCTTAGATGTTCTGGAAAGAGGAGATGTAGATCTACAACTTTCATTCTTTGAGATTTTTGAAATAAGATCCAGAGAAATACTGAAAATGGCCCTAAAGTGACTGCTATGTAAATGGCAAGCCGAAAATGCGAATCTAGCAACCCCAAACGTCTATCCAAGTAATTTTTGTCCCAAATCCTACAAAACAATGTAACACGTGCATGAATAGACATAAACACTTAAAAACATCCTAAAGATTAAGCTCAAACGCATTCAATTCATGGGTATAAAACTCACTCAACAGAGTTATAAGGGTTTACTTTTAAAATAGTCTTTTCCCATAAAATTCATAACTCCTAATCTATACATCCAAAAATTGCTATTTTTGGAAACAATCTAGAAAACTCATCAATTTATCATTTCAAATTTTTCCAGAATTTTTGAGGGTCGAAAAAATTACGAAACTGAAAAACATAATAACTCTTACAATCCCTTACCTCAAAAGAGCAGTATTTCCGACTGGAATATTGGATGTAAAACCGAAGGAAACTTGCACTAAATAGCAACTCCCAAAGTATCTAAATATTCACAAAAATACGCTCGATAATATAGTGAGAGAAAACTTATGTTTCTGGTGTGATTTTCAATTCTAACTTAAGCACCTATTTATAGGAAAATGCTAGAACGCCGAAGGAGATTAAATTAATAAAATAATAATATATTTTTTCTCGCACGCCATCTCTGAAAGAACACTTCTTTTGAAAAAACTCAGCACATCACAATTGAACTCCAACAAAGATTTTCCATAAAAAAACAAAAGTGGGTCTCACCCATAATTTTAATAAACATATTTTAATTTCCGAAACTTCAACAATTCATAATAAATAGCCCATTTATCAGAAAAATACGGATTTTATGTCGATTCCATACGAAATCGAATTCTCTACAACTTTGTAGCTTTAAGTTTTTTCCAAATTCCAAATAGAAAATATCTGAAATCCACATACGGAGGTTTTTCAACACCTCTTTAAATTCATAACAAATCATACGTTAATTTTTAACGGTTCAAAATTTGTGGACATATACTCAACTTATATATGTATAACATATCCAAAAATCACAACGATCCAACGATCGGATTAAAATTATAACTCACGCAATAGAGCTTCAAGAAATTGATTTGATTTTTAATGCCTTAATTCTGACAAAATACTGATAAAACACCTCAACATTAATTCCTTCATTTATAACCACATAAAATAAATAAATTCATCATTTATATCCACATCAAATAAATATTTTCTTATCATATAAATTAATAATTAATTATTCACAAATAATATTACAGAATCACAATAATGACAATCAGGCAGTTCCCAGGAAAGAGGGGGCTTTCCGATAAGGATTTCTTCTTACTGGCGCGTAATTAGGTGACCAAACCTCTCCTTGATAGAACTTTCTATAAATTGTCAATAATGCTATCTAATAATATTATTCAAATAATATGAATTATTGATCTGATAATGCGAAATACTGTACAATGACAATGATTGAAACAACGATAATATAAAATATCAACGCATCAATTATTGAACCAATAAAATAAAATATTAAACAGTAATTACTGTAACAATTATTGAGTACTGCCTTCATACAAAAGAATCAATAATTCAAAATATTGTGCAATACCATGTGCTAATGTACAACAACGCGTATTACTAATTTACTTTACTCACCGGGTATTCCAACAGTTTTAACGATAACAACTACGCCGTTATTTATAAAAAAAACTCATACTTGTCGTTTTCTTCATCTGAAAGTTATTCCGTTATGGGGCCCATAAATAGTTGCGTCGTCGTACGAATATTCCCCAACAGCAAGAATATTCCACTGACCAAACGCATATTCTCCAACAACAATGAGTATTTTATAACCACTTGCGTATTTTGTAAACTTTACATATATCACCCTTAACTTTAACTTTTTATCAATTTAACCATTTGCTGAATAGTAATTATAACAAAAATTAAATACTTTTATTTTATAAAATTCGGGGTCTTACAAAAATACGTTTATATTTTTTTTCTTTTTTAGTTACTATTTCCCCTTAATTGTTATTTTGTATTAAATGACGGGATTAGTTATTTTATTTAGGTTAATAGTTGAGTTAATTACTTTATTTAAATTAATTAGTGTGATATAAATTATTTTATTTGAATTAATTAGTTTGTTTTAATTATTTAAATTGAATTATTTATTTTATTTGATTTAGTTAATGATTTTTAATTATTTTATTTGAATTAAGTTAGTATTTGGGTTTTATTTGATAATTAATCGTATAGTCAATATTTATTATACGATTTCATATGGTCAAACCATATATTATATCATATGAACAACATTGTTAGTATTCTGGTCAAAATTATGACCGAAAGGGTCACTTTTGTTTACTTAAATGTACTTGGAGGCTGCTATTATTAATTTTTATAATTTAGGCTCACTTGTGTAAAATACTTTGAGGGACAGATGTGTATTTAACCCTATTAATATTTGTACAATTATAATTAAATAACAATGAAAATTTTTGGAATGCAAAATTTATAGTATTAACAGAGGCGGAACTAGGGGCGGGGTCATATGACCCCCCAACCCAGGAATCTGAAACCAATAAATTTTGGGATGGGTATAATTTAAGATATTTTTATTAATTTGGGATATGGGTATTATAGGTGTGCTTAAGGCCTATGAATATTTGGATGGATATAATTTACTCCATACTTTCTATTATCGTTTATCTTTATTAATTGTTATTTAAATTTTTATACTTAAGAATAACAAAGAAATGATTGTTTAAATATTTACTTAAACAATCGTTTAACAATAAGAATTGAAAGTAAAAAAAAGTAACAATTAATATTATGTCAATGAACTACTTGCCAACTTTTCCTTCTCCTTTCCAGACAGGTACAAAGCTTACTCATGTCCTTCCACCTATAATAAATTAACAATATTACTACAAGAAAAATAATGTTAAATAAGTTTGATGATTAATTAATTAATATTACACTCATTTGTCTTACTGACTTAATCATATATTAGTATCATTTTTTTTGTAAATGAGAATAACTTAATCTATTTTATTGCTTTGAGTGGCTCCTCTCAGTTGTTTCCAACGAAGATGACCAGAACCACAATATAAGATTTTGAATATATAATATTATAATTTGTAGTTTATCTATAAAAGTAGTTAATCAGTTGACTAAAAACTTCAAAGTCTGATTAATAGTCTCATAGTTCCAGGAAAATTAATATATATATATATATATATATATATATATATATATATGTATTTAAAGTCATTAGACTCATAATTCAAATGTTGACAAGGGTTAGAATAGGAATTTTGTAAAATTTGTTACAGTTTACAACATGAAGTATCATCATATTCATGATTAGGCCCCAAAAAAATTTGATCTTACACTTTACTACATCAAGTGTCTAATTTGATACAATTTAACCTCCGATTTCAGAATTCGGCCAAAATTGATCGGAATACCTAATTTTTTGGTTAGATAAGAATTCTATACGGTTTGACCGTATAAAATACGGGCTAATAACACTTATGTTACATTAAGTACCACCAAATTCATAATTTACTACATCAAGTACCTAATTCGTATAAAATTTGTTTAAATACTTATTTTGATGTATTAAATCTATATAAATCCTTATATATAATTATTATATGCTAAATTATTAAAATTAATTATTAATACAAAGAATACTAAATATTATTTTTTTTTATTTTAAAATTTTAAAAAAGACATAGTTACCAAAAAAATCAATAAACTTTTAAACATACAAATTATATTTTTAACACTGAATAACATTAAACTTTTAAACAAATGACGAAAGTGCCCAAAATTTAATTAATTAAATAATACCCTTTTTATATTGGAAGAGCATACAAAATTAAGGAAGAGGAAAAAGTAGAAAATGAAAAAAGAAAAAAGAAAAAAATGACCCATTTGTCCTCTCTCCTCGCTCCTCTCTCCTCTCTCCTTCTTCCCTAATCCTTCAAATTGTTTTGTTCTTTCAAATTTAGAAATTTTAACAAATTGTATGTATAAATTTTACAACTTAAATCTTGCAAATTATAAATTATACTATAAATTATAAATTTTATGTCTTAAATTTTACAACTTAAATCTTGCAAATTATAAATTATATCATAAATTATAAATTTTTCATCTTAAATTTAACAAATTGTATGTATAAATTTCACAACTTAAATCTTGCAATTTATAAATTATATCATAAATTATAAATTTTACAAATTATATCACAACTTAAATTTAACAAATTGTATTTATAAATATTAAAAATTTAAATTGTATAAATTGGAAAAGAAAAAAGAAAAAAATGACCTATTTGCTCTCTCTCCTCTTTCCCTCTTCTCTAATCCTTCAAATTGTTTTGTTCCTTCAAATTTGGAAATTTTAATAAATTTTATGTATAAATTGTACAACTTAAATCTTGCAAATTATAAATTATAAATTATAAATTTTATGTCTTAAACTTTACAAATTGTATGTATAAATTTTACAACTTAAATATTGCAAATTATAAATTATATCATAAATTATAAAATTTACATCTTAAATTTAAAAAATTTACAACTTAAATCTTACAAATTATAAATTATATCACAAATTATAAATTTTATGTCTTAAATTTTACAAATTATATCAAAACTTAAATTTTACATATTATATTTATAATTTTTATCATTTTATTTATAATTTTAAATTGTATAAATTGAAAAAGAAAAAAGAAAAAATGACTCATTTACTAACTCTCATCTCTCCATCTTCCGTAATCTTTCAAATTGTTTTGTTCTTTTAAATTTGGAAATTTTAACAAATTGTGTGTATAAATTTTAGAACTTAAATCTTGCAATATAAATTATAAATTTTACGTCTTAAATTTTACAAATTGTATGTATAAATTTTACAACTTAAATTTTGTAAATTATAAATTATATCATAAATTATAAATTTTACGTCTTAAATTTAACAAATTATATTTATAAATTTTACAGCTTGAATATTTCAAATTATAAATTATATCATAAATTATAAATTTTACGTCTTAAATTTTACAAATTATATCACAACTTAAATTTTACATATTGTATTTATAATTTTTATCATTTTATTTATAAATCTTTATAATTTTAAATTGTATAAATTGAAAAAGAAAAAAATGACTCATTTACTATCTCACCTCTCTCCCTCTTCCCTAATATTTCAAATTGTTTTGTTCCTTCAAATTTGGAAATTTTAACAAATTGTATGTATAAATTTTACAACTTAAATCATGCAAATTATAAATTATAAATTTTATGTTTTAAATTTTACAAATTGTATGTATAAATTTTACAACTTAAATCTGGAAAATTATAAATTTTACATCATAAATTTTACAAATTGTATATAAATTTTACAACTTAGATCTTGCAAATTATAAATTATATCATAAATTATAAATTTTACGACTTGAATTTAACAAATTGTATGTATAAATTTTACAACTTAAATCTTGAAAATTAAAAATTATATCAAAAATTATAAATTGTTCGTCTTAAATTTAACAAATTGTACGTATAAATTTTACAACTTAAATCTTGCAAATTATAAATTTTACGTCTTAAATTTTACAAATCATATCACAACTTAAATTTTACAAATTGTACTTATAATTTTATTTATAATTTTATATCGTATATTTATGGTATTAGTTACTTTTTTTAAAGGTCTAAAAATTATTATATTTATAATTTTAATTTTTTTTTTCTTTTGGGGCCGAATCATGAATATGGTGGTACTATACTTGATGTAATGGAACTGTAAATAACCCTTTTTAAATTAAGTCAAACTGTATACTTATACGGTCAACTGGTATTAAATACACAAAATCCTATCGGATTCTGGGCGGGTTGGGTATTCCGGTTAATTTTGGCCGGATTCAAAAATTAGGGGCTAAATTGTATCAAATTAGGTACTGATGCAATAAATTGTAAGCCAAAATTCTTTGGGGACCAAATTATGAATTTGATAGTACTTCATGTAACAAAACTGTAATTAGCCCTCCCATAAATAAGCCTCACTCCTTTAACATCCATGGCGATCACTGACGATTGCAGCATTACCCAAGACGTCGCCTGGCATTCGAATGCCTCAGAACACTGCAACTGTCCAAATAAAGTTTGAATTATATATTGATTATATTCTCTTAAAACCCTAAAGATTTTATTTTAAATTTTGAACTTCACGAGACACAATTCGTCTATTTGGGATAATTTTAGGGTTTAAAAGCTTGTTGCATATGCTTAGTGCAATCGTGTTTCCTACGAAAATGGGATAGTTATAGTTTTCTTTGTTGATTTATGATTTTAATGATGACAAATACTATAAGGTAATTTTTTTTGTTGGCCCAAGATTGAAATTATGGTCCATTAGTATCTTCCTTCTAAATTTAAGTTTGCATGTTGCATGTTGCTGAAAAAATCTTTAATATAATTTAGTAATGATATGCAATCCAATTTGAAAAGGAAACTAAATAAGGTAACTGTTATTCAGTGATTGGCTAGTGAAAAACTTTATCAAGTATCTCTTTCTTTCTTTATTTAAGGTATTTTGGTTTGACTTGAAAACATATCCGTTGGAACCAAATCTTTGTTAGTTGATTTAATGAAAATCATATATCTGTTGGTCTCTAATTAATTGATGATTTCTTGGGACTTTTATTGCTAACAATCTTTTGTTACCGTTATTCCTTCTTTTATATATACTCATTCTTCATCAAAAAGGAGGATAAACACTTGAAGGATATATCAGTGTACAGAGAAAATATTATTAAGAGCTTTCATAGTTTATTTTTCAGATATTCTTTGTATTAAATTTAATTCTCTGTGGCTGGAAAATAAGAATTCTATTGTAATTCCTAATAGTAAAGTTCTGAGTTTAAACCTTGTTTGGCTTGGTTGATCCAATAGTGGATAGGGTCTGTTTATAGAGAGCTTTCATGGTTGCAGAGATGCAAAGGTCTCAGTGGTGAGAAAAGTTGCAAAGGTGCAAAGGAACAGTGTTGTCCATCAATGGAAAGCTTAATTTGAATAGGGAAGTTTTTGTCTTGTGTATTGAAAAGTTTATCTAATAAAAAGAGTCTCCAATACCGATTGATATTGGATGTGGATTAGGCCATTAGTTTATAGGTAAAGTGCCGAACTACGTAAAATTTTTGGTGTCTATGGTTTGCTAATGTGTGTGCTTTGTTATTTTAAGTATTTCATTTGGGTTTTAAAGTATTCTGCATATCGTTGTTATGTTGGATCTCGTATTGAACTAATCCAGACACCTCATGTTACCTGTCTGCATTACATATTAAAGTGTTTGCTTTAAGCTTGAAACTGCAAAAATTAAAATTTGACATTGTTAGTTACGTTTTAGTTTAGACACCTATTCACTCCCCCCCCCCCTCTAGGTGTGCACATACACGAAATTACATTATTTTCTTTTGTTTTATTTTATTTTACTCGAGGACGAGCAAAAGGTAGGTATGAGGGTATTTGATATACACATTAATTATACATTTTAATATTCTCATTTTTATAAATTTATATGTTTATTTTATTTAACTAATATATTTTATTTTGTTTTGTATGATTTATATTGTTTATCTTGGTGAATAAGAAAAAGATAATTATTCCAACTTTTAAATATGAAAAAGGACTCTGGAAGGATTATAATGATGGAGTTGGAATCAATTTGGAGATAAAGAGAACATTAATTTAAAACAAATACCAAGTTCAATGTAACTTAGATTAGGCTACAATCTTCTTCTTCTTCTTAGTTAGTTTATTTATTTTCATGTCTAGATAATTTATATATATATATAAATAGAATGAAGATGAAATTAAATAATTATTCATAGTAATATTTTTTATCTCTTTTATTATTATTTATACTTTAATATTTAATTGATTTCACATTCATGTTTCGTTACTGAAATACATTTGTTTTATAGTTCTTATGTGATTTTAAATTAATTAAGATATTTTGATAGATTATTTTTAATATATGAGTTTTTCATAATCCATACTTACTCGAAAAAGTTTTGATAAGTCATAGTTAATCCTTAAATTTTCAGTCTATGCTTGCCCACGTTAATTATAAAATCACTGAATTAAAGGGAATGGAGATCAAAACTATAGTTAATTTTAATTCGATTTACGTCGAATTACAATTGTTAAATTTTGCTATATTAATTATCCACGTAACTCACAATCAAAAAATCGAATTAAACATTCACAATATATATATATATATATATATATATATATATATATATATATATATATATATATATCATTTTTTAAAGGAGAATTCCTTTTTTTGAGAAAAGGAATGACAAAAATTTGAAACAACAATTGAATTTTCTACTGATCGATTTGTGTGGTACATGTGAGCTTTCCAAACTTCTAATGTCTCATGTGTAGGGCATGACGTTCCTCTTCTGTTTCAAATCATGAACCATGTTCCTCTTCCGTTTCAAATCGTGAACCATAAATAATACTTGGATCAAGAAAATACTGACCCCATTTGTTGAATAAAATTAGTTGAAATCTTCATGGAAAGCAAACATTTTATTTAATTTCCTGGTAAGTAGCAAATTAAAAGATTCCAATGAAGATATACAAATTATACTCATCACATTTCAAAATATAAAATCATTATTAATTTTTAAAAATTTGATTCAAGCATTTTCAAAATTCATAATTGATATAATTTATTTATAATTATAAACCAATATATATTTTCTACACAACTTATAATATTCATAATTATATTAATAACAAATGAATATATATATATATATATATATATATATATATATATATATATATATATATATATATATATATATATATATGATTTTGAGGGTTCGATCCTTGGTGACAGTAAAGAGGGTGAGTCAATGAAGCAAAAAAAAAACAAGACAACACACCTACTAGACAAAACGTACAGTACGATTGAAGAGAGCAAAATTTCAATCGAAAAACTCATGGAAACATATAAAGTAGGCACAAATATAATGGCCACATATTTAGTTTGACATACAATAGAAAAATATCATTGACACAGGTACAAGTCAATGATATTTTTCTAGGTACAATTTTATCCTTCACTATCTTCATTCAATTCTTCATTCGACTTTCTCAAGACAAATATAATGGCCACATATTTTTCTAGGTACAATAATCTTGAATTATTTTTTCAACGCAAGCTTGCGTTGACAGAGAAAACGCCATTCGATTTGATAACACAACTCGTTTATTAAAGGAAATTGATATTTTCACAATATTTTTTGATATTTTTACATGAAAAGTATTGCTATAGATATATAGCTACGGTGAAAACCGCTATAGGATTTATAGCGACGATTTTCATGTGAAAATATCATTTTTTTGTTGTGAATTTATTAGTTTCCTTATTAAATTGTGATTTGACTGTTGACCTATTAATGGACCAATAATAAATAAACCTACAATGTATATATATATATATATATATATATATATATATATATATATATATATATATATATATCATAAACAAAGAAATACAAGAAGTCTGAACAAAACTTAGGAATAAAAGAGACCTAACTCTTATATTAAAACACAATATCTCAGGCCGCGCCATATATACACCTAATCTGAATAATGAATGAATTGCGTTAGATTGGTATTTTCTGCACCAAAAATATCAATCCCGGTTGGAATTGACTAATACTTCTGTGAGTTCGACTAATAACCAATACGACAAGGTAGTCGGAGACTCATGAGTTTCAGTTCATGTTATACAGTTAGAGTTTTTTAGTTACTATAAAAAAATATTGTTTGGTGCGTGAATTATTGTAGAGTGTGTGAGACATCTTATTAATACATTAGTAGGACTAGTCAAATTCGTGAATCGATGTAAATCGTGTGTTCTTATTTTTTGGTCTTTCATATAATATATGTATGATTGTAATATTATTCTTTCTTAAATTCTAACACCCTTTAAAAAGAAAATAAAAGTAGTGTGGAAATAAAAAATAACTAAACCCTTTACTTTTGTTGTTATTAATTTTGTTTTGATATTCTTTGTTGTATCTAGTTTGGAGTGTATGACTTTCATAATATGAATGACTAACGATGCATGGGTTTGTATGACTTTCATCATATGAATGACTAACGGAATTATGATCAGTCGCAGCACTTGAATCAAATCGGACTACATGTTCAGCAATATTTTATTTGTTTTCTTTATCTTAAAACAAGTGTTCATCTTTTTATTCGTGTGCCCTAGTAAATTAATTGGTATTTAAAATATCATTTACATAGTACAACTATATAATGAATGAATTGCGTTAGATTGGTAATTTCAGCACCAAAAATATCAATCCCCTTTAAAAAGAAAATATAAGTAGTGTGGAAATAAAAAATAACAACCCTTTACTTTTCTTTTTATTAATTTTGTTTTGATATTCTTAGTTGTATCTAGTTTGGAGTATATGACTTTCATCACATGAGTGAAAAACGTTGTATGGGTTTGCATGGACCACACATTCGCTACTCACTAGGTACTTTCTTCACGATGCAGTCTATAAAATGGTGCATGCAGAGTAACATAGTTTCATATCATAACTCCTTTAGAAGAGCAAATTAAACCTTCTTCTTCATCCCATCACCAGAAATCAAAGAAAATAAGCCTCACTCCTTTAACATCCATGGCGATCACTGACGATTGCAGCATTACCCAAGACCTCGCTTTGCATTCGAATGCCTCAGAACATCGCAACTGTCCAAATAAAGATTGCAAGATTGAGTACCTTGTAGGTTTCAAATAAGCAGCATTTCCTTGTGTTCTTTACAATACTAGTATCTAATTTGCATTGCATTTTCATAACGCTAAATAAGAAACACGCGCATAATTTGCTTTGCAGGATGAATTTTATATGAAACATGCGCAAAATTTGGCAGATGCTAAATATTTGCTAAAGAGTACAATTGGTAAAGATTCATTGGAAGGTTTGGTCATGGTTGATACCATGCAACGGCTAGGCATCGACCATCACTTCCAAGAGGAGATTGCATCATTTCTCGAGTCACAACATATGGCCATGATAGACACTAGTGTTCATCAGTGTAAAGGCCTTTCCGAGGTTTCCCTTTGCTTTCGACTGTTGAGACAAGAAGGTTACTATGTGCCTGCAGGTGTTGTTTTCATCTTCTTTTGGTTACTCTCCCTCATTTTAATGATAGTAGTATAGAATGACACAATAATTTACTACTAAACTAGCAACTTTTATACTTTTTAGGGTAAAACATGTAACAAAAATAGTCCTTAATATTAGCAAATTATGCAAATGATACTGTTTTTTGGAACAGGGGGGAATTATACATTCCAACCCTAAAACAAAAACGCTAATTATCAACTGACGAATTCCATTCTGAAAAACAGATCGAGTGTTTGGACACCTCAAGGACGTGGATGGAAAGCTTAAGGAAATAGTAGGAGAAGACGTCAGTGGATTAATTGCGTTATATGAAGCGTCACAGCTAAGCATACAAGGAGAAAATATACTCGAGGAAGCAGCAAAATTTAGCAGCCAGATTCTCAATGAGAAGATGGCATTTGTAGATCAACATCAAGCTAGAACTGCAAGAAATACACTTAGGCATCCCTATCACAAGAGCCTAGCAAAGTTTATGGTGCAGAACTACATCAGAGATTTCAATGCTCCAGATGGATGGCAGCATGCCTTGCTAGAACTAGCAAATTCAGATTTTAACATGGCTAGATCTATACACCAAAAGGAGCTTAGTGAAGTTTCCAGGTAAGACATAATTATGTGAACATTTTGGTAATGTTTCTGTTATAAAGAAAGAAATTCAAACCTTAAATTGTCGCTAATATATTTATATATCATTGTAGGTGGTGGAAGGACTTAGGCTTGACCAAGGAGTTAAAAATGGTTAGGGACCAACCTCTAAAATGGTATATGGGGCCAATGGCTGCCCTCACTGATCTTAGCATGTCTGAACAGAGGATCGAGCTCACTAAAGCTATCTCTCTGATCTACATAATAGATGACATTTTTGATATTTATGGGACAGTAGATGAACTCACTCTCTTCACAGAAGCTGTGAATAGGTATGCATAATGTAAAGAGCTTACATGCTTATATGACTCCTATATTCCAATCATTCAACTTAAAAAGATTATATTGTATGTATAGCTAAATATATTACATGATGTTGACAAGTTATATTGTGTATAGATGGGATTTGGCTGCTATGAAGCAACTGCCAGACTACATGAAGATGTGTTTTAAGGCTCTGTATGACATCACTAATGAAATTGGAAAAAAGGTTTACAAGAAGCATGGATTGAACCCTGCAGACTCCCTACAAAAAACGGTATTTACAAAAAATTCCCATTTGGGTGCTTAATTTTCCAATCTCCGTGCATAGATTTTCCCATTTGGGATCTTTTTCTATACAAATATTGTGTAACATTATGACAGACTCGATGATGCAGTGGGCAAGTTTATGTGATGCGTTTCTAGTAGAAGCAAAGTGGTTTGCTTCAGGGCATTTGCCAAAGCCAGAGGAGTACTTAAAAAATGGAATTGTTAGTTCTGGGATTCATGTGGTGCTAGTCCACATGTTCTTTCTCCTCGGGGAAGGTGAAAATCTTGATTACGAAAATTCAGAAATTATATCGTCTGTAGCAACAATTCTTCGTCTCTGGGATGACTTGGGAAGTGCCAAGGTAATAAAGTTACACAAATATATGCATGTTTTTATCATAGTAATACACAAGCATAACCTTGGGGGGGGGGGGGGGGAATTCATATATGGCATGCACCATGTTGTATTCGTATCTCTAACATGCCATTGGACTAAATTGCAGGATGAGAATCAAGATGGCAATGATGGATCATACTTGATATGCTTCATGAATGAACACCAAGGAATTACAATTGACATTGCACGACAACATGTTACTCGCATGATTTCAGAGGCGTGGAAGTGCCTGAACAAGGAATGTCTCTCGCCAAATCTATTTTCAGCAACTTTCACAAAGGCTGCTCATAATCTTGCAAGGATGGTTCCTTTGATGTACAATTACGATGACAATCAACGCCTTCCGGTCCTTGAGGAGCATATCAAGTCAATGTTCTCCAATCTTCTTCCCCTTGAGGGTTCCCTGTATTAAACAATTATACTTATAGTTTATAACATTGTTATATTCAATGTTAAACTCAGTGAAGATTTATATAGTATGTCCATTTGAAACAAGATCATTTCGCTATTTCACTGTTCCATCTCTTAGCTTCTCCGAAAATTCCATAGTCACAAAATCCATTATATATTTTTATGAATTAAAAATAAAAACTATCAGGCTTCACTCCCTTTAGTCCTCATTTCTTCAATCAAATTCTGAAATAAGATCATCAGCAACCAGTCCTCAGCAACATGGAGTTTTAAGTCCTCAAATTGGGAATCAAATTCTTGTTTCCAGTAATGCCCAGAACTTCTCGGCTTCAAGTGCATATTATTTTAATAAAAACACACCAAGAAGGGTGTTAAAAGTAATCAAATCCAGCTCCAACCCATTATTCTTGTTGGGAAGCTAAACCAAATTCTTGGTTTTCTACATTCATAGATTAATTTGGTTCTTTGAATATCTCTAAACAAATGTTGAAATATTTAATATTTTGTGTTGGGTATATCAATGGTTATTAGAAATCTCTAGAGTTTTATTCTTCTATACTAAGTATTTTAGAATGCTCTTGTAATCCTATAAATACCAATGGTTGTAATCACTTTTATGCACAAGAGAGAAATAGTAAAAACAAAAGTTAAGTTTATATAATTTTTTCTCCTTCATTTAGACTACAAATTGGTATCAGAGCAGTGTTGTATACCAATTAAAGGAGACGTGTTAGGTGAGGCCTTGAGTCTAGTAAGCACAGCACTACACTTGAGTAGTCAAAAAGCCTGACAACAGTAGCAGATGGAGTACTAAAGTGAAAGTGATTTCAAGCATTTTTACGGTGACAACGTGGGTGACACAGTGATCTTTGGTAACAACAGTACAACATCAGCAAAATCAAAGTTCGAAAATTTTGAAGCCTTATTTTAAAGGAACAAGTTTTTGTTATTCATATAAGTGGCGGGTCCTACGTTATAATAAGGATCAGAGGTACTGTCTCCAAGCATAATTTTTTTAATCACAAGTAAAAAGGCAGAGCAGTAGCTTAGCAGATTCGCAATAGGAAAAAAAAAGGGGCTGCAGAGCATTAAAGAGATGGCAAATTCCAATAACATGACTTCACTTATTCCTCGATTTAGTGGAGAAAATTATGATTATTGGAGAGACAATATGATGTTATTGCTCAAGTCAATGGATCTATGCAATATTGTGGATGAAGGATATGAGGATACAGAAAACGAAGATGCCTTGACACATGCACAGAAAAATAATTTGAAAGAAAATCGAAAGAAGGACAGCAAGGCGCGTTTCCAAATTTATCAAACAATTGAGATGCCGGTGTATGAAAGAGTTACTAAAGCTAAAAGTTCAAAGGAAGTCTGGGAGATTATTCAAATAACATACAAAGGTGTGAAAAAGGTAAAAAAGGTACGCCTCCAAACCTTAAGAACAGAATTTGAAAAATTAGAAATGAAGGAGAATAAAAGTATTTCAGATTATTTTACAAGAGTTAATTCAGTTGTAAATCAAATGGAATCCAATGGTGAAGTTTTAGATTATGAGAAAGTTGTTGCAAAAATTCTTTGTAGTTTACCATCAAAATTTGATTATGTTGTGGAAGCTATTGAAGAATCAAAAGATCTATCATCTCTTACTATTCAAGATTTGCAAGAGACTTTGAAGGCTCATGAAGTAAGGATAGATCAAAGAAATCCTTCTCCTCTTCCTTATCAGGCTCTTAAATCCCAAGTTTCATTTACGGGAGGCCGTGGTTTTCACTATGGTCGTGGTCGTGGTGGTAATGACAACTTCAGAGGTAAAGACTTTCATTTTCAAGGCAGAGGAAGAGGTTATGTAAACAAAAATGATTCAAATGAAGGTGGAGAAAATATGATCAAAAACTTCCAAAGAGGAAGAGGTCGTGGTTATCAAAGAGGGAGTGGCTATCAAAGAGGAAGAGGTCGTGGCTATTTTGAATGTTACCATTGTCATAGACCCGGTCATACATATAAAGAATGTCATTTTAGAACGGAGGGAACACAAAATGAGACCGGATTGATGCATGAAAACAAAACTAATGAAAAAGATGTACAAGATACTTTGTTGCTAGCATTTCAAGGTGATGATAAGGATGATGTTTGGTATTTAGATAGTGGTGCAAGCAAACATATGACCGGAAAAAAGAACTTATTTTCAGACTTGGTTAAATTTAACCATGGACAGGTAAAAATTGGAGATGACAGAGCTTACAAAATTCAAGGTGTTGGTGAAGTTATTTTTCAAACAAAATCTGGAAAAGTGGAGAAGATGTCTGAAATTTATTATGTTCCTTGTTTAAAAAATAATTTGCTTAGCACTGGTCACCTTTTGAAGAAGGGGTTTGATATTCATTTTCATGATAATGCTTGTTTTTTGTCGAAAAGAAATTAGCTGATAGTAACAATTGGAGTAACTTCAAATAATCTTTTTCCTATAAAACTTTAGGTTGCTAACATTTCTTGTTTCACTACTATTGATAAAGGAATTTCCAAGTTGTGGCATGACAGGTATGTTCATTTAAATTATGACAGCCTAAAATTGCTAGCAGCAAAGAAGATGGTTGAAGGACTACCTCAAATTAATCAAACAAACCAGATTTTGAAGCATGTCAACTTGGAAAATAACATAGAGAATCATTTCCTCAAAAATCTTCGTGGAGATCAGAAAGGCAGTTAGAATTAGTTCATTCAGATTTATGTGGACCAATGCCGATTACTTCTCATGGAGGTAACAAATATTTTATTACCTTTGTTGACGATTTCTCGAAAAAAGTTTGGGTTTACTTTCTCAAAGAAAAATCTGAATCGTTTCAAGCTTTTAAGGAATTCAAAGCTGAAGCTGAAAAAGTTTCTGGTTGTCAAATTAAAACAATAAGAACCGACAGAGGTCGTGAATATCTTCCAATTGAGAAGTATTGCAAAACTGATGGAATTAGGCATGAATTGACAGTAAGGCATTCACCACAATAAAATGGTCTTAGTGAAAGAAAAAATCGAACCATCACAAAAATGGCAAGATGCATGCTGAAAATGAAAAAGGTAGATAAAGAGTTTTGGGCAGAAGTTGTATCATGTGCTGTTTATTTGATTAATAGATCTCCTACAAAAAGTCTGAACAATTGCACACCTCATGAAACATGGTTTGGAGTGAAGCCAAAAGTTAGTCACCTGAGGACCTTTGGATGTGTTGCTTATGCACACATTCCGGATGCCTTGAGGAACAAATTGGATGATAAATCAGAAAAGTGTATTTTTATGAGTTACAGTGAAAGAAGCAAAGCTTACAAGTTGTACAATCCAGTGACACAAAAGATAGTGATTAGTCGAGATGTTCGATTTGATGAAAATTCTTCATTTAATTCAGGAGTTGATTTTCCTAAAAATTAGCCAAATTTTTGTGATACTAATGATGATCCTCAAGATGAAAGCGAGCCTATTTCTCCAAGACACTCTTCTCGTGAAAACTCCCCCGAGTCCCCTCAAAACACTCCTCAAAGAAGAACAAGGAGCTTAAGAGAAATTTATGAGTCAACCGAGCAAATTGATTCGGATGATACTGTATTTTTTGCTTTCTTTGTAGGAGAAGATCCAATTTCTTATGATGAAGCATCAAAAGAAGAAAACTGGAAACAAGCCATAAAGAAGAAATGAAAGCCATTGAGAAGAATAAAATGTAGGAGCTTACAAATCTGCCTCCGAATAAGATTTCTATTGACGTAAAATGGGTATATAAAACAAAAAATGAATTCAGATAGCTCCATCAACAAAAACAAGGCGAGACTAGTAGCAAAGGGGTATAAGACAAAGGAAGGAGAAGACTTCACTGAGGTATTCGCTCCAGTTTCTAGACTTGACACTGTTCGTTTGCTTATCTCTCTTGCTGCTCAAAATAATTGGAGTAATATTCAAATGGATGTGAAATCTGTGTTTTTGAATGGTTTTTTGGAAGAAGAAGTTTATGTTGAGCAACCACCTGGTTTTCTGAAGAAGGGAAAAGAAAACAAAGTTTATAAATTGAAGAAGGCGCTTTATGGATTGAAAAAATCACCAAGGGCTTGGTATAGCCGAATCAATTCATACTTTGAACAAAATGGTTTTTGGAAATGTCCGTACGAGCCCACTCTCTACATCAAAGGCACATCACAAGAAAGCTTCATGGTTGTAAGTCTTTATGTAGATGATCTCATTTTTACAAGAAATAATTTGAAAGTGTTGAAAGATTTTAAAGACTCCATGATGAAAGAATTTGAAATGACAGACTTGGGAAAGTTACATCATTTTTTTGGCATTGAAGTTCATCAAACCAAGAAAGGAATTTTCATTTCACAAGAAAGTTATACAAAAGAAATTTTAAAAAAATTCAGAACGGAGAATGCAAATCCTGTATAAACTCCATGCATCACAGTATTAAAATTAAGTAAAGAAGGTGAAGGCAAGCTTGTGAATTCCACTATGTTTCGAAGTTTGGTGGGAAATTTGATGTACTTGATTGCAACAAGACCAGATATCATATTTGCAGTAAGTTTAGTGAGCAGGTTCATGGAGAAACCATACTCTAATCATTGGGAGACTGCAAAAAGAATTTTGCGATATGTCAAAGGAACCATTGATTATGGTATTTTTTATCAAGCTAGTATTCCGATTAATCTTGTTGGATATACTGACAGTGACTTAGCAGGAAGCGTTGATGATAGTAAAAGCACTTTAGGTTATGTTTTTAGCCTTGGAAGTGGCCCAATTTCATGGCGTTCGAAGAAACAATTTGTTGTTGCTCTTTCTACAACAGAATCTGAATATATCGCTGCTTCTTTAGTAGGATGTCAAATTGTTTGGCTCCAAGAAATTTTGGAATGTCTGAAGCATAAGCAGATTTGTCCAACAACACTATTTTGTGACAATAGTTCAATCATTTCAGTAACAAAGGATCCAGTACTTCATGGAAGAACGAAACATATTCGTATTCGATTTCATTTCTTAAGAGAGTTGGTAAAAGAAGGCATTATTCAAGTGGAGTATTGCAGGACAGAAGATCAGTTAGCAGATATTTTCACAAAGCCTTTCAGTAGAGAAGTCTTCAAGAGAAATGTTGAAAGTTTGGGAATAAAAAGCAAATTTGATTTACGGGAGGCATTGTTGAGAAGCTAAACCAAATTCTTGGTTTTCTACATTCATAGATTAATTTGGTTCTTTGAATATCTCTAAACAAATGCTGAAACATTTAATATTTTGTGTTGGGTATATCAATGGTTATTAAAAATCTCTAGAGTTTTATTCTTCTAGTGCTAAGTATTTTAGAATGCTCTTGTAATCCTATAAATACCAATGATTGTAATCACTTTTATACACAAGAGAGAAATAGTAAAAACAAAAGTTAAGTTTATATAATTTTTTCTCCTTCATTTAGACTACAATTCTCAATGCGCTCAATTGCTTGTGAAACATAATCATACCAAACTGGTGTAGGGATGTTTTCTAATCAATGCTTAGACCCGGAGAGTGTTTCATTATAATAACAGAAGAAAGGAGATACCCCCGAAGTCAAGTTAGGTAGAATTCTTTTCAAAACTGGCTGTGACTAGATAAACTCACTTCATTGCTCAATTACTACAAAATTGACGAAATTCAAGAATCACATTATGCTAAATGTGAAAGGGGCTACGTCTACGATCATAACAATGCAGAAAAAGAAACTTCTATTTAATTAAGATGAATAACAAAATAGATAAAACATAAAAATACTGCCCTACATGCTGGAAGTTTCCTATAGATTTCCACGTGTATGCCATACATTATGCTTTTAGCAAATTTATAATATTCCCTTTAGGTGAGTTGGCTTTACTACTCTGTATTAGATTTCCACTTGTATGCCAACAAAAGTACAAAGAATTAGCTTTTAATAATTAGTGATTAAATTTATAACTAATTAATAAAAATTCACACCCCCTTTAATTCCATTCATTTGAGTGAGTTTCTTGTGACTTTTGACTGCCATATATTCAGTTTTAAAGACTTCAACAACTAAACTTATAAAACCCCAAAATTTGTTTTGATGCCCAACAAACTATAACATGAAGATTCTCTCTCTCTCTCTCACACACACACAAATGAAATGTTACTCTTGTGATCAACAGTTTTAAAAAGCAAATTAACCCCCCATCATCTTACACTTGAACTATAACTTGTACACATTAACCAATTAGTCCAATATATACCTCTTTTTGATTTAACCATGTCTGAAGAAACAATCAATATGGGGAAAATGAGTAGAGGGAGAAATGGGCACCTTGATGATAATACTCAAGGATTCAAATCCAAGAACCTTGAAGCAGAAAGGAAACGCCGCGAAAAATTAAGTGCTAGAATCTTAGAGTTGCGCTCATTAGTCCCAATAATTACAAATGCAAGTACCCAAATATATCGTACATTATAATTCTCTTTATTTTTTATTTTTACCAAATTAGTATATATGCACAACGCAGAGGAAAATATAATGTTCTTATATTTTGGAACGTAGGGAGTAGATAGTATGTTTGTCTAATTTTTTTTCATATGATTTTTCAGATGAATAAAGCTACCACTATAACCGACGCAATCACTTACATTCATGAGCTTCAGAGGCAGGTAAGAGATCTTAGTGACAAGCTTTTTGAAATGGAGGCAAGAATTGAGCAAGAACTGAAAACAGAGAGTTCTGAGATTGATGCTGAACAAGAGATGAAGAAATGGGGGATAGAGGTTACATTATTGATTAATATATTCATATGATTAATTATTTTTAAGAAGTTGGACATTTTTAAGTTCTTATTATTTGTTGTGATTTATAGGCTGAAGTTAAGGTGAATCAAATTGATGCCAATAAGCTTTGGATAAAGATGGTTTTCGCGAAGAAAAGAGGTGCATTCACTAAATTAGTGGAGGCCATGACTGTACTTGGTTTCATTTTGGATGATACCAGTGTTACTACCTCAAATGGAGCTGTTCTTGTTACTTCATGTGTGGTGGCTAAGAGTAAGAGTAATAAAGAACAAACATTTGGATATTGTGTACTTCATGATTAGAGTGGTTAGACTAGTGCACACCTAAAAGGTAGTTGCTGCAAGTTCTACTATCATCTAGAAATTATAACTCCTTTCATTTTAAAATCATAAATATATTTTCTTTTTTAATCCGTTTCAAAATTAGTGGTACATTTCTATTTTAAAATTATAAATTGATATGATATTCCTAATTTATCGTCTCTTTTTTAACTGTTATTTGCATGATCAGACCACTACTCCTATACTCAAATTATCCTTAAAGTCGTCGTGTTAAGAATACATATCTAATTTTGGAATGGACACTAAAAATAATGAAGGACTAACAATTAAATCAAAAGTTTAATAGGAATAATGTCTCTTGAAGTATAGCCAAATGTTCTTTAAAATCACTTGGCACCCTTTTAACTCTTTATTTTGTGTGCACTCTTCAAGTTTATTTAATAAATTATTGTTATATGGTTTATTTGATTTCAGGGAAAGGATGGTGGAATGCTTGCAGCTGACCAGATCAGTGAGTTGTTGCTAGAAATTATTAGAGCCATATAGAGAGCTACGCAATTAATCATGGACTAATCTGTTAGACCTGAAAGAGAGGTGGAGTTTATCTCTGATTGTTTCTACTAGCCAACTAGACTTGACATTAATTTGATGGTTTGTATCTAATTAATTACATTGTGTCTGGATTAATATAGGTATATGTTTGCTCCTTTATTTATGTGTAATTGAACAGCTAGTTCTGTAAATATTGCTCATTATTCACCTTATCTATTGACTAAGAACTAAATAAATAATTTATTTACTAATAAATTGACTCTGGCACAAGGCTTGCAAATTAGGCAGCATTAGCTTCAAAAATCACAGAACCATAGTCGAAGTTGTACATTAATCCCTTGAAATATTATCAACAAAGACTAATTTGAGACCTCTAGCAAGCTCTCTATATATAAAAGGGAAGCCCCATACTTAAATTATATGAAATGCAAATTTATTCGCGAATCGCGACATCATTCAGTAGTTCATATGGTGAGGTTTCTCCCCTTTTTCTCCATATTTGCTCAGATATTCGTATTCATAGTAAGGACTAATGGATCCCGAGTGCTGCCTACGACGTCGATGGCCGTACAGGTCCTGTCAGTGCAGGCAGTAATTCCAAGTCATGCTCCAGAGATCAGACAGATAAAAGGCATCATTCGTTTCGTAAGTCAATGGCCAGTGGAGATGTGATTCTCGGAGGTTTTGCTACTACTGTGATTGCTACCATTGTTTGCTATATTCGTGTAACTAGAAGAAACCGATATATACATTAAGCTTGTTTCTTCTAGTTAAATAATAAACTATTAGAATTTAAGAACACAAATATTATTATATGAAGGACAAAAAAGTATGAATAAACAGGTTCACTAATTTGGCTAGTCATGTTTGTCTTTATTCATAAGATATCTCATACACTCTCTCATACACTCTACAATGATACACACCAAACAATATTTTTATAATACATGAGGCCCAATACATCAGTAAAACTCATGACCGAGCTACTAATAAATTCTCACCCAATTGCATTTTGTGCTTGGCTTTCAAGGGGCGCTGCCCCCTTGCAACCCCCGCCAGCTCATTGGCGAGACCCCCGATTATCCTGTCGTAATGGTCGTTAGTCAAATCCGTAAAAATATAAGTCAATCACAACATAAACGCGCTCCAAATTTTATCAGTTCATTTCCACAAATTTGCTCCACTTTACATGGTAAGGCATTTATCGACTCCTTTGTTTTATTCTCTTTTACAATGGGTCTTTTTTTCTTTTTTTTATTGGTTTGGGTTTTTAATGGAATTAAAAGCAATCAAGTTTCATGTGTTTTATTTTTATTTTTGAAAATCAAGTATTTTTTTTTACTCTTTAAATGTTGACCATTAAAAATATTCTTATAAGATATTTCAATTAATTTCTAAGACTATAAATTGTTGGTTTATAATCTTTTGTAATTTTAATGATGACATATATTTGTATTGGATCTATTTTATGGACATGGTTTTGTCTATTAGGCTGGTCTTATATGGTTAATATATATTGCTTTTTTTATTGGCCTAGGCAGTGGCGAAGCCACATAAAAATTTGTGGGGTCAATCCATCCCATTGAAAAAAAATTATTTTATAATGTAAGGTAAATTTTTAAAATTTTAAGTATTATATATAAATTGACCCTACAAAAATTTTATAAATTTTCTATTATACGGGGTCAAATTAAAAATTTATAACTTTGTCAATCAAATTTTAACCACATATGACTCATATCCTCTCAATATATGTATCTAGATAATAATCTCTCTATAATATTTTAAACTAAATAATAATCTAATTTATATTATTTTTAAAAATAAATAATGAATCACTTACTTATGAACAGTTGTGATTAAAAAAATCTATTATGAGTCAGTATAATGTATATATATCATATATGATTACTCATTATATTTTCATTGTAATATATATATATATATATATATATATATATATATATATATATATATATATATATATATATATATTCGAAAGTATAAAATATTAAAAAAAATTGGTTCGGGGCGCTGCTCCTTAACTCCCGCCAAATTATTCATAACTCAATAATAATTTTGATTCCACTGACAAAAATTTCCGCCTTCGCCACTCCTAGAACTGCTCTGCATAATGGATGCGAGTTATTTAGGGTTGCATGGAATATTCTAGCCTTTAGTTTGTATCTTCAATCCGTTTAAATATATAATGTAAAAGCCTTCCTTAGATATATATAACAGTCTATTATTTGAAAAAGGAGTATATATCTTCAATATGCAAACTGATCGTGAATGGTATGAAACAGGCTCTATATTATATCTCCTTGATTCCTTTACTCAAGTTAATTTAGTTTGACTTGAATATCATATCTTTGGTAGCTTATTTTAAGGTATCTATTATTTTCGTTGGCTAAAATATACTTGCTGAAATTGTGTGATTTTTCAACTGGACTAAAGCTATTATGCTAACAGCTCTTTTATAGCCGTTAGCTTTATTCAACATATATATCTCCTTCTTGGCTAATCATGTTGCAGGACACTATAGTCTATATATATATATATATATATATATATATATATATATATATATATATATATATATCTTCTCCTACTCGGCAAAAAGGAAGCAAAAGACTTGAAGCATATATCAGTTCAGAAAATTTAAAGTTAATATCATTCTTGATATATAGCTTCATAGAGAGCTATTAAAGTCTATTTCCAGCAAGTCTTTGTTCTGTTGTTAATTCTTTTATTGGCTCGAAAATTACATAATATTGTATAAAAAATTCTTTGTATTAAATTCTGAGTTCAAGCCTTGTTTGGCTTGGTCGATCCAGTAGTGGATAGGTTCTGTTCAAAGGAAGCTTTCAAGGTTGCAAATGTGCAAAGATCTCAGTGGTGAAAAAGGTTGCCGAGGTGCAAAGGGGCAGTGGTGTCCATCACTGTGAAGCTGCGTTGAACATGGAGTTCTTTTTATTATATTTAATTGAATATTAAGTTTAATAAAAAGAGTCTCTAATACCGGTTGGTATTGGACGTGGATTAAGTCATTGGATGTTAAGGACAGAACCACGTAAAAATCCTCGTGTATATGGTTTGTTAATTCTTATGGTTTGATTGTTTGAGTCTCATTAATTTTAGGGAATTGTTAAATTCACAATATTTTTTGTTATTTTCACAACAAAAGTGTTGTTGTAAATGAATAGCAACGGTAAAAATTGTCGTTATAGGATCTATAGCGACAGTACATTTGTTGTGGAAATAACATTTTATGTTGTGGATTTAATAATTTCTTAATTTTACATCTAAACAAATTCACATAATAGTATAGTGCTGATAGATAATATATACTAATCCAGACACTATCACCTGTCTGCATTATAACAAAAGTAAATTTACTCTAAAGAAGACACTTTCACATGTCTTTTTTAAGTCTGGAATTGGAAAATAAAAATTAGTCATTGTTAGTCACGTTTTAGTTTGGACACCTATTCACCTCCCCCCCCCCCCTCTAGGTGTGCATATACACGAAATTACATTTGGTATCAGAGCGAGGCTCTACTAATATTGATCTTTTCAGGTCTTAGGGGAAGATCATATGGCACACCTTAACTTTCAAGAAGGACAATCCACAAGCAGGCCGCCTCTATTGATAGGAAGCGAGAATTTCAACTTCTGGAAATTCAGAATGAAGATTTATCTCAAGAGAGACCCATGGGAATAGTGAATGGTGGATAGTTGATAATGGACCTGTCATTCCAAGACATGATAATGGCAGACCCAAGACTCTCATGGAAATGGATGCAAATGAAAGCTACATGTTTTTCTAAAACTCAAGAACCATGAACACCTTGCTAAGCGGAATGGTCCAAGCTGAAATTGATAAAGTTTCAGTATGTAACACAACAAAAGAAATATGGGATACCATCTTGACAAGCCACGAAGGTACTTCCAAAGTGAAGGAGGTGAAGTTAAGTATGCTAATTTAAGACTATGAGCTATTCAAGTTAGAAAAGGATAAAACAATCAATCAAGCTTAAGGGAGGTTCCTCACACTAATGAACTCTCTGAGCATGCTAAGGAGAAAATTTGATCAAAATGAAATCAATAGAAAGTTGTTGAGAATCATGCCAAAAAGATTTGCTCCAAAAGTCACCACTTTATAAGACTCGTCAACAATCAACACCATGAAAACACTCACCCTCTTTGGTGAACTTGAAAAGTTTAAAAATCAACTCAGGAGGTATGATGATGAAGATGAGACACCAATAACAAAGACATTGGCACTTCAAGGCGAAAGCAATAATGAAAGTGATCACAAAAATTTTGATAAAGAAATTGAAATGCTCTCAAGAAATCTCGTGAGACTACTTCAAAGAAAGAAACAAAAGGATTCAAGAAGATTTGGGTACCAAAAAGGTAGAGACTATTTGTTTGTTTTCTAGATGTTTCAAATCAAAATGGAGATGGATAATACTTTACATTAAGAGAGTAAGTTACCTATAAATTATTTGGTAGAATCTGTAAGTAACTCGTGTTGCTTTTGAAATAGAGTTTTAATTAGATATATGAATTTTGTAACACAAGGGTTCATAATATTATTTATTCTAAAGTTTTTATTGTGCTAAATATTCCTTATTTAATATTATACATGACAATCATGATGATGAATCTGTATTTATTATTTTTGATGAACTTAACTATGATTGGTAAAGGAACAAAATGAGGGTTTTTCAGGAAAAAGAAATCTGATACATGGAAATCAAAAAACAAAATACAAAAAGTCTAAGTCGTCTACATCAGAAGAAAAATCAGGCAAATCGGGAAAACAAACAAATGAAAATAGACAATATGAATCGTCTATTTTAAAAGAAAAATTAGATATGCAGACACCTCGAACTGTCTACTTTAGAAGACAGATCAAACGAATGTTCAGAAGTAGAAATTGATATTCCATAAAATGAACCAGAAAAACAAATGACCAATGGCAATCTTCCAAGAGTAACCAGAATAGTGAAAAATTATCCTCCTAACCTGAGCTTTAAAGACCTCAAAATTGGGATGATTAAAAGAATTGCTTTTGAACCAAAATTCAAAGTTACACTAAAGAGCACATATGTCAAGCTTACTATTGATAAAAATAACAATATTTTCATATAGGTAACAAAACAAAAATGTATGATTATTTTCCTTCTTTATCTGTGCGCTTATTTTTGTTGATGCATGTCAAAGGGGGAGAGATAACTAAATTGATATGCAACTTGTGCTTAATGATTAATATGCACAGTCTTATTTCTTTTTAATAATGATAAAGGAAGAGAGATATTTTGGGATATGATATCCGTTGATTATATTTGATATTATATTAAGGATAATAGTTGTTATGGTTTTATAGGAACTCGAAGTGAAATGGCACCGTCTTGTGTAACACAAGGATAGTTGGCCCAATAATGTATTCATTTGCTTTCTAACATAATAGTCATGTGATCATGATTTTTTTTATGTCATTTATATGCATAAATTTAGGGGGAGCCATATAGATAAGGAAGCGTGTTAATTAAGGATATAATATATTGTCATCATCAAAAAGGGGGAAAATATTGGTTTATAATCTTTTGAGATTTTAATGATGACATATATTTGTATTTGACCTATTTATTGGACTTGGTTATGTCTATTGGTGCTGATCTAATATGGTAATATGGGTTCTTTACAGAAATATACAACAATTAGAAAGTAATTACATCATTAGTGCATCCACAAAATAATTACAAAAAGAGTGTAACAAATTCAAACCATTCAATTTCACATAATAAGGAAACCTAGCTAAAATCAAGGAGAAATAATCGCCATAATTAATAATTTAAATTTAAACCATTCAATTTCACATTAATAAGGAAAACTAAAATCAAGGAGAAATAACAGCCATAATTAATAATTCAAATCAAAATTTTGGGATCTAACAACAACAAAAAAATCCATAATTCAAATCAAAAAGAGGGAAAAATAAAAAATATCTTTTCCATCCTAATCTTCATCTCCCTCATCGCTTATTCTCTTCATTATCGCCTCCTCTCTCTTCCCCTTCATCATCATCCTCCTCCACCGCAAATCTCCAGAAGTCTTTGGTTGCGCCGCCGCTACATCGCCCTCTCATCCCCTTCATTATCCTCCTCCGCCGCAAATCTCCGGAAGTACCTGAGTTACTGTTCTGAATTTTTTTTTGACGATTTGGTTACCCACAAAAACTAAAATGATTACCTTTATATGAAGGTTTGGCTACTAACTGCATCACATTCAAAATAAATTTGTGACCTAATAAAATTGAATTGGTTATCTTGGTCTGAAGGTTTGACAACCAACTGTATGAAGGTTTGACTACCAACTACATCACATTCAAAATAAAATTGGTAACATAATAAAACTGAATAGGTTATCTTGGTATGAAAGTTTGGCTACCAACTGCATCACATTCAAAATAAATTGGTAACCTAATAAAACTGAATAGGTTACCTTGGTTTGGAGGTTTAGCTACCAACTGCACTATGGAAAAAAAAATTCAGGTAACACTTGGAAACAATTCTTAAATTAATTGGTAACTTAACCAATAGTGGGGTGGTGGAAAGCGTTGCAGGTGGCAAGACGGTTAATGGAGGCGGAGATGGTCATAATGGAGGTGGTTAAGTTAATGCAATCCACCGACTAGGCTCTATCCAATCCTCATTAATGCATTACAGGGATAACAGTTAAAGTTCATCCATGTAATGATCACCGGTCAAAGCCCAACTAAAGCCATTATTCACCTAATAGTTTGGCCCAATGATCCGACCCAATACTTTCAAGACCCAGGCCCAACATGTCTAAAGTATTATGGCCCAACAATAGCAATCCAATATTATTTGAAAGAGGTGTTTACCTTCAATATTCAAATTGATTGTGAATGGTATGAAACAGACTCTATATTATATCTCCTTGGTTCCTTTATTCAAGCTAATTTAGCTTGACTTGAATATCATATCCTTGGTAGCTGATTTTAAGTTATATATTATTTCCATTGGCTAAAATATTATATTTCCTGAAATTATGTGATTTTCCAATTGGACTAAAGCAATTATGCTAACAACTCTTTAGCTTTATTCAATATATATATATATATATATATATATATATATATATATATATATATATATATATATATATATATATATATCCTTCTTCTTGGCTAATCATGTTGCAAGACACTCAATATATATATATGTGTGTGTGTGTGTGTGTGTGTGTGTGTGTGGAAAAAATATATGTACACAGCTGTGTATTACACAGTAGGCTATAGTGATGGTTTTTTGGGCTATAGCGACGGTTTCACCCGTCGTCATAGCTATTCTGAGCTATGGCGACAGTTTACCGTCTCTATAGTCCAAAAAATCTGTTGTCATAGCCCTACTGTGTAATACACAGCTGTGTATATGCATATAGCCCTATATATATATATATATATATATATATATATATATATATATATATATATATATATAAATTCTTACTCGACAAAAAGGAAGCAGAATACTTGAAACATATATTGTTGGAATTTGAGCCTAAATTAATGTTTGTGTCATTAATTATTTTTAATTATTCTATATATTAATGTGTTCTACTCCATTAGTAGATTAAATTAAGTATTTGGAAGCTCAAATTTATGGAGTAATGAATGAGATATTAACTCCTAAAGATCACACTTGGAAATGATAAAAGATAATAAATACATGTGGGAAAAACTAAGTCCCACATAGGTTAGGAATTAAATTTTTAATATGTTTATATACAAGGAAAGTGCTCTTGGGTTTGGGCCCCAAGGGGCACCCCACTTTTGTGGAAGGGAGATGACTGAGTCAAGGCTAGGTTCGAACCCACACGCGCGCGCCGCCGCCGACCGATCGGCCTGGCTCGGGTCGTGTATATAATTTTTATACAAAAGTTATTTAATTTTATAATTAAAATTTATTTAAATTTTATTTAATTAATTCAATTTTCAAAACTGTGTCGTTTTGAGAAGCAGTGTTTATTATATTATCAAAACTGTGTCGTTTTGAGAAGTGTTATCTGCGTAACTACGTCATTTTTGTCTCGTATTTTCTTCTAAGCCTAAAACTACGTAGTTTTGGTTCTGCTGATGCTAAAACTACGTCGCTTTATAGGTGTGAATATTTGCGCCTATTCTGTAAATGATCAAAACTATGTCGTTTTGACCAAAAGATACCAAATATACCTTTTTTGTAAGCACCACATACCATTTCAGAGGTGAAGTGCCCTTCCGAAGGGTCACCAACACTACAACAAAAAGGCTAATTTATGACAAAATATTCTGTCGGCACTAAGGTTATTCCTTCGAGGGTAACCTCATCTCCGACGGAATATTCGGTCAAAAATTCGGTCGTATATAAGCACATCAAAAATAAGTCCGTTCGATTCTTCGGTCGGGAATACTTACTGTCGACAGAACTATTGTCGACCGAATATTCAGTCGGCGTTAATATATCCCCGACTGAAATTTGTCTGTCGAGGATATTCGGTCGATCCTAAGCATGCCACGTGGCAACCTGGCAAAAAAGGAAAATAAGCTTACGCGCGATGGACTTCCGTCGACTATATAATTCGTCCGTCGAGGTTATTCGGACGAGGATATTCGGTCGAGGCTATGTATGCCACGTGGCAATTTACCAAAAATGGGAAGAACCTTAACCTCAACGGTTATCCGTCGATAATACCATTCTTCCCTCGAGGTTACTATTTTTTTTTAAATAATTTTTTTATTTTTGCAATATCCAGGTATTTAATCCACATCTTGTACCTGTACCTGAACCTGTTTTCCCAACATCATATACACAAGCTAAATTAAGCTAAATGTCAAAAACATCCCATTACTACTAGCATAACCGCAACAAACCAAAGTAATGAAATGTAAAACCGCAATAATCAAAGTAAATTAAACTAAGGTAAATTACAAAAGATCCCATTAATCTAAACTAACTACAACAAACATCTCATTAAGCTAAATTAAGCTAAGTGTCAAACTGCAACAAAACTAAAGTAATTAATGATAAGGTACTTTAAACTACAATATGTACATCAAAAGTTATGTAAAATTAATACAAAAGAATTTAAACTACAAAAGAATGTAAACTAAGTCAAACTAGTAGAGCCCCCGGTGTGAGAAGGATCATCGGGCGGGCGTCGACGCTGCTCTGGAGTATGAAAATTGTCATCCCGCTCGTCAGTCCGCTCGTCACCCTGATGATATAATATAATGTAACTCATTAGTCCATATATATGATTCAGTTAAAGATAACTAAATGAAAATTAAATAACATGCAGAATATATATTTGTATTTAAAACGAAATATACCTGAGCAGTCAAGCGCTGACTCAACATCAGCCCAAACACGTCCTCGACTAAGGTAACCACTATCCGAACAATCTTGTCGCATATCGCGGCCCACTGCTCCGGAGGGATATCTATACTCTCGGCGGTGGCACCAGCTGCAACGTCCTGCGCAAGCTGATGAAGGCGAGAACGGCTGGGCGGGTCCTGATGATGGAACAGCGGATCGTTCTCAAACATCTCCGACACCGCAGCCATAACACGCTAGAACAAAGCATCATCTAAGTCAGCGCCCGTATGTGATGGTCCCACGGGGGCTCTCGGACGCAGACGTTGGCTAGAGCCTACAAAAATAAATATAACATGAATAATATTACAAGTTTACTTTATTCATAAACACAAAATAAACACAAATATTATATCTCCTGGCAGTGTATAGGCTGGTATCCTCGCTAACCCCAGCACTCGATACCGGCCGGTAGTACTAGTGGGAGTATCCTGAGACACGACCCAAAGAGCCGTCTCCTCGTCCTGAGATAAACTAATATCGGGAGGAGAGACGGTGGAATCTAATGTCTCAACATCGCCCCTAGCAGCCTGAAACTATGCTATACGCTAGCTGTGGAGCTTCTCAAACCGCTCCTGTAATTTGATATACAAGTGACTTATCTTGGTATCATCATATAAATTACATAATATTATCCTAAATAATATCTATTATAGTAAATGTATTACCCGTATAGCTAGTGCTGCTGGAGATATCGTCGATCCCGAAGTAGAGCCCTTCGGTGTATGGACTCTATCCCAGAACTCGATCACAGTAGGAGGTCGGCGCAAGCTACTCCACGTGGCCTAGATCATATACATTAAATAAGATCACCTTAATTTACTATATTTGCAATATAAGATTAAACTAAACTAAAAAGAAATACATACCGACTTAACCTCCTGAAACGACTGTGAGCCAGAAGTATGTACAACTCGCAGCTTGTCGCGATTCTTCTTCATCTTCTCCTACTTGGTCTTGAACGCGGCATCATCCCAGTACGCACACATCGCAGCCCATGTTGCACCTGATACTGCCGGCGACTGATGATCTCACAAAGTAGTCTCAGGCATTTCTTCTATCGCCCGGACTGCCCTCTGTCGCATCTCATACAACCAGCCGGCATAATTCTTCGAGATGTGTGCAATGATAACGGCGTCACCATCCGCCTCAGTGATGCCAGCCTCGTATCTATAGTATCTCTATCAAACAGACATAACATACGTATAATTTATTATTTGAACAATATGTAAATAACATGCATGGACCGTGATTTAATATATGTAAGTCGACTTATGTGAAAATCCCGCAACACTATCATCATGAAGCCGACATCGTAGTGCGCATAATGACTAAATCGCATGCAGCCAATAGGGAGATGCGCCAGGCAGATGGCATGTACGGTCGCCTTAGCGACAGGATCTGTAATACTAGAATATAAAATTTATTAAGAACATTTTAATTTATTAATCACATGATAATATCATTCTAATTGAACATAAGTGATATATTATAGTTGAAACCTACACAGACGAGCCGACATCAACTGGAACTGTGTCAGGCACTGCCGGTGGACGACCTAATCGACCGAGGTTAGGCCCTGGCGAATGCCGACGTCTAGCATCTGTATGTTGATATTTATAGTTATGACATTGTCCAAAAATAGTAAATGAATGTGTAATATAGTTATGAAAATAATGTTATTGAGCCAAAAAAGAAATCAACTCACTAGTATCTAAAGATGACCCTCCCTGGGAGCCGTCACCCAATCTGGAGCGGCCGCCACCACAGCCACCTCCACTGCTATGTCGAGGCATATATAGCTGTACTACTGAAATAACAGACATAGATACGATGAACGATCAAATGGCCATCTTATGTGTGGGAAATATATATATATATATATATATATATATATATATATATAATGATTGATTTTAGTTGGATAGTATTTACAAAACACCAATTAGTGAAGAAGTAGTACATCGTCAAACCCGTCAGAGTCAAAATCATTTTCATCCTCTAATTCTGTCTCTTCCTCTTCTGTATCAATATCTTCCTCAATATCATCTTCTACCATCACATACGAACTAAGAACCACATTTTCCTCCACTTCGTCAACATCGAGTACGTCAACGACATCAGCACCCAACACATTGTCATCATATACCACAACATGGCTGGGATTGCTAACTTGTTCTTGCAACGGGTCATCCATTCCAAACAAATTAGTACCATCAAATGGCCGACTCTTCGTTGTCACAACTGTAAATCAGGGGGTTCTATTATGAACGACATTAGGGGCGTAGTACACTTGAGTTGCTTGGCTGGCTAACACAAATACATCATCAGACTGTAAAATAGATTTTATATCTACTGTTACGATTAATTCTATTACGATTAACTTTAACACCCTTTTCAGTATCAAACTAGCGACACTTAAATGTAACGACCTTTTTAGCCCCTGGATAATTGAGCACAACCACTTCCTTTAATCTTCCATAGTAATTGGATTTAGAATCTCCATAACAACTTCCCAACACGACAACGCCGGAGTTGACTGATGTCAATTCATTCAAGTCATCAACCTTGAATATATACCCATTCACGATACAACCTGGAAATGAACTAACAAGTTTGTACGGGCCTAAAATGACATCTCTAAAATGATTATACGCGTTCTCTTTAAGTACCCTTCTCTTAAACCACTGGTGAAAATTTGCATTAGTGAATGCTTCCATCTGTGATTCTGTCAACCCCGGGTTAGAAGCATAAGCTTCCAATTCGAATGAACTGCGTACAATAATATGGCAATTAATTAATTTTTTTATTAAGGATAGATAAATCATTTTTAACTTGTAATAATATATACTTTATGTATGACGATACTTCAGGCAAATTTAAAAGCACGTATGTAGAGACAATCTTTAAATCTTTATCGATTAGGTAAGTCTTCGTCTCATGTCCAAATGGTTTAGTTGGATAAGTGAGTACAACCAACTTATCATCAGCACGACCAGACGGATCCCCGACCTCATTCCAACTTAGACGGTTATGCTTCGTTGCGACTACATTATCAAAGTACAACAAGCAAAAGTTGACAAGCTCTTCCTCCGTATAGTGTTCAGCAATAGAACCCTCTACGCGCGCTTTGTTTTTAACTTTCTGCTTTGATCGACGCATATACCTGTCACATGAAAGTATGTGATATATATTACCTGATAAGTTAAATAAAAAGATAACGAATATTGCACAATGTATGTGATATTACCTCTCAAATGGATACACCCCATAGATAATGCATCGGTCCTCGAAGCTTAAGTTCCTATGGCAGATGAATAGGCAAATGCTCCATGCTGTCAAAGAACCCCGGTGGTAAAATCATTTCGAGCTTGCACATTGTCAACACTATGTTTTTCTCCATCTGCTCCACATCACTATACCTTATAACAGTTGAGAAAATATCCCGAAAGAAATTTGAAAGTGCGGTAAAAGTATCATTAATATTCTTGGGTAACATCTCACGAAATGCAATTGGCATCAACTTCTGCATGAATACATGACAGTCATGACTTTTGAAGCTAGTAATTTTCAACTGCTCAACCTTAGTACAATGAGATATGTTAGAATCATATCCATCTGGGAGCTTCAATGCGCTAAGCCACTTACAAATATTTTTAACTTGTTGCTTGGTAAGAAAAAATGGAGCTTTTGGTTTTGTGTTGTTAGGTCGGAGCCACAATTCCCACCTAATATTCATTTCCTCCAAGTCTTTACGTGATTTATCATTGTCTTTTATTTTACCACTTGTATCTAGTACGGTGTAAAACAAGTTCTCAAATACATTCTTTTCTGTATACATAACATCTATACAATGACGAAGTGCTAGTGTGACCCAGTATGGCAACTCAAACCAAATTGGCGAGTGAGTCCAGTTATGACTTTTTCCCATATCATATAGCTTTCAACGTACCATGCTCCTTCCCAGGGGGTGGAAATGTTAGATCATTTAGCCAGCCCAATATGTCGATGCCCGATAAGCGACCAACAACCCCTTTCTTCTCTGTCTTTCTGTTGAATTGTGTAGAGATCTTTCTATAACTGTGCTCAGCAAGCAAGAATCTACGAGCAGTTCCAAAGAAACTAGTTTTCCGGACATGACGTAGTTGAGTGCCTTGCACATCCCCCATGCAGACTGGACATGACAACTTGCCATGAGTCGACCAACCACTAATCATCCCAAGTGTCGGAAAGTCAGTGATAGTCCACAACAAGACTGCCTTCATCACAAAATTCTGCCTGATAGATTTATCAAAAGTCTGAACACCTGTTTCCCACAGCATCTTAAGTTCATCGACTAACGGTCTGAGGTACACGTTAATGTCTTTTGTAGGACTCTTATCCCCCGGTATAAGTAAGGGCAAGAAAAGATACGGATCCCTCATGCACATTGACGGTGGAAGATTGTAAGCTACCATAATCACTGGCCAAACAGAATAAGGCTGACTAAAATTATTAAACGGAAAGAATCCATATGTAGCCATCTTAAGCCTGACATTCCTAACTTCTTCGGCAAATTGTGGAAAATTGGCATCAAAATTCTTCCATTCATCTCCATCTGCTGGGTGAGTCAGCTGACCAGGCACGACATCCCTTGTTCTATGCCAACTCATATGTTGAGCAGTGTACGTAAACATGAATAGCCGCTGCAACCTCGACGCAAGAGGAAAATATCGTAAAATCTTTTTGGGAACATGTTTCTCCTTCCATCCACGTTTTGTGATCTTGTACCTTGGCGAGTTATAGATATCACACTGCACCTTATCTTTGTCCTCCCTATAATATAACATGCAATCCTGCTCACAAGCATCGATCTTCTCATACCCAAGATTCAACCCCTTAACCATCTTCTTTACCTCATAGTAATTCGTAGGCAACGTATTATCCCTGGGTAAGAACTCGCTGAGAATATCAAGCAAATCATTGAATCCTCTCTCACTGCAGTCATGTTCATTCTTGAAATGTAAAAGCTTCGTAACTGCAGAAAGTCGGTGTGCTTGTCATTTCCAGGATATAATGGAACGCCCGATTCAGATAGCAACTTGTAGAAAGCAGCTGCTGAATCATTTGGCTTTTGCTGAGAACTGCTTGATGCATGCTCGTTTTCAGCCCAGTCAATATTGGTAGGGCCATACGTATCAACCAACATATGCACGACGGCATAGGTATCTACTTACGAATCCTCGTGATCCGAGTGTTCTACAGTACTATATGTCCGTTCTCTAAACTCAGCTGATTCCCCGTGATGAATCCATACCGAATACCCATCCACAAACCCACGGTTATATAAGTCAAATTTAAGTTCATCGACAGTCTTCCATATCATGTTCTTACACTTGGAACACGGACATCTCATCTTTCCGTTCGAATCATCATCATGTTCTATTGTTTTGTTCATAAAATTGGACACCCATTCATGATAAGAATCAACTAATCCCCTCCCATCAATTGGTATCCTACGGTACATCCAACTCCGGTCGGCTGACATCTTTAATTGAAGAAAATACCCAATTAGAATATATATGCATATATTTAGTTTACCTAGTATACATCTCCACTCTACATGGGTTAGGCTTCTATCTCGTTCCTGGATGCGTCTCCTCACTAGTGCCATTCACAAGGTGCGTGTTTATAATATTTTAAGAAAATTTCAGCATCACCTCCCCATGGTCTTCAAGTACACAAAATAGACCAAGACAACTTAGTCTAAGTATGCACTCGAAGAACATATGTAGAGACACCAGCTGAAAAATCCTAAAAAAGTTATAAACACGTACGCACCTTGTGAATTGGCACTGACCTAAGTGAGAGACATAACATCCAGTAACAGTCCCAAACTGGGGACTATTCGGCATTCACTCCTACTGAGTGAATGTCAAACGAGTTTCTAAGTTTCAAAATAAAAGCACATATATATATATATATATATATATATATATATATATATATATATATATATTTATGAGTGTATTGAAGAGCAAATGGAGAGTATCATTGAGTTTATTGAAAATTGTAAAAAATTAAGCAAATGCTACTTAGTTTATTAGTTGCAACTAATAGTACTCCAACCAGTTCCGCGGCAGTAATCGGACAAAAAAAGGGTCGTAGTTCCTGTTTGTATCCTATACTCTATTAATAAAGTTAACTGAATTACTGTGGACATTCCTCACTGTTCCACCATAACAGATGACAACATCCCGAAGGAGTTCCATTGAGCTATTGAACAAATTTCTAAGTTAAGCAACCCTCTAGATGAACGAACGATCACTTCTCTACTTTGAATGAATCATTGCCTGATATGGGTTCAATCCATGCCATAGAAAGCTTCTCACCACTCCAAATACCCATTTGAGGAATTTGGAGTGATGAGAAGCTGTCTATGTCCTGGATTGGACCCATACCAGGCAATGTTTCATTCCTAGTAGAGAAGTGATCGTTCGCTCATTTAGAGGGTTGCTTGACCTATAACTTTGTTCAACAACTTAATGGAACCCCTTCCGTATGTTGGCATCTGTTATGATGGAAAAGTGAGGAATGTCTTCAATAATTCAATTAACTTTATAATTCGAGTATAAGACACAATCAGAAACTATGACCCTTGTTTTTTAATTGCTGTCGAGGAACCGGTTGGAGTACTATTAGCTGCAACTGCTACGTCGAATCCTGCATACAAGGAAGAGTACATATATATGTAGGTAGAGTATTATCGAATTTATTGAAAATTGTGGCAAACTAAGAAAATACTACTTAGTTTATTTTGCCAATGATAAACTAAGTAAACGGTACTTAGTTTATTAGAATTGTTATTTGGAATCTATAGAGACTACTGTTCGATATTCACTCCTACTGCTTGTCAAACGAGTTTCTAATTAAGTTGTAAAGTATATTATTTTAATTCCACAACAACATTCTTATATATTCAGTCTCTTTAAATTGCATCCCAACTAAACAAATGTTACTTAGTTTATTATTTTGAGTTGATTTAATGTATTATTTTAATTTATTATAATTTATTTTATTTTTTTTAATTTATTTTATTTTTTATTATATAATATAATTTTTAAATTTTCTTATTAAATTAAATTAAACTACCTTATAACATTTATTAATTATTAAATTTAATTTAGTTTAATTTTAATTTAATTTATTTTATTTTTTTATTTTATTTTATTTTATTTTAATTTATTAATTATTTTAATTTAATTTATTTTTTTATTATATTATATTATCTCATTTTTAAACTTTATTTTATTTAATAAACTAAATTAAATGAAATTTATTGTTTTATTTATTTTATTTATTTGTTAATAATTTTTATTTTTAATTTAATCTATTTATATATTAAATTATATTTATTTCATTTATTAAACTTTATTTTATTTTATTCTGAATTATATATTAGTATATTAAATAGTGAATTTTTTTAATTAAGTTAATTAAAATAATTGATATTTGAAGTATAAATTATTTGTCGAAAACTAATTAAGTAAATGCTACTTAATTAGTGAATTTTAGTATTAGTAAATTAAGTAATAAATAGTTTAGAACAACAGATTTTGCATCTCAAGAATTTCGTCGAAAATATCAAGCATAAAATTACTTTACTGTTATTAACATACAACATATATACAATATTGAAATTGAAGAAATATACACTACAATTATATAAAAGAAAATAAAACCAAACAATAAAATAGATGCTATTGTACAGAAGCTGCAAATGACCAATTTCAGACCCAAATGACCAAAAACAGGATTCATATATCATTATAATACCAAAAACAGAATTCAAGGAAATATACATTATACATTATCAATCCAAAAACAAAATAAATTTAAACCAATTGCACATTATAATACCAAATTCATACACAAATTTCATACTTAAATTTCATACTACTAACATATATAATATATATATATATATACTCAATACCTGGACCGGCGACAGTGGGTCTAAGTGCGGCGGCAGTCTACGGTGACCGGTGGTAGTGGGTCGTGCCGACGGCAGTGAGTGCTGGGTGGGTCGGGGGTCTGGGGGAGAGGGGTGGGGGTACCGAGGGAAGGGGTTTGGGAGTGGGGGTACCTGAGGGTGGGTGGGTGGGGTGGGGTGGGGTACCGGACTACCAGGATGACGTAGGGGACGACGTCGACAGGGGGAAAGGGGTGGGGGTACCGGGGTAGGGTGGTGTCGTGCAGGGGGAACGACCGGCCTGGGGGAGTGGGGGTACCGGTGGGTGCAGGGTGGGGGACTGGTGGAGATCGAGGGGGTTGACCGGTGGAGATCGAGGGGGTTGGGACGGACGTATGAGAGAGAGAAAGAGATCAGTAGTCTAGAGAAATAGAGAGGGAAATGTAGAAATAGAGAGGGGAAATGAAAATGAGAAGACGCAGGGAAGGCGAAGGGTTTTTTTAGGTTTATTTTCGATGGAAGTCCGTCGAGGTTGTGTTGGTCGACGTTATGATAACATCGACGAATTATTCAGTCGAGGATGACACATATTCGGTCGCCTATATATTCGCGCTGGCGGGAAACCTCGCGCCAAGGAGAAGATCTTAAATTCGACTGATGTCAGTCGAGGATACATTAATTCCAACTGAATTAATGTCGACTAAGCATTTGGTCGGTCTTATATTAACATTGACTGAATATGTTTAGTCGACAATAATTTCGTCGGAAATAAAGCTTTTTTTTGAAGTGCAACCCCACCTATAAATAGATAGGAGGGGCCAGCCTTTTCAGTCATTCAATTCTCAAGCATTCAAGCATATTAGAGTTTTTTCAAGCCTTATTTCTTTATTAGTTTTTTAGTTAATTTTGTGAGAGAGAGTTTGAGCATTACTTTGGTTCGTAGAGTATATTTTTTGTAGTGCTGCTAAAGTATACAGTGTCATTGTATCCTGGGAGACAAGTGTTATCAACTCTAAGTACCATACGGAGGGCATAATTGTCTTAAGGACATAGTACCAAGTACTAGCCTTGACAAATCATTTACTGCGAGAGAAGTTAATATAAATATATATATATATATATATATATATATATATATATAATTTCCTTTAAGGTTCATAACATATATCAGTTCAGAAAATTTAAAGCTAATACTAGTCTTGATATATACTTTCATAAAGAGCTATTAAAGTCTATTTTTAGTAAATCTTTGTTCTATTGTTAATTCTTTTATTGGCTCAAAAATCACATAATATTGTATTAAAATTCTTTGTATTAAATTCTGAGTTCAAGCCTTGTTTGGCTTGGTCGATCCAGTAGTGGATAAGATCTGCTCAAAGGAAGCTTTTAAGGTTGCAGAGGTGCAAAGAACTCAGTGGTGAGAAAGGTTACAGAGGTGCAAGGCGGCAATGCTGTCTATTAGTTTGAAGCTACTTTGAACATGGAGTTCTTTTTATTGTATTTAATTGAATATTAATTTAATAAAAAGAATCTCCAATACCGGTTGGTATTGGACGTGGATTAAGCCATTAGAGGTTAAGGGCACCACATAAAAATCCTTGTGCTTGTGGTTTGTTAATTTTTGTGGTTTGGTTGTTTGAGTCTCATTTTACATCTAAACAGATTCACATAATAGTATAGTGCTGATAGATAAAATATACTAATCCAGACACTATCACCTGTCTGCATTATAATAAAAGTAAATTTACTCTAAAGCATACATTTTTACCTATTAGTATTAGGTCTGGATCTGGAAAATAAAAATTAGCCATTGTTAGTCACATTTTAATTTGAACACCTATTCACCCCCTCTAAATGTGCATATACACAAAATTACATAAATATCAATATGAAATCTTAGTTAGTCAAAATATATATACAGATGATGAAAAAGATGAAAATGAGAAAGAAGATAGAATGGGAGGGAATATGGGGTTGATTTATTAAATGTATATCTATGTCAGCTTTGATTTATGGTGGTAGAAATTATTTAAATATCAAATAATTATTTTTTGACATACACTCACCTATCATGGTCGACTCACAAAACTTGACGTTTTTAGGAGAAGATGGAATCTTTCTCATGAATTTATGGTTTGAAGTGGAAAAAATATTAATTAATTGTCAAAAATATAAAATTGTGAAAGTGCTATAAAGTTATAACATATATTTAAGGATGTCTAGATTATATTTAATTGTAATGATCTTTGGTATTATGAAACTCCCATGTTCATTAAGTTTTAAACTCGTGATTTTTAGTTTTGAAACTTTCAAGTCCATATATATATAAATTAGAGCATTGTAATAGAGAAGGGGAGATATAGAAAATATTATGAGAATACTCTCTTTTCTCTAATCATTTGTTCTTAATATTTAGTAATCTTTTATAACACGTTATCAGCACGAATGGCTTCTCACATTCGTCTTGAAGATAATCATATTTGATTTGAAGGAGAAGATATATTTATCTATTATATATATATATATATATATATATAGATACGTAAATTTTTTTAGTATAACATACTGAATGTTATTCTATTCATAACCTAATATTAGAATTTATTGTTCTTGTTTCTAGCATGCTAATGACTGTCATACTCATATGTAAGTCATCATCACACCACCCTCAAATTGTTTTGTTGTTATACTGTGTAATATATAACCTCAATTATTGTGCAGTGTTTATTTTTATAAAAGTGTATTGTAATTTTGCATTCCTTCCAATCTAAATAAATCAAAAGGGATCCGATAAAATACATGATGATTACATTTTTAGATATTTTCATATCTCAGCAGATAATAACTAGAAGATATAATCTTCAAAAAAGGTACTTTCTAGTTTTTGTGCTAAAACAATCTTTAAAAAAAATTGATATATTTCTAATGATTTTGATATATTTCCTTTTGGCATGCATGGAAGCATATTTGATATATTTTTAATGATTTTTGATATATTTCCTTTTGGCATGCATGGTAGCATATTTGATATATTTCTTATGATCTTTTGATAAATTTTTGTATGAAGTTACAATGACAAATATTCTTAGTAGTATTGGTTTGTTATTTTTAGTGGACAAATTTAGTTTCGTGTTTTACTGCATTTCTATAAATTGTTTTATTACAATTAAATCTGAATATATATATATATATATATAATTATTTAATTTGATGGGGGAATATGTTAAGTTATTTAATATTTAAATCTTATAAATTTGAATTTGTTGCCCTTGATTTATATCGATCAAGGATTATTTGTAATGGAATCTTGATGCTGAGATTCATATAAAGGCAAAGAACCTTGGAGATATAATTATAGTTGACAATCATGCATCCCTGCAGGATCATGCAAAATTATTGCTTTTTTTTTCGCTATCATCTCCATGAAAAATTAAAAATTGAGTACATTACAGTAAAAGACTAACTTGTCTTATGAAATGATTTAAAGGAAAGATTTTAAAGGCTCGTTATAATTGGTTGTACCTGAAGTTACAAGATTTGAAAAGTGTTGAGTGAAAAAAAACACTAATGAAGACATGTTAGAGAAAATATTTATTATATTTCATGCCTCGAATATGCTCCTGCAGCAGCAATATCGAGAGCGTAAGTTTACAAAATATTTCCTGAAGCGGTAATGGAAACTATGTTCCCAGAAGTGATATTATGTCTTCTAGTGGCTGTACAAAATAATGAGTTTTTGCTGAAAAACTAACAATCTCGCCCGACCGATTCTATTACATTCCCTGAAGTGAATGGAACCTCATTTGATAATCATATAGGAAATTATGATTGTGTTTGTGATAGTGGACGTGAAAGGAACAATCAATATAGAAAAAGGGAAATGTACTTGTCGTACTCCTAAACATTTGGTAGATTTGTACCAAGACTTCATAAAAGAAAAGAAAATAGAATTGAAATAAACTTTATTGTTCATAATGATCCTGAAGATCCCATGAATTATATTTTGATTTTTCAAATGGAGTGGATATAACTAATTTTGATATCTATGGTTTCCTTGATAATATGTTGATAAATATTCATACTAATTAATTGTTTTTATTTCATTATATTATGATATTATAATAAGTATTTTTATTATATGAAGTTAAATTTATGTTTTGCATATATGAAGTGGTATGGGCCAGAAGCTCATTAAACTTAATTAAAAGCTCTAGAAGAGCGATTATTCATCAAACATAATTGAAGACTCTTGAAGAGTGATTATTCATCAAACTTAACTAAAGTCTCTGGAAGAGCGATTAATTATAATGTTGTCAAAGGGCACAAAATTTTGTATTGATGATTCTTTATATTTTTCTGAGGCAAGCAAAAATTTGCTCAGCTTTAAGGATATATGTTATAATGGTTATCATATTGAAACAAACATTTTAGGCAGTAAAGTAATTTCTTTATAGTACTTCAATACTATCGGGCCAGTAGCTCATATTAGAAAAATTGTATATTTTCTTTCTAGGTTATATTATACTAAAATGAGAATAGTTGAAACAAATATTGTAATACACCAGAAGTGTTTGGATCCAAATATTTTTATGATTTGTCATGATCATATTGATCATCCAGGATCAATAATATTGCGTTGAATTATTGAAAACTCCCATAAACATCCCGTAAAGAACCAGAAGATTCCTTTACTTGTTGATTATATCAAAGTAAATTAATTATCAATATATGCTCGGGGTCATGCTATTCATAACCTCAATAAGTGATATTTTTAAGGTATATTTTGAGGATTATTATTTTAATGAAATAGTCTTCCTACCATTAGGGGGAGAAAAGCCATTGCCTGAAGCACGACGTTAGATCGTTGCCTGAAGCACGATGGGAGATTAATTGGAACGTTTCAACATTATTTAATCATGATTCTCATACAAATCAATATGAACTAGAAGTTCAAAGGATTATTCATTTACAATGAATTACAAATCAATTACTAGAATTATTCACCGATAATAAGAAAAGAGTGATATTTCACATTTTAGCTTCTAATACTCTAGCAGAGATTGAAGTCCCTGTAGGACAATTAGTTAATACAATCAGCAAATTGAATCAAAGTGAAACTTGAAACATGGAAGAATGATCGGTGTTAAATATAAAATTTCCCAGAAGAAGAAAGTACAAGAAAAATAAGTTGCAGTCTATAAAGCGGTTATACCCATGAAACCGGCTACAAATTTTATTGATCTATCCAAAACTTATGAACAAAAATCTCATTTAAATAAAACTCTTGAAGAGTTATCCCTTGAAGAGAATCAGGTACCTGAAAATAATGAGATCTCGATACATTATGTATATACAGGAGACGAATATATTGGATAGAAATAAAATTATTTTCGACAACATATTTTTATATAAAGTTGTTCTTGATATTACCAGAAGTAATGATCATGAATATGAACCACAAATTGTTGATGAATGTTCAACGTAAAAATGTTTTGGCCAATGTGGAAAGAGGCGATTCAAGCAGAATTAAATTCACTACGTAAACGTAAAGTTTTTGGACCTGTAGTCTGAACACCTATAGGTGTAATGCCTGTTAGATACAAATGGGTATTTGTACATAAACAAAATGAGAAAAATAAAATTATAAGGTACAAAGCGCGACTTGTAGCACAAGGTTTCTCGTAGAGACCTGGTATTAATTATGAAGAAACATATGCTCCTGTAATGGATGCAACTATATTCAGATTTTTAATTAGCTTGGTAGCAAAAGAAATTTTGGATATGCGATTAATGGATGTTGTTACATCATATCTATATGGATCATTAGATAATGATATGTACATGGAAATCTTTGAAGGATATAAAATGCCTGAAGCATATAATTCTACATCTCAAAGTATGTATTCTATTAAGCTACAAAGATCTTTATATAAGTTAAAGCAATCCAGATGCATATTGTGGTATAATCGTCTGAGTAGATATCTTTTAAAAGAAGGATTTGAGAATAATCCAATTTGTGCATGCATTTTTATCAAAAAGATCATAATATGAATTTGTTGTATTTATTCATGAAAGATCTTGCTCCAGAAGAGTCGACAAAAACAATAAATTTAAGATGAAAAATATTGGTAAGACAAATTTTTGTCTTGGTCTACAAATTGAACTATGGAATTCTTGTTCATCAATCAACATACATAGAAAAAGTCCTTAAGTAACTTTACATGGATAATGTTAATCCTTTAAGTACTCCAATGATATCTTGTTCACTTGATATCAAGAAAGATCCGTTTTGACCACAAGAAAATAATGAAGAAACTTTTGATCCTGAAGTACCATATCTTTGTACAATTGGTGCTTTGATATATATTACAAAATTTCTCATGACCTGATATAGCATTTGCAGTTAACTTACTAGCAATATGGATCAAAACCATAGTTAGTTGGATCTGCTGATCATGCAGAGATTATCACAATTTATGAAGTAAGTTGTGAATTTATTTGATTGAGATCAACAATTCTACATGTTTGTGTGAACTGTGGATTATCATCAATCATAAATAGTCCAACGATATTATATGAGGATAATTACATTTGTATCACTCAAATTAGAGGATGCTATATCATGGGTGATAGAACCAAGCATATTGCAAAAAAATTATTTTATACATATGAGCCCCAGAAGAATGGCAATATTGATATCAAGCATATATGATCATGTGATAATTTGGTTGATGGATTTATTAAGTCATTACCAACTATGATTTTGTAGAAGATGGTGCACAATATTGGCATGCTTCGACTTAATGATATTTTTACCATGACCAATGGAAATTTTATGTACTTATGAAGGGAAGTAAAAAGGATATATGCTGATTGTACTCTTTTTCCTTCGTTAAGGCTTTTTTCCTACTGGGTTTTCCTTTGCAAGGTTTTAATGAGGCAATCCTAAGGCACTAGAAGTTATTCAAGAATATTGTACTCTTTTCTTTAGCCAAAATTTTTTTTCCCACAGGGTGTTTCTTTGGTAAGGTTTTTAACGAGGCATATTTTTAGAAAATTGCTATAAAAGGACTCCATCCATTCTGTATGAAGACAATGTTGCATGTATAGCTCAATTAAAGGGAGGATACATCAAAGGAGATAGAAGAAAATATATCTCACCAAAATTCTTTTTCACACATGACCTTGATAAGTGTGGTGACATTGATGTTCAACAAATTCGATCAAAAGATAATCTAGCAGATTTGTTCAGCAAAGTATTACTAACTACAATGTTTGAAGGATTGCGTCGCAATATTGGAATGCGACAGCTGGAGGATTTAAGGATACATTCATAAGGGGGAGCTTATACGCACTGCACTCTTTTTCCCTTAACCAAGGTTTTTTCCCATTGGATTTTTCCTGATAAGGTTTTTAATGAGACAGCTTTCTATGCATATGGTTATACAATAGACACTCAAGGGGGAGTGTTATAAAATTATAACATATATTTATGGATGTCTAGATTATATTTAATTGTAATGATCTTTGGTATTATGAAACTCTCATGTTCATTAAGTTTTAAACTCATGATTTTTGAATTTTGAAACTTCCAAGTTCATATATCTATAAATTAGAGCATTGTAATAGAGAAGAGGAAACATAGAAAATATAATAAAAATACTCTCTTTTCTCTAATCATTTATTCTTAATTTTTAGTAATCTTTTATAACATTAAGTTGATTAATTTTTAGCGTATTTACCTTACCAGTTTTGGTCTTCTAATAATTATTTGCTTAGTAATTTAAAGTGAAAACATTTCATGTTTTGTGTAGTTTGTCTCAATTGTCCCAATAAGCATGTACCATTTATAGAAACATCTATTTTATTCTCATAACTATTCTAGAGGCTTATTGTTAAACCAACACATTTGATATGAGTAGAAAAATAGTATTCTGTCTATATTTTTTAATTGACATTATAAGAGAAAATATAAATATTTAAAAATATAACAAAAAATTTATTTAATTAAATTGAATATAAAATCTCAGTATTACCCTTGTAAAATTTATTAAAAAGATGAAAGAAAAAAAATTAAGTTTTTATTATAGTAATAATAAGGAAAACTAAATCATTAATATTTTCTAAACTATGCAAACTGCATTAAAAAGAAAAAAAGAAAATGTCACTATCTAAAAAGACAAAAAAAAAAAAAGGAATGTATATAGGGATCGAGTTAAGAGCATTAATAACAGTTTCCCTAATTAACTCTCTATCCTCAATTTTAAAGAATACATCAACAAATCATTATCAAACAGTTTTCTTATCTTTATTTGACTCTCTATTTTAATCCATATATAGGATTTTACTCCCCAGTGTGAGAGAATCAAAAGACATTATCTATATATACAAAATGACATTTTACACCCTCATTTAAGTGGACAACTCATCAATCATACACATATTCATATTTTTTTACTACTTCATTTTCAAATAATAAACTTAATATTGACTTTTAAAAAAAAAATTCAAACGTATTCAAATTTAAAATTGATATAAATTTATTTAATTTATGTCAATATAATTATAAATATTATAAAAGTAATATTAATTATAAATTTATTATTTTCAAATTTTAAATGAATCATATAAAATTTAAATTTAAAAATATCATAAATTAACTTTTTAAAAGTTAATATTGATCTTATGTACATTTACAATTACAATCCATTCAATACTCAATCCATAAATTATTTCAAATTTAAAATAAAATAAAAATTATTTTACAGTGGAATATAATTGATAAATTATACTCTCTTTTATAAATTATAAGATTATTATTAATTTAATGTTTTGATTGTTGGAACTTTTAAATTTTAAATTTTATTATTTAAGGAATAATATAAGGAACATGTTGGATATATAGTGAAAAAATTGAATCCCTATTTTGTAGAATGACCCAATAACACTGCAGAATAGAAATAAAGATAAAAAAACTATTGTAAATGCTTTTTGTATCCCCACCTCAAACTTAGACATTACAAAACCTTTTTTTCTTCTAACCAAAATTGGTCTTTGGACCTGGTACTAGCTGCTTGCCATAAAGATAATATTTTCTAAACTATGCAAACTGCATTAAAAAGACAAAAAGAAAATGTCACTATCTAAAAAGACAAAAAAAGGAATGTATATAGGGATCGAGTATTAGAGTATTAATAACAATTTTTCTAATTAATTCTCTATCCTCAATTTTAAAGAATACATCAACAAATCATTATTCAACAGTTTTTTTATTTTTATTTGACTCAGTATTTTAATCCCTATATAGGATTTTACTCCCCAGTGTGAGAGAATCAAAAGACATTATCTATATATACAAAATGACATTTTACACCCTCATTTAAGTGGACAAACTCATCAATCATACACATCTTCATATTTTTTTACTACATTTTCAAATTATAAACTTAATATTGACTTTTAAAAAAAAAATTCAAACGTATTCAAATTTAAAATTGATATAAATTTATTTAATTTTTGTCAATATAATTATAAATATTATAAAAGTACTATTAATTATAAATTTATTATTTTCAAAATTTAAATGAATCATATTAAATTTAAATTTAAAAAATATCATAAATTAACTTTTTAAAAGTTAATATTGATCTTATGTACATTTACAATTACAATCCATGCAATACTCAATCAATAAATTATTTAAAATTTAAAATAAAATAAAAATTATTTTACAGTGGAATATAATTGATAAATTATACTCTTTTATAAATTATAAGATTATTATTAATTTAATGTTTTGATTGTTGGAACTTTTAAATTTTAAATTTATTATTTAAGGAATAATATAAGAAACTTGTTGGGTACATAGTGAAAAAATTGAATCCTATTTTACAAAATGACCCAATAACACTACAAAATAAATATAAAGATAAAAAAATTATTATGAATGGTCTTAGTATCCCGACCTCAAACTTAGACCTTACACAACCATTTTTTTTTCTAACCAAAATTTCTCCTTGGACCTGGTACTAGCTGCTTGCCATAAAGATAATAACTGCAATAAAGATCATAGCATATATACAAGCACATGGAGTCAAACACCTTGGTCTCCTAAAAGCTTGAAACTAACAAATCTTTGGTCCCCTATATAATAATTATATAATTAGGCGCATAAATGAATCGAGTCGGACTGAGTATTATATAAGTTAGTCAAATTTGGTTCATAAAATTTATCAAGTCTGAAATAAAATTTGATTTAGACTTATTTAGATATCGAATCGAGCACAATCTCAAATCGAGTTCCGAGCAATTTGAACTTATATAGTCCAAGTCTTAATAGAAAATTATAATTTAAAAATGCTCGAGTAATTTATCAAATTTTAAAATTTGTTCATGATTGAATCGTTTATATTTTAAGTCGATAGTTGAAATCAACTTTTAGTTAAGCAAGTACGAATCATATCTAAACCGTTTGATTTATTTTATAGTCTTATATATAATCCATATATGGTACTGTTTATAAATTATAGCTGAAAGTCTGAAAATAAATACATACTACTACATATAGTAATTAATCTTGGTCCAAATTAATACTCTAGTCTAATGACTAGGACCCAACCTGACTATGTTCTGACCATGTCCCCATGTGACGGTAGACTAAGATTAAATATAGTATTTGTTCTTATTTTGCCTGGAGTGACATTCATCATCAATAATGTCGTTGATCTAATTGGGCTACCTGTTTTTTGTCTAATTGGGCTACCTGGAGTATTGAGTATAATCTACGAATGTAGTTAATTTGTGTACTATGTGAAATAAACCATAATTTAGTTATTGATTAGTCATAGTCCATCTTGACTATAGTGTTGTATTTATAAAGATCCAGAACGACCCTCCATTCACTTATTAAAATTTTAAGTTAGTTGTTAGGTACATATAGTGGTAGTAAAATTTAAAATTATAATTAATTCGTAGAATGTATGAACTCCAAACTATTGTCAAGCGCATTATAAGGCTGAATACACTGTACATGAACACTAATTTTCAATTAAGTCATTTAAATTTAGTCAATAAAATCGTTATTATTGAAAATTATCTAAAACATACTGTAAATTTTTCAAAACTTAAATAAAACTACACCAGTTATAAACTTTAGGATTTTATGCATGAATTTATAAAGCCAAAAGTAATGGTACCTTTTTCAAGAAGGGACGTGGTAATCAAGGAAAAAGAAATGTGTAAAAGTTAACAAGATTTTTCAAATAAATTATTTTAAATGAGCCCATCCATATATATCTATCTAATAAAATACAAATAATTTTGAATTTTTCGCTCATTTAATAAATCATCTGGGTCGTCCAAAGTTTGGGATAAATCCCACCGTTCATACATCTATCTAATAAAATACATCTATCTATTTAATAATCTAATAATAATTTAATAAAATACAAATGACTTTAAATTTCCCGCTCACTCAATAAATTATTTTGGTCGTTCAAAGTTTGAGATAAATAATATTGTCCATACAGTGCCGGAGGCACGGGACCCAACTAGTATATATATATAGAGAGAGAGAGAGAGAGAAAAGTTAATACAAAATTAATATAATACAAAAAAAATTAGAGTAATTTTGTTTTGAGACATTTAATGAGGAATATAGTATAGCATGTAAAGTGCGAGGGAGTAGTGTGTATATGCTATTGCTTCACACTTTTTTTGTGGGACCAGGGGTTGTTTCTATTTGCAAGTGCAGCCAAATTTATGAAACCAAACGGAAATTTCTAAGCATGCATTTTCAAGAGTTCTAAGCTTGAGAAAAATGAAACATGCAGCTGTATATATCTTAAAGATTTTTCTAACAAGAACTCAAAATGTTCAAATTGATAGAATCTAAAATGGAAGAAAGGACTAGAAACTGCTAAATCAACTGCTGTTCTAGCTAGCTAGAATGGCTGGTAATACTGCTTACTTTTTCAACTTTCATTCCAAAATCGAATCCTGATGCACAAGTTTCATTCCACAACACTTAAACATCTAGCTAATTTCATTACGGTTGTTCTCATTTTTAAGAACACCATTAACAAGAAACTGTTAACCACATACATTATATAATGGACCATAGACTTAACAGGTTAACTTTTTAAGTCAAGAAAGGATTTCAAATTAGAGTTTATAAGCCTATCATATTTCCAAAAATAGTCACGTCAAAAGGAGTAAACAGTTTTTCTCCCTTGAAAACCAAAATCCAACAGCTCCTTAAAAGGGTCAACATGCGGCGTGCACGAAGGAGGCTCTTCAAATAGGGACAAAGACAAAGTTTTATTAGCCAAGGCAATGTCAAACAAAATGACACCAGAATTTGGATCATAAACAACAATATCTCTCACCGGCAACCAAATAAACAACTCTTTGTCCGACAAACCCTCCAAGCCAAACAGCCCGCCGTAGCTGAGATTAGCTCTAACGACACTGTCAAAAAAAACCAATGACTCATATACGCAGGGCTTTTCTAAGTGGACTTGAAGAACCATGTTTTGATCAAGGGTGTAGGACTTTACGTTGTTCGGGAAGAGTCCGGCAGGCAAGCCATGGTGCCGGAGGAGGTCATGAATGTCGGAGGAGAGAGAGAGGATAGAGAAAGAGGAGAGAATTAGAGTTAATAGGAGATGAGAGTTGTAGTGAACGGCGGCCATTGCTATGTGTAGTATGTGGTGAGGGGAGCAGAAATTAGAGAGGAAGTTAATTAGGAGGGTTTATTATGCCGAGTGTGGGGGCCAGATATATAGGTCTTAAGACTTTTGAAGATGGTTTGCCAAAGTGTATTTCCTAAACTACCCTTTTCTTTATCACTACGTTTTTTTTTACATTACTTTTTCTTAGACAAAAATTGCCTTTGTTTGTTTTGTTTTGTTTTGTAATGTTTTGGTTAGTGTATTTTTGTTCGATTTTTATTTTGGTTATTGGATTTTTTTTTTTTTATAAAAATATTATTATATTCAAAAAAATATTATAAATTAGACATTACTTAATATTTCGTCCAAAAAATTAACGGAAGCACTGAATAGACTAACGTTTAACAGCTGTCATCTGGAGTACTTGAATATGTGGCAGGTGGGACCCTTTTACGTGGAGGGTTAATTGATATTTTTGTTATTGTACCAAGGATCTATTTTCATTTTAGACTGAATTTATTTTTTTAATTACAAAGTCGTTGCTATATATACTCAAAAAATATTACAAACTAATATCATTATTTATATAACATTCGTCCAAAAAATTGACATAAATACTAAAACATGGATCTCACGTAAGCAAAAAAGTTGATGTGTGAGTTAGTTATTAGTAATGTGGGACATTTTTTTATGTGTGACTTCATGTGTATTGTCACCGACAAAGAAGAAAAGAACCTGCAAATATTTATGGCCTAGACAAATTGCAGCAAAATTGTGCCCTAATTTTTTTTTTCTCTTTTCTGATTTCTGTAGCAATATTATGTATTAAATCATCAATAATTAACTCACGTACATGTCAATTAAGTAATGTTAAGTAATGACTAGTAATTTTTTTAGTATAGTAATATTTTTGTAACCAAAATGAAAATTGACCCCTAGTATAGTAATCAAAACATCAATTAACCATTCACATAACAAAGACTCGCCTGCTACATATATATACAAGTACCTCATATGACAACTGTTAAACGTGAACTTCCGTCAATTTTTTGGACGGAAGATTAAGATAACTATTTTATAACTTTTGTTTAGTATAGTAATATATTTGTAACAAAAAAAATTTAGTAACCAGAATGAAAATCAATCCCTAATACAGTACCTAAAGCATCAATTAACATGTTTTGTCCTTATAAAACCTATGTGATCTATGTGTATGTTTAGTTACTTAGCATTTAGAGTGTTTGTAAGTTCAAATTCACTTACAAATCTTATTCTTCTAGTAACAATTTATTTTAAACAAAGTTTATTAAAATCACAAATACATCGTTTGGGATTTAAACAACACATCAAAAATAATGTTTAAAGGTTCTTTGTCACTACTTTTTGGGTTTTTTTTACATTACTTTTTCTTTGACAAAAAAGTCTTCGTTTGTTTTGTTTCGTCCTTATAAAACCTATGGAAACTATATATATATATATATATACATATATATATATATATATATATATATATATACTAGTAATTGTCCGTGTCTGAAGGCACGGCGTAACAAAAAATTAGATTAAAATTTGAAAAATACTATATTACATAAAAACTATTTGTAACTTAAAATAATTTACTATTACTATTATTATTATTATTATTATTATTTGTTTGTGTTGAAGAAGAGAGGAGAGAGAAAGATTTTGTGTGTGAACATGAGAGAGAGTAGGGTGTAGGGGTGAATTTGATTTGGGCGGGAAGAAATATGAACCTTTAGATTAAGTTAGAAGAATTAAGTTAGAATGAATCTGAACCGTCCTTGTGCTTTGTCAAATGAAAATTCAAAATGAGTTCTGTTTATATATATATATATATATATATATATATATATATGGGGAGCGATCCATAGCATCTATATGCTATGGGATAAAAAGTGGCATATAGGCTCTAATCCACACGTTTTATTGATGAAGGGCTACGATCAAAAGTTACAACTACCCGTCCGCTAGTAATACTAGCGGACGTAATTAGTATAAAATCCGGACGCTTGTGCCCCTCCAATAGACCAAGACAGACAATATACTCGCCCAAAAGTACAGTAACTACACAATCCGCTAGTAATACTAGCGGACGGAATAGAGCAAAATATTTTATTCTTCTGTAGAAGTGGAGGACTTGAAAAAAGAGGACCAGGAAGAGGAAGTCTCTTCTGATAAAAGTACGTTGAATCATCTAGATACAAAAAAGCCTAAAGGTGAGAAACTTGATTTTCAGAAAGGAGACCGAGAGGAATCACATGTATCTACTGGGCAGGAAAGTGAGAAACTTGATGTTCAGAAAGAAGACCAAGTGGAAGCACCTAGAGATACCATTTTACTAAGTAACAGCACAGAAAATCCTTAAGCGGAGAATGAAACGGTACTTGGTAAGACAGTTGAGAGTGTGGGATTACAGTCTGAAAGCTCTGGAGGGATAAAGAAAAATCTGAAGGGAAATCTTAATGATGAAGAAGAGATGCCTACATGTGATGGCACTGAAGTCCCTGGCAAGGAAGCTAATGCGAGTTTATCAACTCATACCACAGATCTTGACCAAGAGAAGCCAGTATCTGCTTGGCCTGAGAAAGCAGTGGAACTGAAAAACTTTGTAAGGGGAAAAAGTGTAGCAGCAATCTGTAGTGCTCTGCGTCGCTTTGGGAAAAGTGATGATGGAGTGAACGTCCATAATGTAGAAGACAATGATTTTTATTCTTTGTTTTTTATCGTCCGCTAGTATTACTAGCGGACACTGTATATGCATTTCTCTTGACTAAGTGTTAAGGAGGCATAATCGTCTAGTTTTTTTGATTTAAACGTCCGCTAGTAATACTAGCGGACGATGTATACTCAACTCTAATTGTAGTCCTTCATCAATAAAATGTGTGGATTAGAGCTTATATGCCACTTTTTATCCCATAGCATATAGATGTTATGGATCGCTCCCCTATATATATATATATATATATATATATATATATATATATATATATATATATATATATATGTTTGGTTACTCAGCATTTGAAGTATTTATAAATTTAAATATATTTAAAAATTTTATTCATCTAATAATAATTTATTTCAAATAGAGATTATTAAACTCACAAATGTATCGTTTAGAATTTAAACGTATCAGTTCAAAAATAATGTTTGGAGGTTCAAACTTCAAACACTAATATCTCAAACGTTGCAAACAATAATAACTATACAGTCTCTATGAGTCCGGATCAGGTCCGGACTCTCGGATTTTAACAAAATCAGGACTTTTTTTTTAAAACAACTAAAAAAAATTATGGAACTTGAATTTTTACATAATACAGTGTTTTGGGTGTGATTTGGATACGTATAACAAAATATATCTGTACAGTCTGGGCAAACTGTGCATACATTGGTTGGTGTAGGTATTAAAAACACAACCAAAATACTGTTTTATGAAGAAAAAAAATTAGTTCCATAATTTTATTTTATTTTTAGTTGTTCTACCAAAAAAAAAAAAATAGGGTCTGGATTTTGGTCCGGACCTGATCCGTGTTCCAGTCTCTATATGGGTAACTAACTTATGGTAAGTGCGACACCAGCTTACTAGATATATAATTAATAAAAGATTCATGTCATTAATCTTTTTACTTCTTTTTTTTTACAATATTGTTAGATGGCATAAAATGATATTTATTGCCAATATTTTTAGAAATAAAAATTACATTTATTACAACTTTATATTCAACTACAAGGGTTCTTTACTTCTTTATTACTCTTTCCTTTCTTTAATATAAGTCATTTTAAAGAAATATTTTTGTTCTTTAATATAAGTCGTTTGAGAATTTCAAGTAAATATTAATTGTTTAATTTTTAATATTACCCTAAATATTAAATATAATTTTGGTTCTTTCATTATTTTTTGTCTAATAAATAACAATCTCTTCTTTCAATACAAATATAATATAGACAATTAATATTATATAATTATTTTTTTAATATTTATATACAATTCTAAAATAATTTATATTAAGGAACAGAGGGAATAATTTTTATGTTGCCCCAAGAGGTGTGCTTGTATTAGATGAGATTGTTAAATTACGTGGCAAACGGCGTTAAGAGCGAGGAAGGGTAAGATAGTAAAATAGGAGAATTGCATAGATTGGTTGTAAGAAGTTGGTACAGACAGAAGAATAATCGTGTCATAGATCGGAAGTACTCCAGAAACTGAAAATGATGATGATGAATAAGAAACCTGTCGTCTTCTTTTTGCTTTTGCGAATCCTAGACGGAGACTACGAGGTTCTTTTTTTTACTATTTAAAATTATTTCATTTTTTTCATTTATTATTACTTGGGTTATATGTATATACACAGCTGTGTATTATACAGTAGGCCTATGGCGATAGATTTTTTGGGCTATAGCGACGGTAAACTGTGGCTATAGCCCAGAATAACTATGACGACGGGTAAAACCGTCGCTGTAGCCCAAAAAACCGTCGACATAGCCTACTGTGTAATACACAGCTGTGTACATATATTTTTCCCTTATTACTTACTAAACTTAAGGGTGTACATAAATCGAGTCAGAACGATTATTGAATTATTAATATTTGGTTCACAAGATTTATTGAGTATAAAATAAAATTTGATTGAGGCTCGTTTAGTTATCGAGTTAAGAGTTGAGCACGATCTCTAATTGAGCACGACCAGTTTGAATTTTTCGAACGAATATGATCCGAGTATCAATAAAAAATTATAATTTGAGGAGATTCAAGTAATTTATCGAGCTTTAAAATTTGATCATATTTAACTTATTTATATTTTGAGTCGAGCTCGAATTGAACTTTTAATCCAACAAATACGAATCGAGCCCGAGCTGTTTGTTATTTTTACAGCCTTAACTAAACTTTACCTTTTAATTATTTATTTCATGTATTTTATCCATACTCACTTCACTTACTTTCTCTCTCTATTGTTTATTAATTGACGTTTTAAAAAATTAAAAATTAAAAATATATTTATTGTTTTATTAGATTATTTTAAATCTCAATATTACTCTTTAAAATTCATTAGAAAAAATAAAAATAAATAAATAAATATTAAAAGTAAAAATAATATAGTAAACTAAGTTATTAATATTTTTTTAAAATCTATAAATAACAAATAAAAAAATAAATTTCACTGAAAAGACAAATAAAAATAAATAGAGAGAGTACTCAATACACTAGTTTTCATAATAATTAAAATTATGAAAAATTCATTACTCCTTCTGTTAACGCCAAGTTTCGTCAACGCGTCCAATCACAGAATTCACGCGCTAGAACCTGCACAGTAACAGATCACACAGAAGCTTGACGGCTTGTGCCGCCGGGGGATAGCTCCGGCGTGAGAATGAGTACAGGCCGTTACAAGAGTAAACAATGGAGGCTAAGTGTTTAATGCTCAAAAGTAGGTATTACCTCATAATGTTAACCTAGGCCTTGTATTTATAGAGCTCACCACCTTAGAATCCTTCTCCCAGTCGGATTAGGACTCCTAGTGCATGGTAGTTACCATAACTTGGGTCCAACACAATCTCCTTAAAAGGTGCAAGTAGAATCCAATCTTACCACTACCTTTGGAGTTACCGTATTATACATATGAATAAATGCCCAGACTCTGCGCGCAGGAGAGCCCACTGCGCAGGCCCAAACGGTCCTATTATCTGGTCTGGGCTTCGGCCCAAAGGACTCGAAGACCCGACCCCCCATCATCACAAGACTGGGTTCGGCCCTGACCCCGAAGGACTCATATGCCGACCCGAACACCTCCAACACCTTCATGGGCTTCAACCTATTGGTCTTTCAAACCCTTCTGCCAGAATGCCTTCGGCCCAAATGAAGGTCGGTAAAACGATCCCGAACATTACCCCCCAGTCTCTGGTTATAACATATTTATGACTAGAGACTTGAAAGGTCACGACAGCTAATTATGAGACATCTAGGAAAGTCCAACGGTCTGCTATAGATATTTGAAACGTTGCACGCCTTTTAACGCCTGGACCCACCTTAGATATTTATTAGCCGCCCTGGGTTTCCGCGCCGTACCACTTATAAAAACCCCACGTCCCCTCCATTATCACCTTTACTGACTCCTCTTCCTCAAATCCTTTGATTTTAAATTTTTCGGCAAGGCGATTTCCGGCGAGATATCGCTCCTCCGTATTCACCATTTTCCTTTATTCATTTAGCGTTTGAGTGCTAGTTTTGTTTATTTCCGTCTTCTAGACTTATCATTTCCACCATTTCGCACAAAAAATGGCCGATTCCAGCATCATCCCCATTTCTGAGCCTACCACCGTCACCGCCGGCGATGCCGGATGCCTCCACTGACACCACTCCTCTGATCCATCCTAATTCAGGGGATGCTGAATTTAAGATTCGAGATGCCTACCGCTCCTCTGAAGAGTTCTCTCACCTCCATACTCGCTCCACCCTCACACCATCCCAAATCTCCGACATCCGAACTCTCTTCAAGATTCCTGAAGAATATCAACTCAGGATCCCTCGGGCGGGAGAGAAGATGTTCTGGAGGCCCGAGGGTGAATGGGTGGCCGTTCCCCTATACGTCTTGAAGTACGGGGTTCGATTCCCACTGCATGACTTCATCTCTTCCTTTCTGAACTTTGTGGGGATCGGGTTCGTACAACTCGTGCCGAACTCATATATCCAGCTGATTTCTTTTATCGCCGTCTGTCAAGAGGTGGGCCTCACTCCCGGGCTCGACCTCTTCTTTGCTCTGTTTACCCTTGGAGGGTCGAAAGAGCCAGGGCTTCGGCAACTCACCAAACGCCCCAATCGCACCGTCCCGATCAAGACCCCTTCCAGCAATAAGGGATGACATGAACAGTAGTTCTATGCCAAAGGGTCCGACCTCCAAACACGGCTGTGAGTGTCTTCTTCTCTTTTTTTTTATTTTCTCTCCTTTTTTGTTAAGTATCACATGCCCTAACTCCTTTTTCTTCGTGCAGTGACCATTTTCAAGCCCGAGGGTGTCGCCGATTCCTTCGTCCCAGCTACCATTACTTCGGGGTTCATCCGACCACCCGTGACCGACGAAGCTGTTGAGGAGGATACGGTCCCGATCAATGAGCTGTCACTAGGGTCCACGTCGGGGCCCGAGCCCCCAAAGACACAAAAAGGGGAGCTGAAGATGAGCCGCACGGAGAAGGCGGCTTTAATGAAGAAATCCAAGAAGCCCTCCAAACCGGCCATCAAGGCGCCTATAAAAGTTCATCCACCCCCCGCGCCGAAGCCGTCTCTACCACCACCTCCTCCGACACTCGAGGTCATCGAGGATTCGGGGGAAGCTGAAGATGTTCCTCCCGAACCTCGACCAAAGAGGCCTCGAGTGTCGGAGGATTTCGATCGTCCGGCCGGTCCGATGATGGCGACTGGTCCGGAACAAGTTGTAACTCCTTCCTCCGGGCCCAGCTCCTCCCAAGGGTCGCTGACCACCTGCTGGCTCAAGAGCCCGTCGGATGTCTTCCCTTTCACCCTCTTCGATCACTTCAAGCTTCCCGGTGACGATGAACGGTTCAAAGGGTATTCATCGGACCAATTCTTGGTGGCCTACATTCGAGCTCAGACTCAGGTAATTCTTTTCTTTGTTGATCTAATCACTGCTAGTAATTGTAATTCTTATTTCTCGTATTGATGAACATGCTTGTTGTAGGCCAACGCCATCCTAGCCAGAGCCATCCCCCCCTTGCCAGGTCTACAAAGAAAGAGATTCAGCTGGGGACGGAGGTTGAGCTGCTTGAGGCTGACGTTTCGGGGCTGCAGTCCGAGCTGAAGAAGGAGCAGGAGGCCCTCGTAGAAACACAAATCCGGGCGGTCCTAGCCGAGGAGAGGGTCAAGGAGTTGGAGCAGGAGAAGGGTTCGCTTCTGGCCGAAAAGGATCAGATGCTTCAAAAGATCAAGGATCGGGAGAATGCTATCGACCAAATTACCGACAAATACTCTGAGATGAACAGCAAGATGATGTTCCTGATTAAGGAGAACAACACCTTGACTGCTACTGTCGATACATTTTCTGAGAAAGTCGTCGAGGCCCGACAGCAAGCCATTGCCGAATATGAAGAATCTGACGCCCTGAACGATAAGGTCCTAGCCCAATTTGGGGAAGGATATGAAACTTATTGGGAGAAGCCTAAGGCGAAACTGACGGCTGCCGGGCTCGACGCCTCCCTCCTTGATTCTTCTGATGATGAGTCCGAAGCCGAAGACAATCCTCCTTCAGAATAAATATATATTCACTTTTGTTTTTTTTTTTTTTGTACTATTGCCCGACTCGTAAGCGATCGGGTTGTAAAAAAATTTTATAAGTATAAATGAAATATACTTTTTGGTCCATGAATGTTTGTTATCAGTTGTACTTAGAACTAATCGCGATCATCCAAACTTCCCGACCGGATTGCACTTATAGTTTATCTGATGTGTCCGACAGTTATTCCCGGGACTTATCTCGATCAGGGGTATCCTTTCGAACCTCTTGATCGGGTAGTACCCGAAATCTGTATGTTAAGAATATATTGAGCTCTCGGTCAGTTATGCTCGGGACTTATCCTGGTCAGTGGTGTCTTTCTGAACCTCTTGAACGGATAGTACCCGAAGCGTGTCCGTTCGAGTAGCAATAAAAACGCAATAATGTCGATGACGTTAAACATTTAACAAAAACCTTTGTTTATATCCTTCAAATTGAATCGGTTACATAGATAAAAGTAAGAATAACACAACTATTACTGGTAAAATTTTCTAAGTCTTCCAGCATGCCATGTATTCTTTACCTCCGAACCGTTCATTGCTCGAAGCCGATATGTTCCAGGCTTCGGCACTCCAATCACTTCATAAGGACCCTCTCAGTTAGGCATTAACTCGCCGGTGTTCTGGGGGGTTGAAGCCTCCGACTCCCGGAGGACTAGATCTCCTACTGCAAACCTCCTAGACTTCACCTTCTGATTATAGTGTCTGGCGGTTCGTTGTTGATAAATTGCCAACCTCATCATAGCCGAATCCCGAACTTCATCCAGTAGATCCAGATTTAATCTCAAGCCATCGTCATTGTATAATTCTTTGTATTGGCTGACCCGAAGGGTGGGTGATCCGATCTCGACAGGAATTAGAGCATCGGTCCCATATGCCAGTCTGAATGGAGAATCCCCCGTTGTAGTTCGTGGGGTAGTTCGGTACGACCATAAAACAGATAATAGCTCTTCGGGCCATCGACCTTTTAATTCATCCAACCTCCGCTTTATCCCATTGAGAAGGGTTCGATTGGTTACTTCCACTTGACCGTTTGACTGGGGGTGGGCAACCGAAGTTTTTCGGTGTTGGATGCCTAACTCCTCTAGAAAGCCTTCGAATTTTGACCCGACGAACTGTCTGCCGTTGTCTGAGACTATTGCTATCGGGATGCCGAACCGGTAGACTATTCCTTCTTTAACAAACTTTAAACACTCCCGTTCAGTTATCTTTTGTAATGGCTTGGCCTCGACCCACTTCGTCATGTAATCGATGGCCACGATCACAAAACTGACCTGTCCCTTAGCTTTTGGTAGGGGGCCTAGGATGTCAATCCCCCATACAGCAAAGGGAATTAGAGATAGGATCGAGTACAACTCTTCGGGAGGTTGATGTGGAACGTTGCTGTTCAGCTGACACTTGGGGCATCTCCTGACAAATTCCTTGGCCTCTTTATAGATAGTTGGCCAGTAATACCCTTGCCTCAAAATCTTATGTGCCAGTGATTTTGCTCCCATGTGATCCCCACAGATCCCTTCGTGCACCTCTCGAAGTGTGTAGTCTGCCTCTGAGGGAGTCAAGCATTTGAGCAGTGGAGAGCTAAAGGCTCTTCGGTAAAGATCTCCATCAATGAGGACGAAGTTCGAGCTTCGATGTTTGACTTTCCTGGCTAGAATTCGGTCCGAGGGTAGGGTCCCGTCGGCCAAATATGAAATATAAGGAGTGAGCCAGCAATCGAGTCGATCCAAAGTTAGGATTTCTGTCTTCGGGACACTGGGTTTTTCCAGAACCTCTAAATATACTGACCCATCAAAAGAGTTTGCTTAAGTAGTTGCCAATCTGGCAAGGGCATCTGCTATGGTATTGTCTGATCGATCCACCCCCAAACATTTGTGGGATGCAAAGTATGTGAGCTTATCTTTTAACTCGGCCAGGTATTTGGTCATCCTTGCCCCCCGAGCTTCGTACTCTCCCGATAGCTGTTTGACCACCAACTGTGAGTCGCTGTAGATGATCAACTTCTGTACTTTTAGGCTTCGGGCCAATCGTATCCCTGCTAAAATAGCCTCGTATTCTGCTTCGTTGTTCGTGGCCTTGAAGCCGAACCGAATGGCTTGTTGGACCTTGAACCCTTCTGGACTTGTCAGAATGACCCCTGCTCCGCTGACGTCTGAAGTTGACGATCCGTCTACGTATAAGGTCCATGCGGTCTGGTCCGGTTGTGCCTCGGCCACTGCATTCATCTCTGGCTCTGTGAAAGAGCATTCTATTACAAAATCTGCCAGTGCTTGCCCTTTGATTGCCGTTCGGGGGTGATACTCTATAGCGAACTGTGTTAATTCCATCGCCCATGCGGCCAACCGACCTGACACCTCGGGTTTATGCAGTATTTTTTTCAAAGGCTGATTCGTGTAGACCACTACCATTCGACCCTAGAAATAGTGCCTAAGTTTCCTGCTAGCAATTATGAGGGCGTAGGCGAACTTTTCCAGGTTCGGGTATCTCATCTCTGCGTCCCTGAGAACATGGCTGACGTAATACACCGGAAACTGCTTGCCTCCCTTATCCCTCACCAGTGCCGCCCCTACTGCCATCGGGCTGGCAGCCAAGTATAAGTATAAAGGTTCAGAGGCAACCGGTTTCATCAGCAACGGTGCCGAACCCAAATACCTTTTGATCTCTTGGAACGCGTCTTCGCATTCTGAAGTCCACTGGAAGCTTTTGACATTTTTCGGACCCTTGAGAGTGTCGAAAAAGGGTAGACACCTTTCTGCTGATTTTTACATGAATCCCCGAAGGGCTGCGATTCGGCCCGTCAGCCTCTGGACATCCTTGTACGTCTTCGGAGATTTCATGTCTAAGAGAGCCGAAATTTTTTCGGGATTGGCCTCGATTCCCCTTTTACTGACCAGATATCCCAGGAATTTCCCTGAACCCAATCCGAAGGTACACTTGGTCGGGTTCAGCCTCAGATTGTGTTGCCTTACCATCTCGAAGCAGTCAGCCAAATCCTCCAGATGATCTCGGGCTGACATGCTTTTGACGATCATGTCATCTACGTACACTTCCATACTCCTTCCCAGCTGTTTTCTGAATACGAAGTTCATCATACGTTGGTAGGTTGCCCCTGCGTTCAGTAGTCCGAAGGTCATTTTCCGATACGTGTATATTGCCCGATGAGTGATGAAGCTAGTCTTCGGGATATCCTCCTTATGCATCGAGATTTGGTGATATCCCGAGAAAGCGTCCATAAAACTTAGCATCCCATACCCTGAAGTGGCATCAATCAGCTGGTCTATGTTGGGTAAGGGATAGAAGTCTTTAGGGCATGCCTTGTTCAGGTCAGTGTAGTCGATGCACATCCTCCATTTCCCATTTTGCTTCTGAACCAATACCACATTCGCCAGCCATTCGGGATAGTCGATCTTGAAGATGAACCCTGCCTCTAGCAACTTGGCAACCTCGTCGTCTATGATGCTCTGTCTTTCCGGGGCAAAGATCCTTCTTTTCTGTATCACTGGTTTTTTTTTAGGATCGGCATGAAGCCTATGCAGTGCTATTGATCTGCTTACCCCGGGCATGTCACTGGGTTCCCAAGCGAAGATGTCGGCGTATACCCTGAGTAATTCCACCAGACCTGTTCGCAGCTGTTCGGTTAACCCGACCCCAATCTTGATCAGTTTGTCTGGATTCCCTGGTATTAATTCTACATCCTCCGTTTCTTCGGCTGGTAGAGCCATGGGTTCTGTGCTTCCCTCCGTGAATGGCTCTAACTCAATGGTCATCGCCTGTTTATGTTTACTGACCCCGATTCCTGAAGATATTAAAGTGTTCCAATAACACCTTCGGGCGATATCAAGATCTCCTTTTGCCTCCCCTATCCCGTTCGGTGTCGGAAACTTTAGCTTGAAGTGGGGTATAGATGTTACTGCCTGTAATGCTGCTAGAGTAGGCCTCCCCAGGATGGCGTTGTAAGCCGAATCCACTTGTACCATAAAGAATTTTATCATGATTTCTGTCTGCTGTGGGGCCGTGCCAAACTGGACTGGCAGTTCTATCGTGCCCGACACGTGAACCGGGTCTCCACTGAAGCCGTATAGGGGGCCTTCGCCCCCCAATTCCATCTTCTTTCCTCCCAAATCCATCCTCTGGTAGGCATGCGTATAGAGTATGTCGACTGAGGACCCGTTATCGATCATCATTCGCTTCATGTCAACCGCCCCGACCTGAGCTGTTATGACCAGAGCTCCGTCATGCGGTTCAATGTGATCGGTAGGGTAATCTTCGTCTGAAAAGGAGATAGTCGTGCCTGAGTATGGCCTGTCCTTCCTGGGCGAGGAGCCGGCTAATGATAGTACTGCTTCGAGATGTCCACTCTTTTTTCGATCGGTTACACGTCCTACCGACCCGCCCGATATCACATCGATAACTCCTCGGGGCTGGGCGTTCGGTTGCGGCTGCGCTTCCCTGGGGGGGTTCTCTGACGTTCTCTTGGGGAGCCTCCGATCCTTCTCTGCCGACTACGTATCGCACCAGCTGTCCATTCTGCACGTTCTTTTCTATCAGATCTTTCAAGTTGACGCATTTTTCCGTTGTGTGCCCTCGACTCTGGTGGTACGCACAGTACTTGTCCCGACCTCTTTTCCCCGGTTTGGTGACTGTTTGGCATGGTTCGAAAAAGGGCTTGTTCTGTATCTCCTCCAGTATCTTGGCCCGGTCTGTGGTGAGTGCAGTGTACACTTTGTTGACATTTTTGTTTGGGAAGGGCGGCCTTCCACTGCCCGACCCTCCTCCACTATAATTCCTCTTACTATAGCTGTCCGACCTACCCTGGGTGTCGGGCTTCTGATAATTCTGTTTGTCCCGATCTCTGGATTTGTCGTATGATTGGGACTGTGGTTTGAAGTTCCCCATCGCTTCCTCAACTGCTATATGACCCTCGGCCCTGTGGAATGCCTCCGTTAAATCTGTCGGAGGGTTGATCACCAGATCTTTCATCAATTTTTTGGATTTCCCGATGTCTAGCCCGGTGGTGAAGAATCCCAAGGCCTGTGGGGAGTTCAACTCTGCCACTGACCCCACAGCTTCTCGGAACCTTTTAACATACTGCCACAGGCTCTCATCTGGTCTCTACCTGACCTGCATGAGGGATGCTGTGATCTTTCCCCATCTCTTGTTACTCCCGAACCGAGCATGAAACTTTTCTCGAAGGTCCCCCCACGAGCTTATTGACCCTGATGCCAGGGTTCCCATCCATTCTCGGGCACTCTTCTTCAGGGTGGTGGCGAACATGTGACACTTGGCCGCATCAGAATGGCCGTAGTATGTCATTAACCTATCATACCCATCGGAGTGGTCATAAGGATCTCCCAGCCCGTCGTAAGTCTCCATTGGGGGCATCTTCCTTTTTGGGTCGGCGATCTCCCGATTAATTTCCGCAGAAAAGGGGGACCTTATACAGGTCGAAGGTTCCCCCGTCGAGCTTTTTGCCAATAGAAGTTTTTCCAGCTCAGCCACCCTTCGGGCGAGGGGGTCGGACTGTGACACCCCCAAAATAGGTATACATCACCCATTCTGAGTTGTCAATACACGGTTCAGAAACAACTACAACTTTATTATTACAACATGTAAATTATGAGTTTAAATACGGATATTGCCATCTAGACAATATCCACATACAAATAAATCCCCATCACAATTATTGATACATTATTTTACAAAAATGGTGAGGACTACTAAACAACTCTCCCTAGAACCTTCATTCCATACCCCGACTCGTACTCGCTATATTCCCGCCTCCTGAGAAGAAAAATGGAACAAAACGGAAAAAGGGTGAGCTCAACTAGCCCAGTAAAGAATATTATGACTAAGATAATATACAACAAATTATCGTTAGTCTTCAACAGGGAAAAAATATGATAGAATACAATAGACAACAAATGTTAAATCAATATTCGCAGCGGAAAATATTAATTCATAGAAGAGTTATGTAGAGAATGAAATCTACTAATGTCTATGAATTTAATAGTCCATCAACAGTATTTTTATCCCTGTAACATCAATCAATGCACCTCTTGAATCATATATTCATCCTTGCACTACAGGCCAAGGATATTCATCAGTTGGTCATGTTCATCTAAACAACTGTTCATCTTTGCACTACAGGCCAAAGATATTCATAACAAAATCAACCATCTTTGCACTACAGGCCAAAGATATTCAGTAACACCATCATTTAGGACTGAGGATGATGAAAAATATTTTTAAAGAAACGAATCCAGTGAAACAAAATGACAAGAATTAAGGATTAAGGATTCGTACTTTGTTTTATCCACGTCCAAAAATACCTCAAAAATAATCATAGTGGTGTAAAATTCAAGAATGATCAAAACATGGATACAATCAAAGCTAGTATCCGAAATAGATATTTTAGACGAAAAGAAGAAATTTCATTTTTCGGTGAATAGTGCCGTATTCGTGAGTAGTATCGTATACGTGAATAGTGTCGTATACGTGAATAATAACTCCGACACCGAAAGATAGTAATTTCACAAAAAAACATCTTCACGCTTCGTGAATAGTACTCATGAATAGTAACTCGTGAATAGTAACTCATGAATAGTAACTCGTGAATAGTAACTCATGAATAGTAACTCATGAATAGTAACCCCGACATGAAAAAGTTCCAAATTTGATAAAAAGTTTCAACCAATATTTCAGCATAATGATATTGAATAAATAATATCATTTTAGAAGAAAATAACATCCCTTACCTCGGAAAGACAGCACTTCTAGTTAAAACACCGGATATAGGCTATGACTTGAACTTTCACCGTATAGCAATACTCAAAGTATACTCAAAATACTCACAAGAATACGCTCGATAATATAGAGAGAGAAAACTTCAGTTTCTGGTGTGATTTTCAATTCTAACCTAAGCACCTATTTATAGGAAATTGCTTAGAACACCAAAGTAGAAAATTTATATAATAATAATATATATATATATAAATTTTCTACGCATTCTTAGAATCTGCAAATTTGAATACAAACCACATGCTCCCTTCTAGAAGAAGTACAAAAAACGTTTTTATTAATAAAAATATTTTAAACTTCCAAAAATCAATTATTTCGGAGCTCCGGAACTTCAATAATTCACAATAAATAGCCCTTTTGCCAGAAAATTCGAATCTCGCGAGTTTTTATAAGAAATTCAATTCTGTACAACTTTGCAGAAGGAAGTTTTTCTAAATTTCAAACAGAAATTGACCAAAAATCACAAACGGGCTATTTTACAGGCTATAATCAAATTTCAGTCAATAAATGGGGTCCACCGACATGTTTAACATGTTTTAAATATTTTTGGTAACAAAAATACTCCTCCTCCACATATACTCATATATCCCACATTCATCGTAAAAATATCATCATTATTATATTATTAAAATATAATAATATATTTAAATGAATTATTTTATCATAAAAAGATAAAATATTAATTTTCAACAATTGTCACATTAAAAACTTTCTCCATCTATATCCACATAAAATCAATATTTTCCTCATCATATAAATCAATAATTTAATTATTCACAAATAATATTACAGAATCACAATACTGACAACCAGGCCGTTCCCAGGAAAGAGGGGGCTTTCCAATAAGAATTTCTTCTTACTGGCGCGCAATTAGGTGACCAAACCTTTCCTTAGACAGAACTTTCTAGACATTGCCAATAGTGTTATCAAATAATATTATTCAGATAATATGAATTATTGCTTTGATAATGAAAAATACTGTGTAATGACAATTATTGAAACAACAGCAATATAAAAATATCAACGCAACAGTTATTGAACCAATATAATAAAGTACTGAACAATAATTACTGTAACCATTATTGAGTAGTGCCTTCTTACGTAAGAGTCAATAATTAGTGAAATACCGTGTACTACTGTGTTTTAACCACCGAGTATTTTAACAGTATTAACGGTAACATCTACGCCGTTATTTTTAAACTAACTTATATTTGTCGTTTTCTTCCTCCAATCGCTTTCCGTTATGGGGCCCACACATGGCTGCGCCGTCGTACGAATATTCCCCGACAGTACGAATATTCCACGACCAAACGAATATTCCCCAACAACAATGAATATTTTATAACCACTTGCTTATTTTGAAATATTTGCGTATTTTACCCATATCTATCCACATTAATCACATCAACCCTTACTATTTCAAAATAATAATTAGAGGAAATTAAATTTTATTTATTAATTATTTGGGGTCTTACACGGACTCTCCTTCATGAGGGGTCGATCGGGGTCTGTTCCTCTCACGTTCGGGTATCTCGTCTCCCTTCTTTCCCGAATGGCCTGGGTGTTCTGATCGGCGTCCTGCTGAACGGCTCCTACTCCGGCTCCGGCCGTCCCTCGAATGGCTCCGGTATCTGCTCCTCTCCCTACCAGCCTCTCGTCTTCGGGGAGATCGAGACCGGTTATGGTGCCTACGCCTCTTGGAGGATGCCTCCTGTTCCCCGGCCATGTTAGCCATCTGTAGTTCGAGTTCCTCCTGTTGGAGACGTAGGGCCGTTATGGCATCTTTGTTTTGCTGCATCTTTTTCTGCAGGATGAATTCTCTTTGATCTCAACTACCTAGTGTATGACTCTTTTCATGCACCTCCAACGCCTGTGGGTTAGCCTCGCCCATCCGACTAGCCTGGTTGGGGGTACGTTGGCTTTCATGAAAGAGCCGCCTCCGGGGGGAGCCAGCCGACTCCCTCTGATCGTCCTGGATTCTGGAACCCAGTCTGTCCTTCACCGATCCTCTCACCTGAGTGGTCTGGTGCGACTTGGCCTTTTCCAGGTCGAAAACTGCATATTCCACACTCGCCGTCGTTTCTCGCCGGAAAAGAATCTGATTGTGATTGTTTAAGCACTAAACCCCTCCTTCTAGCGCCAATGTTAACGCCAAGTTTCGTCAACGCGTCCAATCACATAATTCACGCGCTAGAACCTGCACAGTAACAGATCACACAGAAGCTTGACGGCTTGTGCCGCCGGGGGATAGCTCCGGTGTGAGAATGAGTACAGGCCGTTACAAGGGTAAACAATGGAGGCTAAGTGTTTAATGCTCAAAAGTAGGTATTATCCTCATAATGTTAACCTAGGCCTTGTATTTATAGAGCTCACCACCTTAGAATCCTTCTCCCAGTCGGATTAGGACTCCTAGTGCATGGTAGTTACCATAACTTGGGTCCAACACAATCTCCTTAAAAGGTGCAAGTAGAATCCAATCTTACCACTACCTTTGGAGTTACCGTATTATACATATGAATAAATGCCCGGACTCTGCGCGCAGGAGAGCCCACTGCGCAGGCCCAAACGGTCCTATTATCTGGTCTGGGCTTCGGCCCAAAGGACTCGAAGACCCGACCCCCCATCATCACAAGACTGGGTTCGGCCCTGACCTCCAACACCTTCATGGGCTTCAACCTATTGGTCTTTCAAACCCTTCTGCCAGAATGCCTTCGGCCCAAATGAAGGTCGGTAAAACGATCCCGAACACCTTCCTTATGCCGAAAGTAATAAATCTAGTGGTAAGATGTTTTATTAATTTATTAGTTTGGTCATAACTGAAGGTTAATCTTAGCATATTAATAAAAATTAATAAATCTATACATACATCTTATTTATTCTCTCCTTCTCGAAATGTTAGTAAAATTGTGGTTTTGAATATAAAATTTTTTTTTCCCCTTCTACCACCAGAAGTTCACATCTCCATCATCTCCTCCTTCCCTTTGTAAAATCACCCGCCAATTGGGCACCATCGCTGCCACCCTCAAATTCTTCCAATTTCTCTGCACTAGCTCAGCTGCTCCACCAAACCATCTTACTCTGTCTTCCACATCTCAAGCCATCTTCGAGCTTGCAGCTCATGAACGACCCATGCCAGTTCGCTACTTACCAAGAAAAAAAAAAGAAAAGTCCAAAAAGAAAAGTAATCATTAACCTTACATATATATATATATATATATATATATATATATACACACACAGGGTCCCCTTCTTCAACGAACTTTAAACAGCGAACCAAAAACGAACTGGATATATCGACTGTTTTTTGAGCTATAACGATGGTTCGAACCGTCGTCATAGCTATGTCGTCGACTTTGTATGCTATAATTATGTCCAGCGAACCGTATATATATATATATATATATATATATATATATATATATATATATAGTCCGGATCAGGTCCGGACTCCCGCATTTTAACAAAATCCGAACTTTTTTTTTTTGCTTTTTTTTTTAAAACAACTAAAAAAAATAAAAAAAAATTATGGAATTGAAATTTTTACATAATACAGTGTTTTGGGTGTGATTTGGATGCCTATTCCAAAATATTTCTGTACAGTCTGGGTAGACTGTACATACATTGGTTGGTATAGGTATTAAAAACACATCCAAAACATTGTATTATGGAAAATTTCAGTTCCATAATTTTTTTTTTTTAGTTGTTTCAAAAAAAAAAAGTAAAAAAAAAAATTATTGGGTCCGTATTTTAGGACCAGTCCGGGAGACCGGACTGGATCCTCATTCTATATATATATATATATATATATATATATATATATATATATATATATATATATAAGACATGCCCTAGTCACGTTTGGCTAAAATTACTTAACAAAACAACTTGATTTTGTATAAATTTAAAATTATGATTTTTTTTAAAATAAAAATTCATAAATAGAAAACTTAACCCTTGGAGTAAAACTACAGTAGAACCTCTATAAATTAATACTCAATAAATTAATAATCTCTCTGAAATAATATTTTTTTCCATTCCCGACTTGGACTAATGGAATAAATTAATAATTTCGATAAAATAATAATTTTTAAAAAGACCCTTATATAAATATATGGTCCCATCAAAATCATAAATTAATAATTTTTTTAAATTATAAATATATTTTTGCGTATTTGATCTGTCATGGTGAATTTTGGACACCTTTTAGATGAGAAGCCATTGTTGAGTATGATTTGAAGAATTTTTGTTGATGTTTATATAGTAGTTCTCTTTATCATCATACATGGAATGTATTAAATTCTAGTACAATGAACTTATATATACAAATTAATTAAACTTAATGTGAATATAATTTTTTTTTGAAATAAAATGTGAATGTAATTTAAAAAGTGGATACAATGAACATTATTTAATTATTAAAAAAAATTAATATCACTTACAATGAATTCTATTATTACATTAATTTAATAAGTATGATACATTGCATCAAAAAAAGTATGATATAAACATCAATAAAATGCAATAATTTTAAGGTAATTTAATTTATGTTCACCGAATAGAAAAACACTCTTTAAATTAATAAATTATTAATTTATTGATTAAATAATAACTCTAAATTAATAAAAAAAAATTAGTCCCAACCTTATTAATTAATTTATAGAGGTTCTACTTTATGTCGTTTTATAAGAATTTATTAATTAGTCTTAGTCAAGCTTGACTAAGACATGCTTTAGATTATTTTTTCCCTAAAATCAAAAGTTTCATAATCTCAATTTTAACGGGGCTAAGATTACATATGTAATGTATTCTCTACTCATATGAAATATAGTAAATTATTTTCGATGAACGTAGGAAAAGTTAAGATTGAAATATTGTTCTCACCCATTAATTAACTTCACTTGCATTAACAAAAGTGTTAATGATCATCCATGCATGAATCATGATTATAGATTATCATACTTCGATCCAATATGATCCATCAAGTGAGATAATAGATCTGATTCATTAATAATGGATTAATGATTTGTCGTATAATCCACTTGATACAACAATATAAATCATGATCCAAAATTTTGATCTAATAAATTATACTGATCAAATCAAGATCAAGATCAAGATTTAGCTAATCGACAACCTAATTGATTATATATGTGACATATATAAAACCCAACAATAAACAGGACGGAATAAAAATGGGACAAAGCATTAGTACTAATTAAGTTAATAAGTTGGTGCATTAATAAATGAGGAATATAATAATCCTCCAGAGAATCCCGTCAACCACTTTCTTTCACCTTATGACTTTTTATTCTGCTCTAGTCATTTGTTTCATGCCCTTGTCCTCCTAACTTGTTTCATCTATACTATACAATCTCCTTCTTTTCTTTTTTTTTGTCTTCAAACATGGTTATATAAACTTACTATGTTTCTTCTTTTGTCCATGGTTTCATTATTAAACTACAAAATCATAGAATAACCCCATCTGGAAATGTATTTTTTAGGTCCCAAAGTTAAGGTTTTCAACCACCATTAATTCTTTAATATAGGTCATTTTAGGATTGTGCATAAATATTAAAGTAATGAATATATAACATTAAATATAATATCAATTATCTATATTACCCTTATATTAGAATAAGATAATGTTATTTATTGAACAGAAAATAGTGAGAGAACCAAAGTTATATTTAATATTTGGGGTAATATTGGAAACTAAACAATTAATGTTTACTTGAAATTCTCAAATGATTTATATATATTAAGGAGCAATAATATTTTTCTAAAACGACTTATATTAAGGAACGGAGGGAGTAATAATTAGTTTGACGTTGAATAGTTTGAACAAGTGCATAGGTAATTGTGGCTGTCATGATTAACTAGCTAGCTATTTGATGTAGAGGTCCAAAACAACATAATTTTAAAATGTTATTGATAATAATTTTATCTTTTTATTTATATATAATTTGGGACAGAAGGCTGAACCCAGAACCTGGTGTACAAACTCAGCACAACATACCTAACAAAAAATATTCTTTCTTTTTTTATGGTATTATAATTATTAACATTTTTTATTTTTCATTTTTTGATAATTGCCGTCAACTATTTTCAAACTTTGTCAAAAAATTATTATTGTTTTCTACGTAAATGTTCAGCCACTAAAGGCTTCAGCACCAGTTATCGGCAGTCCCAAATTTTGGGGCATAAGAAGGACGATTGTTATTCGTAATATATAATAAGTTGAGTGTCAAACTCACGAGAAATTATTACTAATATTTATCAAATATCGATTTTATATTGCTTTAGTCTTCTTTAAAGAGTTGAATAAAAGATAATTAATTTAACTACTTAATTCTAATTAACGAAGCAGTTAAACTGCTAATGACCGGTATTTAAGACACTACAAGCTAAGATCATAACCTTCCCCACCACACAAAGCATTCTGTCAAACACTTGGCGTGCAATGCTCATTAAATATTCTAATTCTCCCTTTGGTCTAAAACTCTAAATGATCACGATGATTGTCAACCGAGAATTCACAAGTGCTCATACGCCTCTTCCGAGGTACATATAAACGTATCTTCTCTAGATTTACCCAAAAGTGAATAGAATAGAAAAGAACATCCTAGCTAAATAATCCGACATATACTATGCAAATTAATCATAGACAAGGAATTAAAGCTCAGGTTCTCAATTAGGTCACACATGATATATAAGTATATTCATATCTTATATATAAACTATGTAGTCCATTTGTGTAGACAAATCATAATCACATGCCAACATATCAAGCTATAAATCTACAATTCATTTCCCAATTTCTTATAGATTATCAAATTAATCACTAATTTCTTAACAATTAAACATTAACCATAAATATATTGAGTCAAACCATATGGTGTCAACCAAAGGAGAAAGAAAATCAATTCAAATTAACAATGGGTTCCATTATAATCTTAGAGCAAATATTTAATTCATAACTTTTAAATTAAACATTAGTAGCAATATATACAACATTTATATATTACAAAATCAAAGGAAATAAATAGAGAACTATAAACTCTATCAAAGCATTCTTCAATCTCTAAGAAATCCCTTCAAATCATGAAATTCCATTCATTTACCTAATCTATAATCTATCTAAGTTATATACAAAAGAAAAAGAGTAATGCTAAGTTCCTAAGTTATATGGGAGAGAGTTCTATATGGGGAGTGATATATATCCCTTGAAGGAGGCAGCTCCTGATATATATATATATATATATATAGAGAGAGAGAGAGAGAGAGAGAGAGAGAGAGAGTTCGGATCAGGTTTGGACTCCCGCATTTTAATAAAATTCGGACTCTTTTTTTTAAAACAACTAAAAAAAATATAATGGAACTTGAATTTTTACATAATACAGTGTTTTTGATGTGATTTGGATACATATATCAAAACATGTCTGCACAGTCTGTGCAGACTGTACATACATTTTTTGGTATAGGTATCCAAATCACGTCCAAAACATTATATTATGGGAAAATTTTAGTTCCATAATTTATTTATTTATTTTTTAGTTGTTCTACAAAAAAAAAATTGCAGGGTCCGAATTTTGGACCTGTCCGGGAATCCAGACAGGATCCATTGTCTATATATATATATATATATATATATATATATATATATATATATATATATTCCTTTCCTTTAGCTAGGTCATTTCTTATTGCTGTTTGCCTAAGATCCGGAAGTGGTGTAGCGGCGCCGGGCTTTAGCTTTGTTCAAGCGCTGCAGCGCTGGCTATAAAGACAGCGCATTAATGGAGCGCTGCATCGCTGGCTCCTGGGCTTTGCTGATATAGGCAGGCGCTGCGGTACCACTTTATAAAGGGAAGGAGGCGATGCGATGCCACTTGTAAGAAAATGACAACTTTGCCCTTTAAAAGCTAAAAATGACCTGAAAACTCATGTAAAACATATTTTAAGTAAAATAATAACAAAACACTATAAAAGCAATATAAAATATGAAGAACATGCAACTTCTTAAATATTGAAGGGTCCGATTCATGGGTATAAATCCCACTCATCAAATACCCCAAACTTAAGCATTTACTTGTCTTCAAAACAATGAATCGATATTTTGGCATTTAAGCTCAAAACATCTAACTCAAGGCGAAGTAAAATAAAGTCATGTGTAAAACTTTAATCTAATTTCTAACTTTAAGCTGCTTTTGATTCAATTCAGGGTGTGTGTGAATACCAACTACTTTAACTAGCCAAAGCCCAAATAAACTCACATAATCTATCGCATAAAGAAAATGTTAACTCTTAAAACTAATGTTACATCAAGCTTTTAGAACAAGACAACATATGCAAGAACATATCTCAAAAGTATTAGCATGCAAACATCTAAATTTGACTTGTGCAATGCTTAATTACCTTAAGTTGATCTGCTCATGTAACAAGTGTTCAATCAATGACTCCCAAATCAGATGTCTTTAAGGCATTAAATGTAAAACACCCCTATGAATCTATTAACTCGAGTAACAAAGGTCACATAATCAAACTTAGGTCAAACTAGCATTTCTATTCTTTATATTTTAACTATTTAACCTCAAGCATGACCGTTCATTGCCTAATTACATTAGGCTATTCAGGGTTACCCATCTAATGTTAGATCAGTGACTCCCAAATCAGTCGACTTTAGGGCACTATGTATAGAACACCCCTAAGAATTTAAAAACTCGCATAATAAAGGCCACGTAATTAGGCTTAGTCAAAGTGAAGTTATTATAATTATTTATTTATTTATTTATAACCTGCATGCCAACCCTATAAGAGTTCCCATTACTTGCACAGTGCCTAAATCAAATTACCATTGATTCACTTAAGTTAAACAGAGCTAATGCATGTTCGAAAGCATTTAATCATACAAGCATTTTTTTGAATTCTAACTAGCCACAACAGGAGGTATATGCTCAATAAAAGAAAGGATCACTATACATCCTCAAAGTAGCAACTGAATTTAAAGGAAAACTACAAAAACATAGTATATTACCTTTTTCTGAATTAGAACTAATCAACTAACTCTTCATTGGCCACAATCAAAATATACCCAAAAATATTTAATAAACCCTTCCAAAAATATAACAGTTCAAAATAGGGTCTAATAAAACCATATCATGACACAAAAAGATAGAAGCCATAACATGACATAAAAGATAAATACGCATCTATTCATAACTACTAAAGCCATAACATATATAGAAATAAGCATTCATACATAATCCATGCATCAAAAACCAATAAACCATGTCTACAATTAATACAATACTATGCAGCCCAAAATACTAATAAAGCAGGAATAATAACGTACTAATGGCATCCTAATACATTATGGCATAAGAAAAGAAAGCTGATAGAAAGGAAAGATGAAAACACCCCCAAATTTAAATTGGGCAATGCCCTCATTGGCTAGCATGTAGATATAAATATGAGAGGAATTCCTTGAAGGTGAGATCACTCGGTGCTGGCCCCTTCGCCGTCCTCATCATTTCGTACATCCATGGCTGGTGATAGTGGTGGATAAGGTGGGAAGACAGGAGGTACATGGAACTGAAAAGGCAAAGACTCAATGTCCTCTCCACTATATGATAGCAACAGTGGTGGAGACCTCGACCTGATAATGCATCATAAGATCATATCTCTGGGCCACCACGTTGATCCTCCTAGACTGTTTGTCCATCCTCTACACAAACCCATCAACTTCCTGGTGCAGGAGGTCCAAGGATGCCAAAATGCCTGTTAGTGGTCCAGCTGAAGAAGAACTAAGCTCTAGAGTCTGTGTAGAAGGCTCAACCTCTGATGAAGGTGGAGGCCGAGTAGCAGGCAGGAATCCCTCACCGTGAGGAAGGCCTCCAAACGTGCTGCCCTTTAAAGCTTTTAGTCCGGTGACGATGGCAAAGAATATTACAGCCCTCTCCTTGGTGACATCACTAATATGCCAAGTCGGCATCAAGTTGAAATAGATAAAAGCATACTTAGATTTCCCATATCGTGAAATCTCCTAGTGGGGGAAGCTGCTCTTCTCACCCTTATACTCATTAGTTTTCCAAGCAGTGCCGGGCTTGCATAACCGCTTCATAATGTCATCAAATTCATAGCCTTGAATGTCACCTGCTAGGTAGTCAGCGTTGTAGTTGGGCATTTGGTAACATGCATTGATTGTTTTCTTTACCAAAGGAACTGCCTGACCTCTCACTTGAACCACCAACTCACCCTCAACCGAGGCATTGGCATAAAACTCCCGCACAAGAGCAATAAACTCCCGCACACGAGTCTATAGACTACATTTCCTTCTCGGTCAAGAATCTGAAATGGACCAATAAATCGTGGATTGAGTTTTTCTCTCTTTCCAAATCTTGTAACTCCCTTCCATGGAGCAACACACAATAATACATGATCTCCAATACTAAATTCCACATTCTTTCGATGAAGATCCACATAACTCTTTTGTCGATCCTATGCCGTTTGTATACGTTATCAAATCATTTGGATCTTTTCTGTAGTCATACGTACCAACTCTGGTCCTAACAATGTTGCTTCACCCACCTCGTCCCAACATACTGGAGAGCGACACTTACGTCCATATAATGCTTCGAATGGAGCCACACCTATACTTGCCTGATAACTATTGTTGTAGGAGAATTCCACCAAAGGTAAATATTTATCCCAACTCCCTTTGAAGTCTAGGACACAGAGTCTTAATAGATCTTCAAGAGTTTAAATAGTCCTCTCTGATTGTCCGTCCGTTTGAGGATGATATGCCAAACTGAATCATAAATCCGTGCCCATAGCTTTTTACAAACTAATCCAAAATCGTGAAGTGAATCTTGGGTCACGATCCGAAACTATGGATACTGGCATTCCATGCAATCTCACAATCTTATTTACATACATATGAGCAAGACGTTCAAGGGAATAATTCTCCCGTATCGGCAAGAAATGAGCAGGCTTGGTTAATCTATCAACAATAACCCAAATAGCATTTATGCCTTGAGAAACCGTGGGAAGACCCATAACGAAATCCATGGTAATGTGTTCCCACTTCCATTTCAGAATCTCAAGTGGTTGCAACGGACCCTTAGGTACTTGATGCTCCGCCTTTACATGTTGACAAGTTAAACACCTCAAGATAAACTTTGCAATCTCTCTCTTCAAATTGCTCCACCAAAATGTATGTCGAAGATCACGATACATTTTGGTACTTCCAAGATGGATTGAAAATGGTGTATTGTGTGCCTCCATCATGATCTTGTTCTTGAAATCGGAATTGTTAGGAACACAAAGTCTGGAGTGGACTCAAAGTATTCCTTCATCGATTCTCGCTTCCAGAATAACACCTTCCTGTACTTTCTTCTTCATACGCATCAGCTCCGGGTCGGTGACTTGAGCAACTTTAACTTTATCGATTAAATTTGGTTCTATGCGTATACTTGACATCATCGCACTCGTTCCTGCATATGATCTTCTACTCAACGCGTTAGCTACCACGTTTGCTTTTCCAGGATGATATTGAATGGTGTGGTCATAATCTTTTAACAGCTCGAGCCAACGTCGTTGTCGCATGTTGAGTTCCTTTTGGGTGAAGAAATATTTGAGGCTTTTATGGTCTGAATATATGTCCACTTTCTCTCCATATAGATAGTGCCTCCAGATCTTTAGCGCGAAAACAACTGCTGCCAACTCTAGATCATGAGTAGGATAATTCCTCTCATATTCTTTAAGTTGTCACGAGGCATAGGCTATGACTTTCCCATGTTGTATGAGAACACATCCTAACCCTTTGCCTAAAGCATCGCTGTAGATAACAAATCCATCTGAATTAGATGGTATTGTCAGAACAGGTGCCGAAATGAGTCTCCTCTTAAGCTCTTGGAAACTCTTCTCGCGTTCCTCATTCCATACGAATTTTGTATCTTTTTGAGTCAGCTGAGTTAACGGAGTAGCAATTCGAGAAAATCCTTCCACAAATCTCTGATAATAACTAGCTAAACCCAGAAAGCTACGTACTTCGGTCACCGACTTCGGTTGCTCCCAACTTTGTATTGCTTCAATCTTCGCCGGGTCAACAGATACTCCATGTTTTGACACCACGTGCCCAAGGAATGCTACTTCCTCAAGCCAGAACTTCCATTTCTTCAACTTGGCATATAGCTTGTTTTCACGAAGCCTTTGGAGTACCAGCTTCAAATGGTGCTCATGATCTTCACGACTTTTGGAATATATGAGGATGTCATCAATAAAGATAAAAACAAATTGATCCAAATATTCCTTGAATATCCAGTTCATCATATCCATGAAAAGCCGCAGGAGCATTAGTCAATCCAAAAGACATGACTAAGAATTCATAATGCCCGTACCGAGTTCTGAAGGCAGTCTTTGGAATATCCTCAGTTCTAATCTTCAGCTGATGATATCCAGAATGAAGATCGATTTTTAAAAAGAATTGTGCTCCTTGCAACTGATCAAACAAGTCATCAATACGAGGTAGCGGATACCTATTCTTGATAGTGACATGGTTTAATTCTCGATAGTCAATACAAAGTCGCATACTCCCGTCTTTCTTCTTTACAAATAAAACAGGAGCACCCCAAGGAGATGTACTAGGACGAATGAAACCGATGTCCAAAAACTCATGTAGTTGGACCTTTAACTCCTGAAGTTCAATAAGAGCCATTCAATACGGGGTTTTAGAAATGGGCTTTGTACTAGGTTCAAGATCAATAAAGAATTCAACTTCACATTCTGGGGGTAGACCCAGAAGTTCTTCAGGAAATACGTCAGGAAATTTACTAACAACATGAATATTATTCAAATCTGACGTGTCTTTATTCAAATCCATAACATGGGCTAAGAAAGCTTGACATCCATTTTTTAATAAACGAATAGCTTTATGACTTGATATGACAGTGATTGATTTTAGTAGTTTAGTTGCTTAAATTCGTACAACAGGTTGGTTAGGAATATGAAAACTAACAACCTTACGAAAATAATCAATTTTGGCATGATGAGTAGTTAACCAATCAATCCCTAAAATCACATCAAAAGCAAGTATCTTTAAAGAGATAAGGTCAACAAGTAATGTGATGGTGCCAACTTGGATCAAACAAGATTTATAAACAGTGGATGTGATGAAAGTTTCTCCTAACGGAGTCTCCACAGATAAATCAAAGTCTAATTTCTCCGGTGTTAAGTTTAAACGTTGAGCACAAGCAGGAGAGATAAATGAATGGGTAGCACCAGTATCTAGTAAGGTATAAACTTCGCAAGAATTTATGATTAGCTTATCCATGATCACCTCTTTTGGGTTCCTCGCATTTTGACCAGTCACGACAAACGCTCTTATAGGAACTGTTGACTTTGACTTTTCTGGGACAGCCTTTTGAGTCACCATCCCTGCTGGACTTGGTTTCCCTACCATACAATCTCGAGTGATATGTCATTCCTTTCCACAATTATAACATACCTTGAACTTTTGTGGGCAGTTTGGACTGATATGTCAATTTCCCGTATTTATAGCATACGACCGGTGGTCACTCTCCTCCCTTAGAACCAGTTGCTGCTGGTGCTGACGTCTTCAGATTGTCATTGTTGAATCTCTTCTTTTTATAATCTCCCCCCGACTCGCTTCTTCTATTTTCATGGCCATGATTACCACCAGAGTGGTTACCGCTTTTGTCCGTATTTTTCTTTCTCCGCTGATTATCGTTGTTCTGATGACTGCTGTCACCGGTATGATCTTGGTTGTGGTCCCTCGGTTGAACGTACTCGTTATCTTGCTCTAATAATTGAGCCCTATTGACAACATCTGAATAGAGAGAAAATTTATGAGAAATGAGATATTGACATATGCCGGGTTTCAAACCTCTCAGAAACATCCGCATCATATGTTCCTCATTCTCCACCAAATGAGGTGCAAACCTTGATAACTCTGCAAACTTCGCCTCGTACTGGGACACCGTCATATTATTTTGTTTCAATCTAATAAACTCCACTTCCTTCATATGAAGAATATTTTTAGGAAAGTACTTGTCATTGAACAGTTTCTGAAACGTCTCCCAAGACATGCTGAGTGCGGCCTGGATGGGTACGCTTCATAGATTCCCACCAGTAATCTGCCTCATTATGGAACATATAGGTGGCGAATGGAACCTTCTGTTCCTCCGTGCATCCCAAGACATCGGAAATCTTGGTGATTTGTTTGACCCACGTTTCTGCCTTAATCGGATCCGACTTTCCCCAAAATTCTGGTGGTCCCAACTCTTTGAACTGCTTGGCTGTAACAAACCATGCGTTTTTATCATTTCCACCTATATCTTGTGCACGAGTCTCCCTCGTCTGATTTTGCATGAACTGCAAAAAGCTTCTAAACATCCCGTCGTTCATCATCTCCTCAGTGGTGTTGTTCATTCGAGGAACATTGCCAGCCTGTTGCTCCTTCTCCTCGTTGGTGAGTAAAGGTGTCTCCACGGTCTCATTTACTCCACTGTTAACATTCTCAGACGACATTCTCAAATACTGCCATAAAACAAGGGTTAATTAAAGAAATCAATATATCATATAATATCTCTATATAATGACTAACCAATAAATAAGCTTAGGTAGGACACACTAGCGAAGAATTTACTCGTCTCTCCCCTACTAGTTCTATTCCCCGATCTCCGCCAGAGATCATATCCTTAAGCTCTGATACCAACTATGACGCCCCCAAAATAGGTTTACAACACCCATTATGAGTCGTCAATAACATGGTACAGAAACAACTACAAATTTATTAATACAACATAAAAACTGTGAGTTTAAATACAAATATTGTCTTCTAGACAATATCAACACTCAAATAAGTCCTCATTACAATTATTGATATATTATTTTACAAAAATGTTGAGGACTACTAACACAACTCTTTAGAACCATCATTCCATACCCCGACTAGAACTCGCTACATTCTCGCCTCCTGAGAAGAAAAATATAACAAAAAGGAAAAGGGTGAGCTCAACTAGCCCAGTAAAGAATATTATGACTAAGATAATATAGAACAAATTATCGTTAGTTTTCAACAGGGAAAAATCTGATAAAATACAATAGACAACAAGTTTCAGATCAATATTCGTAGCGGAAATAATAATTCATAGATGAGTTACGTAGAGAATGAAATCTACTATTATCTATGAATTTAAAAGTCCATCATCAATATTTTATCCCTGTAACATCAATCAATATTCATCTTGAATCATATATTCATCTTTGCACTACAGGCCAAAGATATTCATCAGTTAGTCATGTTCATCTCAACACCTGTACATCTTTGCACTACGGGCCAAAGATATTCATAAGAAAATCAACCATCTTTGCACTACAGGCCAAAGATATTTAGTAATATCATCATTTAGGACTGAGAATGATGAAAAATATTTTAAAGAAAACGAATCCAGTGAAACAAAAGAACAAAAATTAAGGATTCGTACTTTAAGCAGTCCAAGTTCAAAAATACTTCATAAATAACCATAGTGAAGTAAAATTCAAGAATGATCAAAACATGGATACAATCAAAGCTAATATCCATAATCGATATTTTGGAAAAAAAATGAAAATTTAATTTTTCTGTGAATAGTGTCGTATACGTGAATAGTAACCCCGACACTAAAAGTCAAGAATTTCACAAGAAAAATCTTACCAATAATCCGGCATAAGGATATTAGAAGAAATAATATCATTTAAAAAAAATAACATCCCTTACCTCCAAAAAGACAGTACTTCTGACTAGAATACTGGATATAGTGCTGAAGGGAACTTGCACCGTATAGCAACACTCAAAGTATCAAAATACTCACAAGAACATGCTCAATAATATAAAGAGAGAAAGAGAGAAAATTTCAGTTTCTGGTGTGATTTTTAATTCTAACCTAAGCACCCTATTTAGAGGAAATTGCTTAGAACACCAAAGCAGAAAATTTATTAAAATAATTTTATTTATTAAATATTCAAGCCCACCACCAAAAAATCTGAATTCACCTAATCTACCACACATGTGGGATTGCAAAAAACGTTTTTCTTGAATAAAACAATTAAAACTTCCAAAAATCAATTATTCTGGAACTCTGGAACTTCAATAAGTCATAATAAATAGCCCTTTTATCAGAAAAATTCAAACCTTATGTCTTTTTCGTAGGAAATTCCATTCTCTACAACTTTGCAGAAGAAAGTTTTTCCAAATTCCAAGCAGAAATTGACCAAAATCCACACACAGACGATTTTACAGGCTATAATCAAATTTCAATCAAGAAATGGGGTCCACAAACATGTTTAACATATTTTAAACATTTTTAGTAACAAAAATACTCCTCCTCCTCATATACTCATATATCCCACATTTATTGTAAAGAAATATAACCATTATTATATTATTAAAATATAATAATATATTTAAATGAATTATTTTATCAGAAAAGATAAAATATCAATTTTTCAACAATTGTCACTTTAAAATTTTCTCCATCTATATCCACATAAAATGAATATTTTCCTTATCATATAAATCAATAATTAATTATTCACAAATAATATTACAGAATCACAATATTGACAACCAGACAGTTCCCAGGAAAGAGGGAGCTTTCCAATAAGAATTTCTCCTTACTAGCGCGAAATTAGGTGACCAAACCTCTCCTTAGAAAGAACTTTCTAGAAATTGCCAATAATGTTATCTAATAATATTATTCAAATAATATTAATTATTGCTCCGATAATGGAAAATACTGTGTAGTGACAATTATTGAAACATCAATAATATAAAATATCAACGTAGCAATTATTGAATCAATAAAATAAAATATTGAATAGTAATTACTGTAAAAATTATTGAGTAGTGCCTTCTTACGTAAGAATCAATAATTGGTGCAATACCGTGTGCTGCTGTGTTTTAACCACCGGGTATTCCAACAGTATTAATGGTAACAACTACGCCGTTATTTATAAACAACTTATACTTGTCGTTTTCTTCATCCAATCGCTTTCCGTTATGGGGCCCACACAAAGCTGCGCCGTCGTACGAATATTTCCTGACAGTAAGAATATTCCACGACCAAACTCATATTCCCCGACAATAATGAATATTTTATAACCACTTGCTTATTTGAAATATTTGCCAATTTTACCCTTAATTAACCACATTAATCAAATCAACCCTTACTATTTCAAAATAATAAATAGAGGAAATTTAATTTCATTAATAATAAGTTGGGGTCTTACTTGTTATGTGATAACTGTTAAACTTGTTGGGCAATGTAGTTGCTCACCCTTGCTATAAATAATTGTTTTTAGCTAAACCAAAGCGGGTCGAAGGATTCAGGATAGACAAAGGAAAAAGGGAAGAAGTATTGATTAAAATTGTTTGTTTTAGTTCTATCTATGCTAGATAACATTCATATGACATACTATAATTGTATAGTCAAAGAACATTGTATAGAAGAATAGTTAAGTCTAGTTGTGAGTTCATGGATACCTAAAACCAAATATATTCAAGTGAAACACATTATTTATAATTTGAAACAGTATGATTTAAAAGTGTAATACCATGTAGATTCTGAAAATGAAAAGAATTAATGTATTAATTGAAATAAAAGTGAGGTTGTATTCATTATTTTATGAATAAAGGTTGTAAATATTCATATGAAGGTTGTATAGTAATACACCAGGTCTGAGGTAATAGGTACCCAGACTTGGGGGCATTACAAGTTTGTATCAAAGCTGTAGATTATAAACTTTAGGTAAGGGTGCCTTAGACTATAACCGTAGAGAAGAAAGATGAAAGCAATGAGGAATAAACTTAAATAAATGTTTAAGTAATAAGAAATGAATTTAAAAACTTCACAAAGAAGTTAAAATATAAATGAATTTGAGAAAATTCATAAAGGGAAAGTTAAAATATAAACAAGAGAAGATTCAAAGAAGAATCTTGAAGCATTATAAAATATGAGAATCAAGAGTTACCTGACTCCAATAATAAAGATAAAGAGAAAATGATAAATAGACGATGTCTATAAGATGAAAAGCGTAAATGAAATCTTGTTGTAACATAATTGAAGAGAAAAATGAGAAGATCGTAGGACGATTATTGCGTAATGAAGGTATATATGGATCAGGTCCGAAGTAACAGGTATCCGGATTTAGGGGCGTTACAAGTTGGTATCAAAGCTATACGTTATAAACCTTAGGCAAGGGTACCTTAGGTTATAACCATAGAGAAGAAAGATGAAAACAATGAGGAATAAACTTGAATAAAAGTTTAAGTAATAAGAAATATATTTAAAAACTTCACAAAGAAGTTAAAATATAAATGAATTAAGGAAAATTCATAAAGTGAAAGTTAAAATATAAACAAGAGAAGATTCAAAGAAGAATCTTGAAGCGTTATAAAAGATGAGAATCAGGAGTTACCTGACTCCAATAATAAAGATAAAGGGAAAATGATAAATAGATGAAGTCTATAAGATGAAAAGCATAAATGAAATTGAATTGTAACATAATTGAAGAGAAATGTGAGAAGATCTTAGGACGATCATTGGGTAATGAAGGTTGTATAATAATTCACCATGTCCGAGGTAATAGGTACCCATATTTGGGGGCGTTACACCACTATAGTAAGCACATGGATTTAGGGATGTCACAATAATTGTCATATCATCTTATATTATTGTACCAATAATTTACATCGTAGCAAGGATATTAATGAAAAATTGCATAAATGGAAGTCAAAGATATTTTAAATAGTTAGGTCGACTCATTATTTGAAGAACAATAATATTCGTTATATTAATACATTAAGTCAATAATGTATAAGATGGATAATATAATGATAATGAAATAATCTTTTTGATAATGGAATAATCTATTTGATAAAGAATTTATCTTTTAGAATAAATATTGATAATAAATTATTCTTTTTGAATAAAGTAAAGATAATGGATGAAAATGGGTAATCATTATGTTTAAAGTAAAGATAATGAATGAAAATGGGTAATCATTATGTTTAAAGATAATAATAATGGATGAATAATATATTTATAAAATGTGGGAAATTTTGGCTATAAATAGGAAGACTTAACATTAAGAAATTCATAACTTCTTTTCTTATACTTCCTTCCACTCTTTAAAAATTTCTTAGTGGAAGTTCTCTTTAATTGTGCTAGGCTATATTGAGTATTTGTTAAGATTAGTAAGAGTACAAGTATTATTCAAGTAAGTATTTTGTATATAAGTTGGTCAAACACTCACACACATCACACAGTGTTTAATTCTTCCTTTAGAGAGTTATTTTGAAGAAAAAAAATTCCTTTGGAAGATTTTATTTTGAAATATTATTTTGAAAGCTTATTCTATACACTACACAAATTGATACTATATAGTCACTTTTAATAATTTCATAATATACGAGTTAGTTTACACCATATGTGATACAGTTACTAATTAAATTATAAATATATTTAGATTAATAAACTTCATAGAAAGTAGTATCCAATCAATTGATAATTGAGTTAAGGGATATCATTTTCTTTCATACTCCTAAATATAAACTTACTTTGGTAAGTGTTGCATCTATAATTGCTGAAATGATTAGAAGTTCCTTTGAGGTTTGTGTTTCATCTAGTATCATATCACTTGAATTTTTTATTTACATGAACCTTCTTATTAAATTTTAAATCGTTATCTTGAAATATGAATCTTGAATTAGACTCTACATTTTGGTCATCATGTTAACAATTTGGACATTATTGGACTCTAGAAAAATTAAATATCAAATCTCGAATATTTATTCTTTTATCGTATTATTTATACAACTTTTGTTCATCATTTATATCATTGTTATTAAAATCAAGTTATTGTGAATATCTTTGGCCTGAGTACAAAGATAATATGATTGGTGAATGTCTTTGGCCTGGGTGCGAAGAAGATATATTTGTTGAGTGTCTTTGGTCTGTATGGCAAGGACACGTGGTGAAAAGTTTTCTTTAGCCCGTAGTGCAAAGATGGACTATTTATTGGCATGATCATGACTATTGGTGTTACAATTGAATATATTTGGCTTGTAGTGCAAAGATGAACTGTTGATTTGCATGATTATGATCAAGAACTATTGATTGGTGTTAAAGGGATAAAATATTGATGGTAAAATTTTAAATTAAAGAAGATTGTGGATATCATAATTTATTTTACTCTCCTAATTGATTGTGATTTATGTTGTAATTATTGATCTAAAACTTGTTTTCAGTCATATTTTTCATTGTTGAATGCTAAGGATAATCTATTATTCAGTATCTTATTCATGATATTCTTTACTGGGTATTTGAGCTCACCATTTTTCCTTTTTGTTCCATTGATCTTTTTAGAAAATGAGAGTATAGCTGGGACTAGTCGTGGTGTGGAGTGATGGTCCGAGAAAGTTAATATAGTAGTCTTCACTATGTTGTAAAATTGTGTGAAAATAATCATGTTGAGGGCTTGAACTATGCGTTGTCATATCTTATACGAAATCATAATAATTTGAGTGTAGATATTGTTATATTATCTACAACATTGTAATAAGAGAACGTATGGTTGTGGTATGTATTTTGGTGATCCAAATTGGGTTGCGTGAACCCTATTTTTAGGGCATTACAGTTCGTATTAGATCTTAGGGATATGATGTCTGATGGAAATATGTGGTTAGAACTAGGAGAAGAAAGACTAATACAATCAGTCACTTGTGTGTCCTATATGAGTTAAAAGTTATTATCTAATTAGTTGACTTGAATGTGGGGAAGAGAAGCGATGTCTCAGATGTTTAAACTAATCTTTGTTTTTTGACCACATTTCAGAATGACATTTAAAAATCAAGAGGTGAACTATGAGGTAAATGTGGCTGAGAATCAGTAAGATATGGATAATTTTGCAGCGAACTCAAGAAATAATAATGTTAACAGCATTATGCAAGATGTTTTTTTTGAACTTCATGCAATTCATGCAGAACCAGGCGAGAGAAGCTCCTGCCCATAGTGCCAGTGGAAATGCTGGTAACTTACGAATGGTCAATGCCAAGCAGTTCAAGGATTGGCTAAGACAGATGAAGAAGATATTTGATTTACTGCGTTGTACTGATGACCAAAAGATTTCCTTCGCCACCTTTATGTTACTAAGAGAGGCAAATCACTGGTGGAAATCTGTGAAGCGTACACATCACACAACACTTGAAATGTCTTAGGTAGAATTTTAAGAGCTGTTTAATGACAAGTATTTTACCGTGAGCATTCGCCACATGAACGAAGTGGAAATTATTAAGTTAGAGAAAAATAATATGACTGTCTCGTAGTTCGAGACCAAATTTACTAAGCTATCTAGATTTGCACCCTATCTGGTGGACAACGAAGAGCGCATGATGTGAATGTTCTTACGAGGTTTGAAATTTGAGATTCGTCAACATCTTATTTATTATAAATTTTGTTTATATTCAGATATCGTGAATAGAGCTCAATTAGTAGAACGAGAGAAAGAAACATTGCAACCAAGAGACAACGACCAACAACGAGAGAGAAATTATGATAATAATCGTAACTGTAGCAACAATCATCAGAGCAATGAGAACTAGGGAGGATATCATCATACCAGAACTGGTAACCACTTCGGTGAAAATCCTGGCCTAGATAACAAAAGAAGTGAGTTGAGTGGAAACAACTTTAAGAAGAGGAGATTCAATAATGACCATGGAAAGGCATCGACATCAGAACCAGCACCTGTTTCCAGGGGAGGAGAACGAACACCAATCAAATGTTATAAGTACGGACAGGAGTGACACATTAACCCAAATTGTACACAGACTTCCGGGGTATGTTACAATTATGGAAAGAAAGGTCATATAGCTTGATTTTGTCCTATAGCAAAATCAAGTTTTTCTGTAATGACGACACCAAAGGTTGACACGAAAAAGTCAAAATCTGTGGTCCAAGGGAGAGCTTTTATTGTTAATTCCCAGAAAGCATGGAACCCGAATGAATTTATCACGGGTAAACTACTTATCAACTCTTGTGAAGTCTATGTCTTGTTAGATATTGGCGCTACGCACTCTTTTATTTCACCTGCATGTGTTCAACGTTTAAAATTAACTCCTAAAAAATTGGACTTTGACTTATCAATTGAAACCCCACTAGGAGAAATAGTCATTACATCTATTTTCTATAAATCTTGTTTGGTCTAAATCAACAGCCTCGCATAACCCGTTGATCTTATTTCTTTGAAAATGCATGAATTTGATGTAATTTTAGGAATTGATTGGTTAACTACCCATCATGCTAAAATTGATTTCTTTCACAAAATCATTAGTTTTCATATTTCTAATCAACCTATTACTCGAATTCAAGCAACTAAACCATTGAAATCAATAGTTGTCATTTCTAGTTATAAAGTCATTCGTTTTTTGAAAAACTGATGTCAAGCCTTCTTAGCCTTTATCACAGATTTGAACAAAATACGTCAAACTTGAATAATATTCTAGTTGTTAATGAATTTCCTGAAGTTTTTTCTGAAGAACTTTCTGGCTTACCCCCAAACCGTGAAATTGAATTTTGTATTGACTTAGAACCTGATACCAAACCTATTTCTAAATCCCATACCAAATAGCTCTCATTGAACTTGAAGAATTAAAAGCCCAACTTCAAGAATTATTGGATACTGGTTTCATATATCCTAGTACATCGCCTTGCGGTTATCCTGTTCTATTTGTGAAAGAGAAAGACGGGAGTATGAAACTGTTTATTGATTATCGAGATTTAAACCATATCACCAACAAAAATAGGTATCTTTTAACTCTAATTAATGACATGTTTGATCAATTACAAGGTGCTCAATACTTTTTAAAGATTGATCTTTGTTCTGGGTATCATCAGTTAAACATAAAAACCTGATGGCATTCCTAAGACTGCCTTCAGAACTCATTACAAGCATTATGAGTTCTTAGTCATGCCATTTGGATTAACAAATGCTCCTGCAACTTTCATAGAAATGATCAACAGAATATTCAAGGAATATTTAGATCATTTTGTGGTTGTCTTTATTGATGACATCTTCATATACTCTAAGAGTCGCGAGGATCATGAAAAAAACTTGAGATTGATACTCCAAAAGTTATGTGAAAATAAATTTTATGTCAAGTTGAAGAAATGTAAGTTCTGGCTTAAGGAAGTAACATTCCTTGGTCGTGTGATTTTTAAACAAGGAATATTTGTTGATTCTACGAAGATTGAAGTGATTTTAAACTGAGAACAACCTAAGACAATAACCAAAGTACAAAGCTTTCTGGGATTAGTTGCTTATTATCGAAGATTCATAGAAGGATTCAAATGGAATGATGAATGCAAAAAGAGCGTCCAAGAACTCAAGATGAACTTGTTTCAGCCCCTGTTCTAACCATACCATCGAGATCGAGAGAATTTGTCATCTATAATGATGCTCCAGACAAAGGTTTAGGTTACATTCTTATGCAAAATGAAAAGGTTATAGCTTATGCTTCCTGAAAACTCAAGGATAATGAGAAAAATTATCCTACTCATGATCTAGAGTTGGCAGCGGTCGTTTTCGCATTGAAGATCTAGAGACACTACTTGTACGGAGAGAAAGTGGAGATATTTACAGATCACAAAAGCCTTAAATATTTTTTCACTCAAAAGGAACTCAATATGCGACAACGACGTTAGCTATTAAAGGATTACAACCACACCATTCAGTATCACTTAGGAAATGAGAATGCGGTAGCTAACATATTAAGTAAAAGATCTTATGCGAGTACAAGTGCAATACTAGCAACACAAAAATACATTTTGTATGAATTACAGAAGATGGAGATAGAGATAAAGACATCAGAAATCAATATTCAGATTTTGCACGTATGAGTAGAACCAGTTTTAATCGATAAAATTAAAAAAAATGTTCAAACTCTAACCTATAATTGATGAATATGATGAAGAATGTAAGACCCCAACTTTTATGAATAAAGATGAATTTTCTATAAATATCATTTTTAAATATTAGGGAATAAATTTGATATAATGTTATAGTTGTGGGTAATATTTATAAATTTTGCAAAGTACGCAAGTTGTTACATAATATTTGATTGATCGGGGAATATTCGTACGACGGCGCAATCATTGGTGGATTCCACAGCAGAATTATTGTCGGGTTGAGAAAACGACAAAAATATTTTATGAAAATAACGACAGAAGTTTTATCGTTAACTGTTGAAACACCCAGTGTTAAAAGTACAGGAATACGCGTGGTTGCATAGTAACACACGATATTGATTATTGATGCTTACGTGAGAAGTCACTCAGTTTTGTTCAATTATTGCTTCAGTAATTGTTGCATAGTATCTCACGTTATTTGATTCAATTATTGTCGATATTTTATATATTATTAAATCAATAATTGAGATGACAAAGTTATTAATATTATTATTTGCAATATTAACGATGTCTAGAAGTTCTGTCAAAGAGAGGTTTGGCCACCTAATTGCGCGCCAATAGGGAGAAATCGTTATTGGAAAGCCCCCTCTTTCCTAGGAACGAACTGATCGATTAATATTGTGAATTATAATAATGATGATAAAAGTTGTTAAGAATATTGAGGTGATTTTTATGAAGTATTTGTTATATTTTTGGACCCCCCATTTACCCATTTTTAAATTTATCGGTGAAAAGTTATCTCAGTTTTTGTTTTATATATATATATATAAGAAATACGTCACATGGATTGATAATGGGGGGAGGGATTTAAGGGACATGGGAGGAGTACTATTATTGGTATATATATATATATATATATATATATATTTAATATAATATATATTATATATTATATTTTATTTAAAAAGTTTTTGTTTTATTAGAATATTTTATAGTAAACCAATCTGGACCGTCAGTTTAAAAGTAAATCAATTTGGACCGTTCAGGAATTAGTTACTATTGAGTACATTCTTCTATAAATAGAAGTTCATTCCTTCATTATTTCTTACGAATTCACTGAAACTCTAGAGAGAGAAACTATAGAGAGAAAGAAGAAAAGTATTCTGCTACTTCACTACTCCTATATCCAGTACTCTTCTTTCTATGTTAAGGGGTATTATTTCTTTCGTATTCATGAAGAGAACTTCTGTTATTCCATTTTTTTCATTATTCTGTTGGAATAACCTGTATACGCAGTCTACCCTATACTTGGTGAAATTTTTCTATTATTCTATTCTTTATTATTCTGTTGGAATATCCTGTCTGTGAATTTTACGCAGGACCTGATTCCATCTTTATTATTCTGTTGGAATATCCTATCTGTGCGTTTTACGCCGGACCTGATTCCGTTATTTATTATTCTGTTGTAATAACCTGTCTATGCGAAGTACGCATACATGGTGATTTCTATTGTTATTCTATTCTTTATTATTCTGTTGAAATATCCTTTCGGTGCGTATTATGCTTAACCTGGTTCTGTTATTTATTATTCTGTTGGAATAATCTGTCTATGCGAAGTACCGCATGCATGGTGATTTCTTTTGTTATTTCATTCTTTATTATACTCAGTTGGTTAAAGTTTTGACTTCTATACTCCATGAAATTAGTGGAATATCCTTGATATTTGCGCTTCATCCAGTATCTTTTCATGGAAATATTCTTCTGAGCATTCTTGAATTTTACTCTACAAAGAAGTATCATGTTGACAATTTGGACGTTATTAGTTCCTGAATAAATTAATTCTTGAACTTGTTTTATTGAATTATTATATCATTGTAATCATCCTCATGCTTATATTTTTTTGAAAGTCATCTGTGGCCTGTAGTGCATAGATGGACTTGGTATGATTATGACCAGGGATTATTCAGTGTAACCATGACCGTAATATTACAAATGATGTGATAAAAGTCCTCATTGGCCCGTAGTGCATTGATGGACAGTTGTTGGCATGATCATGACCATTGATGAATACACGAATATCCTTGGCCCGTAGTGCATGGATAATTTGTGGTCGTAACCCTAATGAATATCTTTGGCCGTAGTGCAAGGATGATGTGGATTATTTATTAAGCTGAGTCTCAGCGATAAAAAGTGATGAAAAACCTTTTTAAATCATAAAAGATAGTAGACTTTATTCTCTACTTGACTCTTTTAATGGATTGCTTGTTCTGCTGCAGTTAAACTTGATGTCTATTGTATTTTATCAGTTTAACATTGTTGAAGGCTAATGATAATTTATCCTGCATTATCTTAGTCATAATATTTCTTACTGGGCTAGTTGAGCTCACCCTTTCTTTCACTGTTCTCTTCAGGAAATGAGAATATAGCTGGAACGAGTCGGGGAACGGAGTGACGGTCCAGATGATAGTATTAGTAGTCCTCACTATTCTGTGAAATATTGTGAAAATAAATGTATTAAGGACTTATTTGAGTTTATGTACTGTCTAGAAGACAATGATTGTATTAAAACTCACAGCTCATGTTGTATATTTAAGTTTTTTTCTGAATTTTGTATCATGTATTTGACGGCTCAGAATAGGTGATGTATACTTATTTTGGGGCCGTCACAAAGAAGGTACAAGAATGTGCTATTCTGAAAGCGAGAATCGATGAGGAAGGGATACTTTGAGTTAATTCTCGACTTTCTGTGTCCCTAACAACCCCGAATTCAAACATAAAATTATGATGGAGGCACACAATACACCGTTTACAATCCACCGTACCAAAATGTATCGTGACTTTATACATACATTTTGGTGGAGCTACATGAAGAGAGAGATCGCAAAGTTTATCTCAAGGTGTTTAACATGTTATGTCAAGGCAGAGCATCAAGTACCTAAGGTTCTATTGCAACCACTCGAGGTCCCAGAATGAAAGTTAGAACACATCAATATATATAGATTTTTTGATAGGTCTTCCCAAAGTTTCTCATCAAGGCTTTGATGCAATTTTGGGTTATTGTGGATAGATTGACCAAGTCCGCCCATTTCTTACTCATACGAGAAAACTATTCACTGGATCGTCTTTCTAGTATATATATATATATATATATATATATATATATATATATATATAAGTGAGATTGCATGGCATGCTAGTGTCCATAGTTTCTAATCAAAACCGTAGATTCACTTTACGATTTTGGATTAGCATACAAAAAGCTATGGGCACCGAGATACGATTCAGTTCTATGTATCATCCCCAAATAGACGGGAAATCGGAAAGGACAATTCAAACTCTCGAAGATCTATTGATAATTTGCATACTAAACTTCAAAAGAAGTTGGTAAAAATACTTACCATTGGTTGAATTCTTATACAACAACATTTATTAAGAAAGTATAGGCATGGCCCCGTTCAAGGCTTTGTATGGACGAAAGTACAGCTCTTCAATACGCTGGAGTGAGGTAGGAGAAACAAGATTATTAGGATACAAATTGGTGCACATGAAAACAAAAAATATCCAAATGATTCGACAACGAATACAAGCAGCACAAGAATGAGAAAATTGTTATGCTGATCTTCATCGAATGGACGAGAGATTCAATGTCGAAGGCCATGTATTTTTACGTGTTTCTCCATGCAAAGGAATTACGAGATTAGGAAATAGAAGAAAGTTAAACCCTTGATTTATTGGCCCTTTTAAAATTCTCGACTGACTAGGAGCTGTGACATATAAACATTCTTTGTCTCCAAGCATGTCTCTTATTCATAACTTTTTTCACATAACCATGTTACATAAGTATGTGAAGTATCCAAATCACATCATTGAGTTGGAGCCAGATTTAATAGCAGAGAATTTAACGTATGAATAAGTACATGTCGAGATCTTAGATAAAAATAAACAAATTCTACTCTCAAAGGTTATACTTTAAGTCAAAGTTTTGTGAAAAAACCAAGATACAGAGGAAAAAACTTAGGAACTAGAATCTAAAATGAAATCTAAGTATCCTTACATCTTCGAAATGCTAGGTACGTCAATTTCGAGGACGAAATTTCATAAGGAGGGGAGGTTGTAAGATCACAAATTTTATGAAATAAAAATAATCAATTTTCTTTATAATTATTATTATAATCAGTAAATGGTTACATTGATAAAAAATTTAAAGTTAAGTGTGATATGTGTAAATTATAAAAGTATGTCGAGGAATATCCGTTGTGTCAGAAATATTAAGTAAAAGTATGACAGCGCCGAAATAGCCAATCATTGGTGGGCACAGAAAAAATATTTTTCAATGCAGAAAATGACATAAATAACCTTTTTTAATAAAAATTATAAACGGTACTATCACTTTTAACTGTTTAAATACTTGGTAATAAAAGTACAATAGCACGTTGTATTCTACAGTGACACACGACATTCCAAATAATTTGTGCTTATAATTTATTACATCAAGTGCCTAATTTGATACAATTTAGCCCCCAATTTTCGAAATCGACCAAAATTGGTTGAAATATTTAACCCACTCAAGAATTCAAGCGAGTTTTGCGTATTTAATATCAGTTGACCGTATAAATATACGATTTGACTTAATTTTAAAAAGGGCTATTTACAGTTCCGTTACATCAAGAACTACCATATTCATGATTCATCCCCCAAAGAAAAAAAATTATAAATATAATAATTTTTAGCCCTTTTAAAAAAAAGTAACTACCACCATAGAAATACGGTATAAAATTATAAATACAATTTAAAATTATAAACATTTATGAATAAAATTATAAAAACTATAAATACAATTTATAAAATTTAAGTTGTGATATAATTAATTTGTAAAATTTATAATTTATGATATAATTTATAATTTGCAAGATTTAATTTATAAAATTTATTAATATAACTTGTTAAATTATAGATATAATTTTTTTAAAAAAATATACGTACAATATATGTATTAACTACTGTTTGTTTGAAGAATAAAATGAAAAATAGGCGGAAAGAAAGTTTTGTTGAGTAAACTAATTAACTACTATTTGTTTGAAGAATCTTTTAACTAAATAAAAATAACTCACTTTTCAAATCCAAAATACATTACTTATGTCGTCTTATGTACATTCTCTTTTTGCAACTCACTTTTTGCACAACATCTCCTCTCTCCTACTCCTTCAATGGCGATAATCAGCCTTTTCCTGTCAGAAAAGTATGTTACCATAAATTTTTAGGTTATTTTCTGCTTAAGTCGATCACAGCTACTGGACAAAATCTAAGGCGCTGAAATTCTTAAATTTGAAGGAACAAAATAATTTGAAGGATTAGGGAAGAGAGAGAAAAGAGAGAGCGAAAATATTTCATTTTTTTCTTTTTTTTTCTTTTTCAATCTTTCCTCCTCCTTTTGTATGCTCTTCCAATATAAAAAGGTTATTATTTAATTAATTAAATTTTGGGCACTTTTTGTCAATTATTTAAAAGTTTAATATAATATTATTCATGTTAAAAATATAATTTGTATGTTTAAAAGTTTATTGATTTTTTTGGTAATTAAGTATTTTTTTTTAAATTTTTAAATAAAAAAATTATATTGAGTAATCTTTATATTATATTTAATTTTAATAATTTAACATATAATAATTATTTATAAGGATTTATACATATTTAATACATCAAAATAAGTATTTATATAAATTTTATATGAATTAGGTACTTAATGTAGTAAATTGTGAATTTGTTGGTACTTGATGTAGCATAAGTGTTATTAGCTAGTATTTTATATGGTCAAACCGTATACAATTCTTATCTAGCCAGAAAATTAAGTATTTCGGCCAATTTTGATCAGATTCTGAAATTGGGGGCTAAATTATAACAAATTAGATACTTGATCTAATAAAGTGTAAGCATAAATTCTTTGGGGGCTTAACCATGAATAGATGGTATTTCATGTAGTAAACTATATTTAGCCCTTCCTGAAATGATTAGAAGTTCATTTGAGATTTGTGTTTCATCTATTATCATTTCACTTGAACTTTTTATTTACATGAACCTTCGTATTAAATTTTAAATCGTTATCTTGAAATATGAATCTTTAATTTGACTCCATATTTTGGTCATCATGTTGACAATTTGGACATTATTGAACTTTGGACAAATTAAATGTCAAATATCGAATATTTATTCTTTTATCTTATTATTCATACAACTTTTGTTCATCCTTTATATCACTATTATTAAAATCAAGTTATTGTGAATATCTTTGGCCTGAGTGCAAAGATAATTTGATTGGTGAATGTCTTTGGTCTGGGTGCGAAGACAATATATTTGTTGAGTGTCTTCGGTTTGTATGGCAAGGACACATGGTGAAAAGTTATCTTTAGCCCGTAGTGCAAATATGGACTATTGATTAACATTATCATGACCATTGGTGTTTCAATTGAATATCTTTGGCCTGTAGTGCAAAGATGAACTGTTGGTTTGCATGATTATGATCAGGAACTATTGATTGGTGTTACAGGGATAAAATATTGATGGTGAACTTTTAAATAGGAGAAGATTATGGACATCATGATTTATTTTACTCACTTATTTGATTGCGAATTATGTTGCAGTTATTGATCTTAATCTTGTTTTCTTTCAGTTTTTTTGCTATTGAAGGCTAATGATAATCTATTATTCATTATCTTTGTCATGATATTCTTTAGTGGGCTATTTGAGCTCACCCTTTTTCTTTTTGTTCCATTAATCTTCTTAGAAAATGAGAGTGTAACATGGACTAGTCGGGGTGTGGAGTGATGGTATGAGAAAGTTACTATAGTAGTGTTCACCCTCTTATAAAATAATGTGACAATAATCATGTTGAGGACTTGTAATATGTGTTGCCTTATCTTATACGATATTATAATAATTTGAGTGTAGATATTGTCGTATTATCCACGACACTGTAATAACAGAATGTATGGTTGTGGTATGTATTTTGACGAACCAAATTGGGTTGTGTGGACCCTATTTTGGGAGTGTCAAATATAAAATGATTTATATTCTTTACAATTTGAGTCGTTTTAACACATCAACTTTTACAAGCCACGTTTTCAATCCACGTTAGAAATTTGTGACGTGGCCGCCTAATTGAATGGAAATAGAAAAAAAATAATAGTTTAATTATCGAATTGACAAAATTAAAAGATGGATCACCGAAGCAGAATATGACATATAGTTTGGGGTAGTAATTTATATTTAAGCCAAATTTAATGATATAGATTTACTAATTATTTTGATTTAAAATAAAAGAGTCTTACATTATAAAAATTCATAGAAAATGACAATCTCTCTTATTTTTCCATATTTTCATCATATACAATCTATACGGTTGGATTTAAAAAAAATACTAACAAAAATACCGTTTACTTTTAAGTGCATTTAGCTAAATTTGACTAATCATATTGAGGACTTGTAATATGTGTTGTCGTATCTTATACGACATTATAATAATTTGAGTGTAGATATTGTTGTATTATCTACGACACTGTAGTAACAGAACGCATGGTTGTGGTATGTATTTTGGTTATCCAAATATTATTTTGATTTAAAATAAAAGAGTCTTACATTATAAAAATTCATAGAAAATGACAATCGCTCTTATTTTCCCATATTTTCATCATTTAAAGTCTATACGATTGGATTTTTAAAAAAAAATACTAACAAAAATAGTGTTTATTTTTAAGTGCATTTAAATAAATTTTACTAAGACATGTCTTCGTTCAAGTTTTCCCATAATTATGGAAATTTTGAGAAAAAACTTTTGGAGACATGTAAATATAGAAAAAAGAGAAGGAGAAAGTAAAGAGATAAAAGAATGGGAGAGAAAATAATAAAAAAGAAACTAAAATATACCAGATCCAAAATTAAGAACTGATACTAAACTAAAATATATGTCAAAGAGACTAAAGTTCTTCCTACCACTTTATATATAGATACTAGCTGGGTCTCGTGCCTCCGGCACTGTATGGGCAGTGAGATTTATCTCAAATTTAAAACGACCCAAATGATTTATTAAGTGAGCGGAAAATTCAAAATCATTATTAGATAGATTAGATAGATAGATGTATTTTATTAGATAGATGTATGGACGGTGGGATTTATCTCAAACTTTGGACGGCCCAGATGATTTATTGAGTGAGCGAAAAATTCAAAATCATTTGTATTTTATTAGATAGATAATGAAATACTCTTTAAAAACTGATTTAATTTATTTATTTTAGTCAAACTGATCTTTTTTAATAGCAATTTATATTATTTTCTTATAAGTATAAGTGGAGAAACTATAAATATAAGAAATTATATCTTACTCCCTCCATCCCAAATTAACTGCTCAGTTTTGACTTTTTAAAGTCAAATTGACTATTTTTAAAATTAATAATTAAGCATATATAAATATATTTCTAAAATTATAAAAATTAGGATTAGTAATAAAATGCATATACTTTCTTTTGGTTATAATCTCTTCACCTATATTTTAGCAAAAATAGTAAAAAGATTAGTTTTAAAAATGGTCAATTTGACTTTAAAAAATCAAAACTGAGCAATTAATTTGGGACGGAGGGAGTATTTATTACTATCCCCTATTTTTAAGAGTTTAAAAATATAAATAAAAATACTTAATTTTAATTTTAAAATTAATTAATTAATTTGACAAGAAAAATCAATCTAAGCCAAATTTTCAGGTAAGGAGCTAGAATTATGCAGACAACAAGAGGACTGAAAGGGAATTTGATGTGGAGACTGTTTACTAGAACTTACAAGTTAACAGCCTTACACGCATAGCAGCCCGGCTCACAGGCTCAATTTCAAAATAACTACTAGATACTATGGGCCTAATAGACACCACTGTAGAAAGTTGGAACTGTTTCATAAAGATTGGGATTTCCAAACCATTCATAACTGCATCCTTTTTCTCATGTGCCTTTGCCCAAAAGAATGTTAGAGAACAAGCCGTGGATGAGCATGGTGCGGTTTGAAGTTTAAATCGTACATAAAACCGTTTAGGTGCGGTTTGACAAATCTAAAATTGCACTTGAAACCGGTGCGATGCGGTTTTGAATCGTACGATGCAGTTTCATTTAGTGCGATTTCAGTTCCAAAACCAATTAAAATAACAAAATTGTATGTAATTTAAATTAACAATTTAACTTCATACAATATTAAATATCACTTTGATAACACACACAACATTACTTGTAATGTTTTGTCTAAACAAAAGCTAAATATAACCAAACTCAAACCGTAAATTCAGTTTTATATAATGTAGGGTGAGACTAATTAATGTTAATCATAAAATGATAAAATAATTTAATTATTTAATGAGTCTCATGCTTATTATCACATCTCACGTATCTATTTGTATTTATTTAATATCGATAAAATTTGTTATCATATATAACACTACTTATATAAAGAAAAATAAATAATACATAAGTTTAACCTTTTAAGTTTAGGATAATAATATTAGGAAAATAAAATATATATATATATATATTTATACGAGCTGAAATGTATCTATATAAACATAGTGATGGATAACAGTGAATAAAGTTTGTTGGTGGACTTGTTCTTATAAATTATTATTGTTATTATAATGATGATGATGGTAAATCATATTCTCATTAAAATTTATAAATCACTCTTGGACAACTTGACTTCTTTTTTTATCTTGTTGGCGTATGGTGCGGTTTCGATTTTATGCATGTCATTTTGCCCAGTAACCAAATCCAAACCATAAATTCGGTGTTTCAACTACCTAAAATCGGCACATACGCTGAAACCGTCGGTGCGATTTTAATTGGTGTAATTTGTATGGTTTTTGATGCGATTTCGGAAGTAATTTAATTTTTTGCTCAGCCCTAAACAGTATTAGTCTCAACATTATCATTAGTGGCTGAAGATGGAAAGATTAAACTTTGTAATTTCAGAATTTTTCAACATTTAGTATACTCTATACATAACATTTAATAGGTGAAAATAAAAATATCACAATAAAGAAAAAATAAAGTCCGGCCATAAAAGGGAAATAAAGTCTCACAGTAAGGACAAAACACATAATAACAAAGAAAATGATATACATATCTATAAAATAAATCGCATGAACAAGTTGGATTGTTACTACCATGAAATTCTGATAAATAATATATAATAATAGTGTCTGGGTCCTTTTTTAATTCTTATTTATCACACGCATCTACATTTGTTGATATTTTTTACTACCTCCATTTCATAATAATTGTCTTTTTAGCTTGATGCACATAGATTAAGAAACTCATTTAATACTATCATTTAAGAATTAAAATTTGTAGGAAATTCCATCATTACCCCTTTATGGGAAACTAAAAACTATTAATTCAAGAGAGAAAATTTCTTGGGACAATGAGAAAAGTTAGGGGTAACATAGGAAAATAAATAATTAATTCTCCTAGAAAGTTGTAAACGACAAATAAATTGGAACAAATTTTTTCTTCTAAAAAGACAGTTATTATGGAATGGAGGTAGTATCATATAGCAGATTCTAATAAGATTAATCAAACATGCAACCTAGTAGTTGCTGGGTTTCAATCATAACCGTCAGGCTAAGACATAATTAATGACAAACAAATACTTGAAATTGTTTGCTTGATTTAATTTTCCCAGCAGATTTCTCTTTCTAGAATTTTAATTTTCCTGAATAAGTCTAAAGTTTTAAAATTATATGAGCCGCTAAGGTTAATGTTGGAATGCCAACAAGTTTAGGTGGGAATCCAGTTGAAAGCAAATCAAGAAAATGCCTAACTTGTTACGTCAATGAAACTTCAGTACCCTAATAGACAAAAATTGACTCCTTTAGCAAATCAACCACTTTTAAAAACAAACATGGATTTCTTATTTAATTATAATCATTTGACCAAATCTTATATTCTATATGGGCAAGTACCAGATCTTAAATAAGTTATAACTTGAAAATAGTTTTTTTTTTAATTATTTACTAGAGATCATACAGAAGAACTTAAATCAAACACTATTAGAAAAATAAAATTAAAGAAATACCTTAATTTAAGTGGAGATTTCACTTAACATCAGATTCAGGAAGAGAGTTTTGTGGAATATTGTGGGCAGTTAATAAAATATCTCCAATCTGTCTTGACTTTTGATGACTCAACCTAATTAATTCATGTATAATAAATATCAAGTAATCACAAAGATGATTTGGAATTAAGCATGTGATTATGTAAATAAGCATACTTAGAGGGGATGAATAGGTGTACAAACCCACAAGTGATTAACAATAGGACAATTTTTAAAATTTACTGCTGCAGATTATAATCGGACAGATTACTCCGTTTTAGTATATTTTCAAACACGGGTTAGAACTAAATATGCATAATAAAGTGCAGATTAAGAAAGAAGACCAAATAGAAATCACACCAAGATTTTTATGTTGTTCTACCCATAATCCTCTATTCTAATAGCCAATACCAATTAGTATTGGACACACTTTTTTATTAAACTAATTAATATTTAAAAGATTACAGAAAAACTTCATGTACAATGAAAATCGATTCTGACTTAAGACACCTCTGTCCATTTGCGCCTCTGCAATTACTCTCACCACAGTGATTTTGATATTTCTGTTGTACAAACCGAATATTACTCGATTACTAAAGTCAACCTAGACTTATATTTGGTTTTTAAAAGGACAAGAATATATACAAGTAAATTGGAGTATGGAGAGAGTTCCTGCATGCGCAGCAGTAGTTAATAATGAACAAAAACAAAGCAACAGATATAAAAAGAAACAGAAAAAGTAGTTCCAACCCATCTCTCAACTCCATCATAACCTCAAGGAACCTAAAACATTACCACCACCATACATACATACATACATACATACATATATACATACTCAAGTCAACGACTTCACAAATTAAGTCCTTTTCTCGATTAGAATATCATTGACCAATCTCTATTTTTCTCCTTGCTGATATAGCAAAAGTTCAAGATTTTTTATTGTACAACTTTACACAAGCTCCATAAGTCAAAAAATGAGAGTCCGTGTTGATTTTTCGACATTTATGGTTAGTTTAAAAAGGTTAAAAGATCAAAAGAGAGTTTAATTTTTGAATCCTGAGTACACGTTAAGAAATTGAAATTGGACATGAATAAAGAATCTTTCTATACGGACTCTTCAAAATGTTAAATAATTTAATTCCGCTATTTGAAACATTAAAAAAAGAAAAGAAAATAGAAGAGGAAAACAAGAAGAAGCAGATTGATAAATGATAATAAAAGTTTAGTTGTAATAAGGTATATAATTAGGAAATTGATATTTTCACAACACTTTTTGATATTTTCACATGAAAAATATCGTTATAGATATATAGTGACTGTGAAAATCGTTGCTATAAAATCTATCTATAGCGACGATTTTCATATGAAAATATAATTTTTGTTGTGGATTTATCAGTTTCCTATAACTGAGGAGTGGCCCATAATATTTTATTTCAAGGCCTAAAACTCAAAAAATGGGATTTGATTATGTGAAGCTTTCACTTGTGTCAATTTTTGGTGAAATTTATAATAAAGAGTTACATTTGTATAGTATCAAGTAGTATTTAATGCCCATCGATTACATTGATACTTAAAACTTTACAGCTCTACATTATACAAATACTTAAACTTCAACGATATATATATGATCTTAAAAATATATATGAGACCGGATGATGATGTTTAAGACTATCTCAACACCCCTATCTATGTGTAGACTAATTTTTTTCCAAAATTTGAAAGTCCACAACTCCAATGATTAATTACTTGTCTTTGTTTGGAATGGAAAATTACCTTCGATCTCTCTCTTTGGTGGAAAATGTGTTACCAAATTTCAACTCCTACAAGTCAATCTAAGAAGAAGAGCCATATAAGAAATTAAATGGTGCAAATGTGAAACTCTGTAAATCCGAAAACAAAAAAAAAAGAAAAGAAAATCCTTTAAGTTTGGACCATATATATATATATATATATATATATAGAGAGAGAGAGAGAGAGAGAGTCCGGATCAGGTCCAGACTCCCGGATTTTAACAAAATTCGGACCTTTTTTTTTTTGCTTTTTTTAAAACAACTAAAAAAAAAATTTATGGAACTTGAATTTTTACATAATACAGTGTTTTGGGTGTGATTTGGATACATATAACAAAATATATCTGTACAGTCTGGGCAGACTGTACATACATTGGTTGGTGTAGGTATTAAAAACACACCCAAAACACAGTATTATGGAAAAATTTTAGTTTCATAATTTTTTTTTAGTTGTTCTACCAAAAAAAAATAAAAATAAAAAATAGGGTCCGGATTTTGGATCAGGTCCGGACTCCCGGACCTGATCCGTGTTGTGTATATATATATATATATATATATATATATATATATATATATATATATATATATACACACACACACACACAAACACACACACACGGTCAGGATTTTAAGCTTACCCATTATCTAACATACATTGGTTACCCATTATCTAGCATACCTTGCATACCTCCTTTAGCGACGGATCGGGCGATGATTCAATCGGTCGTTACTGGTTCGGTATGTCGCTATATGTTGTACGTCGCTAAAAGTTAAGACGACGGTTCTATATGTAGCGACGGACCGAATCGTCGCTCGGTCTGTCACTAAAGGAGGTATGCAAAGTATGTTATATAAGGAGTAAGCTTAAGATCCGGACTGAGTGACGGTTCGGTTCGTCGCTATATCAGAGAATCGTCGTCTTATAGCGCCGGACAACATATATCGACGGACCGAACCGTCGCTCGATCCATCACTAAAGGGGGTGTGCAAGGTATGTAAGAAATATATATATATATATATATATATATATATATATATATATATATATATACAGCTGTGTATTACACAGTAGGGCTATGACGACGGTGAAACCGTTGCTATAACCCAAAAAACGGTCGTCATAACATACTGTGTAAAATACAGCTGTGTACAAATATTTTTCCTATATATATATTAGACCTGACAATATAGTTAGTTAACTGTTGGGTCAAACCATATAAACTAGAACCAAATGGGTTGGTTAAACATTTTTATTTATTCAGGTTGGTTAAAGTTTGGACCCATATTTTTTAAAACAAATATAGTTAGTTAATCGGTTAACCATTTTTCAACCCATATTTCATCTCATGTCATTTTTAGATTTACGCCATGTCTTGTTTTTCTCTCTAATAAAATGTCATGTCTTGTTTTTCTCTTAATTTCTACAAGTGCGAAAAAATGATGCTCAATTTGACTTTTTTGGAAGAGAGAAGGTTTATTTCATTTGGTCATCAAAGCTTGTAGTAATTAAAGGAAAATGATATACGAATCTCACATGAAATGAGAAAATTTTGTGAAAATATTAATTTTTTTATCTCTAATTAATATTGGTTTTATGAACATTTGTAATTGGATATTGGGTGCTTGCGTTTTGGTGTATAACTCTGAATATTTAATCATATTTTAGAGCTTATTGTCAAGATTACTAGTGTGCTATTTAAGTGCAGGATAGTTAATTATTGTTAATTTCCTCCATATGCAAAATATATTTTCTACTAAATTTAAAAGTATAGTTGAAAATAATAAACAATTTCTACGTACTAATTTAAAAGTCTAGTTGAACAATAATACATTATAACAAAAATTTAAAGATTGTGATAAAATTTAGTGAGACAGTTTTTTTAAAAAAATAGGGTGACAAAGTAAAGTGTTTTAGAGATATTAAGTGGAATTTTTTCATAACTTAATATCATTTCATAAATAATTATATTTTATAAATTAATATAATTGCACAAATAATTTATTTTTAAGTAGAATTAATAATTTCAATTTAAAATTTTATTAGTATAGTTTTTTAGTAATTAAGTAGAACTAATTTCAATTTAAAATTTTAGTAGTATAGTTTTTTAGCATTTTATTATTTATATTAATAATTTTTATATCATATTATTACTTAATTAATTTAATTGTGACTATCACAATTTCATTTTTTCAAAAGTTCTGTTTAAAAGTCAAAATATCTTAAAATGGTTAATATCGTTTTGAACCATAACCATATAGTTTCAACCCAACCAAACCCATATTAAAAATGGTTAATATGGTTTTAGTTCTTAAATGGAACCATAACCATATTTTGAAAACCAAAACTAATCCATAACAATATTTTGTCAGGCTTAATATATATATACAAACATTTTTCTCTCTATATATATATATATAGGGAAAAATATATGTATACATACAGTCCACTATGACGATAATTTTTTGAATTATAGCGACGATTTCACCCGTTGTCATAACTATTCTAGGCTACGGCAACGGGTGCACTGCCGCCATAGCCCGAAAAACTCTTCGTCATAGTCTGACTGTATTATATACAACTGTGTATATAAATATAGCCTATATATATATAGAGAGAGAGAGCAAGGATCAAGAGCATTCCCCTTAAATAATATTATTCCTTAAATAGTACTTCTTTATTAAAATTACGTCAGTTTTGGAGTCTTTTAAAAGAGAGTGGTCCCATTTGCTTTCCTTTTATTTATAAAAATACCACCCACGACCCCACTTATTTTTTAAAAAAGACTCCAAAACGACGTAGTTTTAATAAAAGAGTGTTATTTAAGAAGGAATGTTATGTAAGGGAATGCTCTTGATCCTTATTCTCTCTCTCTCTCTCTATATATATATATATATACGGTCCGGATCAAGTGCATACTCATTATCTTACTCACTCGTGCTCACCCCCCTTTAGGCGACAGTTTCGTTCATACAACCGTCGTCTATACTTTTAGCGACGCTATATGTTGTCCGTCGCTAAAAGTATAGACGACGGTTGTATGACCGAAACCGTCGCCTAAAGGAGGGTGAGCACGAGTGAGTAAGATAAGGGGTATGCACTTGATCCTTACTCTCTCTCTCTCTCTCTCTCTCTCTCTATATATATATATATATATATATATATATATATATATAGTCCGGATCTTAAGTTCACCCCTTATCTACTCACCCGAGTTTACCCCCTTTAGCGACGGACCCGGCGACGGTTTGGTCATACAACTGTCGTCTATACTTTTAGCGACGCTATATGGTGTCCGTCGCTAAAAATATAGATGTCCGTCGCTAAAAATATAGACGACGGTTGTATGACCGAACCGTCGTCGGGTCCGTCGTTAAAGGAGGAGTGAGCTCGAGTGAGTTGGATAAGAGATGAGCTTAAGATCCGGACCGTATATATATATATCCATAATTTACCAAGAATTTAAAGAGTTTTGTTTCTTTCTTTTCATCTTTTTGAACAAGGCTTGAAAACACATGGTCAGCTTACCCCATCTCCACTCACTATTGTTTAGTCTGTTTTAACATCATTTTGTAGGGTATTCCCAACGTGTCCTTTTTTCCCACCTGACTGCCACGTGACTGATCTCGTGGTCCTTTATACACCGCCCAAAATAATGATATCTACTGCGTCTTTTATTTTGTCACCTAACACACCTATTGATTACCTCAAAATGACATCAATATTCAATCATGTATAATATAATATTCCCTCCATTTAATAATAATATGATTTTAGCTTCATGCACATGAATTAAGAAAGTCATTTAATAATTACAATTTGTATAAAATTTCATCCACTACCACTTTATGAGAAATTAAAAAATATACAAGGGAGAAAATTTCTTGAGACAATGAAAGAAATTAGGTGTGATATAAGAAAGTAAAAAATTTATTCTCCTAAAAATTATAAATGACATAAATAAATTGAAGTAAATTTTTTCTTTTAAGAAATTAATTATTATGGAATGAAAGTAAAATATATTATGTTTATGTATGTTTTTATATTAAATGATTTATATATAAGTTTCCGCACGGAGCAAAGAACTAAGCATGTTATGATTTTGGATTTTATACAATTCAAAATGGACAGTTCATTGATAATTTATAAAAATGAATTGTACTTGTATATTTTGAGGGTAACAAAATCTTATTTTACTAGGGTTATCATTTCGTGTTAGTCGAGTAAGAAGAAAAATTTATGAAGAGTATATAATTGATTGATAAATTGAAGAGAGGGAGAAAAACTATGTAAGCAATTATTATACTAATACGTGGAAAAATTCTTAGGATCCAAGAGTTTTTTTGAGTATTTAGGATCCAAAAAGTCTTCTTAAATATCTAGAGTTTAGAGAGAGTCAAAAGGTCTCTTCTATTGAAATGGACGGAGTATTTCTAGAGTTTCCTAGAATGTGATCATATGTCTGGCACATGTATAGGATATGTGTCTGACATGTGACCACAAGAAAAATTTCAGAAGTATTCTTAGTTACCCGAGTAATGTCTAAATCATCATTTTCTTCTAGCCACCAGTCTAATCCCTTAGTCAATTCCTAAAATGAGTAGCCTTCATGAGTCTTCTGCCTTGAGACTCGTAGAATGTAAGACCTTTGTGACGCCCTCAAAATAGGTATAAATCACCCATCTTGGGTCACCAAATACATGGTACTGAATACAAATATAAACTTAATTATACAACATGAGCTCAGAAGTTTTTACACGAATATTATCTTCTAGACAATATCCAAACTCAAATAGAGTCCTCATTACATTTATTGGCATACTATTTTATAGAATAGTGAGGAACTACTGTAACACCATCTCGGGCCATCACTCCGTTCCCTCGACTAGTTTCGGCTACGTTCTCATTTTCTGAAGAGAACAATGGAAGTAAAAGGGTGAGCTCAACTAGCTCAGTAAGAAATATTATGACTAAGATAATGCAGAATAAGTTATCATTAGCCTTCAACAATGTTAAACTGATAGAATATAATAGATAACAAGTTTAACTGTAGCGGAACAAATAATCTATTAGAAGAGTCAAGTAGAGCATGATATCTACTATCTTCTATGATTTAAAAAGTTTATCATTAACTTTATAGCTGGGACTCAGCTTAATAAATAGATCACATCATCGAATCATCCCTGCACTATGGGCTAAGGATATTCATTAGTAACGTCCACAAATTATTCTTGCACTACGGGCTAAGAATTATTCGTGTAATCATCAATGGTCATGACTATACTGAATTATCCCTAGTCATAATCATACCAATCAACAGTCCATCTATGCACGTAAACCAAAGATGACTTTCATCACAATATAAGCATGACGATGATGACAATGATATAATAATTCAATTAAAAGAAAGTAAAGGATAAATTTTTTAATATTTATAATTTAATTTATCCAGAATTCAATAATGTCCAAATTTTTAACATGATACTGCTTTGTAGAGTAAAATTCAAGAATAATATTCATGTATCAAAAATAATTTGGACAGAAAAGAAATAAATTTTTTGGTGAATAGTACCTCGTAAATAGCACCATGTGAATAGTACTTCAGGAATAATACCCTGTGAATAGTACCCCGACATGAAAAGTACCCCAAATACCCGAGTGATCAATATTTGAGTGAATAGTAATCGGGTGAATAGTAACCCATGAATAGTAACTCGTGAATAGTACCCCGGCATGAAAAGTGCCCCGAATACTCGAGTGAATAATATTATAGTGAAAAGTAACTGGGTGAATAGTAACCCGTAAATATTAACTCGTGAATAGTACTTCGGGTAAAAATATTGATATTTAATAAAAAAAAGTTCATATCAATATTCTAATAAAATGATACTGGATGAAGTGCAAAACTCACGGATATTCTACTAATTTCAAGGATTATAGAAGAAATACTTACCATAGTAAGTTTAGATTTAATAATATGAAAAGAATTAACATACGAAAATTGCAAATGAATTTTCACCTGTCATACAGTACGTAATCCACGTAGACAGGTTATTCCGACATACTAAAGGATGAATACGAAAAAAATAATACCCCTTTCCAAACGAAAATAACATCCCTTACGAATACAACAAATAATATCCCTTACCTTAGTAGAAAGCTGGATACTGCAATTGTGAAGTAGCATAATACTCTTCCTCTTGCTCTCTTTATTTTCTCTCTCTATAGTGTCTCTTGTGAATCTCAGTGAATTGGTGAGAATGAAAGAAGAATTAAGCTTCTATTTATAGGAGAATAGACTAAATAGTAACTAATTCATGAACGGTTCAGATTGATTCACTATTTAAACGGAAGGTCCATATTAATTACTATTAAAATCGCAATAGACGGTCCAGATTGATTTACTTTTAAAATCACCACCGACGGTCCAGATTGATTTACTTTTAAAACCACCACCGACGGTCTAGATTGATTTACTTTTAAAACCACCATCGATGGTCCAGATTGATTTACTTTTAAAACCACCATCAATGGTCCATATTGATTTACTATTAAAACCACCACCAATAGTCCAGATTGATTTAACTTATTACACTTTAGTACCCCTAAAGTTTTCCAAGTTTGCATTATTCCCCTCTAACTTTTGTAATTCACTTATCTTCAATAAACACATTCTTAATACTTCAACAATTATTCATCATTAATATTATAACTCACAATATTTAACAACCAGATCGTTCTCAGGAAAGAGGGGGCTTTCCAATAAGGATTTCTCCCTATTGGCGCGCAATTAGGTGACCAAACCTCTCCTCGATAGAACTTTCTAGACATTGTCAATATTGCAAATAATAATATGAATAACTTTGTTGTCTCAATTATTGATTTAATAATATAAAATATTATGCAGATGATAATGTGACAATAATTGAATCAAATAATGTGAGATACTATGCAATAATTACTGTAGCAATAATTGAGTATAACTGAGTGACTTCTCACGTAAGCATCAATAATCAATAATGTGTGCTACTATGCAACCACGCGTATTACTGTACTTTTATCACCGGGTAGTTCAACAGTTTAACAGTAAAACTTCCATCGTTATTTTTATAAAAAGATATTTCTGTCGTTTTCTAACTACGACAATACTTTCGTTGTGGGGTCCACCAATGATTGTGTCATCGTACGAATATTCCTTGTTAAAACGAATATTCTCCGACCAATCAAATATTCACTGACACAACGAATATCAACTTGCTTACTTTGCAAAATTTTCCAAATATTACCCACAATTATAACATTCTATCATATCCACACCATAATATTTAAAAATATATTTTGAGAAAAATTATTCTTTATTCAAAAAAAGTTGGGGTCTTACAACCTCCCCTTCTTATGAAATTTCGTCATCGAAATTAGGGTACGTACCTGGTAGTTCGAAGAGATGAGAATACCTCGTCAAATTCTAACTCTTTGAGATATAACCTTTGAGCGTAGAATATGCTTCTTCTTATCCAAGATTTTAATAGGTTCATCTTTATATGTTAAATCTTCTGTTATTTCGTCGGTTCTAATTAAATAATATGGTTTAAGTCTTCCACATATTTACATAACATCGATACGAGAAAAATGTTATGAACACGCGACATACTTGGCGGTAAAGCGAGTCTATAGGCCACACTTCATACTCGATCAAGGATTTCAAATAGACCAATAAAATCGAGGGTTGAGATTTCCTCTCTTCGCCGATTCTTGCTTCTAGAATAATGCCCACTTGAACTTTCTTTTTCACATTCATTAGCTCTAAGTCTGTAGCTTAATCAGCTTTAAATTTATCGATTAAAGTCGGTTCTAATTGTATATTCGTTATCTTCACGTAGGTTCTTGGAGTCTTTAACTCTATCTCCATCTTTTGTAAGTCATACGAGATGGGTCTTTGTGTTAACAATATTGCACTCGTAAACGCATACGATCTTCCACTTAACACGTCAGCTACGACGTTCATTTTTCTAAGATGGTATTGAATGGTATGGTCGTAATCTTTAACAGCTCGAGCCAACATCTTCGACGCATGTGACGCTCGTTTTGGTTGAAAAAATATTTGAGGAATTTGTATTGGGTTCAAGGTCGATACAAAATTCAATTTCACGCTCTGGGGATAGGCTAGGAGTTCTTCAGGGAATACGTCAGGAAATTTATTAACAATAGCAATATCATTCAAGACTAACGTATTTTTGTTTAAATCTGTGACATGAGCTAAGAAAGCTTGACATTCGTTTTTCAATAAACGAATAGCTTTATGAATTGAGATGACAGTAATTGACTTTAGTGGTTTGGTTACTTGAATTCGCATAACAGGTTGGTTATGAATATGAAAACTAACAACCTTACGAAAACGATCAATTTTAGCACGATAAGTAGTCAACCAATCAATTCCTAAAATCACATCGAATGCAAGTATTTTTAAAGAGATAAGATCAACAGGTAATGTGAAAGTGTCGATTTGAATCAAATAAGATTTATAAACAGTAGAGGTAATGAAGGTTTCTATAACGAAGTTTCAACCGATAAGTCAAAGTCTAATTTCTCCAGAGTCAAATTTAAACGTGTTGAGCGCAAGTAGGAGAAAATAAAGAGTGGGTAGAACCAGTATCGAATAAGGTATATACTTCGAAAGAATTTATAATTAACTAACCTATGCTAGCTTCGTTCGGATTACTCATTTTTTGAGAAGTCACAAAAAATGCTCTTCCTGAAACCGCCGACTTTATTTTGTCCGTATCCAGCCTTTGGTGCCACCGTCCCAGCTGGACTTGACTTTACTACATGACAAAATCGAGCTAGGTGACCTTCTCTTCCGCAATTGTAACACGCTTTGGACTGCATCAGTGCAGTTTGGACTGATATATCCCTCCCCTCCGTATTTGAAAGCATACGATCGGTGGCCGTTCTTCTTCCTTAACAACAGGTGCTGATGCTGATGTCTTTCCATCATGATTGAATCTCCTCTTCTTGAGATTTCCACTTCTATTATCTTGGTCATGATTACCACTGAAGTGGTTACCATTTCTGGCATGTTGATTCCCTTCCACGTTTGTTGTCATCGCTTCGATGACTGCTACCATTGGTATTATCGACTTGTCGGCTGCTCTCTCTTGGTTGGGTTGACTCATTATCACGCTCCAATAACTGATCCCTATTTACAACATCTGAATACAAACACAATTTGTGAGAAATGAGGTATTGACGTATTTCGGGTCTCAAACCTCGTAGAAACATTCGCGTCAGTTCTCTTCCTCATTATCAACCAAATGGGATGCAAATCGGGACAACTCAGCAAACTTAGCTTCGTACTGAGACAAGGTCATATTATTTTTCTCCAACTTGATAAACTCCACCTCCTTCATGTGATGAATACTTTCGGGAAAGTACTTGTCATTGAACAGTTCTTGGAACTTTTCCCATGACATTTTGAGTGCGGCAAGCTGAGTACGTTTTACTGATTCCCACCAGTAATCTGCCTCTCCTCTCAACATGAAGGTGGCAAAGAGAACCTTTTGCTCCTCGGAGCATCCCAAGACAATAAAAATCTTGGTGATTTGCTTTATCCACGTCTCCACCTCAAGTGGTTTTGGCTCTCCCAAAAATTTCGGTGGTCCCAGCTCCTTGAACTGCTTAATAGCGACCAACCGAGAGTTTCCAGTGTTTCCACCTGTATTTTGAACACGAGCCGCTCTCGCTTGATGTTGCATGAATTTCATGAAGCCTCTAAACATCCCATCGTTCATCATTTGGTCGGTGTTGTTGTTTACCTGAGGATTATTGTCTTCCTGTTGCACATTATCCTAGGTATTGATCGTTGGTGACTCAATGGTCTCATATGCTTCATTGCTTATCTCGATATTTTCAGATGCCATTTTAAAATACTGCCACAAAACAATGTTTAATTAACATGCCACATATTATCCCTATACTCTGACCGACCAATTAAATACCAAATAAACTTAGTTAGGTCATACTAGCGAAGGAATTTCCCGTTTCTCCTCTCTTAGTTATTGTCTCTCATCTCAGCCAGAGATCATATCCCTAAGCTTTGATACCAATTGTGACGCCCCCAAAATAGGTATACATCACCCATCTTGGGTCTCTAAATACATGGTACTGAATACAAATACAAACTTAATTATACAACACGAGCTGAGAGTTTTTACACGAATATTGTCTTCTAGACAATATCCAAACACAAATGGAGTCCTCATTACATTTATTGGCACACTATTTTATAGAATAGTGAGGACTACTATAACATCATCTCGGTCCATCACTCCGTTCCCCGACTAGTTCTGGCTACGTTCTCATTTCCTGAAGAGAACAATGGAAGTAAAAGGGTGAGCTCAACTAGCCCAGTAAGAAATATTTTGACTAAGATAATCAGAATAAGTTATCATTAGCTTTCAATAATGTTAAATTGATAAAATATAATAGACAACAAGTTTAACTGCAGCGGAACAAGCAGTCCATTAGAAGAGTCAAGTAGAGCATGATATCTACTATCTTCTATGATTTAAAAAGTTTATCATTAACTTTATTGCTGGGACTCAGCTTAATAAATAGATCACATCATCGAATCATCCCTGCACTACGAGCCAAGGATATTCATTAGTATCACGTCCACAAATTATTCTTGCACTATGGGCCAAGAATTATTTGTGTAATCATCAATGATTATGACTATACCGAATTATCCCTGGTCATAATCATACCAATCAACAATCCATCTATGCACGTAAGCCAAAGATGACTTTCATCATAATATAAGCATGAGGATGATGACAATGATATAAGAATTCAATTAAAAGAAAGTAAATGATAAATTTTTAAATATTTATAATATAATTTATCCAGAATTCAATAATGTCCAAATTTTCAACATGATACTGCTTTGCAGAGTAAAATTCAAGAATAATATCCATGTATCAAAAATAATTTGGACAGAAAAGAAATAAATTTTTTGATGAATAGTACCTCGTGAATAGTACCCTATGAATAATACTTCGGGAATAGTACCCCATGAATAGTATCCCGACATGAAAAGAGTCCCAAATATTCGAGTGAATAATATTTGAGTGAATAGTAATTGGATAAATAGTAACCTATGAATAGTAACTCGTGAATAGTTCTTCGGCATGAAAAGTGCCCCGAATACCCGAGTGAATAATATTATAGTGAATAGTAATTGGATGAATAGTAACTCGTGAATAGTATTTTGGGTGAAAATATTGATATTTAATAAGAAAGTTCATATCAATATTCCAATAAAATGATACTGGATAAAGCGCAAAACTCATGGATATTCCACTAATTTCAAGGATTATAGAAGCAATACTTACCATAGTAAGTTTAGATTTAAGAATATAAAAAGAATTAACATACGAAAACTGCAAATGAATTTTCACCTGTAATACGGTACATAATCCGCGTAGACAGGTTATTCCGACATACTAAAGGATGAATACGAAAAATAGTATTTTTTATGAATACCAAAGAAATAATACCCCTTACCAAACGAAAATAACATCCCCTTACGAATACAACAAATAATATCCCTTACCTTAGTAGAAAGCTGGATACTACAAATGTGACGCCCCCAATACAGGTATACATCACCCATCTTGGGTCGCCAGATAAATGGTACATAAATTCAAATACAACTTATTTATACAACAGTCGTGTAAAGTACGACAAGACATAACTGAGAGTTTAAACAAGAATATTGTCATTTAGACAATATCCACACTCAATGGTGTCCCCATTACAATTATTATCACATTATTCCGTAGAATAGTGAGGACTACTAAAGCCATTTATCCTGGACCATCACTACATTTCCCGACTCGTCCCAGCTATATTCTCATTTCCTGAAGAGAACAATGAAAGCAAAAGGGTTAGCTCAACTAGCCCAGTAAGAAATATTATGACTAAGATAGTACATGATAAATTATCATTAGCCTTCAACAATGTTAAACTGATAAAATACAATAGACATCAAGTTTAACTGCAGCGGAATAAGCAATCCATTAGAAGAGTCAAGTAGAGCATGATATCTACTATCTTCTATGATTTAAAATATTTTCATCAATTTTTATCGCTGAGACTTAGCTTAATAAATAAACCACATCATCGAATCATCACTGCACTACGGGCCAAAGATATTCATTAAATCATCAATGGTCATGACTATACCGAATTATCCCTGGTCATAATCATACCAAAAACTGTCCATTAATGCACTACAGGCCACTGAGGAATTTTACCACATCATTTATAACCTTATAGGTCATGATTATACCGAATGATCCCTGGTCATAATCATACCAATTCCATCTATGCACGTAAGCCAAAGATGACTTTCATCACAATATAAGCATGAGGATGATGACAATGACATAATAGTTCAATAAAATAAGTTCAAGAATAAATTTCAAAGATTTATAAGTTAATTTATCCAAAAATCAATTACGTCTAATTTGTCAACATGATACTACTTTGTGGAGTAAAATTCAAGAATGCTCAGAAGAATATTTCCATGAAAAGATACTGGATGAAGCGCAAATATCTAGGATGTTCTACTAATTTCATGGAGTATAGAAGCCAAAACTTTAACAAACTGAGTATAATAGAATATATATAAAACTACAAATAGATTTTTGCACAGACATGATGTTCCAATAGAATAATAAAGAGTAGAACTAGGTCATGCATAATCCACACAGACAAGATGTTCCAACAGAATAATAAAGAATGGAATCAGGTCATGCGTAATCCGCACAGACAGGATGTTCCAACAGAATAATAAAGAATGAAACTAGGTCATGCGTAATCCTCACAGACAGGATGTTCCAACAGAATAATAAAAAATGGAATAACAACAGAATTCACTAGGCATGCGATAGACCGCACAGATAGGTTATTCCAACAGAATAATAAAGAATGGAATAACAGAAGAATTTCACCATGTATGCGGTACTTCACATAGACAGGTTATTCCAACATAATAATAAAGAATGGAATAACAACTCTTACGAGTATTGAAAGAAAATAATTCTCTTCATGAATACGAAAGAATAATACCCCTTATTTCAAAAGAAGACTGGATACTGGAATAGTGAGGTAGCAGACTTCTCTTCTTCTTTCTCTCTATAATTTCTCTCTATAATAGTTGCTCTATAGCTTTTGTGAATTGGTGAGAAATGAAGGAAGAATGAGCTTCTATTTATAGGAAAATATAGTTTCGATAATTGCACGTTTTGGGGCTCGAAATATTACAATATAATACCTTCCTCTTTTTCTTCATTTTTAATTTAGTCATGCAAGTATTATCAAACTTGTACCACCTCCCCTAATAGTAAATAATGTGAATCAATAGTAAATCATGTGAATCAATTGTTTTAGACATGTGAAAATATGAATTACAATATAGTACCTCCATCTATACCTCCATTTTTAACTTAGCCGTGCAAGTATTATCAATCTTGCAGAAACTTCCCTAATAGTACAAGAATGTGAATCAATAGTACACACATGAGAACAAATAGTTATAATCATATGAATTAATAGCAATTAATTATTCATTTATTCAGTTAATTACCTGATTGGTCAGTATAACTTCCAGACATTAATTAATATCGAAATAAATGTCGATTTCCACTAACACTAATAATTTCAACATAATGGAACTATCAATTTCATCTTTAATCAACACAAACTTATTCATCATTAATATTATAATTCACAATATTTAACAACCAGGTCGTTTCCAGGAAAGAGGGGACTTTCCGATAAGAATTTCTCCTTATTGGCGCACAATTAGATGACCAAACCTCTCCTTGAAAGAACTTCTATACATTATCAATATTGCAAATAATAATATGAATAACTTTGTCGTCTCAATTATTGATTTAATAATATATAAAATATTATACAGATGATACTGTGACAATAACTGAATCAATAATATGAGAGATATGATGTAACACCCCCTTTCCAAAATAGAAAGAGAGGTTACACACAACACAACAGAACTAACGAATATCACAAGGCTCTAAACCACAAAAGAATAATCTCATAATAATTAAATCTCATATGACAAACCATAATAAATGTCACACTGGCTCAAACCACAATCTAAAATAATTATTACAATACTAAATAAACTGACATAACAAGCCTAAACAGAATATTTCTAAACCATTGGAATGAAGGGAGCTCTCATCACATTTGCCCTTGATCCCCCTGATTACCTGCCGGAAGAAAAACACAGTATGAGCCAAATGCCCAGTACAGATACAGAATAAAAGAATGATGAAACGAAATAACTAACACAATTAAATGAACTGAACTGTACGAACAAACTAACACAACAAAATGATAGGCTGAATCAAATGGCTGGGTGTTATTTCATACCGAGCTCAAAATAAATAGAAATATACCTTGCCACACAGGCAAGTCAAATAATGCCACACAAGCAATCACACATCGTACTACGCAATCCAGATGCGTGCCAAATCGGAAGGCGTGTTTGGCACAAACATCACAACTGTATAGAACAAAACAGATCAGAAAAACTAGGGTCGACCCATACGCCTCCCACAACAAAACACCAAATGGCCAACTCCCACCAGAGCACAAAACAGAGACGTCGTGGACTGATCACACTGCCACAGAAGGTGTCATGCCTCAGTGCCAAGAGGACATGCATGTGGTACCCCCACAGGTAGTTATAGCTCAGGTATACCCTACGGTATTTCTAACAAGGATACCATGTCACAGCACATGCGACATAATATCGACAAAAAGGGTTTCTAATATGTACATGTTAAACTGAAATGAATCATCAACTCAAAGTCTCCAAAAAAAATATATTAACATGTACTTTTTACGAGAATCAAAATAAATACAAAAAATGATACACTAGATCAAGAGTACTAATACCAAGACAGAACTATCAAAATAAATTTAGACATGTTGTACTAGTCTAAAGAGTACAAGTATAAGTTCCAACTATGAACAACAAAACGAACTATCAAAATAAATTGACAAGGAATAATTATGAGATACAATACTAAATTTAAAAACGAATAACGAAACGAACAAATTAAACACTAAAGAGTCTCGCTGAAAAAGTATGGAATCCGTACCTGGAGTAAGCAATGTAATACCCAGAAATTATAATCTCAATAAAGTTTGTTAAACTCCTTTTGTCCAAACTAATCACCAAAATAAATAAAATTAATAATATATTAATTGAAGGTTAAATCATTAATTCCTAATTATATTTTTATAGAACTCTTCCTGTTAGTTTTATATTATAACCAGAATATAAGTAAGTTTTTAAAACCTTTAAAGCTTCAAATTTTACACACCCATTGAGTACATTCGTTCTAATATTTAAAAGAAATATAAGTTCATAATCTGACTAATCACCTTGAAATCATTCACCCTCTAATCCAAACAAAAAGATGTTAATGATTATACACATATATTTACAAATTAATTATAAATTACCTCATTTAAAAAAAACATATATAATTCATTTTTAAAAAGAACTCCTTTGGTTGATAATTAATAACTAAGGCGTAAGAATGCATGCATCTCTTGCTCATCCAAATTGAAAGCATAATATAGTACATAATTATTTATAAAGCTAATATAATATAGGTGCATGATTCAAACTGATTGTCTATCATCACTAGTACGTTCCTGCCTTGATTTGAATAGTTTTTTTAATTAATTTGATAACTTGATTCATGTATAATATAATAATATATTCATGAACAATGGATTTACCTTGATAAATTTATCTGCTATCTTTTTCTCTTTCTCGCCTACTGCCGCCTCACACCAATTTTTCTTTCTTCCTCTCGGTTGGTATGAAATGGAGTGTAAGTAGCTAGATTTTATTTACTAACATGTTTTTATTAAGTCTCATAATTATAAAAGGATTTAATATTACCCCTCATAAATTAAACCCAAATAAATTTTAAGGCCTAATTTTATCAAATTAATTTATTCAACACTTATTAGCCCAAAATAAATGACTAGTTTGACCCAAATAAAAGACAAAGTCCAAATAGAATATGCTTTAAAATAAATAATTTTTATTATTTAATTAATTATTTTTTTCAGGTATTACTTATGATGCATCAATTACTGTAGCAATAATTGAGTATAACTGAGTGACTTCTCACGTAAGCATCAATAATCAATACCGTGTGCTATTAAGCAACCACGCGTATTACTGTACTTTTACTACCGGGTAGTTCAACAGTTTTAACGGTAACACTTTCGCCGTTATTTTTATAAAATGATAATTCTGTCGTTTTCTAACAACGACAATACTTCCGTTGTGGGGTCCACCAATGATTGTGCCGTCGTACGAATATTCCCTGTTAAAACGAATATTTCCCGACCAATTAAATATTATATAACAACTTGCTTACTTTGTAAAATTTATAAATATTACCCATAACTATAACATTATATCAAATCCACACCATAATATTCAAAAAAATATTTCGAGAAATTTAAATCTTTATTCATAAAATTTGGGGTCTCACAGCAAAAGTGAAGTAGCAGAATACTCTTCTTCTTGCTCTATATAGTTTCTCTCTCTCTATAGTGTCTCTTGTGAATCTCAGTGAATTGGTGAGAATGAAAGAAGAATTAAGCTTCTATTTATAGGAGAATGGACTAAATAGTAACTAATTCATGAACGGTCCAGATTGATTCACTATTCAAACGGACGATCCATATTGACTACTATTAAAACCATAACTGACAGTCAGATTGATTTACTTTTAAAACCACCACCGACGGTCTAGATTAATTTACTTTTAAAACCACCATCGACGGTCCAGATTGATTTACTTTTAAAACCACCATCAATGGTCCAGATTGATTTGCTATTAAAACCACCACCAATAGTCCAGATTGATTTAACTTATTACACTTTAGTACCCCTAAAGTTTTCCAAGTTTGCATTATTCCCCTCTAACTTTTGTAATTCACTTATCTTCAATAAACACATTCTTAATACTTCAACAATTATTCATCATTAATATTATAACTCACAATATTTAACAACCAGATCGTTCTCAGGAAAGAGGGGGCTTTCCAATAAGGATTTCTCCCTATTGGCTCGCAATTAGGTGACCAAACCTCTCCTCGACAGAACTTTCTAGACATTGTCAATATTGCAAATAATAATATGAATAACTTTGTTGTCTCAATTATTGATTTAATAATATAAAATATTATGCAGATGATAATGTGACAATAATTGAATCAAATAATATGAGATACTATGCAATAATTATTGTAGCAATAATTGAGTATAACTGAGTGACTTCTCATGTAAGTATCAATAATCAATACCGTGTGCTACTATGCAACCACGCGTATTACTGTACTTTTATCACCGGGTAGTTCAACAGTTTAACGGTAAAACTTCCGTCGTTATTTTTATAAAAAGATATTTCTGTCGTTTTCTAACTACGACAATACTTTCGTTGTGGGGTCCACCAATGATTGTGTCATCGTGCGCATATTCCTTGTTAAAACGAATATTCTCCGACCAATCAAATATTCACTGACACAACAAATATCAACTTGTTTACTTTGCAAAATTTTCCAAATATTACCCACAACTATAACATTATATCATATCCACACCATAATATTCAAAAATATATTTTGAAAAAAATTATTCTTTATTCAAAAAAAGTTGGGGTCTTACAACCTTGACTATTTTATAAATAGAATTTAAATTTGCTTATAATTATTATTCTAAACAGTAAGATGTTAAATTGATAAAAAGATAAAATTGATGGTGATATGTGCAAATTATAACATAAAAAGTATATCGAAGAATATTCATTTTTTTGGGAAATATTCGTTCTATCGGGGATTAGGTAAAGTACGATGGCGTCGAAACAACCCAATCATAAGTGGGGCCCACAACGACATAATTTTCGGATACCAAAAATTAAAGAAATAATATTTTTAATAAAAATTGCAGGCATAACTTTTACCGCTAACTATTGGAATACCGGCCCGGTAATAAAATAACAGTAGCACGCGCTATTCCGTAGTAATTCACGATATTGCACAATATTTTATGTTATTGAACTAATAATTGTCATAGCATCTTATATTATTAAACCAATAGTTGACATTGTAGTAAGGGTAGTAATGAAAAGTTACGTAATTAAAAGTCATGGGTATTAAGTAGTTAGGCAGACTCATAATTTGAAGAACATTAATACATGTAATATTAATACATTAAGCCAATAATGAAGAAGACGGATAATATAATAATAATTGATGAATGATATAAATTAAAAATAAAGATAATAGATGAATATGTGTAAAATATTATGAATTAAGGATGAATATGTGTAAATTGTTTTGAATAAATAAATTAAAGATAATGATAATGGATGAATAATTATAAATCATTACGAATAAATAAATTAAAGATAATGATAATGGGTTAATAATATATTAATAAAATGTGGTAGATGTTTGGCTATAAGTAAGGGCTTAACATAAGAAGTTTCATAAATTCTTACTTATTCTTCCTTCCACCCTTTGAAAATTTTTTAGTGTAAGTATTTCTCTAATTGTACTAAGGTTACCTCAAGTTTTAGTTAGAGTGCAAGAATTTTTCAAGTTGATCAACTTCATAGAAAACATCTAATCATGTGCTACGGTAAGATATATCATTTTTTTCATACTTGTAGGGGATATCATTCTTTCATACTCCTAGATTTACGGTAAGAAATTATTATTCATTTCTATAGTCTTACGATTAAATGATGAAAATTCCTGAAATAATTAAAATATCCTTCATAGTCCTTGTTTCATCTAATACCTTTTATTTGAATCTTCCCATTAAATTTTAAATGTTATATTTCAACTGAGAACCTTATATTTTCTTGAACCTTATATTTTATCAAAAAATATATTCAAATTTTTGGATATCATGTTGACAATTCAAACATCATTGGACTTTGAAAAAATTAAATTGCTAATATCTAATGTTTATTCTCGATCGTATTATTCATATTATTTCTATTCATCCTTTATATTATTATTATGATCATCATACTTAAATTGTGGTGGAATTTATCTTTGGCCTGGATGCAAAGAGTAATTTTTGAATGACATGATCATGACCATTAACACTACAACAAAAAGGCTTATTAGCGATCGCCTATCAGCGACCGCATACGGTCGCAGATGGGTATCAGCGACCGCATGTGGTCGCTGATATTAGTCGCAGGTAATCTGGTAGCTGGATGCACAGTAGCGACCAGTAATAGCGATCGCAATCAGCGACCGTTTCTGTCGCTATTCTAACTCATGCTGAGTCATTTGTCAGGTGTGACGTGACACACATGGCAGTGATCGGTAATAGCGACCGCGGCGATCGATAGTTTCCAAGAAGGTGGCGCGGTCGCTAATACAGTGTTAGCGACCGCATGCGTTCGCTGATGGGTTTGTTTTTTTTAAATTTTTTTGCCTGTTTTATTGATTTCCCAAAAATAACCTGCTTTCAATCCCAACACAACAGTATATACAAGCATCCATATTAACATCCATCCATGATATAACTACTATATGATAAACATTGATCATTCATGAATAAACATTCATCCAACACAATACAATTGTAAACATTCATCAAACACAATACAATCGACATCGTAAACATCCATATAAACCAATATAATTGTCCAAAGAATGAATCTAAAAGAGTAAAAGGCTTTAAAAATCTTAAAAAATAAGTCTAGGCGCTCTTCATGGATCATCCAAATTAGGATCATATAATTAACAAAGTAATAAAACATATATGTTACATGTGTTGATACTGCTACGACTTAGGGAAAGCTAAATAATAGACAATATAGTGAAACATATAAGTAAAATTTTAAAGTAAGACAGTGACTCAGAGACTATAAACATATAAGACAATGTAGCTAAACAATAAATGATATATATATATATATACCTTATCGTCATTCTGCTGCCGTGCTACTGCTGTTGCCGCTGCCTCTGCCGCCTCTGCCGCCACTGCCTCCGCCAACTCATCAGAACTCAGAGACTACAGAAGCCCGTCTAGTATACGAAGAAGATCATGAACCTGACAGATCGCTCTCACACAGTCAGCAGGAGTATGATAGGATGAATAACCTGATGACTGTGTAGACTGGGGGGCAGAGCTTCTTGTGCCACTGATGGTCGGGCGCCGTTTTTGTCCTTGGCCTTTTACATAATTTTTTTTCTCGATGGACGCCTGCTCCCATAATTCTTGATCAATCGACGGACGTGGGGTGCCTTCAGGATAGCGCTCGTTCATTAAGCCCTTATAAGTGTCCTGTCAGAAGGTGAACAATTAAATAGTTAAAAATAAATAAATAAATACTAAAAAAGGTTGTCACAATTTATAAACAACATATTAGGATAAAGTGAACTTATTACCGCTATCTAAACAGCCTTAGGCAGACCATCGCGGGTGGCCACATACACATCCAACCAATTGATAGGTTGACCTTGAGACTAAGACTCCTACAGTTCATTTTCTCATATTATTATGTAAACATATGATATTATTATGGAGTATGGAATTCAAAACTTTAACCGACTGAGTGTAATAGAATATATGAAACTATAAATGGATTTTCGCCCGCTATGCGATAATCCACGTAGACATATCATTTCCACAATTTAATAAGGAATGAATACAAATGATCATTCACCATGCATGTGGTAATTCATATATACAGGTTATTCCAACAGAATAATAAAGAATGGAATAACAGAAGAATTCATAAGGCCCGCGATAGACCACACAGTCAGGTTATTCCCAACCGAATAATAAAGAATAGAACCAGGTCATGCGTAATCCGCACAGACAGGATATTCCAACAGAATAATAAAGAATGAAATAACAACAGAATTCACCAGGCATGTGATAGACCGCACAGACAGGTTATTCCAACAGAATAATAAAGAATGGAATAACAGAAGAATTTCATCATGTATGCGGTACTTCGCATAGACATGTTATTCCAACATAATAATAAAGAATGGAATAACAACCCTTACGAGTATTGAAAGAAAATAACTCTCTTCATGAATACGAAAGAATAATACCCCTTACCTTAGAAGAAATTGGATACTAGAATAGTGAGGTAGCAGACTTCTCTTCTTCTTTCTCTCTATAATTTCTCTCTATAATAATTGCTCTATAGCTTTAGTGAATTGGTGAAAAATAATGAAGGAATGAGCTTCTATTTATAGGAAAATATAGTTTCGATAATTGCACGTTTTGGGGCTCGAAATATTATAGTATAATACCTTCCTCTTTTCCTTCATTTTTAATTTATTCCTGCAAGTATTATCAAACTTGCACCATCTCCCCTAATAGTAAATCATGTGAATCAATAGTAAATCATGTGAATCAATAGTTTTAGACATGTGAAAATACGAATTACAGTATAGTACCTCCATCTATACCTCTATTTTTAACTTAGTCATACAAGTATTATCAATCTTGCACCAACTTCCCTAATAGTAAATGAATGCGAATCAATAATATACACATGTGAACAAACTACTATCTAAGTTTAGCCTTACATCAAAATTAGATGCAATATCGGCTGAAAAATGCAAATAATTAAAATTTTCTTTTCTATATCTTTCTTTTCCTGCGTTCTTTGAATCGCAACCTTCAAGATTCCCAATAATCAGAGTAAATGAACTATGAGAGTTCAATTATCAATACTTAACATCTTTTTTATTGATATTCTACCTGTATAATTCTATGTACATAAATTCACCATAAACAATCCCATTTCAAAGTAAAATTTTTCTTATTTATTAAATACCTTAAATAGTACATAATTGTTACTTACACATTTCAAAACTATCAACTTTTAATTAAAGAAAATATTATTCTTTTGAATATCGTCCAATCTTCATCCTCTAGATAGCAAGTAATGTTGCATTCTATCGTTAACCTTAACCGTTCTTCTTCTTCTTAGCTTTAATAAACCCTTGATCTTGATCTTCATCCTCTCCCTCTTGATTCGGCTAACTCTTCCTCTTTTCCCTCTAATTTGCTAGAGTTTTCTCTCTTAGTTTTTGTGAATTGGTGATTTCTAAGTGAAAAAGGAAGGGTTTATTTATAGAAAACTCAAGACTTAGCCCCTAAGTCTCGTGTTTTAACAAGCTTGGCACCTCTTGCTAAATTAAGCTTAACAAGGCTTATAGTAAGCCACCTCGTGCTAGGTTTTAGCTTAAGGCTTATGGTCAACCACCTCGTGCTAGGTTAAAAGCTTGACAAGGCTTATAATTAGCCACCTTGTGCTAGGTTAAAATCTTGACAAGGCTTAGGGTCAGCCACCTCGTACTAGGTTTTAGCTTGACAAGGCTTATGGTCAGCCACCTCGTGCTAGGTTTTAGCTTGACAGGGCTTATGGTTAGCCACCTCATGCTAGGTTCTAGCTTGACAATGCTTATAATCAACCACCTCGTGCTAGGTTTTAGCTTGACAATGCTTATGGTCAACCACCTCGTGCTAGGTTTTAGCTTGGCAATGCAGCTTGTAACTAAAAATATCTTCCAAATAGCTTGGTCAAAATTTTGGTTGATTGTGGGGCTGATTGGTGGCAACCTACTTGTGTCGTGCTTTAGATTCTGCCCAGCTATTGAAAACTAAATCCATGTCCTTTGATCTGATTGATCCCATGTGGTTTCTTAGTTACTTACTCATTAAGCCTAAGTAGCTTACAAGTTACTTCACTTGGAAGCACGATAAATCACTATATTAGTTTAAGCACGACAAAGCAGCTTTTCTTAAATATATCGAGAAGCTCGTCGGTGAAAATATTTTTAAGCTTGGCGTTTTTCTTTGAAAATATTTTTATTTCGTCTATGAAATCGCAACACATAATCACATAAACACATACTAGGTCTTAATTTGACCTTAAATGTCATAAAATCACATTTACACATAATAATATCCATAAAATGTTATCTTAGTAGATATTCATATTCATGAATCCAAATAATAGGTCACACGAATTATCGGGTTGTCACAGCATAACACAACTTATATCCACTTATGCAATCCAATTTTCAAAACTTATCGCATAATAAGAATTTTATATATTAAATTTTTATTTTAATATTTTACGAAAACTCGAATTGTCAGAGGAGAAGAACATGTAAGGAATTACTCTAGTAACACGTGACAGAACTCTTAGGATGCAAGAGTATTCTTGAGTATCTAGGATCCAGATTGCCTTATTGAATGTCTCGAGTTAAGAGAGAATAAAAATGTCCCTTCTACTAAAATTGACGGAGTATTTATATATAAAGTTTTCTGGAAAGTGATCATGTGTCTGGCACATGTCTAGGCCATGTGTCTGACATGTGACCTTAGGGTAAATTCTAAAAACACCCTTACTTACCCGAGTAATGCCTAAATGATCTTATCCTTCTAGTCATCAATTCAATCTCTCAATCAATTTTCAAAATGAGCCGTCTTCACGAATCTTCGGCCTTGGAACTTGTGGAGAATTCTCTCAAGTCTCACTCATTAATTTCCGATTTTTTCGTCATTCTTTTAGATCATATGTGAACTCTAATTTATACTTAATGCCCACATATATCAAAAGGTGCATATCAAATGACTTTTATTACATTATTATATAAATACAACTTTCATTATACACATACAACTCATTTTAATAAGACGCTACAAATGATAAACTGCTCATTTTGAACCGTATGGAAATCAAATCCGGTGCTTATCTAGCAGAACAGTTACTTATGCTTCAAAGTAATTGTACATGCATATTTTCATTATAAATTACATATTTTATGTATGATTTGGTAGTTAATTATATTCCTTTGTATCAATGTCCTTGCCTGAATTTTATTACTTTTTTTTGCAACGTACCACACGTAGGTTTTAACTCGTTCTTATGCTATTTGATTGCGAGCCGCGCCGAGCGCTACTTAATTATGAACATAGTAAGTTTCACACGCACATGTTTACTTTGAGGTCGAGTATACCCATATTAGACCAGATCCTCTGTCTCTATTTTTTTTTATTTTTCTTGTATTCTTCACTTAAATTTTGACATCTAACCTCTTATTTAATTTTAAAATTAATTGGTGTTAAGTAAGAGGTCAGATGTCAAAATTTAAGTGGAGGGCACAAAAGAAATAAAAAAAATAGGGACAGAGGATCTGCTCTCTACCGATATGTGTTTTAAGAAATTAAAAAATACTAATAATTAATGTTAATCCCAATGATAATCATGTTTTGAAAAAAAGAAGGGACTGCCCCTAGAGACAAAACTAGGTTGGCATGGGGTTTATGAATAGCATGGGCAGATTATTAATTATTGTCTGAATGGAAGCGTTATAACTAAGCATAACTTATCTACTATTTGAATTAGGTAATGGTAGGAAGAGTCTTTAGCCATGACATGAGAGCATTATACTAGTCATGGTATATAGTGAAAAAGTGTGGTTATGATTGTATAATATTAAGTACTAATAAAATATTGAAATTTTTTGTTATTAATAAATTTAAAAAAGCTATTATTAATGAAATATAAAAAAATTAACCTATCTGTAGATTAATGTGGCTATAGCCAATTGAGTCATTATCCATATATAGAGACTGGTAATTAAATGAAGAAAGAGGGAGAACATTCCATAGGGGCACGGAGACAAGCGGAAAATCCAAAGAATTGATGGGGGCCGCCGGGTACCTAATTCCATTTTGCATCAAATAGAAAGCGACTATGGCGTCTTTTACCAAAAATGTTCAAGGCATACAATCGGGCTACCATTTTTCACACGCAGCCTCTTTAATTTTTTATTTTTTATTTTTGGTGTCACAACCTTAATTTTAAAATTTAGGACTAAACAATTTAAGCGTCACTATTTATATTAATTTTTATTTATGTCGTAATTTTAATTTTAAAATTTAAAACTAAATAATTCAATCGTTTCTATTAGTGCAGTTGAATTCACAATTAATCTCAAGGTTTTTAGTGGTAAGAGCAGATCCTCTGTCTTCAAACTCTCTGTCCTCTTGTGTCCCTCCACTTAAATTTTGACATCTAGTCTTTTACTTAACACTAATTAATTTTAAAATTAAATAAAAAAACGTGTCAAAATTTAAGTGGAGGAACACAAGAGGGACAAAAAAAAATTTAAAGACAAAAGATGTGCTCTCTTTAGTGGTGGTGGCTGATCTGCTTACAATCGGAGTGGGTACTTTTGACTCTTTCTAGCATGTCCAAGATCCACGTGTTTTATGGCACGCGTGCCGCGTGGACCCCAACCCTTTGACTCAGTAGATTAGCTAGTTATCAACACTAGTCAATTGCACAACCTTTCTTTCTCTCTTTAGGAGGGAGGAAGGAGGCCTATGGCCGCAACTCACAAGTACTTGCGAAGGGAGTATATTTTTAGGCCTTTTATAATCTATACTTTATACACACACGGTAGCAGTCCTGCCAAAACTAATACCACTTACCCCCGTTTAGATTTAAAATTATAAATACATTTTGATTCTTTAATTTAATTTTTAGAATTAATAAATACAGGATGAATATTAGTATGTAATTAATTTTATTACTACTATAATCACGGTAACCAACTAAAACTAAGGCTATGTTTGTTTGTAAAGATTACACTTAGAATATGACTATTAATTTCAAGCGTTTTGTTTGTTTTAAAATTTAGACTTGAGACTATTAATCTCGAGAATATAAAATGACTTAATAATCTTGACATTATAATTATAATTATAATTCTGAAATTATAATTCTAAAATTAATATAATCCCGAAATTATAATATTCTGAATCATGCAACAGAATATGCCAAGGGAGTGATATATAGTACGTGTTTGTGAGATTAGAGGAACTAATTAATTAAAGTCAATAATATCACAGTCCACACATTTTCATGGAACTGACCCAACTTGACTTGGAAGTCTGCCATGTCAAAGTCAATTATGAACAATTGCTAATTTTGGTTATAAACTTCAACTATGAAGTTACTCTCTCTTTTACTATTCAAATTTCTCACGCATTCAACTTGTAATAATTCAGTCACCTTTTATATGTTAAGCATTAGCTTCTCTCTTTTTTTATTTTAATTTTGTTTTCCTTGTTTGAAAGTTCACATATCTACGTGTCATGCAACAAAAACATTAACATGCTTAATACTTATAAAATTATCAGTCATTTTATTTTATAACTTAATTATGTTGAGATTATTCTTTTATATATATATATATATATATATATATGTATATATGTATAAAAGGGGACTCAGTCCATCACAATCGTATTAGTTAAATGTAAAAGTGAAGGTTCAAATGGTCCCGAAATTAAGGGATAAAACAATTTCAGCCGTTGAATTTAACAAAAAAAAAAGGTAAAATATTCGTGAAACCGTGACACAGGCATCCACATCAAACTTCATCATCATGTCACATCCCTTTGTTTATAAGCAACAATAAGTCTATCTTTTTTAAATGAAGCAAGAAAATCATATATTAATACTAAAGCTAGGAACTAAGAATAAATATAACATAAAGAAAAATTCGATTCAAAGTTCCTTTCTTATTTTTTATTTTTCACTCTTTTTAATGCCCTTAATTATGTTTATCTCATCATCAACTCTCAAAATGTCAACCTGATTCCAGTAATTTCCATCCCAACAGCTTCACATATTTGTGGTATATATATTTTAGACCAAAGTAGAGAAACCAAAAGGTACCAAAAAGAAGACCAAGAAAAAAAAATCAAGAACAAGAAAAGAGAATATATAGCAAATATTTTTAGCCATGGCAGATGAATTTCAAGCTGAGGTTTGTGGAGGAAACTGGTGGAATCCAACTCGAAGCGCCTTCGGATCGTCGCTTTGTTCTTCAGTGATGATTAGTGATATGGGAAGTTTTGGCTGGCCAGATGACTTGATGGACATGAAGGCAAAATCTAGTGATGAATCTTGTTCAGCTTCTGAAGGGTCTATAATTTTTCAAGATAAACAAAAACCTATGAATCAAGACTCAGTTTGTGGTGGTGGTGGCGGCAACTTATCGATGGATTCAACCTTAGAAATGATGGGTAGTGGCCTTTCTTCATCACTAACAACAGATTGGAATCAAACTTTATTGTAAGTATAATTCAATTTTGAGGTCACATGTAGTATATTTTATGTAACAAATATAGAAACTTTTTTAGTTTTTTTGTTTTTGTCTTTTGATCTCGATTATTGTTCAACTTTAATTCGTCATAAACTTACTCATGGTCCAAACTTTACAGCCAATACATACAAGTTGCACATGTTTTGAGACTTATTTCTTTGTAATCTTATGGAAAAAGGAAGGTGAAATGATCCATTTTCTTCTTGTCATTATTTAGTGATGGTAGCAAAAGGAACAATTGCAATTATCAGTCTATTCTACAAGAGGACATGAATTCAAGCTTAAGTTATCAACAAGATTCCATTTTTAATTATTCCCAAATCAAGAAAGATTGGAGTGCAAAAAACTTTCCTATTATCGATGAAGGTTCTTCCGTTTTGAAGCCTCAGTGTTTTCCAGTGAATTCATCCTCATATGGTTACCCTTCTTCCTTGTTCCAAACCCTAATTGATACTAATTTTCAATGTCAAGATTCTATATTTGGTAACCAGTCCATGGCATGTCCGTCGTCTGCTACAAATAATTGTCGCAAAAAGTTGAATGAATTTTCTTCTTCTTTGCCTAAATTATCATCCTTGCTAAAACCTTCAGTACTGCCAAAAGAACAACCTCTTAGTCATTTTCAATTATCAAACAACACCCCCCCTTGGAATTCTTCGGCTGCAGCTATGAATGATGTTCGAGCTAGCATTTTCAATCCACCGGAATCTAAATTTATTTCACCAACATTTGAAGATAAGCCCAATTTCCCCAACCTCGCTACAAAGGTAAATATAAAGATTAATTCTTGTTATATTTTTTCGGGTTAAGTTATTTATAGTAATTAGGGTTTAGGGTTTAAATGCTGACTTTTACTATAACAATTTCAGCATAATAATGAAAGAGTTCGAGACTTGAGCTCAGTGGAGAAGAAAAGCAGCAGCAGTGAACCATCATTTAAAAGAGCGCGAATTGAAACACCATCACCATTACCAACTTTTAAGGTAGGTAGGATTGATCAAGCATTGAACAAAATGGAGTTCAAATTTTTCTTCTTTTGAAAAATATAAATTTCAATTTAATCAAAGTATTGAATGATAACTTGTAACTTTATAATTATCAGGTGAGGAAAGAGAAGCTTGGGGACCGAATTACTGCCCTCCAGCAATTGGTTTCGCCTTTTGGAAAGGTAACCTTTCTTTCTTTCTTTCTTTTTATTTAAAAAAAAATTAAATTTAAAATTTTTCCAGTTCTACTTTTCAATGTAAAACTTCTCTGATGCATTCAATTTGATACAGACTGATACAGCATCAGTTCTCCACGAAGCTATTGAGTACATCAAGCTCCTTCATGATCAAGTCAATGTATGTTCCATCTCCTTTTCTTTTTGGCTGGCTCTTCCTATACATAATTAACCAATATTACTCCAGGACGTTTGCGCAAATTAATTCTAATTAGAAGTAATTAATTAAGCAGTGCATATATATGACCTTCCATTAATAGGAGCCTTGTGCACTGTATACGATTTTTAGTTCTAACGTTTGCTACCTTTTCTTTACAAAATTTCAGGTTTTAAGTACTCCATATTTGAAAAATGGAGCTCCCAGTCAACGCGAACAGGTAACCGACTATCTTATTCTTCTATATTTTTGTTTCCCTTCAAGTTTCAATAGTTTTCAAAATTATATGAAGTACTTATAATCAGATTTTAATTTTTTTTGTAGACCCTTAATAAACCGAAAGGCGCAAAAGGGGTCGTTAGTCAAGACTTGAGAACAAGAGGACTTTGCCTCGTGCCAATATCGAGCACTTTCCCAGTTGCTGCCGAGACTAGTGCTGATTTCTGGACACCAACATTTGGAGGAACCTTCAGGTAGAGAAGAGAAGCTAAGCAACTAGAACTACCGATCGATAAACAATCCATCTGTACCAAAATTAGATATACATTTTGACTTTTTAAATTAACTTGCGAAATCCTATTTTTCAAAATCGATTTGAATTTATTTTATTTTCATACAAACTAACTACAACAACTACTATAAACCAAGTAAAAAGTGTTACTGATTATTTCAAAACTTAAATGAATTCATATCAATTTTAAATTTTTGAATTTCGATCGAAATGTATCTTTAATTTTGGATTACATGGAGTATGTTTAAGATGGAAGGAATATATTGATGTGGTGGACAAGTACAAGTGAAGAAGAGCAACACAAAAGGGAGGGAAAAAGTTTCAAGAAAGGACAGCTAATCTTGGACAGATACAAGAGACAGAATGATGCAAGGATAATAATTAGGTAGCATATTGAATAAGGATAATATTGATCAGTTGTAATAATTAAAATGCAGTAGTACTATATATAGTTAAAGGTGGATTAGGAATAGGAACAGGTGCTAAATTCAGCTGATAATTTAGAATGGTTTAGTAGGAATCATGTGTTGTTACTTGGTGAGCTCAATTTAGCACAAGCTGTATAGGGTGTAAACTATAAAGGCTTCTGTTCCTGTTTCTATATATAGCTATATATATTTTATGAGACAAAAATAAAAGAGTTGAGTAGAGAAATTAAATAAAGAGGTTATTATTGAATTCAAGAATTGGAAGGAAAAGTGTAAGTTTGTGGAGCTCATTCAATTGGAGGCTCACTTTTGATTTATTTATTATTTGGAACTTGTAGTGGAAGGCAGAAGGCGGTCCAGTACTACTGATATATATATATATATATATATATATATATATATATATATATATATAGGGTCTAGTTCCTATCTGGACTCGCGTATTTTCTTAAGTCACGGACTTTTTTTTATTACTTTTATTTTTTTAAAACAACTAAAAAAAACTTAATATTTTTTGAAACTGAATTTTTTGCATAATACAGACTGTACAGACCTGTTTTGTTATATGTTTTCAAATCACATCCAAAATATTGTATTATGTAAAAATTCTAGTTCAATAAAATATTAAACTTTTTTTAGTTGTTTTAAAAAAAAGGGTCCGTATTTTAATCAGGTCGAAATCCGAACCTGATCCTCATTCTATATATATATATAACCTTAGGGTTTTTTCATTTTGTCAAAATGAGTTACATGCACGAGCGCGTGAATGTCTGTTGGCGTTTAAGCCGTAAGGCATGCGTCAAGCTTTCTCCACCTAATTAGGTCTTCTTTTTCTTCTTCTTTTTTTTCTTTTTGTGCACACCTAATTAGTCTCGGTGTACACTTAATTAGTTATTTCTAAATCATTCCGCTTGCCTCACTGATTTAAAGAACTTGTGTTCAGTCGAAAATTATAATAATAATATTAATAATAATTAGGTATCTCTATATGAGTAGTTATAATTACGAATTTTTTTATAATCTAAATGTAATAAATCTAGAAGAATTTTAGTTAAATTAATTGTTTTTTTTATATAAATAATTTAATATAAATATGATATTTGAGCATTTAATACTATTTTTTTTCTTCAAGTCCAAATAAAAAATATTTCATACTACGTTAGAATTTTAATATTTATGCAAATATAAGTAAAATAATAATAACAAAAAATTAGTATGTTAAATTTAGAATATTATGTAAGATTACTGTTTTTAGATACATAAATACGTTTGTTAAGTCATTAAAGTATCTCAACTCTGATTAGGTTTGGTTTGGATGCCAAAATCAGAAAATGCTTCTCCAATCTCAAAATGAGAGTTTAATTTGATTTTTTAAGTTTTTAGTCAAATGAAGTGTTAGGATGCACCATCATTGGAACCTAGTTTCAAGATCCATACTCCAAAATATGTCGAATCACTATTGTTATATTTCTTTCATTCCAAATTAGAGATGTAGTTTAACTTTAAGATCAAATGATGATATATTAAATTTTAAAATTGATAAGAATCATAAAAGTTTAAAATAAAATAATTTTTGTTATTAACAATTTTTGTTATATATTATACAATTATAATAATTGTATCAACTAAAATTAAATAAGTTCACATCAATTTGAAGTTTAGTATGTCGTCGTATAACCTCAAAATCAAAGTGTATTTCTAATTTTAGAATGAAGGAGTATATGATCTTTTGTTAGAAATGAATATTTTTGTATTTTGAACATTTTTTGGTTAATATTGAGCATAATTTAAACTTAAATATCGACAAGATTTAAGTGAATATATGGCATACTTTATAGTCTTCCATGAGGAGAATAAAAATGACATACCTTAATACTCCATCTGTCCTCAAAAGAATAATTAAATGTATAAATTTATTTATCCTCAAAATGATAAGATAAAATACATAAAATAAAGTGTAAATATGTCATTTAGTAAGATCCATTAGTATATATATAAAAAAGTACTTATTCATTTTATATAATTTTGTGAAATTCAGAACTTTTTTACTCTCTTCTTTATTTTTAATTTTCTTAATATGTGTGCAAATTATAATTTGGTCATTATTTTGAGAAGGATGGAGTACTTACCGGCATAAATAGGGAACTAGTTTATGCTTGAAATTAATTCATGGTTTTGTTTGAATATAGAAAGCAAATTTGGTTTGAGAATTTGAGCATTTAGAGAATCATTCATATTAACTAAAATAAGTTTCTAAATTGTATCTAAATGTTTTTTATTTTTTAATTCTTTTTTTAGTTTAGATTATGAATATTTATTACAATTTGTAAATATTATTATGATTAATTAATATTATAATTAGTTTAAATTTTCTTTATTTAATTTCAACAAAAAATTAATTAAAATCTACCTTTATAGAAAAAAAAATTCTCAATCCGCCACTAACCACAACGGTCAAACTCCCTTAAGTTATTTATCTGTCAGGTCCGAGCCACCAAACTTCACCCAAATGCATTAAGATTTGCATCGAGCAAAATTAAATACAATTATTTTAGTTTTCCGAAACTTAATCCATCTACCAAAAAAAATTGTGCTGATTCTTTCAGACAAAGAGAATTATTAAGTTGTTGTCAATGTGAATCACACATTTGTAAATATGTATCTAATAAACTTTCACGTGTAACAAAAATAAAAAGTGTGACTCTCACTTTGGTTAATTTTTGTTAAAATTTAAAAACGAATAATATCGCAATTACACATTATATGAAAGGCGGAAAAATAAAAACACACAATATATTTAGGTTCACCGATTTGGCTAGTCTTATTTGTCTGATGTATTCATATAATAATTCACACACTCTACAATGATCCACACACCAAACAATGTTTTCTATAGTAATTAAAAAATCCTAATTGTTATAACATGAATTTAAGCACATGAGATCCAATACATTAATAAAACCTAAGACCGGACTACTAATAATTTTTCAAGCCCAATTGCACTTTGCACTTGGCTTTCAGTGGGTGCTGCCCCGCCAGTTCATTGGCGATTGAGCTGGGCAGCCGCTTGCTCATTGGGGAGCGAAATTTCCGACTATCATGTTGTAATGGCCATTAGTCGAACCCGGAAAAATATATTTAATCCCAACAATTTTCAACACTATTTCCAACTTTCCAGAAAGTAGATTGAGCATAATTAAGTACTGAGGTCACCGAATAGGCTAAAGAAATTCATTCTTTATGTTACTTCACTTTCTTTTCTTTAATATTTTTCCTTTATTTTTTATTTGGGCAAGCATATAACATAACTTCAATTAGACCCCAACTTTAAATATCATGCAAATTATAGATAAGATAAGAATTACAATGACATAAATATTAATTTCAATACATAGGAAGTCATACAAGTATCAAAAACCAAAAAGCTTAATTAATATAAAATAAAGAATCCTCATGAAAAATGACTAATCATAAAAATGCACTTTAACATATTCAATATTTTCTTCTTTAGCATCTCTCCTTATTGCTAGCTATGTGTATAATCTATTACATGACCTTTGAATTGATCGGTCAATAGGAATTATGCCAAAAAAATCTCTTCTAATTTTGAGCATCCGGATAAGTACCCTTTTGTTCTTGATATATTATAATTTGATGGAACTTGAACTTAATAATTTAGAGGCTGTTGTTTAGCTAAAGAGAAACATAGAGTTAAAAGGGAAATTTATAAAGGAAAAGCATATTGGCATCATTGTGATGTTGGTAAAGTATGTAGGACTCTTAGCAGTTCAATCATTCTTTATGAGCAGCTTTCCTTCTTTAATATTTTTCTTCTTTTTTCCTTTAGCTGTTAATCATGGACAAAAAACTATATTTGTTTTCTGATTTTTCGCATCAAAAGGGTATATATATATATATATATATATATATATATATATATATAGTCCGGATCAAGTGCATACCCCTTATCTTACTCACCCATGCTCACCCCCCTTTAGCGACGGACCCGACAACGGTTCGGTCATACAACCGTCGTTTATACTTTTAGCGACGTTATATGTTATCCGTCGTTAAAAGTATAGACGACGGTTGTACGACCGAAATCGGCGCCGGGTCCGTCGCTAAAAGGGGGTGAGCACGGGCGAGTAAAATAAGGGGTATGCACTTGATCCTTGTTCTCTCTCTCTCTCTCTATATATATATATATATATGGGTCTCCATCCACAGCAACCGGTTGTTGGAGAGCAATCCCTTTTATCCAGCCGGTACAAGCTGTACCGGCTTATAAAAAAAAAAATTCTAAGGCCGGTACAGCTTGTACCGGCTGGATAAAAGGGGTTGCTCCCCAACAACCGGTTGCTGTGGATGGAGATCCTATATATATATATATATATATATATATATATATATATATATATAAGGAAAATGTATGTATACAGCTGTGTATTACACAGTAGGATATGACGACGGTTTTTTGGGCTATAGCGACGGTTTCACCCGTCGTCATAGCTATTCTGAGTTATAGCGACAGTTTACCGTCGTTATAGCCCAAAAAATCTGTTGTCATAGTCCTACTGTGTAATACACAGCTGTGTATATACATATAGTCCATATATATATATATATATATATATATATATATAGATATATATATATATATATATATATATATATATATATATATATAGAAACTGATCAGGTCCGGTGTAACACCCCAGTCCCACATCGAAAGATAGGGAAAAAAATTTGTCTGCATATAAGGAATTAAGTAACTACCAATAGTACCTTCAAGTCATGACCTTTTGGGAGCCTGTGGTGGGCTAGATGACCCAAGAAGATACTATTGGGCCAGTGGTTTGAGGCCTTTATTTGGATGGATTTGATTCGATTCGGATTTGGGATTTGACCCAAGATTTGTTCCGGACTCGGGATTTGACCCGGGTTGTTTCATCCGGACTGCCGAATGAGAGAAAATCCGGACCCAAATACGGACCCAAATGTTAAATATATATTTAACATTTTATGGAACTGAAATTTTACCATAATACAGTGTTTTTGGCGTGATTTGGATACCTATACAAAAAAATATATGTACAGTCTGCACAGACTGTACATACTTGTTTTGTTATACGTATCCAAATCACACCCAAAACACTGTATTATATAAAAATTCAAGTTCCATAATTTTTTTTTTAGCTGTTTTAAAAAAAACAAAAAAAGCTCCGGATTTTGTTAAAATACGGGAGTCCGGACCTGATCCGGACTATATATATATATATATATATATATATATATATATATATATATATATATATATATATATATATATATATATATATCTTCATCCTTCTTAATTATATTATTCACCTTGAATCTGATTGATTTGGAAACACAGATTTTGACACTAAGATGATCAGTACTTGTTCTCTTGCAGCTGGTATATATACACATGTAGCTTTTTATTTCCTTTTCTATATATGCTCATGTACATGTGCATTATTCTACCCCAAATTTATCACTCGACTCTTTTATAAGATAAGAGACCAAGGTTTTGTCTCTATCAAGAAGTTTGTAGATTCTTTTTTTTCTTTTTTCTTTTTTCTTTTTTCTTTTTAAGATCGACAAAAAGTAGAAAATAGTACACAAGTGACAAATCTGAAAGAAGGTAGATTAGTAAGTATAAATTCAGTTCCCATTAATTTAGATATTCACGAGAACAAAGTAATACAATTTCAAGGTATAAGAAATAAATCAATACTTTTAGAAAAAGACACTATATACTAAATTAATATGAAGTTATTTAATTTTAGTTGATACAATAATTATAATTGTATAGTATATAACAAAAATTATTAATCATAAAATTTATTTTATTCTAAATTTTTATGTGTTATACTAATTTTGAAGTTTAATATATCGATCGTCGTTTACTCAAACCGTATCTCTAGCTTTAAAACGGAGGGAGTAAAATTTTGTTTAATTTGGTATTTTATACTTTCTAACATTTAGCTTTGATGAAGATGATGGCAAAATAGGTCAGTTTCTCATCTTTCAAAAGGTAAGACTACGCCCTATTCCACCATAACTTATAAGTTGATCAAACTAATTTATAATTCATTTGTTATTGTTGAGATATTTAGTAATGACTTATTTTTTTAATTTATAAGTTGACTTATAAGTCAAAATATAAGCAACAATTTGATACTTATTTAAAAATGACTTATATAAGTCATTCCTAATAAGTTGATTTGACCAAATATAATGTCCATTTTGTATCTCTTCTATTTTGCTAAATTAAATCTCTATTGATCCTTCCAACTTAATATATATTTCTTCTCCAACTTAAACAAACATGTAATAAATTATGTTTAGACAAAAATATCGTCACCCATATATATATATAATATTAAGTATACAATATTACAACACATAATATAATACATTATTAATATGTATTATATTTATTTTATATTATATTATATTTATAATATAATATAATATATTTATTTGTTTAATGTTTTATTTAATGAAAAAATAGTGATTCTTATGATATGATCAGGGGCGTATCTAGCCGCGGAGTTCAGTGGGGTCAAATTCAAAAAAAAAGTCATTTAAGAATAAAATTTTTATAAAATGAATTACAAAACTAAATAATCATTAAATATTATTTACAATAACATTTTTCGAGGTAACCTCATTTTTAATAGTTGTAGAAATATCACGCTAAATGTAAGTTACTAGTGTACCATTATATAGGTTTCATTGGAGTCGGGTTTTGTTCAAAAACTAAAACAATATCCACCGTTGTATATTATCTATCTATTAAATATACTAAATTGTAGTACATAACACCATTGCATGACATTTGTCATTCCCAAATTACAACACATGTCATACCTGTGACGCCCCCAAAATTAGGTATACATCACCCATCTTGGGTCACCAGATACATGGTACAGAATTCAAATACAACTTACTAATACAACTGTCGTGTACAATACAACAAAACATAAACTGTGAGTTTGAATACAAATATTGCCTACTAGAGATTATACAAACTCAAAAGGAGTCCTCATTACAATTATTATCACACTATTTCCCAGAATAGTCAGGACTACTAATGCTATCCTCTGGACCATTACTCCATTCCCCGACTCGTCCCAGCTATATTCTCATTTCCTGAAGAGAACAGTGAAAGAAAGGGTGAGCTCAACTAGCCCAGTAAGAAATATTATGACTAAGATAATGTAGAATAAATTATCATTAGCCTTCAACAGTGTTAAACTGATAAAATATAATAAACATCAAGTTTAACTGCAGCGGAACCAGCAATCCATTAAAAGAGTCAAGTAGAAAATAAAATCTACTATCTTTTATGATTTAAAAGGTTTTTCATAACTGTTATAGCTGAGACTCAGCTTAATAAATTTTCCACATCATCGAATCACCCCTGCACTACGGCCAAGGATATTCTTTAGTATCACGACCACAATTATTCATGCACTACGGCCAAGAATATTTGTGTATTCATTAATGGTCTTAATCATGCCAACAACTGTCCATCAATGCACTACGGCAAATGAGACTTTTACCACATCATTTGTAATATTACGGTCATGATTACACCGAATAATCCCTGGTCATAATCATACTAAGTCCATCTATGCACTACAGGCCACAGATGACTTTCAAAAATATAAATAAGAGGATGATGACAATGATATAAGAATTCAATAAAACAAGTTCAAGAATTATTTTATCCAGGAATTATTAACGTCCAAATTATCAACACGATACTGTTTTGTGGTGTAAAATTCAGGAATGCTCAGAAGAATATTTCCATGAAAGATACTGGATGAAGCGCAAATATCAAGGATATTCCACTAATTTCATGGAGTATAGAAGTCAAAATTTTATCCAACTGAGTAATACCGAATACAATAACAAAAGATATCACCATGCATGCAATAGAGACCGCACAAACAGGTTATTCCCGCAGAATAATAATAACGGAATCAGGTCAGGTGAAATTCACACCGACAGGATGTTCCAACAGAATAATAAATGCGGAATAGTAAATGATGGAACCAGGTCCGGCGTATAGCACAGACAGGATATTCCGACAGAAATGTAAAGACGGAATAGTAAATGGAACCAGGTCCGGCGTATAGCACAGACAGGATATTCCGACAGAAATATAAAGACGGAATAATAAATGGATGTCACCAAGTATAGGGTATTCCACGTATATAGGTTATTCCAACAGAATAACAATGAATGGAATAACATAAGTTCTCTTCAAGAAGAAAGAATAACACCCCTTACGAGTACAACAAATAATATTCCCTACCTTAGAAGAACTGGATATAAGTGAAGTAGCAGAATACTTTTCTTCTTTCTCTCTAGAGTTTCAGTGAATTCGTAAGAAATAATGAAGGAATGAGCTTTCTATTTATAAAAAAACTGAGGGTGGCTCTTGGTCTTAACGAAGGGTCAAAATGACTCTTGGTAATATTGAAGAGACAACTACTATTTGTGAAGGGGTAATTAACCCTTGGAACACCGAAGAGGCAGTTAACTCTTGGTAATATTGAAGGGACAACTACTATTGACGAAGGTAATTACTATTTACGAAAGAGACTCTTAGATGACGACATATGGCCCCCCATAAATAATTAAACTTATCACCAACGTCTAATAATAGACTCTTTATATACATCAAGGATTGAATAAAAATTACCAGAAATCATTTTATTTTTTAATCAACACAATTTAATCTTTCAACAATTATTAATTATTTATAACTTGTCGTCTCAATTATTGTTTAAATAATATAACATATTATACAGATGATACTGTGACAATAATTGAATCAATAATATAAAAGATATGATGCAGCAATTACTGTAGCAATAATTGAGTATAGCTGAATGACTTTTCACGTAAGCATCAATAATCAATACCGTGTGCTACTATGCAACCACACGTATTACTGTACTTTTACTACCGAGTAGTTCAACAGTTTTAACAGTAACAACTCCACCGTTATTTTCATAAAGTATTTTTGTCGTTTTCTCAATCCGACAATAATTCCGTTATGGGGTCCACCAATGATTGTGCCGTCGTACGAATATTCCCCGACAAAAAGAATATTCCCCGACCAAACGAATATTTTATAACAACTTGCGTACTTTGTAATATTTATAAATATTACCCACAACTATTATATCAAATCCACACCATAATTTTCAAAAATATAATTTGAGAAAATTAAATATTTATTCATAAAATCTGGGGTCTCACAATACCTAATTAATGTGTTCATCCATTACTCCAATTTTTATATTATATCTACTTAATTATTATCTCCTAAAATCACTACTTTTAAATCCCACATTAATATTTTGATTTTATAATCCCATAAATTACTACAAATCTAAATTGTTTTGATAATGTTGACTGTTCTAATATTATCATTACTAATTTAATTATTATTTCCAAAAATCACAACTTTCTTAATCTCAAATTAATATTTTGAATTTATAATCCCTTAAATCACTACAAATCTAAACTATTTTGATAATGTCAATTACTGCATGTTATGATATTATTCTTTCTAATTTAATTATTATCTCCTAAAATCACTACTTTATGATATTATCATTACTGAGCTATTATCATTACTTTTCGTTATTTAATCTAATTTTCTCCCTATAAATACAACATAATATTATATCATTTATAATTATATTACAACATAATATTATATAGTTTAAAACATTTAAAACAAAATTAAATAATAAATAATATCAATCATAACTTACTATGTTGATTTTATAATCCCCAAAATTCACTACTTTTCTAAACATAATTATTATATCCTAAAATCAATATTTTTCTAATATTATACCATACATTATATCATACATGTATGATATAATATTATAATACACATATATAACAAAATCACCACCTATCTAAACTGTATGGATATTATCATTACTAATTAATTTATATTACAACATAATATTATACAGTTTAAAACATTTAAAACAAAATTAAAATAACAAATAATATCAATCATGACTTGCTATGTTGATTTTATAATCCCCTAAATGTTACATTTTCATTCTAAACGGTTTTTATATTAATTGTTACTTAATTATTATATCCTAAAATCACTACTTTTTAATCCCACATTAATATTTTAATTTTATAATCCCATAAATCACTACAAATCTAAATTGTTCTAATATTATCATTACTAATTTAATTATTATCTCTTAAAATCACTACTTTTTTAATCCCAAGTTAATATTTTGAATTTATAATCCCCTAAATCATTACAAATCTAAACTATTTTTGTAATGTCAACTGTTCTGATATTATCATTTTTAATTTAATTATTATCTTCTAAAATCATTACTTTATGATATTATCATTACGGTTGAATTAATGACACTTTTGTTCCTCCAAGTTGCCACCCATTTTCAAAATCGTCCCTAAAGTTCAATTATTATTAGTTAAGTCCTTAAACTGGCATTTTGTTGACATTTACGTTCCTTCAGCCCAATTTAACATGAACCCGACCCATTTTGACAAATTTAATTTTGACCCAACCCATCAACCCGATTCAGTTTGACCCAAACCAAAATTTTAATATTTTAAAATATAAAATTATTTTTCAAATAATAATTATATTTAACATTTAAAATATATATATATATATATATTTAATATTTTAAAATAAATATCTTTTAAAAATAATTTGAAAATATAATTATTATAATTAATATTTTAAAAAAATATTTATGTATTATATTTAAAATAAAATATTATTTTAAAAAAGTTATAAAGATAATTATTATTATTATAATGAAAAATATTAGAAACTTTTATTTTTTTCAAAAGTAAAGTTTCATAAAATATAGATTCAAAAAAATTACATAAGAAAATTAAATATAATTATTATTTTAAACTTATTTTAAAAATATTTTTATATTTTAAAATATTAAAATTTTGGGTTAGGTCAAACTGGGTCGAGTTCGGTCAAAATGGGTCGAGTTAAGGTCAAATTGGGCTGACAGAACGGAAACGCCAACAAAATGCCACTTTAAAGTCCTAACCAAAAATATTTCAACTTTAGGGACGACTTTAAAAGAGGGTGGCAACTTGAAGGGACAGAAGTGTTATTCAGCCGAAATTGAGCTATTATCATTATTCTCCGTTATTTAAACTAATTTCTCCTTATGAATACATACCAACTATTACGCAATAACTCATGCTACAAACAATTCTAAATACTGTTGAAAGTGCAAATGAGTTATATGGAGACCTTCAGATTATGGTGACAGTGCATTCAATGGGAGGGGCTATGGCTTCATTTTGTGGACTATATCTCACGGTGTTTATATTTATGGCTTCTTCATCTATTGGATTCTATTATCTGGATTGTAGCTTTGCATGATTTGTTAAGTACTAGCATCCGATAAATTATTCTCATCATCATTAATAGTTTTTTTTTGGGTATTATGGTAATATTGTGAGTGCCTTTACAATTGCCAAAAATGGATAAAAAAAACTAATGAGACAATGTATTCATTTTTTTAACTATAATATTGTGTTATGTATGACTAGACCTGGCAATATAGTTAGTTAACTGTTGGGTCAAACCATATTAACTGAAACCAAATGGATTGGTTAATCATTTTTATTTATTCAGGTTGGTTAAAGTTTGGACCCATATTTTTTAAAAACAAATATAGTTTGTTAACCATTTTTTAACCCATTTTTCATACCATACCATTTTTAGATTCACGCTATGTCTTGTTTTTCTCTTTCTACAAGTGCGAAAAAAGTGATGCTCAATTTGACTTTTTTGGGAGAGAGAAGGTTTATTTCATTTGGTTATCAAAGCTTGTAGTAATTAAAAGAAAAATGATATACGAATTTCACATGAAATGAGAAAAATTTTGTGAAAATATTAATTTTTTTATCTCTAATTAATATTGGTTTTATGAACATTTGTAATTAGATATTGGGTGCTTACGTTTTGGTGTATAACTTTGAATATTTAATCATGTTTTAGATCGTATTGTCAAGATTACTAGCGTGCTATTTAAGTGCAGGATAGTTAATTATTGTTCATTTCCTCCATATGTAAAATATATTTTCTATTGAATTTAAAAGTATAGCTGAAAAAAATAAACAATTTCTACGTACTAATTTAAAAGTCTAGTTAAACAATAATACACTATAACAAAAATTCAAATATTATGATAAAATTTAGTGAGACAGTTTTAAAAAAAATAAGGTGACAAAGTAAAGTGTTTTAGAGATATTAAGTGGAATTTTTCATAATTTAATATCATTTCATAAATAATTATATTTTATAAATTAATATAATTGCACAAATAATTTATTTTTAAGTAGAATTAATAATTTCGATTTAAAATTTTATTAGTATAGTTTTTTAGTAAATAAGTAGAATTAATTTCAATTTAAAATTTTATTAATATATAGTTTTTTAGCATTTTATTATTTATATTAATAATTTTTATATCATATTATTACTTTATTAATTTATTTGTGACGGTCACAATTTCATTTTTCAAAATTTCTGTTTAAAAGTCAAAATATCTTAAAATGGTCAATATGGTTAATATGATTTTGAACCATAACCATATAGTTTCAACCCAACCCAACCCATATTAAAAATGGTTAATATGGTTTTAGTTCGTAAATGGAACCATAACCATATTTTGAAAATCCAAAACCAACTCATAACCATATTTTGTCAGGCCTATGTATGACATGGTGCTATACTGCTATGTTTTTGGACACGATGTTTGTTTGATATGAAGATCCAACATAATTATTAATGCTCGTGCTTTTCAGTTTCCGCATGTAACAAGTAATTTTCCTTAAGGTTTGAGGACCGAAACTGAGACATTCTTCATCTGTTTCCCCTTTCATTTGGATGTTTGAATTCTGGTGCAAATAAGCATATATGAGACATGGAGTACTCTTTAAAATGCATTAAGTACATGTGCCAGATATTTGAGGCTTGGTGAGGTTTATGTAGTGTGTAACAGACTTCAAATATGTCACTAACAATCATATCAATATAACAACTCGATGACATTGTGCATTACACTTTCTAAATATTTGTTAGTGCTTTAGAATAATAGAGGTACCCAATTTTAACCCTATTGGTTACATTATAAACATTTTTATCAAGAAATTAATATATATATATATATATATATACACACACACACACATACACAACTGTAATATAATATCCTGGGATTTAGTGATCAGATTAATTCTATAGTTGGATATGTATTTGCGCACAAAATTTTTACCCCTACTCTATGTAACATATGCTACCAAAATTTGATCAACGCACAACAATCTACCATCTTCTTATTATATTTTAATTTATTAATTACATGTATAAATTTATTATTAACAAAATGAATAATTTCGCCGCAACATGCGGGTTTATATCTAGTTAATAACTAATGTATAGTCAAATGAAAACAACAGATATAAAAATAAAAATAGTATCAACATTAAATATTATACTATGCATATTATAAGTACATTTTGTAACGTAAAGTTACCAAAATTTCTTATAAAGAATCCTTATTTATCGTATTACCCTGTTATATTTGGATACGTAACGTGTTTCACAAGGTTTTTCATCCATTAATTTAACCAACTAACATAATTTATTACAATTATAATCGGATTAAATTACAAAGTGACAAATTTTGTGACAAAAGAAGTGTTAAATAAAAAAAGAAAGATAATAGAAAAGGAAGATGGAAAATAAATCATGGACTTATCTTGCATATGATAATGTTTTATTCCATTTTTTTTCTTTTATTCGTTTCTAAATAATATTTTAAATAAACAAGAAATCAAATAATTTGAATTTACACAATGAAGTCACAATCAAAGATTTTTATTTATCTAAATTAAGATACTTACAATCAAAAAAATATATTTATCTAAACTCACATAATACCTACTAAGCTTATAAAGTTAATTAGAGCAATAGAGGGCATGAAGAGTATATAAGTCTTGTTAGAAAAGCCAAAAAGTGAAGACAAATTCCAGTAGAAATTTCAGTGGGGGCAAGTGTCCCCCCTGTCCCATGCTTGGGTCCGCTCATGGATATGATATTAATTTAATATATCTTTTTATTAATGTTTTTTTTAGTAATCTTTATATTTTATTTTAATTTATAATTTATTATCAGCCGAATACCTTCACAACTTGTTTAACTTAATTATTGATTTATAAGTCGATCTAGTGCCGAACATTTTTATTTATAAATCAAATGACTTATAACTCAGCTTAAATTTTAATTTTAAGTTATTTTAAGATAAATCGTTGTTGAACAGGCCCTACGTCTTACAAAAAAGAGTTCCACCAGAAAAATAAAATAAAAATTCCTCCTTTTATTTAAGATAGTCTAAATTGATATAAAATCCTCAAGTATATAGTATATACATAACTTCAGTGGTGCCTCCATTTCTAAGCGAGAGGCGAAAAATATTCAAGAATACAATCTGTGAATTTTTCTCTAAAAATAACTAAATTTGAGAAAGAAAATAATACTACTATCCTTGCTATAACAGCATATATATATATCCTATATATATATATATATATTCTGTTTTTCTGGCGAACAAGAAGGAGCGAACAAAGAATAAACCTGCTATAACGACGGTTTTTTCCGTCTTTATAGCATAGAAAACTGGTTTTTCATGTTATAACAATGAAAAAAAATCGTCGCTATAGCTGGTTCGCTTCCTTCAGTTCGCTGGAGAAAGCCGGGCTATATATATATATATTCCGCTTTTCCAGCGAACTGGAAGGAGCGAACTAAGAACAAACCGACTATAGCGACGATTTTTTTCGTCTTTATAGCATAGAAAGCTGGTTTTTCATGTTATAACAATAAAAAAAATCGTCGCTATAGCTGGTTCGCTCCCTTCAGTTCGCTGGAGAAAACCGGGCTATATATATATATATATAGTCAAGCTAAAAATATAATAATACCAAATAACAAAATAGTTGAGCAAAACGGATGTTAGTTTATTAGCCTCATTCTTCAGCTATCACCACTAAACCTTATCTTTCTTTCTATTTTAGGTTGCCGTATTAAATATTAAGGGTTGGATCAAAAGTCAGATCACAAACAAAGATTTAAAAGACACATAAAATAGAAATTAATATATACTTAAAAATTTTAAATTTTAATAAATAATACTCTTTTTGTGAAAATGAAATCCTAACATAGACAAATCAGGCTCTGTGCTCAAATATGGGCTGCTATGGATATTGGACTCGTCAAATTTGAAGTCACACCCCTTTGTGTGATCCATAATTGAATGACCCATGATTTCTGCATATAAGTGGACATGCATGGTAAGTATGAGAGCACTAAGAGATCCAAAAACAATTAATCAAATTGGCCGACGGGCTTATTTTCTGGGGTCCTTTACATAAGTATACAACAAATAAAAAGTATTTACAAAAAAAGTGCATCAACTAAATAATTACAAAAATAGTGTACTTAGGACTCATATTATAAAAATAGTACAATTCACATTAATTAGGAAACCTAAAATCAAGGAGAAATAACTGTTAATAATTCAAATTCAAATTCAAAAATTTAAAATCTAACAACAAAAACAAATTCTGATCCAGGAACATCATGAACTTTATTCATCAAAAGTATTTATTTCCTCACTATAGAGAGTGACTTTGTAGAGAGAGAAAAGTATCCGAAAATGGCCAAGTCGCTGATTCTTCCGCTACACCACCGCTACACCGTCGCGAATCTCCGTTGTCCAAAACGCCAAGAAGAAAAAAAAGATTCGCCTCCCACCGCCGCTAGATCGACTCCGCCACCACCACCGCTATCTCACCGGAGTTGCTATTCTGATTTTTTTGATGATTTGGTTACCCACAAAAATTAAAATGGTTACCTTTATACAAAGTTTGGCTACCAACTGCATCACATTTAAAATAAAATTGGTAATAAAATAAAACAGAATTTGTTACCTTCATACCAAGGTAACCAAACCTTGATAACAAAGGAAACATTCATATTAAGATTCGATTACCTTGGTATGACTGTTTGGTAACCAACTGCATGAAGTTTGGTTACCAAACTGCATCACATTCAAAATAAATTGGTAACCTAATAAAACTGATTTGGTTACCTTCATACTAATGTAACCAACCCTTCATACCAATGAAACCAAACCTTCATAATAAGTTAACCAAACCTTCATAACAAAGAAACCTTCATATTAAGGTTCGGTTACCTTGTTGTGAAGGTTTGGTTACCTTAGTATGCCTATTTGGTTACCAACATATTACCTTCATACCAAGGACCCTAAAAAGGAACAATTACTTTTTAAGGTTTGCTTACCGGTGGAGTTAGAGAACGGATCGGTGGTGGAGGGGAAGCAACGAGTGGTGGAGAGGCCTCCATCGCGGCCAGTGGAGGGGTCTCCACCGACGACCACCATCGATCTGGGGAAGGAGGAGAAAGGGGCGGGAGGAGGAGAAAGGGGGGCGGTGGGAGGCGGAGGAAGGTGGTGGGTCATGGGCGTGGGAGGAGAATGGAGGCGGATGAAGGGGAAGAAGAGGGGCTGGGGCAGAGACGGGAGGAGGGGCGGGAGGCGGGGGCGTGAGGAGGGGCGGGAGGCGGAGGCGGGAGGAGGGGCGGGAGAAGGGAGGCGGGAGAAGGGAAGAAGAAGGCGACATGTTTATGGTTTAGCAGAAGAGAGAGAAAAAAATAGTTTATGGCAACGTCAGAAACAGAATGGGATTGCATGTTGCAGTTGTTATAGATAAGGAGAGAGAAGAAGCCCTAAATTAAAGAATCCTAATTGAATATTAATTCCTTAAATTAAGGAATCCTAAATGCACTAGAATATGTAAATAAATATGAAAGCGTATTAGTTATGTAAATATTTAATGAGTGCACTTTTATTGTAATTATGTTTTTAAATGTACTATAAAATGTAATTGTTCCTATTTTCTGCTGCTTGAACATTGTCACACATTTTGACCATATATTTGTTTTTTGGCTATAGTCCAAGTTTTATGAGTATTTTTTTTTACCATTGAGCCATGAGGAGTTCGGGATAAGTTTGATAAAAACTGAATGAATCTGAATATGAATAAAAAAGTTATTTGATAATTGATATGTCTGAATAACAGATTTTTATTATTTTACCCCTCTAAAAAAATTCAAAATTAATTTATTTAATATTACTTAATATAATAGTTAATATTATTAAAAAAAACTTCATCCAGCCCTCTTTCAGCCAAAAAAATGACAATAAATCATTCAGCCCAAATCGTCTGAATGGCTGACCAATTAAGCCGAATATTTAGACCATTTTTCTTCAAAATAAACGCACTTAATGACTGACCGATTCAACCATTCAGTCTTAAACAAACAACCCATTGATCTTACCCGTATTTATATTGGCTTTATTCTCACAGTTCCCGAAGGAATCTGTTTTCAGCATGGAGAAAATCCATAAGCAGGAAAACTGATGTCAAATTATGGACATGAAGGATATAAGCTCTCTCGGGTGTGAAATTACGCATATATGGACCACTCATCTCTTGATAATATTCTCACCCACTACTTTACAAGTCATATATGGCTTATATGCCAATGTACCTATTCCAGTTGAAGCTTTTTCCAGTTAACAACACTACTTACTCCCTCCTATTAAGACGTTTTAGAGAAATTTTTTTGTCTCTTAATATATGATATTTTAAAAGTCCAAGTAAGTATTAATTATTTAGTTTCCAATATTATCCCAAGTATTAAATATAACTTTGGTTCTCTCATTATTTTTTGCACAATAAATAACAATCTCTTTTTTCAATATAAGGACAATATAGACATTTGATATTATATTTAATGTTATACAATCATTTCCTTAATACTTGTGTACAACTCTAAAAAGTTTTCTATTAAGGGACGGAGGGAGTACTACATTTGAATTGAAAGAATTAATGGAATGGATAAAAGAATGAAATGAAAAATAGTATATTTGGTTATCATTTCGGTGAATAAATCATTCTAATAGAGTGAAAATTCATTCCATTTTCTTAATTTTCAATTCATATGAAAGATGGTGAAATGAAATCCATCCGAAAAGTAGCAGAAGAGCAATTTAGTTGATATCTTATTCCTACATTCCCCTGTTTGAATTGTATATTCAACACTGTTTTTTCATGTAAATTTTAAGCAACATTACTTGAATGCAATCTGATAGACATGTATTATTGCATATTATTATCTCTCATTTAATCATTTTCATTAATATATATGTTAATTTTATTTAATGAATATAATTTGTTTTGTAGGATTTATTACTTACTAATCTTAGTAAGCAAGTAATTGATAATTTTCCAGCTTTTAAGGGAGGAAAATGACTAAATTTTTATACCTACTAGGTATTTGATAGTAATTACTTTCTTTTTGTTATGGTATTAAAGCTGGATTGTTTTTGTCTTCAAATTTACCTTAGCGCAAAATTCTTACACGATTCTTATATTAATTAAGAGGTTTTGGTTTTCATAATTTATGCTTGTACATATTATTATATGAATTATTATTTTTAAAAGGAAGAGAAAATAAAATTAGAAATTAATTTGAAAAAAAAAAAATATTTATTATGTTGGTAGTTAATAAAAAAAATATTATTATATGAATTATTATTTTTATTATGTTAGTTAATAAAAAAATATTTATTAATTTGTTTAAAATTTAAATTTAAGATTTTTAAAATTAATCTAGTCTTTGTAGTTCGACTTGTACTTGTCAAGTCTACGATAGACATTGTATATTTGTCGTACATAATTTTAAGGATGATTTACATATTTTATTATATTTTTAAAAATAATTACAACAATAATGCCCTCATAAAATTTTTACACAACTAATACACTTTCATATTTATTTATAATACTAGTGCAATTAGGATTCCTTAATTTAAGGAAGTAGTATGCAATTAGGATTCATTAATTTAGAGTTTCTTCTCTCTCCTCATCTATAACAACTAAATTTAGTCAGCACCATTCTTCTTCATTGAACATATATATATATATATATATATATATATATATATATATATATATATATATATATATATATATAGAGTCCGGATCAGGTCCGGACTCCCGGATTTTATAAAATCCGGACCTTTTTTTTTTTTTTTTTTTTTTTGCTTTTTTTTTTTGAAACAACTAAAAAAAAAAAAAAATTTATGGAACTGAAATTTTTCCATAATACAGTGTTTTGAGCGTGATTTGGATGCCTATAACGAAATATGTCTGTACAGTCTGGGCAGACTGTACATACATTGGTTGGGGTAGGTGTTAAAAACACGCCCAAAACACTTTATTATGGAAAAATTTCAGTTCCATAAATTTTTTTTTTTTTTTTTTTAGTTGTTTCAAAAAAAAAAAAAGCAAAAAAAAAAAAAAAATTTTGGGTCCGTATTTTAGGACCAGTCCGGGCGTCCGGACTGGATCCTCATTCTATATATATATATATATATATATATATCTAATAAAATACAAATGATTTTGAATTTCCCGCTCACTCAATAAATCATCTGGGCCGTCCAAAGTTTGAGATAAATCCCACCGTTCATACATCTATCTAATAAAATATATCTATCTATTTAATAAAATACAAATGACTTTAAATTTCCCGCTCACTCAATAAATTATTTTGGTTGTTCAAAGTTTGAGATAAATCATATTGTCTATACAATGCCGGAGGCACGGGACCCAGCTAGTATATAATAAAATACAAATGATTTTGAATTTTTCGCTCACTCAATAAATCATCTGGGCCGTCCAAAATTTGAGATAAATCTCACCGTCCATACATCTATCTAATAAAATACATCTATCTATCTAATCTATCTAATAATGATTTTGAATTTTCCGCTCACTTAATAAATCATATGGGTCGTTCTAAGTTTGAGATAAATCTCACTGTCCATACAGTGCCGGAGGCACGGGACCCAGCTAGTATATATATATTCCACCACCTTCTCCGTTCTCTACTAAACTAAAGTGGAGTTATGTGTAATATGAGTGTTTGGTTTGTTATTAAAATTAAAATCAAAACAGATTCAGATCTAATTACGAGTTTTCAAAACCCCACCGCAGTGCAATGCTTCCCCCCTCAACTGATCCTCATCTTCCTCACAATCCTCTCTCCCATTTCTGCCCTCGACTTTCTCTTCAATTTCTTTACTGTCACTTCCGACCTCCCGACTCATTGGCGACGCTCGACTTACATTGCTTCAACCAAGGCTTCAATGCCGTCCACCAATTCTCTTCGAAGGATTTACCGTGGAAACATGATTCCTGTGTGGAATTTCTTGCTGAAGAAAGTCAAATCCGACAAGACCGTGGAGAATATACGTCGGAATATATTGGTTCACGGCGGAGAAGACGACCGCAGTGGTGTCGGTTGATCAAGCTTCCACTTGTGATAACCAAACACTATGTTTTCTGACTTTACCATCGCTTTGTTTCTGCAGTTTTTTTCATAATGTAGTTGGTAGCCAAACCTTCAAACCAAGGTAACCAATTCTGTTTTATTCAGTTTCCAAATTATTTTGCATGTAATACAGTTGGTAGCCAAACCTTCAAGCAGTTGGTTGCCAAACTTTCAGACGAAGGTAACTAATTTATACTACGAGTGTGAAGATAAATTGATTATCTTGGTATAAAAGTTTGGTTACTTTGGTATAAAAGTTTGGTTACCAATTCAGTTTTATTAAGTTATCAATTTCGTTTGAATGTGACGGAGTTGGTAGCCAACCATTCATACAAAGGTAATCATTTTATTATTTATGAGTAACAAAATAGTTATAAAAAAAATTTCAGAACATTAATAGTTACATTTATTTATTTTTAAACTTTTTGTTAGGCGAATCTTCTTCTTAGTTTTGGACAACGGATATTCACGGCGGTGTAGCGGCGGAGTATGTGAGGTGTAGCGGCGGACTATTATTTCAAAGTGTATGTGAGAGAGATGAAGATTTGAATTTGAATATTTAAATTTGAATTATTAATTTGAATTTGAATTTGAATTTTTTGTTGTTGTTAGATTCAAATGTTTGAATTATTAATTATGACAGTTATTTGTCCTTGATTTTAGGTTTCCTTATTAATGTGAATTGTACTATTTTTGTAATATGTATAATCTTTTTGTAAATATTTGGTTGATGCACTTTTCTTGTAATTACTTTCTATTTGTTGTATGCTTATGTAAAGAACCCTAATTTTAATACATCACAATCCAACATTTCTCAGTTGCAATAAAGAATGTTAACTGTAGCCAATGCAACCCTTTTAAGGAATTTACACTCTGTTTCTGAGTTTTAAAATGTATAAAAAAGAAAAAAAATGAACGAAAAATTTAAGTTTTCTTTCCAATTCTTATGTTTCTGAGTTTTTAAATAAACTAAAAAAAGAAATTGATAGAAAATTTGAGTTTTTAAGTTTTCTTATGTTTCTCTTCAAAATTGGCATGATTTGGACGAAAAAAATTGGAATAACTAATATTTTTATAATTTCCATATTATCCCTCAGCTTTCACTATAATAAATTTTAAATTACAACTCATGTTCCCAATTTATTTTTCTCTACTAAACATAAGTTGATAAAGAGAAAGATACTTGGCGAACGAGTTCTCATACTGTTATGAACAATTCAGATACATGTCTTTGCTTATCTGTTGGCTTTGTGAGATGATTTCCATTATCATACTTGCCAATAGCTGTGAGGAAGGCACAGGGACAGTAATGATCTTTGACGATATGATCAGAGTCAATGACAACTTGATCCAAAGGTCTAATGAAGGGGAAAACTCTCAAGTCACAAACTCTGGCAGCAGTGTGTGATGATGCTAAGCAGTGTTAGATTCTTAACAGACGTAAGGTGTTTGCAATTTTGCATTGCAACCGATTGTTCGCTAACTGTCACTGACACATTAAAGGGGTGGCCAGCAGCCATTGGCTCTGAAATTTTTCTACCAAAGCCTCAAGCACACTATTTAAATCAAATAAAATCCTAGTTTAAGTCAACGGGGATCTCATAAGGTATAAGTTCTTATTTGTATTTGATTATGAATTTTTTTTTATTAAATTTATCTTGTATATTTTAATTTATAGTTTAATGGTTATAATTAATAGAAGGATAAATTTGTAAAAGCGATTTTTTTTCCTTTTCATTGGAACTAAAAAAAGCAAAAAAATAATAATGTTCTATTCTTTTATATTAAAAACTCAAAAACAATACAAAGAAAATTTTAAATTTTCTATTCTTTTGTTTTATATTCTAATATAAGTTTTCTATTATTTTCTTTTCCGTCCAAAACTGTAGTTAGTAATACAAATACAAGAAAAGGATAGAAAGGGCATGCAATATTCTGTTCAATGATATCTGGGAATGGAACTTTCTCAATAATAAAAACCAGTATTTTTAGAAACAATCACACCTGTAAATATGAAATTTATTCTAACAATCACAATATACTTTGTGAAAAAACAAAACAGGGAATAGAAAGAAAATTAAATATTGCCATTTCATATTGCCGAGTATGATGCAATATAGTAGCTAAATAGCGTATGGCAAGTAAAAAATCAAGCAGTTCCCTTGAGCTTCTTTGCAATGCCGGCAATGTACTTCCCCTGGTGAAAAGCCTGTTGCAGTTCAAGCTCAGAAGGCTGTCTTGAGCCATCTCCAGCATAAGTTCCAGCACCATAAGGGCTCCCACCTTTGACATTCTCCATCTCAAACATGCCAGCTCCAAATGTGTAGCCAATTGGTACAAAAATCATACCATGGTGAACAAGCTGAGTAATTGCCGTCAAGCTGCAGAATTATCAAAAGAAAAATTAGTCAGTTTGGTTATTCAATGTGTCAGAATTCTCCTTCAAAACTTGTAGGTGAAAAAAATTCCAAAATTTCAAATATTACTCACGGTGTAGTTTCCTGTCCACCACCTTGAGACCCCGTGCTATAGAATATGCCTGCAGGCTTGCCTGCAAGCTGCTGAGTTCTCCATAAACCTCCAGTGGAATCGAAAAATGCTTTGAATTGAGCAGCCATCATTCCAAATCTAGTTGGAAAACCAAAGATAAATCCATCTGCTTCTGCAAGATCATTTGCGGTTATGACTGGAACATCACTCTTTGGTGCTGCACTCATCTTGCCAAGAACCTCTTCTGGCAGTGTTTCTGGCACCTGTTCCATTATGACATCATATCTGTCAAAATGTGGAAATTGGTTGTATTTTTCATGTCCCCACATTTTTCTATAATTTCCCTTGTGGCAGAATTTCAAAGGTTAGTGCGTGACAACAAGATCCCATTAGAAGCTTCTTTTTCAGAAAAAATGGCCATTACAATTTACAATGTGTTGGTATAACCAATGCGAAATACTTTTTGTTTCTTCCTTATTTGGAGGGAAGAGTGTGGGATCAGTTCAGGAATGGAAGTTAAAGAACAATGAATGTCTACTCATCAATGTATTGTCTAATATAATACAACAATTCAAGTGACAACATTTTCAAGCTTGACAAGCTTTGATGCTTAAAGTCATGTGAAAACACCAAGTTACAAGGAACAATGCCGATCCAAAATTGAACTTCATAGCAGATTGAATTGGCCTCCTCACGACAAAGAAGACTAGTTGCATTTAGGGTCAAGCCGAAGAACACCGAAGACAAATTACGAATAAGTTAATTTTCCTAATGCACTTTATTGAAATGAGGGTTTAAACATTAAGATGATGTGCACTGTTAAAACTATCAAAGAAATTACTGCTACGTTTTTGGTTAAATACCATAAGTATAAATACCTTAAAAGGTTAAATCATTACAAAATCGAATGTCGTTATAAATCTGAAATAAGCATTTAACAAAACTAAACAATAGGAACACAGATTAAAGCATAGGCCTTGAGGATTAACCTCAAGGTCGTTCATTCCAACCCCCCATACTTGGACCCAAATTTACCTATCAAAAGAACAAAGATTAAGGTATACCTGCCATAGTTTTGCCTCCACTCCTTCAACAGATGAAGCTCCCTTCTTTATCTCTTCTGCAAGCTTCTCAACATGCCCATACATAGAGTAGTATCTGCACCAAGTTAAAATTCTTGATTAGCCCTCAGACAAAAAGAGTAGCTAGAGCAAAATGCAAAAAAATCAATCTAAACATGTAAAATATCTATATCAAGTGTATTCGAGTTTTAATCTCAGAATATCTAGGTACACATAATTTTAAGAGCAATCAGCATATGAACAATATAGCTCAAGCAGCCAAATATCAATGACTGTCGAATATATACTAATCAAACAGTCCAGTAAATTGTGGTGCCACTAAGTCCAGTCAACTTTCAGCAATCAATAAAGATGTAATAAAAAAGCGAGAAACTTTTAGGATATTCTACCAGAAATTGATTTGTTATGAAATTCATGAAAGGAACAAAAACTATCACGTATATTAGGATCATTGACCATAACGGAAAAAAAATAAAGATCCAGAAATCAGGATGAAGTACACATGATGAAACCAAGCTACCTAATATTGATTTAAAAAAATATATTTGGGATTGGCTATGGATCTAAAAGGGGAAGTTATAAATCAGGGATAACTTCAAGAAAAAATAATTATAATTTTTATGAAAATAGAAAAGTACTAGATTCAATGTTCATGGGGGAAACTAGAATAATTGGGATTAACCCCTAATAAAATTAGTGCCAATCCAGATTTGTAACTTACAGAAAATAGAGATGATGGGTAATTAACATTAGGGAAATGTAAATAACTTGGCAGAATTTCAAGAAATATACCCATTAAACCAACAATATACAAAACATAATCAAAATTAATTACTGCCAAATCATATAAACAACAGAAAATTAATTCAAAATGACCCATAATCGATTCATGTAAGTTAGACATTTATAAAAAAACAAATCAAGAAAGCAAAGCAAAGCAAAAATTGAAGCAGAAAACCCAGAACAATATCAAGAAACAAAACAGAAATAAAGCAGAGTGATATTTTTAGAGAGAGAAAATGCATACACAATGTAGACTTTAGTAGCCATTTTTGAATGTCTTTCTTTTTCTCTTGAAGGTGGGAGTCGGTGAAATGAAAATGTTAAACAAAGGATACCGAAAGAAAAGAGGAAAGGCCAGTCGCTTATATAGTGGATTTCTAGTTGACCTGAATCGTATATACTTACATTTGTTATTTTTGAAATTATTATTTCCACAATATATCACAATATCTCTCTAACATAAATCTTATTTTCATTTACTATTCAATTAAAATCTTACGAAAATATTAATTTTTTTAAAAAATTGAAAAAAATATAATTTCCATATTTTTTGTCTAGTATTATATTAGTGATTGAGCTATGCTACATAATGACAAATTTATGTTGATTTGAAATGTTTGACATATGTGGATATATGGATAAAAAAAATTAACAAGAAAGATGACGAAGTTGAATTATAATTAATGTGAATCTCTAAGCAATTAGATGAAATAAATTAAAATAAGATTGCTCTTAATTTTTACGTATCATATCTATGCACATAAGTCATAATATAATATCCATATAAATTTTGTGATCATATATAGCAAAACTTCAAATATTATTATTCTATTTTAATGCTTAGAGATTTGTTCAACATGTATCATTTTTCTTAATAATTTTAATTCAGAAATGGAAGAGGATAATTGCATCATAAGTGTGGTCAATTTGTAAATAATTTAAATGTGTTATTATGTTTAACTAGTTGATAACCCGTGCAATGCACGGGTTAGTTTGAATAATGATTTTAATAATTTGTCAGGTATTCATGTCAAAAAAAAAACAATGCATAATTCAGTAATTATTTTTACCCGCAAGCGCCTAATAACACTAATCAAATAGTGATATTTGAGTTTAATTGGAATACTAATTCCTAATATTTTTTTGTGCTAAATTAAATTGATTATAGTAATATTTGAGAAAGAAAAGCTACACTATATATTTTAATTAATTAATTTAATAATGATATTTTCAAAATTTTAATTGGCTATATCTAAAAATTGAATATCTTAATAAAGTTATAATAATTAAATTATCTTACATAAAATTGGTCAAGATATATTATCTTAAACAATTTTTTAATAAAAAATATTATAATAAGTTTGGTAGAACTAAAAATAAAAAATATTTTAGACTTACCTCCTCTTGTAAAAGAATAAAAATAAAAAATTATTTATGTGTATCATCATTTATGTGTATTTATAACTCAATTAATTAAGAGCGGACTCAACGATTTTTCCAATTGATTTGATTTGATGTTGTTATCATTTAATAATTTTTTTCAATTGATTTGATTTGATGATGTCATCATTTATGTGTATTTATATATAAGTATTGATTTGTGTATATTCATCTCATTTGTATATATTCAATTTTAAATAGTTATATTTTTATACAATAATGTTTGATCTACTAAAAAATAGTTACAAAATAAGATAAAAAATGATATGTATGGCTGTAATTGATTATAATCATTGGATCTTCATGTTTATTAATGCAATAACTAGTTACAATTTAATACATTATTTTGTATCTAATTTTTGATAATTATTTTTTTATCACCATATATAGCATATATTACTCGGCAGCTGCAATTAAATCTACAATTATTATGGTTTGTGTATTTACTTTTTAAGTTCAATCGCTCTAAGCAGCCAAAATAAAAAACTCATTCGACTATATAAATAAATTATTTTGATACATTAGGTATTTATTTGCAAAATATAAGAAAATCTCATGATTTCTTTAGATTTTACTTTCTTTTATTTTGCAAAATTCTGCATAAAATGTGGCACAAATTTAACCGTCTGATTGTGTTGTAATTAGAATTAATTCTGCAAAAAAAGATTACACAAATTTAACCATTTTTCATTATATATTACTAGTCTATGTGATTGACAGTTTAGCTTCCCTAATTTCAATCATCTATTGTTTGGAAATTTTCCTATATTTATAAAAATAAATTAACCAAATAACACATATTATCATAAGTTCATAACAAATTACATGAGTTTTGGATTTTTTTATTTTTTTAAAATCTCATTTTAATGAGTATAATATAATTTCATAATTAAATATCCAATAATTAGGCTAAAACCTCGACACATGAGTTTTGAATTCGAGTCAAAAACATGCATCACAGTAATTTTATTAAATTATGTCCAAAATATATTCCACCCAGGGAATATTTTTTTTAAATAAATAAGAGTTTTCCGGCCTTACAATTAAACTATGTTTTCTCTCTCCCAACAAAATTTTTAATAATAACAAACTTACGTGTGTAGTCTACGGTCCTATGCTTACTCAAATTCTCCAAAATAATCTTTTGTTTTTATCCTATAAATTATAATTTAGTTATTCTAGTCACCACCATACCATACAATGTAATTTTTTAATATTAAATATAAATTGCCTTATTGAACATAATATTTTAAATTTTATATATCTAATTGTCTATATAAACTTTTGTTTTATGCACATACTAGAAATATATATATATATATATATATATATAAAATAATAAAAATTAAAAATTAAAAGTCAGATAACTTGATACTGACAGAGTAAGACAGAATAGGCTCGGTCAGTGCTTATGCCATGACTTCGTAAACCCGGAGTTACTCGCATGTTTGTTGATACGGCTGCAAACCTAATACTCAAATTTTACGAAATTAAACACTGAAATTGATTTTTTTAAAGTTAATTTGAAATATTAATATATATATATATATATATATATATATATAATTGAAATAATTTGTATAATTTTAAAATAAATAAATAAATCATGTATTTAGTAATCTCTTTGTTTAGGCAATTGACGATTTATATAATTGTATTGCCTATAACTGAATAAATTTCAATCAACTTTGAATTCATAAATATTTTAAATTAATTTGTATCAAACAGACTCACCCTCGATTGTGATAAAGATATAAAAAGATAACACCAAATCTAGTTCAGAAAATCAAGTGGTTTTCACATTCATTTTTATAATTATGTCTTTTGATTTGCTTGATATGATCACGAGATGGTCGAGCATAGATATTAACTAGTGTTTGTCATACTTCATGGGAGGTTTGAGATTGGGCGATGAGAGAAACAAGAGAGGGTGAAAGAGTACCAACAAGCGCCTCAAAAATAAGTTTGTCTTGACAAAGACATGGATGTTTGGATGTTTGGTATTCGGGATTAATTGAGGTGACACCATTGGCGGCGATCTTGGTTGGGGGAGTGGGATTCTGCAGGTCATAGCCAATGAAAATGACTTTCATTTGAATTTTTCAAGAGATATAATTGGTGGGAGTGAGTTTAATAAAGTTATGATTGGTAATCATGGTGAGGGATTTTGTGGGTTATTGGGCATTAGGGATGATGATTTGGGTATTTTTGTTGTCTATGGAATAGGGAGAGACAATTGGGCACGCTTGCATGAGGTGGTTGTTGCCTGGATTGTCACGGTTTCCTTCTTTGTATACCTTTAAATTTCTGAGAAAGTTTGTTATACTTGTGGAATTTTATGACTTTTTTATTTGATTCGGTTGGGTTTGGTTTATTTTTGATTTCAGACTAGCTTCCTTCGTATGCCTTTAAATTTTTGGAAAAGCTAATTAGGCTTGCTGAATTTTATAACTTTAATTCGAAAAAATGAAGAACTTGTTGTAGAATTCTGTGACTTTGATACCATAAAGATATTTCAAGTCATAGAAGAATTGGAGAATTATGACATACATTCTCATTAATATGAACAACGTATATATAGGTTATACAGGTTACAAGAGCAAAAGAAAAGAAAACAATTCAAATTAAGTAATTACCTAAAAATCAAAAGATATAATTACAGAATATACAAATGAATGTGAACCGCTTGAGTTTTTTTAAACTAGATTTGATGTTATCTTTTTATATCCTTATCAAGCAGTGGCGGAACCAGAGCGGTTTTGTAGGGGGGCAAAAAATTTTAACCGAACACGCTAATTTTTTAGATTCGTTTGACAGGTCATAATAGATCCCAAAAATGATCGGACACACTAATTTTTTATTTTGATTTTTTTAAATAGAAGTACAAATTTAAATCACGAGATACCATTTCTCTTTCATATAAGATGGGCTCTTTAGGACGCAGACATGACATTGTCAAAGGCCCATGAAATATGTTTTATATCAATACAGAACAACCTCATCCCTTGCTATCTATCATCTGATGGGTCTTGAGCTTAAAAACACCCACTCCACGAAATCTATTCTTTTCTGTCAATCTCAGCGAATATGTTCTGATTTACTTTTTGAAATATGATACAATTTCAAATAAATATAGACACTCCATGATATATATATATATATATATATATATGTGTGTGTGTGTGTGTGTGTGTGTGCTTTTTTCCAAGTCTGAAGCTTTCTGTTCATTTGTTATCTTTGTGCCAACTGCCAAGCTGTTTGGTCAGATTCAGAAGGTCGAATTTCACCTCCTCCTTCAACCGAGGGTAGTACCACTGCCAAAAAAGGAAGAAGAAGATGATTGGAAACTGAAAGAACTCTCGCAGACCGCCGGTGCCGGTGCCGGTGCCCCCCCCCGACCCTGCTCGGCTGCTCCCTCTCCCCTGCCGGCGCCACCCTACCGGGGGGCAGTTGCCCCCGCCCGCCCCCGCTTAGTTCCGCCTCTGTTATCAAGTGGTCCAGTCTTATATTCTGAAACAAATGGAGTAATATTTACTCTTTTCTTCAAATTCCACGAAACTAGTTATATTTCAACTTGTTAATTTTAAATTGAATAAAGACAAACAAACAAATAAATAATATTAATAATAATTTGTAAAAGGAGGGCTGGGTAGTCTATTAACGAGTTCATGCATGATCTTCAGTGATCGAGATCATTGACCTTATAAAAAAATGAAGATCATATATTTGAATAAATCAAGTTTTAAATACTACACTCCTATTTAAAACCAAAAGGAAGTTGCTTCTGACCCGGAATTTATTTTTTATAGTTTAAAAAGAAACCGAATCTCGATAATATATATATAGAGAGAGAGCAAGAATCAAGTACATACCCCTTATCTTACTCACCCATACTCACTCTCATTTAGCGACGGATCCGACGACGATTTCTGTCATACAACGGTTGTAAGACCCCAATTTTTATGAATAAAGATGAATTTTCTATAATTATCATTTTTGAATATTATGGAATGAATTTGATATAGTGTTATAGTTGTGGATAATAGTTATAAATTTTGCAAAGTACGCAAGTTGTTATATAATATTCGATTGGTCGGAGAATATTCGTTTTAACAGGAAATATTCGTACGACGCCACAATCATTGGTGGACCCCACAACGGAATTATTGTCGGATTGAGAAAACGACAAAAATATTTTATGAAAATAACGACGGAAGTTTTATCATTAACTGTTGAAACACTCGGTGTTAAAAATACAGGAATACGCGTGGTTGCATAGTAGCACACGATATTGATTATTGATGCTTACGTGAGAAGTCACTCAATTTTGTTCAATTATTGCTTCAGTAATTGTTGCATAGTATCTCACGTTAATTGATTCAATTATTGTCGATATTTTATATATTATTAAATCAATAATTGAGACGACGAAGTTATTAATATTATTATTTACAATATTAACGATGTCTAGAAGTTCTGCCAATGAGAGGTTTGGTCACCTAATTGCGCGCCAATAGAGAGAAATCCTTATTGGAAAGCCCCTTCTTTCCTGGGAACGACCTGGTCGATTAATAGTGTGAATTATAATAATGATGATGAAGTTTTGTTTTATTAGTATTATTAATGTAATAAAACAGAAAAACTTTTTATATAAAACAGAATACTTTTATAAAGTTATTCATTTTATTAGACTATAAATAAAATATATTATATTCTATTATGCATAGTATTTTGCATAGTAAAATCTTTTTATATAAAACAAAATACTTTTTATAAAGTTATTCGTTTTATTAGACTATAAATAGAATATATTATATTTTATTATGCATAGTATTTGCATAGTGCCTGCATAGTATTTTGCATAGTAAAATCTTTTTATATAAAACAAAATACTTTTATAAAGTTATTCGTTTTATTAGATTATAAATAGAATATATTATATTTTATTTAAAAATTTTTATTTTATTAGAATATTTTATAGTAAATCAATCTGGACCGTTCAGGAATTAGTTACTATTCAGTCCATTCTCCTATAAATAGAAGCTCATTCCTTTATTATTTCTTACGAATTCACTGAAACTCTAGAGAGAGAAACTATAGAGAGAAAGAAGAAAAGTATTCTGCTACTTCACTACTCCTATATCTAGTTGTTCTAAGGTAAGGGGTATTATTTATTTCGTATTCATGAAGAGAACTTCTGTTATTCCATTTTTTTTATTCTGTTAGAATAACCTGTATACGCGGTCTACCCTATACCTGGTAAAATTCTTCTGTTATTCCATTCTTTATCATTATGTTGGAATAACCTGTCTATGCGAAGTACCGCATACATGGTGAAATTCTTCTGTTATTCATTCTTTATCATTATATTGGAATAACATGTCTATGCGAAGTACCGCATACATGGTGAAATTCTTCTGTTATTCCATTCTTTATTATTCTGTTGGAACATCCTGTCTGTGCATTTACGCATGACCTGGTTCCGTTATTTATTATTCTGTTGGAACATCCTGCCTGTGCGAATTTCGCCTGACCTGGTTCAGTTATTTATTATTCTGTTGGAATATCCTGTCTGTGCGTTTACGTATGACCTGGTTCCGTTACATGTCTATGCAGTCTATCGCATGCCTGGTGATTTCTTTTGTTATTCCATTCTTTATTATACTTAGTTGATTAAAGTTTTGACTTCTATACTCCATAAAATTAGTGGAATATCCTTGATATTTGCGCTTCATCCAGTATCTTTTCATGGAAATATTCTTCTGAGCATTCTTGAATTTTACTCTACAAAGAAGTATCATGTTGACAATTTGGACGTTATTAGTTTCTAGATAAATTAATTCTTGAACTTGTTTTATTGAATTCTTATATCATTGTCATCATCCTCATGTTTATATTATGTTGAAATCATTTGTGGCATGTAGTGCATAGATGAACTTGGTATGATTATGACTAGGAATTAATCGGTATAATCATGACCGTAATGTTACAAATGATGTGGTAAATGTCCTCATTGGCCCGTAGTGCATTGATGGATAGTTGTTGGCATGATCATGACCATTGATGAATACACGAATATCCTTGGCCCGTAGTGCATGGATAATTTGTGATGTGATACTATTGAATATCATTGGCCGTAGTGCATGGATGATGTGAATTATTTATTAAGCTAAGTTCCAACGATAAAAGTGATGAAAAACCTTTTAAATCATAAAAGATAGTAGATTTTATTCTCTACTTGACTCTTTTAATGGATTGCTTGTTCCGCTGTAGTTAAACTTGATATTTGTTATATTGTATCAGTTTAACACTGTTGAAGGCTAACGATAATTTATTCTGTATTATATTAGTTATAATATTTCTTACTGGGCTAGTTGAGCTCACCCTTTTACTTTCATTGTTCTCTTCAGAAAATGAGAACGTAGCAGGGACTAGTCGGGGAACGGAATGACGGTCCAGATAATAGCATTAGTAGTCCTCACTATTTTGTTAAATAGTGTGATAATAAATGTAATGAGGACTCAATTGAGTGTGAATATTGTTTAGATGACAATATTTGTATTAAAACTCATAGCATATGTTTTGTCGTATTTTACACGACTGTTGTATAATTAAGTTGTATTTGAATTTTGTACCATATATTTGGCGACTCAAGATGGGCGATGTATACCTATTTTGGAGGCGTCACAACCGTCGTCTATACTTTTAGCGACGAACAACATATAACGTCGCTAAAAGTATAGACGACGGTTGTATGACCGAACCGTCGTCGGGTCCATCGCTAAAGAGGGGTGAGCACGGATGAGTAAGATAAGGGGTATACATTTGATCAGAATCGTATATATATATATATATATATATATATATATATATATATATATATATATATAGTCTGTTCCAATTTTTCTTTTTGTGTATATCAAAAAAATGGCACAATATTCTAAATTTATCAATATAATTTTAAACTTAGGTCACTATTACAAACTAATAATTTATAATAAACAAAGAACATACCAATTGAAGAACTCAAGCATGGTCCATAATTGTAAATAATTATGTCCACTTCAAATTAAAGCAAAATTCACATTTAATTTCCAATTCATAATTAAGCAATTTTCAGAAACCCTGATTTCTTATAGAGGGTCCCCGATTGATCGATTGATTAACGGACGACCAATGTCCTAAAGAATAGAATTTGTAAAATTAATAAGGAAAAAAAATAAAGATATACAGGTGTGTAAATTTTAAATGTATACAGTCTACGATCGTAATGTTAAATTACCTTACGATCGTAGAGTAATCACTGACTTAGTCACTTTACTACAGTAGAAACGTACAGTGAATCCTCATATCGTAGGGTGACTTAACTCTATGATCGTAGACTGTGTACATTTGGGAGTCTGCACAGCTGTGTAGCTCCATTAACCCCAATTTATAAATATCAATTTTTATTCCATATTTAACCTCTAAAAAGATGAGAAAATCTTGACATATTTACAACTTACGCGAAATCAAAACATTTTTAAAAGAGGGTCAAAATACATGAGTAAAAAAAATTATTTACTTACGCTTGGAGTACTTATATCAAATTCATTTTACCCAATTATAGTATTTCACAATAATTTCATTAATTTAAACATTTCATAATAATTTCATCAATTCAAATATTTCATCATTATTACAAGTTTCAACAGAAGCTTACTATCCCAGGTCGTCAAGGTCAATGACCCCCGGGTCGCTAGGGTCATATGACCCCCGACGACCCCCCTCTTTCTGCCTCTCTGTACAAACAAACTAAAAATTAGATATTTTATCATTAGTTTAGTAGTCGGGCATGATAATAAAATTATGATGAAAAATTTGAAGACATTGTGTCAAGTTATGCAACTATTAATTAAAAAAAATTATGGAACAAAGAGATTCCGATATATAGTACTTTGTAAGGTAGTTGTTGTTAGGACTGATCATTCGGTTATAACCGACTATTCGGTTATAGCCGAAAACCGAAATAATTGTAATTTTAATATCCGAAAAATTAACCGAATTTTGGAAATAACTGAATTACTGAATACCGAATTTACAATTCGTTAATTTGGTTAATAACCGAACATGTGCAAAGTTTACTCAGTCAATTTGTCGAACACTTTGTGGGCAGTCCAAAATCCTCAAAGTTTAAAATCCGTTTAGCAAGAAGATGGATCCCAAATGAGAATGCAATCAATCCACAAGAAACAATAATACCCAATAGAAATCTAAATCAAAGAACACCCAATTTCAGCCAAATCTTTAAAATATTCACAACTGACGAAAATACCTTGTATTGGTTGTATTGGGATAGAGATGATGAATTTGATTCTGCAGATTGGGTGGAATGATGGCCTCCAATTGATGTTAACCCCTTAATTAATGCAGCAGAATACTGTCGAGGCCAAAGGATGAGCGACTGCTGTTTGGGATGAGGCTGATGAGTGATTGATGTTAACCCCTTGATTCTGCAAATGAGTGACTATTGTTGAGTGAAGAAGATGAGGTGATGAGGTGATGAGGCGATGAGTGAAGTTGTGAAGGGCTGACCTAAAGAAGTCCAAGAGGAATCAAAATCCTGAATAAGGGAAAATGGCTTACCGAAGGCGATAAGTCGGTGAGGCGAATGAAGAGTGAGAGAGAGTGACGGCTGATAAATGACTTAATTTTATATCAGATAACTTTTTATTTTGAGATAAGTATAACTCTTTATTCGGTTATTCGGTTAAACCGAATAATCCAAAAATGAAACTTGTACAAACTAACCGAAAACCGTAAAAAAATTCAGGTATAACCAAAATATTAAAAATAACCGAATTTTCAAAAAAAAATCAGTTCGGTTCGGTTCGGTAATTCGGTTATACTCATTTTTTATTCAGTCCTAATTAAGGACGTATTTGTGTTGAAGCGTACGTATAATATATGCTTCCATCCATGCCTTCTATTGTCATCCCATTTACGCATACGCATATGATTAATTATAATTTCTGGCATAACTATTAACCCATAATTATGTTTAGAGTATCTATTTTCTCAAGTTTACATGACTATTTTCCTTGATGCATTCTTCTTCCATTTGGCCTTTAATAATGATAATTTCTGTTGACGCTTCCACTATATTTGGTTTTGTGTTATGATACGATCTACACAAAGAGAACCCAATTAAGAATAAATATTTCGTTTTAACTTACAACTATAAGTATATCGCTTGTTAGAAAAGATATAAACGTCGGTTTTGCTTCTTTGTAGAATAAAATTTGCTTAATCTTTAACCTTTCGACCGTAAACGTTAAAGTTAGAGCGTAATTATCAATTCCCCGTAAGGATCTATAATGTAGTATCTTTTTTGTAAGGTGATAATAAAAAATGTTAGCATTCATTGTCTAATAGTTCCACAATTGCTTTTGACAGGGAAAAGGACTAAAAAAAAATTAAAAAATTTAAAATTTTTCTTCCTCTTTCTCAATCCAAAATCTCACATGCAATATTTGAAGTTATTTCAAATATACGGATTTAAAGGGGAGACCAGATCTCTTTCTTTATCTCATTCTGTCACACACAAATGAAGAAGCTTCAGCTGGCTTAAACTTCTCCCTTAAAATGATTGCTTTTGTTCTCTTTTATTGGTGGCTGCTGGCTTTTGAAGAGATAGAATTATGAGAGCGCTTCTTGTTAGTTCCTGTTGCTCTCACTATTCTGCTTAACCATGCCCATGACATTATATTTTTCAGGGACCCATCTTTCTTTCCTTTCAAAAAAAAAAAAGCACAGTACCAAATTCTTGGTCCACCAATTCTGGCCCAGTCAAAGGGTTGAGTTTGGGGTCCACAGTTTATTACTATTAATGTTATTACTTTACTTTTCTTAATTTTCTTTTCCCTAATCATCACCAATTCACCATACTTATATTGGAGCCTTAATGTACAAAACAAGAATCCAGCAGGCCATCACATGAATCATGTATAAATTTAGAGGAGTGAATAAGTGTAAATATTAAAAGTGATTTACAATAGTTAATTTTTAAATTTTTTTGCTACAGTTATAATCGAACAGGTTAATTCTGTCTGTTTTAGTATATTTTATTCGTCAGTTATAATCGGACAACTAATCCCTGTCGGTTTTAGGATATATTTTTCGTCAGTTAAAACAAATGTGGATCAAAGTAAAGAGCATAACATAAATCATACCAAGATTTTTACGTAGTTCAGCCCCTAACCTCTAGTATAGTAGCTTAATATACGTTCAATACCAACTAGTATTGGAGACACTTTTTTATTAAAACTAAATACTCAAAAGATTACAGAAAACTTCATGTACAACGAAGATCGATTTTGACTTGGACACCTCTGCCCCCTTGCACCTCTGCAACTTCTCTCACCTCTGAGAACTTGATGCTTCTGTTGTACAGATTGAATATTACACGATTACTCAAGTCAACCTAGACTTATATTTGGTTTACAAAAAGTATGATTTTTGAAGTACAATGACTTTCCAGTTAAACGAGAATTCAAGAGAGATACAATAACTAGAATAAGACTCAAATATCTTTCAGGATAAACACAATGATGATTTTCAACTTCTAGTCTTGTTCTTCTTCTGCCCAGCAGGTTGAATATATATATATATAGAGAGAGAGAGAATGAAACAACAGCTAGTTGAATACTTTTAGCATGAAATCCTCAGATTGATTTTGAAACTTCAACAACCGGATATACTTAGCAGATATATTCAAAAATCAAATATCGGGTCAAATTAGAAAAAGAGCTAGAGAAGATAAAATATTTAGAGTCATTTTTCTAACCACCTTCAATAACAGACTAGTTACCTTACTTAGTCTCCTATTCAAATTAGAATATCCTGCATAAATAGTAATACAAAAACAATATATATTTTATTATAAAGATTTTCTAGCTTCATCAGTTTTCTAAATGAATGGTAACGTTAAATTTATAAGGAATTTTCTTAATATACTTCAAACCAAATTTGAATTGGTTTCTCATCCAAACAGATTCCGTGAAGGAATAAAAGAATCCATCCTGCTGAAAACACTCCTACGAGCCAGAAATCTCTTATACAAAGCTCGGGGCTATCTTAAGTGAATAAATATAAAGTGGGCCACCAAACAAAGCAAAGCAAAAAATTTTAATCAACCCATTATGAAATCAACCCAAAATATAATCTATGCAATCCAATAATCAATAAGCATATTGCACCATCATATATTAAACTGGTTATCAATTATTTTCAACACACCATTATAAAGTCACTTTAGCCCATTTAATAACTTATATTCTCTAGTATATTGTCATCATTAAAATTATAAAGTATAAAAACTAACATCATGATCATTCAATCAAGTACCAACTATTTAGTTACAGATTATGTTTCTCTACTCTCTCAAACTTTCAGGCTTTTTTAAAGGTTTTTGGTGGGAATTAAGTTAACGCAAATTACACAATAAAACTTGAGGTTCTACAATAGTACCGCGACAACTTTTTGCACGGACTAAAAAGTACAAAACCCTCGCAGTCACTATACAACTTTTTTACACGGAATATAAAAGTTGCCCTAAATCCTCTCCCTCACACAAATACAAAACTCAATCACACCCTTTCTCAACTCTTAGGATGCTACATGACTTTTAATTGTGCTAAACTTTAACAATTCAACATAATACTCTATTTATAGAATACCCACAATTATCTTCTTCCTATTCAAAAAAGAATACTTCCAAAAAAAAATTCTTATTACAAATAGATTTCTTTCCGAAAAAATACTCCTATTAAAAATAGGAGTTCTTTCTTTTCATATTAAAAATTCTTTTCTGATTGGCATTCGAGGAGTAACCTAACAATTCCTCCATTGACTCGAATTCCCGAATACTTCAACTTTATATTTGAATAGGATTCAAGGAATATCCCTAAAATTCCTCCCTCGACTCAAATATGCAAACACTGCATCACTTTCACTGTTGTTGTAATCGTCACCATCATCCGCATCACCCGCGTCACCCGCACTATCCGCATCATCCGTATAATCCGCATCACATGTGTCATGTAAGACCCCAACTTTTATAAATAAAGATTAATTTTTCTCAAAATATATTTTTTAATATTATGGTGTGGATATGATATAATGTTATAGTTGTGGGTAATATTTGCAAAGTAAGCAAGTTGTTATAAAATATTCGATTGGTCAGGAAATATTCGTTTTAATAGGGAATATTCGTACGATGGCACAATCATTGGTGGACCCCACAACGGAAGTATTGTCGTAGTTAGAAAACAACAAAATTATCTTTTTTTTATAAAAATAACGGCGAAAGTTTTACCGTTAAACTGTTGAACTACCCGGTAGTAAAAGTACAGTAATACGCGTGGTTGCACAGTAGCACACGATATTGATTATTGATGCTTACGTGAGAAGTCACTCAATTATTGCTACAATAATTGTTGCATCATATCTCTCATATTATTAATTCAATTATTGTCACAATATCATCTGCATAATATTTTATATTATTAAATCAATAATTGAGACGACAAAGTTATTCATATTATTATTTGCAATATTAACGATGTCTAGAAGTTCTGTCAAGGAGAGGTTAGGTCATCAAATTGCGCGCCAATATGGAGAAATTTTTATCAGAAAGCCCCCTCTTTCCTAGGAATGACCTGGTTGTTAAATATTATGAATTATAATATTAATGATGAATAAGTTCGTGTTGATTAAAGATGAAATTGATAGTTCCATTGTGTTGGAATTATTAGTGTTAGTGGAAATCAACATTTATTTCGATAATAATTGATGTCTGGAGGTTATATTAACCAATCGGGTAATTAATCGGATAAATGAGCAATTAATTTCTATTAATTCACATGATTATAACTATTTGTTCACATACATGTACTATTAGGGGAGGTAGTGCAAGATTGACAATACTTGCATGACTAAATTAAAAATACAGGTATAAATGAATGTACTATACTGTAACTATTTTTTTCACATGTATAGAAGTATTGATTCACATGAATGTACTATTGATTAACATGATGTAATATTAGGGGAGGTGGTGCAAGTTTGATTATACTTGCAGGACTAAATTATAAATGAAATTATACTTTCATTTATAATTATACTTGCTCATTTATACTTGCTCATTTATACTTGCAGGACTAAATTAATTATAATTAATAGAAATTATACTTGCAAGTCACATAGCTCAATTTTGTCCTGTAGCGAAATCAAGTTCAGCTGGGACGGTGGCACCAAAGGTGGATACGGACAAAATAAAGTCGATGGTTTCAGGAAGAGCATTTTTCGTGACTTCTCAAAAAGCGAGTAACCCGAACGAAGTTAGCACGGGTTAGTTAATTATAAATTCTTACGAAGTCTATACCTTGTTAGATACCAGTTCTACTCACTCTTTTATTTCACCTAGTTGTGTTCAATGTTTGAACTTAACTCCAGAGAAATTAGACTTTGACTTATCGGTTGAAACTCCGTTGGGAGAAACCTTCATTACATCCACTGTTTATAAGTCTTGTTTTATTCAAATCGACACTTTCACGTTACCTGTAGATCTTATCTCTTTGAAAATACTTGCCTTTGATGTAATTTTAGGAATCGATTGGTTAACTACTCATCATGCTAAAATCGATTATTTTCGTAAGGTTGTTAGCTTTCATATTCATAACCAACCTATTATACGAATTTAAGCAACCAAACCACTAAAGTCAATCATTGTCATATCAAGCCATAAGTAAAGAGCCCCTAGCTTTTCGCTGGTGACTTCCAAGTCTTGTAATACACCGAAGCCAGACTGTTCGTAGGGGACGTCGTGAATAATGATGGCAAGTTGATAGGTATCAATGTGACGTGCTATCCAAGTCTTGGATGAGAGTCACAGTTATGAATGATATTTCTATTGTTAATAAATTTCCTGACGTATTTCTTAAGATTTCTTAGCCTACCCCTGAGCGTGAAATCGAATTTTGTATTGACCCCAGTACAAAACCCATTTCTAAAACCCTCAAATATTTCTTCACTTAAAATGAACGTAACATGTGCCAAAGACATTGGCTTGAGTTGTATAAAATTACGATCGTACCATTCAATATCATCGTGGATGAGCGAACGTGGTAGCTGACGCGTTGAGTAGAAGATCATATGCGTTTATGAGTGAGATGTTGTTAACACAAAAATCCATTTTGTATAACTTACAAATGATGAAGATAGAGTTAAAGACTCTAGGGACCCACGTGAAGATAACGAATATACAGGTAGAATCGACTTTAATCGATAAAGTTAAAAATCGCTCAAGCTACACAACCAGAGCTGATGAGTGTGAAGAAGAAGGTTCAAGAGGGCGTTATTCTAGAAGAAAGAGTTGATGAAGAGAGGAAATTTCAACCCTCGATTTTATTGGCCCATTTGAAATCCTCAATCAAGTAGTGGCCTATACACTCGTTTTACCGCTAAGTATGTCGCGTGTTCATAACGTTTTTCACGTATCGATATTAAGTAAATATGTCGACGACCTTAACCACATTATTGAGTTAGAACCAGACGAGATAGATGAAAATTTAACGTATGAAGAGTTACCTGTTAAAATCTTGGATAAGAAGGATCGTATTCAACACTCAAAGGTTATACCTCAAGAGTTAGAATCTGAAATGAAGTCAAGGTATCTTCATCTCATCGGCATACCAGGTACGTACGTAAATTTCGAGGGCGAAATTTCATAAGGAGGGGAGATTGTGAGACCCCAAATTTCATGAATAAAGATTTAAATTTCTCGAAATATTTTTTTTGAATATTACGGTGTGGATTTGATATAATGTTATAGTTGTAGATAATATTTATAAATTTTGCAAAGTAAGCAAGTTGTTATATAATATTCGTTTGGTTGGGGAATATTCTTTTTATCGGGAATATCCGTACAACGGCACAATCATTGGCGGGCCCCACAACGGAAGTATTGTCGTAGTAAGAAAACGACAGAATTATCTTTTTATAAAAATAACGGCGAAAGTGTTACCGTTAAAACTGTTGAACAACTCGGTAGTAAAAGTACAGTAATACGCGTGGTTGCATAGTAGCACACAGTATTGATTATTGATGCTTACGTGAGAAATCACTCAGTTATACTCAATTATTGTTATAGTAATTGTTGCATCATATCACTCATATTATTGATTCAATTATTGTCACAATATTATCTGCATAATATGCTATATTAATAAATTAATAATTGAGATGAAAAAGTTATTAATATTATTAAATTACAATATTGACAATGTCTAAAAGTTCTGTCAAGGAGAGGTTAGATAATCTAATTGCGTGCGAATAGGGAGAAATCCTTATCGGAAAGCCTCCTCTTTCCTGGGAACGACCTGGTTGTTAAATATTATGAGTTATAATATTAATGATGAATAAGTTCGTGTTGATTAAAGATGAAATTGATAATTCTATTGTGTGAGAATTATTAGTGTTAGTGAAAATCGATATTTATTTCTATATTAATTGATGTCTGGAAGTTATACTGACCAATCGGGTAATTAATCGGATAAATGAGCAATTAATTACTATTAATTCACATGATTATAACTATTTGTTCACATGTGTGTACTATTGATTCACATTCTTGTACTATTAGGGAGGTGGTGCAATATTGGTAATACTTGCATGACTAAGTTAAAAATGGAGGTATAAATGGAGGTACTATACTGTAATTCGTATTTTCACATGTTTAGAACTATTGATTCACATGATTTACTATTAGGGGAGGTGGTGCAGGTTTGATAATACTTGCAGGACTAAATTAAAAATAAAGAAAAAGAGGAAGATATTATACTGTAATATTTCGAGCCCAAAACGTGCAATTATCGAAACTATATTTTCCTATAAATAGAAGCTCATTCTTCCTTCATTTCTCACCAATTCACTAAAGCTATAGAGCAATTATTATAGAGAGAAATTATAGAGAGAAAGAAGAAGAGAAGTCTGCTACCTCACTATTCTAGTATCCAGTTTCTTTTAAGGTAAGGAGTATTATTTCTTTCGTATTCATGAAGAGAGCTATTTTTATTCCATTCCTTATTATTATGTTGGAATAACCTGTCTATGCGAACTACCGTATACATGGTGAAATTCTTCTGTTATTCCATTCTTTATTATTATGTTGGAATAACCTGTCTATGCGAAGTACCGCATACATGGTGAAATTCTTCTATTATTCCATTCGTTATTATTCTGTTGGAATAACCTGTATACGCGGATTACCGTATACCTGGTGAATTCTATTGTTATTCCATTCTTTATTATTTTGTTGGAATATCCTGTCTGTACGGATTGCGCATGACCTGGTTCCATTATTTATTATTCTATTGGAATAACCTGTATACGCAGATTACCGTATACCTGGTGAATTCTGTTGTTATTCCATTCTTTATTATTCTGTTGGAATATACTGTCTGTGCGGATTACGCATGACCTGGTTCCATTATTTATTATTCTGTTTGAATAACCTGTATACGCGGATTACCGGATACCTGGTGAATTTTGTTGTTATTTCATTCTTTATCATTCTGTTGGAATATCTTGTCTGTTCGGATTACGCATGACCTGGTTCCATTATTTATTATTCTGTTTGAATAACATGTTTATGTGGACTACCGCATGCATGGTGAATGATCCTTCATATTCATTCATTATTAAATTGTGGAAATGATCTGTCTAAGTGGATTACCGCATGGCGGGTGAAAATCCATTTGCAGTTTCGTAATTTTTCTGACCCTCAAAAATTCTGGAAAAATTTGAAATGATTATTAGTTGAGTTTTCTAGATTGTGTCCAAAAATGGTGATTTTTAAATGTATAGATTAGGAGTTATGAATTTTATGGAAAAAAACTATTTTAAAAGTAAACCCTTATAACTCCTTGCGGTTAACTCCAAAATTGGTGAAATTTTTATTGGAAGTACATATATATAACAGGAGTATACCCTGTAAATTTTGGAATTTTTGGACAAAAGTACAATTTATGATAAATGTCTAAATATTCGACAGTTTTGGCCATATGAAAAAAATAAATAAATGAATTTTAAAAATTATGAGAAAATTATATGTTCAATATGGAACTATATTCTGCTAAATCCCAGAATAGAATAATTTTTGGGACTGATTTGATATTTTTCATGAAAATAGTTTAGTTACGAACATATGAATTAAATATGTTATGTGAAGTTAAAAAATTGGTAAAATGGATTTTATGGCTTGGAAATCCTATATAAGGTATATGCAGATTTTTGATTAGGGATTTGATCATTGGTGATTAAATCTTATGAGTATGGCATTTTTGAATGATTAAAATGCATTATTTGGTAAAATGTAAACAATTAAAATTAATTGTTTATAAGTTTAAAAAGTGATTAAAATATTATTATAATATTAATAATATTAGATTATGAGTTTATTAAGTAATTGATAAACATTTGGATAAATTTAAAGTCTTTAATATTTATCCTTGTTTTCGTTTGATTAATGCTTATACTATTGTCATCATCCTCATGCTTATATTGTGATGAAAGTCATCTTTGGCTTACGTGCATGCATAGATGGACTTGATATGATTATGACCAGGGATTATTCGGTATAATCATGACCGTAATGTGACGAATGATGGCATTCTTGAATTTTACTCCACAAAGCAGTATCATGTTGACAAATTGGACGTTATTGATTCTTGGATAAATTAAATTATAAATCTTTAAAATTTATCCTTGAACTTGTTTTATTGAATTATTATGTCATTGTCATCATCCTCATTCTTATATTGTGATGAAAGTCATCTTTGACTTACGTGCATAGATGGACTTGGTATGATTATGACCAAGGATTATTCCGTATAATCAAGACCGTAATGTGACGAATGATGTGGTAAAAGTCCTCATTGGCCTGTAGTTCATTGGTGGACAGTTATTGGTATGATTATGACCAGGGATTATTCGGTATATTCATGACCATTGATGATTACATGAATATCCTTGGCCGTGGTACAGGGATGATTCGATTTTATTTATTAAGCTGAGTCTCAGCCATAAAATTGTTGAAAAACTTTTTAAATCATAGAAGATAGTAAATTTTATGTTCTACTTGACTCTTCTAATGGATTGTTTGTTCCGCAACAGTTAAACTTGTTGTCTATTATATTCTATCAGTTTAACATTGTTGAAGGCTAAGGATAATTTATTTTGCATTATCTTAGTCATAATATTTGTTACTGGGCTAGTTGAGCTCACCCTTTCTTTCACTGTTCTCTTCAGGAAATGAAAATATAACTGGGACGAGTTGGGGAATGAATTGACTGTCCAGATGGTGGTTTTAGTAGTCCTCACTATTATGTGAAATAGTGTGATAATAATTGTAATAAGTTGAATTTGAGTGTGGATATTGTCTAGATGACAATATTTGTATTAAAACTCACAGCATATGTTTTGTCGTATTTTACACGACTGTTGTATAATTAGTTTGTATTTGTATTTAGTACCATGTATCTGGCGACCCAAGATGGGTAATGAATACCTATTTTGGGGGCCTCGCAATAGGGATAAGCCTCCTTAGCGATTAATGACTTTCCAGATAATATAAATTTTAGCATTAATCATAAAAGAACTTTTGAGTAAATAGTTACCGTACAATTCAATCCTTCCACCATACAAAGTACCAATTAAATATAAGACATTGAATTACTGTCAAGTCTTATTTTATTTAATTATATGTATTTCGACTCTTAAATACACAACGCCAAATAATGAAAATTAGACACTCCTTTCTAATTTCATTCTGCCTTGGCCAAGGACTACTTAGTTGTCATTTATCGAATCACATAGGACTTTTCACTTCTTTTACTAGAAGCGGTAGATTCTTTATTAATCATACATTATCTGTAAGACCCCAACTTTTTATAAATAAAATTGAATTTCATCTAATTATTATTCTTGATTAATAAGGTGGTAATTTGATAAAATACTTTGGTTATGGATGCAATGTGCAAATTTTGCAAAATAAAATAGTGGTTATTAAAATATTTATTTTTGTCGGGGAATATTCGTTTGGCCGTGGAATATTCTTGCTGTCGGGGAATATTCATACGATGGCGCAGCCATTTGTGGCCCCCATAACGGAAAACGGTTGGATGAAGGAAAATGACAAGTATGTGTTTTTATAAATAACGACGTAGTTGTTACCGTTAACACTGTTGGATTACCTGGTGGTTAAAATACAGTAATACGCGTTGCTGCACAGTAGCACATTGTATTGCACATTATTTTTGAATTATTGATCCTTACGTAAGAAGGCACTACTCAATAATTAATACAGTAATTACTGTTCAATATTTTATTTTAATGGTTCAATAATTGCTGCGTTGATATTTTATATTATTGTTGTTCAATATTTTTCACTGCTCAGTATTTCTATTATCAGATCAATAATTCATATTATTTGAATAATATTATTAGATAACATTATTGGCAATGTCTAGAAATTTCTGTCGAGGAGAGGTTAGATAATCTAATTGCACGCCAGTAAGGAGAAATCCTTATTGGAAAGCCCTCTCTTTCCTGGGAACTGCCTAGTTGTCATTATTGTGATTCTGTAATATTATTTGTGAATAATTAATTATTGATTTATATGATAAGAAAATATTTATTTGATGTGGATATAAATGATGGATTTATTTATGTGGTTATAAATGAAAGAATTAATGTTGAGGTGTTTTCTCAGTATTTTGTCGGATTGGAGGTATTAAAAACTCAAATCGGTGTTCTTAAAGCTCTATTGCGTGAGTTATAATTTTAATCCGACCGTTGGATCGTTGTGATTTTTGGATATGTTATACATATATGAGTTGAGTATATGTCCACAAATTTTGAACCGTTGAAAATTAACGCATGATTTGTTATGAATTTTAAAAGGTGTTGAAACGGTGTTAAGAATCAACGGTTTATTGATTTCAGATATTTTCGGTCTGGAATTTGGAAAAACTTTCTTCTGTAAAGTTGTAGAGAAATTCGTATTTTTCTGATAAACGGGTTATTTTCTATGAATTGTTGAAGTTTAAGAAAATAAAATGATTTTTATTAAAATTGGGTGGTACCCACTTTTTTTAAAACTTGTGGGCTGCTATTTTTTTCCAAGATGGCGTGTTTGATTTTAAAAATGGCTGGCTTGACAAATGAGGAGGCGTGGAAGAAAAAAAAAGAAAATATTATTATTTTATTAATTTAGCCTCTTATGGCGTTCTAGCATTTTCCTATAAATAGGCGCTTAGATTAGAATTGAAAATCACACCAGAAATAAGTTTTCTATCTCTCTATATTGTCGAGAGTATTTTTGTGAGTATTTAGATACTTTGAGAGTTGCTATTCAGTGCAAGTTTCCTTTGACAATACATTCGATATTCCGAACAGAAGTACTATTATTTTGAGGTAAGGGATGTTATTTTCTTCGTAAATGATATTATTTCTTTCAATATCATTATGCCAAAATATTGGTCTAAACTTTTTATCAAATTTGGAACTTTTTGTGTCGGAGTTACTATTCACGTATACGACATTATTCACATATACGATACTATTCACGAATACAACACTATTCACCGAAAAATAAAATTTTTCCTTTTTGTCCAAAATGTCTATTATGGTTACTATCTTTGATTGTATCCATGTTTTGATCTTCATTTTTGGAATTCTGCTTAATATTTGGTTATTATGGAGTATTATTGAATTTGGATATACTGTAATACGAATCCCTAATATTTGTCCTTTTGTTTCACTGGATTCATTTCCTTTAAAATATTTTTTATCATCCTCAGTCCTAAATGATGATATTATCGAATATCTTTGGTCTGTAGTGCAAAGATGAATGATTAACTGATGAATATCTTTGGCCCGTAGTGCAAAGATGAACAGGTGTTGAGATGAACATAACCGACTAGTGATATAAATGAATATCTTTGGCCTGTAGTGCAAAGATGAATATTTGATTCAAGATATATTGATTATTATTACAGAGATAAAATATTGATGATGGACTTTTAAATCTTAGAAGATAGTAGAAATCATTCTCTACGTGACTCTTCTAATGGATTGCTGTTTCCGCTGCATTTGTTGATCTAAAACTTGTTGTCTATTATATTCTATCAGATTTTTTTTCCTGTTGAGGACTAATGATAATTTGTTGTATATTATCTTAGTCATAATATTCTTTACTGGGCTAGTTGAGCTCACCCTTTTCCTTGTTGTTCCATATTTCTTCTCAAGAGGTGAGAATATAGCACGGACTAGCCGGGGTATGGAGTAATGATTCAAGATAGCTGTTTTAGTAGACCTCACTATTTTGTAAAATAGTGTTTCAATAATTGTAAAGAGGATTTATTTGAGTGTGGATATTATCTAGAAGACAATATTTCTATTTAAACTCACAACTTGTGTATTTGTCGTATTTTACACGACAATTGTATTAATAAACTTGTAGTTGTTTCTGTACCATATATTTGGCGACTCAGAATGGGTGTTGTATACCTATTTTGGGGGCGTCACAGTTGGTATCAGAGCCATAAGTAAAGAGCCCCGAGCCTCTATCTGGTGACTTCCTATTGGTGAGGGATGCACCGAAGCCAGACTCTCCGTAGGGGACGCCGTTCTGCACTGGCAAATTGATAGGTATCACTGGTGAGGTACTGGCACAAGTTGGTGTCCAGAGTCACAGTTGGTATAAGAGCTTATGGATATGATCTCTGGTGGAGATCGGGGAATAGAACTAGAAGGGGAGAGATGAGTAAACCCTTTGCTAGTGTGTCCTACCTAAGCTTATTTGTTGGTCGGTCATAATATAGGGATATTATGTGACATGTTAATTTGTTTAATTAACCCTTGTTTTATGGCAATATTTAAGATGGCAGCTGAGAACGTTAACAATAGAGTGTATGAGACTGTGGAGACACCTTTAGTCATAAACCAGGAGAACGCGCAACAGGAAGGCAATATTCCTCTTGTAAACAACACTGCCGAACAAACGATGAATGATGGGATGTTTAGAAGCTTTTTGCAGTTCATGCAAAATCAGACGAGGGAGTCTCGTGTATAGAATACGGGTGGAAATGATAGCAACGCGCGGTTTGTCACAGCCAAGCAGTTCAAAGAGTTGGGACCACCTGATTTCATTGGAAAGCCGGATCCGATCAAGGCAGAAACGTGGGTCAAGCAAATTACTAAGATATTTGATGTCTTGGGCTGCACGGAGGAACATAAGGTTCCATTCGCCACCTTTATGTTCCGTGGTGAGACAGATTACTAGTGGGAATCTGTGAAACGTACCCAACCAGCCACACTTAGTATGTCCTGGGAAACGTTCCAGAAACTGTTCAATGATAAGTACTTTCCTGAAAGTATTCGTCATATGAAAAAGGTAGAGTTTATTAGACTGGAACAAAACAACACGACGGTGTCCCTGTATGAAGCGAAGTTTGTGGAGTTGTCTAGGTTTGCACCTCATTTGGTGGAGAATGAGGAACGTATGACGCGAATGTTTCTGAGAGGTTTGAAACCCGACATACGTCAATATCTCATTTCTCATAAATTTTCTCTATATTCAGATGTTTTCAACAGGGCTCAATTATTAGAGCGAGATAATGAGTATGTTCAACCGAGGGACCACAACCAGGGTCATACCGGTGACAGCAGTCATCGGAGCGATGATAACCAGCGAGGAAGGAAAAATACGGACAAAAGCGGTAACCACTCGGGTGGTAATCGTGGCCATAATCATAGGAGAGGTGATCCAAGTGGAAATTTCAAAAGGAGGAGATTCAACAATGACGGTTAGACATCAGCAGCAGCTCCAGCACTAACTGTTGCTGGGTGAGGAGAACGACCACTGGTCGTGTGTTATAAATGCAGGAAAGACGTACATATCAGCCCAAACTGCCCACAACAATCCAAGGTATGTTATAACTGTTGAAAAGAAGGTCATATAGCTCAAGACTATTCTGTAGCAAAACCAAGTTCAGTGGGGATGGTGACTCCAAAGGCTGTCCTGGATAAGTCAAAATTAGTGGTTACTGGAAGAGCGTTTGTCGTGACTGGCCAAAACGCGAGAAACCCGAACGAGGTGATCACGGGTAAGCTTATCATAAACTCTTGCGAAGTTTATACCTTACTGGATACTGGTTCTACCCATTCATTTATCTCTCCTACTTGTGCTCAACGTTTAAACTTGACTCCAGAGAAAATGGACTTTGACTTATCTATTGAAACTCCGTTAGGAGAAACTTTCGTCACAACCACTATTTATAAATCTTGTTTGATCCAAGTTGGCACCATCACATTACCTGTTAACCTTATTTCTTTAAAGATACTTGCTTTTGATGTGATTTTAGGGATTGATTGGTTAACCACTCATCATGTAAAAATTGATTATTTTCGTAAGGTTGTTAGTTTTCATATTTCTAACCAACTTGTTATACGAATTCAAACAACTAAACCACTAAAATCAGTCACTGTCATATACAGCCATAAAGCTATTTGTTTATTGAAAAACGGATGTTAAGCTTTCTTAGCCCATGTCATGGATTTGAATAAAGACACGTCAGATTTGAATAATATGAATTTCCTGACGTATTTTCTGAAGAACTTCCCGGTCTACCCCCAGAACGAGAAGTTGAATTCTTTATTGATCTTGAACCAGGTACAAAACCCATTTCTAAAACCTCATATCGAATGACTCCTATTGAACTTCAGGAGTTAAAGGTCCAACTATAGGAGTTGTTAGACATAGGTTTTATTCGTCCTAGTACATCTCCTTGGGGTGCCCCTGTGTTATTTGTAAAGAAGAATGACGGGAGTATGCGACTTTGTATTGACTACCGAGAATTGAACCATGTCACCATCAAGAATAGGTATCCGTTACCTCGCATTGATGACCTGTTTGACCAGTTCCAAGGAGCACAATTCTTTTCAAAGATCGATCTTCGTTCTGGATATCATCAGCTGAAGATTAAAACTGAGGATATTCCGAAGACTGCCTTCAGAACTTGGTACGGGCATTATGAATTCTTAGTCATGTCTTTTGGATTGAATAATTCTCCTGCTGCTTTTATGGATATGATGAACCGAGTATTCAAGGAATATTTGGATCAGTTCGTTGTTGTCTTTATTGATGACATCCTCATCTATTCTAAAAGCCGTGAAGAGCATGAGCACCATTTGTAGTTGATACTTGAAAGGCTTCGTTAAAACAATCTATATGCCAAGATGAAGAAATACAAGTTCTGGCTTGAGGAAGTAGCATTCCTTGGGCACATGGTGTCAAAACATGGAGTATCTGTTGACCCGACGAATATTGAAGCAATACAAAGTTGGGAGCAACAGAAGTCGGTGACTGAAGTACGTAGTTTTCTAGGCTTAGCTGATTATTATCGGAGATTCGTGGAAGGATTTTCTCGAATTTCTACTCCGTTAACTCATCAGACTCGGAAAGATACAAAATTCGTATGGAGCGAGGAATGCGAGAAGAGTTTCCAAGAGCTCAAGAGGAGACTCATTTCGGCACCTGTTCTGGCAATACCAACTGGTTCGGATGGATTTGTTATCTACAACGATGCTTTAGGCAAAGGGTTAGGATGTGTTCTCATGCAACATGAGAAAGTCATAGCTTATGCCTCGCGACAGCTCAAAGAATATGAGAGGAATTATCCTACTCATGATCTAGAGGTTCAATCCCCGCTCAATGCAGTTCAATCCTGATGAAATGTGTCAATATCATTCACATTCTCGCGGTCACAGCACAGAAGGATGATGGGCACTCCGCCACCTTATTCAAAATCTTATTGATAGCGGTGTTCTGCAAGTGATAGATGATTACACTGTACAACTTAAGGGTGGGAATGCATCTCCTACACAATGGAAGGGATCAGTAGCAGTCATATCCGAGGAGGGTGACGAGACTGTTAAGACATTTCCCATATAACCAGTTCAACTCAAAGGAGTTTACAATCCTTTGAAAGTGGCCGCACCAGACCCAATTCTTTTGCCTTGCAGAATACAACATCCTGTTGTCAGCTTACACAAAGTGCCATGGAATTATGGAGAAGCTGAAGGGTTTACATCTCATACTGCTGCTGCGGTGGTAAAAGAGAATCCATTATATCTTCCTCAATGGGTTATCAAGCCTATTTGCAAAGTAAAGGGGAAATTGTCCAAGGAGAAGATTGAGAAATTCCTCAATACTATGGGCCACAATGAAGCCAAAGTGGTTTTAAGCTTGCGTGAAGCTCCACACCAGATATCAATTCTGGACTTGGTTTTCTCTTTCGAAGATCATCGGAAAGTCTTACTAAAGGTTTTGGAAGAAGCCTACCTACCGAAATCATTGGATGTGGAAAAATTTCAACATTTGGTTGATCACATTTTCAACAACAATGTGATATCCTTCACTGATGATGACATACCTCCCGAAGGGACTGGTCATTGCAAGCCATTACATATTGCTGTGTTATCTTCTGGGTATATGCTCGCAGGAGTATTGATAGATGGAGGTTCATCTCTAAACATCTGTCCTTATGCCACCTTGATGAAGATGAACATCAATCCCAATTGACTCCAAAGTAGTCACACGATCATCAGAGCTTTTGATGGATCTCGGTGAAATTCTGTTGGGAAGATTGAGTTGCCAATTGAGATTGGTCCCCACACGTTCAACGTATCCTTTCACGTCCTCAAGATTGAGTAAGGATATAATCTGTTGTTGGGGAGACCATGGATACACATGGCTGGAGCTGTTCCCTCCACCTTACATCAACAACTCAAATACATCATCAACGGCAGTCTAGTCACTGTCAATGCTGAGCCAGACGGTCCTAAACCAGGAGCTCTACCAATTATCATCTTCAATTCAGAGGTTGAGTCTGCTAGTTTTCACACCTTGGAAGTGAGTAATACTCAGTACCATTCTATTGGAACACCACTTCCAGTACCCAAGATTTCTGACGAGGTTATGTCTGCCACTTAAGAAATGATGTTACTGGGCTACCAACCTGGACAAGGGCTTGGTAGGGATCAGCAGGGTATTACACACCCTATACAATTGTCTAGTCAGATCGGTACAACCGGACTTGGCTATTCTGCTAATTCCAAGCACAAGAATCCTTACAAGCATAAGAAGATTCCTCAACCTTCCGCCGTGCGGCGATCTTCAATACCTTTACCATATGAGTTAATGCAATCTCCAGTAAAGGTTCCAGCCCAGACTATGGCTATGCTGTTTCCAAAACCAGTGCCCATCAAAGCTAAAGAGGTGCTGACTCCCGATCCCGAGGTAGAAAAGAAGGAGTGGAAACGTAAACATGACCTTGCCTTGATGATGGCAGGCATTCGAGTCATTGTTCATGATGAACATACAAGTAGATACACTCCAGATGATGATTGCCCGGATGTCATGGTTATCATTTAGGAGGAGAAGGGCACTAACAATCCTTCTATCACTGCAGTCCTTCAGGACTTTGCCCTCGACAATTGGAGCTCTACTCCGTGCATTGGTCGACGAGGGTAAAATTGGCAGAAAATCCCTCTAATTGCTTGCTTTCCTTTACAGCACTAGCAGTTATTTTATCACGTACATGCTAACACGTTTGTATGATCGAACAGTTACATATATTAAGTGAAAGCATATTTTGTTTCAAGACTCTAAATTTAGATGTGCATGTTCTTGCTGATAAGGTGCCTTCTCTCCACCGGGCATGTAACTTTGATGTAAAGTTGGACTCAGACTTGATGGACATACAAGAGGACATTGAGACACCTCAAGAGATTAAGGAATACGTCACCGACAAGCCCAAACCCAATCTCGATCAAACCACTCCTGTCAATCTTGGAACCTTAGACAACCCTAAGTTAATCCTAATTGGTTCAGACCTTTCCGCAAATCAACAGAATGACATGGTTGCGTTATTAACCCAGTTCCAGGATGTGTTTGCATGGTCCATGAAGATATGGTGGGATTGTCCATTGACATTGTGCTTCATCGCCTTCCCATCAAAGAAGGATTTAAGCCAGTCAGGCAGAAGCTCAGGCGATTGAAACCCGAGTGGGGTTTAAAAGTTAAAGAAGAAATTGTGAAACAGTTTCAAGATGACATCATCATGGTGTCTACATATCCGAAGTGGATATCTAACACTGTTCCCGTACCTAAACCCGGAGGAAAGGTGCGAGTCTTCGTGGATTACCGGGATTTGAACAAAGCTTGCCTTAAGGATAGCTTTCCCGTACCATTCATCCACATTTTCATTGACAATACTGCTCAGTATGGCATGTACTCCTTCGCCGATTGCTTCGCGGGGTACCATCAGATTATGGTTGCTGAGGAAGATCGTGAGAAAACTGCTTTCATCACGCCTTGGGGAACCTTTTGCTACAGACGGTTGTCATTTGGCCTCATCAATGCCGGGGCAACGTACCAACGAGCTATGATGGCTCTTTTTCATGATCTAATACACAAGGAGATAGAGATCTATATGGATGACATCATTGTCAAATCCCGAAAAGAGGATGACCATTTAGAACATCTCAGAAGGCTGTTCCACAGGTTGCGTAAGTACAACTTGAAGTTGAACCCCGCCAAGTGCGCCTTTGGTGTTAAGTCAGGCAAGTTGCTAGGTTTCCTAGTCAGCCACAAAGGAATAGAACTGGACCCTGCTAAGATCCAGGACATTAAGGAAATGCCCATTCCTCAGACAGAGAAGGAGATACGGGGATTTTTGGGAAGAATCAACTTCATAAGCCGATTCATTTCTCAACTCACAGCAACCTGTGAGCCAATCTTCCAATTGTTAAGGAAAAACTCCTCCATAAAATGGAATGATGAGTGCCAGAAAGCCTTCCTCACCATTAAAGAGCAGCTAGTGAACGCTCCTATTTTGGTACCTCCCAGGGATGATGTTCCCCTGTTCATGTACCTGTCCATAAGTGACAATGGCATGGGTTGTATGCTGGGGAAAAAAGACAATAGAGGCTGAGAGCGAGCTATCTATTACCTCAGCAAAAGATTCAGCATCAGTGAACACAAATACACTCTGATCGAGAAGACTTGTTGTGCTTTGGCATGGGCCTGCATGAGATTACAACATTATCTTCATGGTCACACAACCCATCTCATATCCCGCGTAGATCCTCTTAAGTATGTGTTCAGCAAACCCATATTGAATTGTCGGCTGTCCAGAAGGCAGTTGATCCTCCAGCAATTTGACATGGTCTACGTGACACAAAAGTCTGTCAAAGGTCAAGGAATTGCGGATCAACTGGCCGCCGCACCTGCAGGAGATTACCAACCTTTGGAAACATATTTTCCTGATGAAGGGGTAATGACAATCCAGCTAACACATCAGTACGATACATCCCGACTTTGGAAAATGTATTTTGATGGAGCTGTCAATTCAGAAGGCTCCGGAGCTGGAGCAGTTTTAATATCTTGCACGGGGGAACAGTATCCCATCGCCATCAAATTACAGTTTGTCAACACCAATAACACATCTGAGTGTGAAGGCTGTATTATGGGACTCAAACTTGCCCGTTCAATGGGTATCAGGCGTTTAACTGTCTTTGGGGATTCCGAATTGGTAATCAAACAATCCACGGGAATCTATCAGACCAAAGAATTGCATTTACTACCTTACCATCGGCAAGTTCTACAGATGGCTTTGGAGTTTGAAGAAATCTCCTTTCTACACATTCCTCGCAACAGGAATGATTTTGCAGATGCATTAGCAACGTTGGCCTCCTTGGTTTACATACCTGACAAGGAATACATGCCAAGCATTACAATTGCTATGCATAAAACCCCAGCTTACGGGAATTACGTTGGAGAAGTATCGAATGAGCTACCTCCCGTCTATAACCCTTGGTATTAGTATATCAAGGAGTATTTGCGAGATGGATCTACACCCGCCGAGGCGAGCCTAACTGAGAAAAGGCGGATTCATCGACTTGCTATGAAATTCTACTTGAGCGGAGATGCACTCTACAAAAGAGATATGGGATTAGGTCTCCTCAGATGTCTGGCCAAAGACCAAGCTTAGAGGCTCATGGATGAAATCCATGGTGGAGTATGCGGCCCTCACATGAGTGGATCCATACTTGTTAAGAAAATTCTCTGAACAAGACATTATTGGCTCACACTCAAGGCTGACTATGATGACCACGTCAAGAGGTGCTATCAATACAAAATCCATGGGAATGTTATCCACGCCCCTCCAAGGGAAAACCACAATATGAGTTCGCCATGACCCTTCTCAATGTGGGGAATAGACGTGATCAGGCCCATCGAGCCCAAGGCCAGTAATGGACATCGATTCATATTCACAATGATCGACTACTTCACCAAATGGGTCGAAGCAGCCTCCTTCCCCAAGGTTACTCAAGAAGTCATCATTGATTTCATCAGAAACAATGTTGTTTGCCGATATGGACAACCAGAGGTCATTGTGTCAGATAATGCTAAGAACCTCAACAACAAAATGATGGAGGAATTATGCAGAAAATTCCACATCAAATATCTCAACTCTGTCATCTACCGACCAAAGATGAATGGTGTCGTTGAAGCTGCTAATAAAAACGTCAAGAAGACCATGCAAAAAATGTCCGCCAATCACAAAGGATGGCCTGACCTCTTGCCCCTAACTTTATTAGCCTATAGAACTTCAATGCGTGTTTCCACTGCGGCAACCCCCTACTTACTAGTCTATGGGATGGAAGCAGTGCTCCCCATAGAAGTGGAAATGGAATCCCTCAGGACATTGATGGATGCTCAGTTGGATGAAGACCAATGGATACAAGACAGGTATTACCAATTGTCTCTGATAGATGAAAGGCGAACCGCGACTATCTTCCATGGTCATTTATATCAACAAAGGATCGGACGATCCTACAACAGAAAGGTTCGACTACGGCAATTCAAACAACACGACTTGGTTTTGAAGAAGATTATTGACAACCAAGATCAGTCTAAGGGAAAATTCGCTCCTAACTGGGAAGGCCCATTTGTTGTCAATGAAGTATTGAACAAAAGTTCTCTCAGATTGCAAGAAATGGACGGTGATGAATTTCCACAGCTTATTAATTCGGACACCGTGAAACGGTACTATGTCTAAGGTTGTCATCAAACAAACATCCTGGTTTTGATCATCAAATCACCAGTCATTCTGGTTAAACCATTTCATGCACTTCAGCCCCTCAGGGAAGCATACAATTCCAACCAGCAACCTGGTTATTTGAACTTCCTCCTGAAAACGAGGATAAAATTTTCACTCCTTTGCAGTTCCTCCTAAAAACGAGGATAAACTTTTCACTCCTTTGCAGTTCCTCCTAAAAACGAGGATAAACTTTTCACTCCTTTGCAATTCCTCCTGAAAATGAGGATAAACTTTTCACCCCTTTACAGTTCCTCCTGAAAACGAGGATAAACTTTTCACTCCTTTACAGTTCCTCCTGAAAACGAGGATAAACTTTTCACACTCCTTTGCAGTTCCTCCTGAAAACGAGGATAAACTTTTCACACTCATCTACAGTTTATCTTGAATATGGGAATAAACTTTTCACTCATCTACAGTTTATCCTGAACATGGGAATAAACTTTTCACTCATCTACAGTTTATCCTGAACATGGGAATAAAATTTTCACACCTCTCTGTAGTTTATCCTGAACATGGGAATAAAACTTTTCATACGCCTGCAGTTTATCCTAAATACGGGATTAAAATTTCTCCACACTTGCAGTTTATCCCCCTCATGGGATTAAACTTTCTTTTCCCCGCGGTCTATCTTGCCTATAGGATTTACATCTATTCCCCACAGCTTAACCTGTACATGGGATAAAGATCTTCCCCGCAGATTACCCTGCACATGGGACCCCCACTTTTCAGTCATTCGTCTTGAGGGGCGAACTACGTCGACCTGATATCCCTGATACCGGGGGTACGTAGGCAACCATATTCTATATGGCCCGGTCGCAATAAACAAAAACAACAAAAACATTTCTACCCTTTCTTCACAAAACAATAAAAACAACAAAAATATTTCCACACCCTTCTGCCTTCCCTATTCAGCGTTGAACCTCCTACACTAGGTTCGAAATACGTAGACTTGATCTCCTCTTCAATAGGAGTACGTAGGCAGCCATTCATGGTGCAGTCTGACCCCTACCAGAACAAGCATGCTTGTCACACAGTACTGGGATCAAACTTCAAATTGCCCCACTTCATCAGTTTTAGATCAAAGGGATGGAATTAGCCAACCTCTTCTCATGAATAGAAGATACGGTGACCATCTAAGCTGCGATCGTACCTCAAAGAGCAATACCAACCCATAAGAGATAGAATTAACTAGGCTTCTCCTGAATAGAAGTACTAGCAACCATCTGTGGATCGGTCAATCTCAGAGAGGAAGAAACTATCATTCTCTCCACTTTTCCATACAGATACCAGTCCCAAGACACCAAAGATGGTAGGGATTTTCAGAAATCAACGATTCGTTTTGAGAGATCTTGTGACGTCTCAATGTCCATCTATCAAGGATAAGTTCAGAATGCATCAAGATCAAAGGCCCTGGAGAAACATGCAAATATCAAGCAAGTATCAATGCGTAACTATAAGGGAAGTGAATCAACATATATTTCCCTGCCATATATAATACGGTTTGATATATACATCTGTGATGTACATGACAAAAATGGCTAAGCTAGTCTGTGCAGGAAAATATAAAGCTATCTATGGATCTGTATGTATGCGGACTATTAGACCCAACATAGCATCCTTCTCTGAAGACGGAGGTAATACTACAAGCTCCTGCCCAAGGGTATCTACACGAGCTAGCAAATCTGAGGCCAACTGCATGGTGGCATAATGTCCATCAATATAGGCACTCATATCGGCAAAAGTGACAGCCATCTCGGATCTCACTGAAGTAATATCTACAATGGCCACATCCCTAGCAGATTAGGCGGCATCCCGCTCCATAATCATGGCGTCTCTGTCAGATCTAGCCTCATCCCTCTCTAACAGAGCGGTGTCTCTCCCATCAAGAGCTGTCAACATCACGGCCCTATCCTGATCTCTCTCGTAGGTCATCAGATGTAAGCTCTGCTCCAAATAATGTGCTGAATAGTGAGTAACAGCAGCACTCGGGGTGGGAGAATCCAATACAAATGCTGGCAGCCCAGCAGTCAACTCAACGGTGGGAATAACAGTCTCCTCTATAGGCTCTTCATTGTCATAATCAGTCTCCTGCACTGTAGATACTGCCGCAACCAATGCAATCTCTATCTCTATCCATACGGAATACTCTGCAGAACTACCTGGATGATTAACAGAAAACTCAGCCAACTCTCGATGATCCCAGCAGGTATACAACCTGGATCTGTCCTCCGCTGACAACCGGTGTGACGCGAAGCGCTGACTCACTGCCCCCTTATAGGAATGAAAGTCCTGAAACTAGTCAAACTGACACATCATGGCCAGTGGGTGGTCGGTAATCATACCCCTTAAACCGCCAGAGGGAGATAATCCATGCCCGAAGCATGAGTAATAAAGCTGTAGGGTGAGATGAGCACTGAACACGACAATATGCCAAACGGATCTTCAATCTCTGCCAGGAAATCCGACCAAGATGCAGCATCTGTACACTCCGTAGGCTGAAAGGAGTATGACATGGCTATCTCATGGGTGAAACAAAATCCATGACGTCTGAAGGTGCCAATCGGTCGCAAGTATGACATGAACCACACGTACAACATGACCGAACTGCCTGTAAATACTCCCATCGGATAAGTGCAGCAGTATGTAGCCGACCTCAAGGTCTCTGCAATAATCATCGGAATGATGGTATGACCCTCCCTGAGATCTCTCACTGCCACGATGACGCTAATGTCCAGTTCATCCATGTACCGCGGCATGTAAACGTATGACAATACGCACAAAAGCAGTACATCTACACGGGCTAAACGCCAATGATCCTTCGGTGTGGTGAAATCCCCGGAATGTCGTGCATAGTTGTCCTCAGAGCCAAACCTGTCAATCAGGAAACGCTGGGATATCATGTGGCCGGATGTGATCTCATCCTGCACCACTCTGCGCCTCAAACATGTGAGAGTCATGAACTGTCTACTCATTGTTGGGTAAAATCTATATACACACAACACGCAAGTATACGTGGTCAACAAGTAATAAAGTGATAAGTTGAGTATCGTTCCCACAGAGAATTATTTAATAAAAATCACCAAGTACTAACCCGTAACCAACTCAATCTTATTTAAACGAATGAATTACAAACTATATAAATTAACTACTATCACACTAATTAAATTAAGATTATGGAGATTTAAGATCACAACTTCACTTATTGCTTCATTTAAGTTAACACACTTCTCATCAATTATTCTCTATCCCAAATTGTTAATCAAGAACACGAAAGTAGTATTAACCACCTCTCGATGCACTAATACCGTATTAACGTCAATCCATAATTAAGATAGAAATTCGTTAAACACCTTAATCAACTAACCCACTATATCTCTATGTGAATTACAATTGAAGAAGGTTGAAGACTAAGTTCTCTATAAGATTACATGTGGCGTCAAGCATATCTCTACCTTAACACTCATCAAGTTTAAGCTACTAACAAAATCCTGAACACATGCTATCATGATTAGATCTAAATCTATACTTCATCTCTCGAGTTCATATAGATTATCACGGTAATTGATGGCCAATCAATTAAACAATTAATTCCAAATCATAATAGACAATCCTCACAATAGAACATAATAATTGATAACGAAGCATATTAAAATAAACTACACAATAAGATCCATTGTAATCTCAAACAAAGAATTAGCTCATGATTATTGAATTAAAACTAAGAATCCACAATTGAATAATCATTAAAAGATAAAGATAGAAGAAGATGAGAAGAAATAATCTATTGTCAGTAGACTTGACGCTCCCTCCTTGCTCCTACTTTGAATCTTCAATGGTCTCCAAGTTGCTTCAATCTCCAAATCTAATTAGAACTAGGGTTATGTTCTAATCTAAAGGAGTGTTTACTCTAGTCTAATCTATTTAATCTCTAAGCTAAGCTATGTAATCCCCAAGCTAAACTATGTAATCTCCTCTTATTTTATGCCTTACATCCTGTATTTATAGGTTACAAGTCTAATTTTTAACTTAGGAACAAACCCAATCCAATTTGGAGTCAAAAAGGTGTCAAAATTCGCCCAAAACGCTCAAACTCTGCTTCCTAGCGCCTAGGCGCTTGATTTTGGCCTGTCTGGAGCGCCTAGGCGCTTGGGCTGAATGATGTTACTGACTTTGAGCGCCTAGGCGCTTGAATTAGGCACGTATGGAGCGCCTAGGCGCTTGGCCCTTTTTCCAACATTTTCTGCTCCGACGTCCTTTGGGAAAATGGCCATAACTTCTTCGTCCGAACTCCGATTTAGATGATTCAAGATGATCCGGAAAGAGGAAAAGTAGATCTACAACTTTCATTCTTGAAGTTTCGTGAAATAATATTCGGAGTTATAGTCAAATTGGCTCTGAAGTGACTGCTATGTAAATGGCAAGCCAAAAACGCGAATCTAGCCACCCTAAACGTCGATCCATGTAACTTTTGTCCCAAATCCTACAAAACAATATAAAACATGCATGAATAGACACAAACACATAAAAACATCCTAAAAGACTTGAAAACAACAATAAATTAAGCTTGAATGTATCCAATTCATGTGTATAAAACTCACTCATCAAATACCCCCAAACTTAAACATTTGCTTGTCCTCAAGCAAAAACACAAAAATGTTATGCAATGCAACGTAATGAAACTAATCTATATGCCTACGAATCCAACAGTAATGACAGAAACAAGTCTATTTAACCGGCCTTAGAGAAATCAAGTAAACATGATAATACATCATATTTAAACAAATCAGTAATTTCTCAATCAATCATCAAATCTTATACTGTTATCACTGATATAGTGTGTGTGTGCTCCACAACAATGTTGACTGATATAAATTCAAATTTAAGACATAATAGATATCTTCGAAGGCATCATACAGTGCAAATTCACAAAATTCACGAACAAGCTAGAACCAACTAAAGTCAAACATCCACCAAGTTCAAGAGTCCAATCCGGGATACTTATGCTTTACTTTTCATCACGGGGGCTTTTTGCTCTTTTCCCGTTTTGTTATATTTCTTTTTTTTTATTTTTTTATTTATTTTTTTTTCCTTTTTTTTTAACCATGACTGTGCAATGTCTCATTCCATTAGGCTAACAGTGTCACCCCTTAGCGAGCTTTCGACCAACGACTCCCAGACCATATAAGACCTTAGGGCGCTAGGTTTTAAGATACCCCTTCGGGCGTACTTGCTCAAGTAACAAAGGCCCCGAAACAAAACTAGCCAAGGTATTATTTTTATCTTATTTTTTTCTTTCTTTTTCTTTTTTTTTTAACGAAGCTTATATATCCCAAATTTTCCCCCCAAACTTAAGTTTTTATCAAAATTTAGCCATCTCCGCCTATTCATGTCTTTCATTCCTTCAAACTAGCATTATCCTCTAGAAGTCCATTATGTGTCAATTTAAAGTCAATCAGTCAACATAGTTATTTTTACTGTGCTATCCTTATTATATCAGTTTCAAACAGGTAAAGATTCAAATCATGACAAGAAATCACATCAAAGTCTTAACATACAATACTATACTTGTCTACTCAATTCCAGTCTCATCACTGGCCAAAATAGACTTAAACTATCTAACGGCTGGAAACATGCAAATACTAATTTTTTTTTTTTTAATGAATGCAAACTACATGAAAAACTTATCAACTAAATACTATATGAATGCACTAGATGAATACTACATGCATGAACTGGAGCTGGACAATTATACCCCCAAACTTAAACTAGACATTGTCCTCAATGACTAAAATAGAAAAAATTAAAGCAGAGGACTTCCCTGAAAATATAGCAATCGTCCTCCTTGCCCGCTAAGTTTGGAGAAAAGGCTAAGCACATGGAACAAATTGGGCACCACACTTGAATTTGACTTGAATAACCTGTAAAACCATGATAGAAGCAATTTTATTAAATCCTAAATAAATGCAAATTTAAAACTACTAATATAAAACTTAATAAAAACTAAAAATAAAAAATAAACTTGGGTTGCCTCCCAATAAGCGCTTGTTTTATAGTCTTTCAGCCTGACTTTTTCTGGTCAATGCTATCCAATTCCTCTTCGAAAGTTGAGGAACCCTCCATCCATCGGAAATAATATAGCTTTTGGTAGGTTCCCATTTGTGATAGCCATTACATCAAAGTCACCTAGCATGCTCTGATTTGGTAAGATCTCAATCAAGAAGGTCCCACAGCTAGGTGTTTTCTTCATTGTGTATGTGATCACTTTGGGGCATTGAAGCTTGTCACACACAATGTGCTCTTCGTCTATCTTCTCTTTCTCGTCCCACCATGGATTCAAAATTGTACTCACTCTTATGTCAATAAGATCTTCGCCGACGACATGACTACCAAGCGGGCACGGTTTTGCAAATCTAACCAGATCGTTGAATTTTGGTGGAGACCCATTTAGATCTTTGTGGACCTCTATTTCATTATCCCCAATTGTCTCCACACTTCCTATACCTTGTGGCTCATCCAGTTGCAGATTTGGTTCGGGTTCTCCGTCAATTTCATCATCCATGCCATAAAACCAAGTGTTTGGAGGAAGGTTGCTTACGTCTTTGGTCATTTGCTCTATCTGATCCGCAAGATTTTGAATTGACCTCGCTTGATTACTCATTCTCTCCTCATTTGATGCTATGAACTTGTACACCAATTCCTCCAACCTTGAACTTTCTGTTTCAGTCTCGGAAGCCATGTATTGAGGACCATTGGTTGAGGTAGTGAGGAGTTGTTCCATTCGATTATTAAAATTTTGGGTTGATAACTCCTGACTCATTATCATCTCTTCTTTTTCTGCTATAATCCTTAACATGAATTCCTTGAAATCTGAATTGCCTTCTTGTTGCATTGGAGGTGGATTTGAGAAATTTGATGGATATGTTGGATTTGGAGCAGAGTATTGGTCCTGATAGTTGTAGCTCCATGAATAATCCGGGTGATACCCCCAAACTTGATGGTAATTATCATATGCATACTGGTTGAGGTATACACCACCTTGTTTTCGCCGCCCAAAACTAACGGTGCATTGATGACTCGGATGGTTGCCAGCACAATAGTCACACATGATTGCCATCCTTTGACTCTGTTGGGCTGCGATAACACCCAACTTCCTCGAAAGTTCTTTAATTTGTGCTGACATTGCGGAAAGTGTCGCGAGTCTGTCAATCTCCTTTTCTTTTGGTTGAGTCATGTTCGTGTATGGCCATTGATACGCAAAGTCATCCATGGTACCTGAAAAGAGAGAAATATAGGAAGAGAATTAAAAATAAAAATAAAAATGTTTAAATTAAGACTAATTTGATTGAAATTAATATTGGTAAAAAATATTAAACTAATTCCCCGGCAACGGTGCCAAAAACTTGTTGGGTAAAATCTATATACACACAACACGCAAGTATACGTGGTCAACAAGTAATAAAGTGATAAGTTGAGTATCGTTCCCACAGAGAATTATTTAATAAAAATCACCAAGTACTAACCCGTAACCAACTCAATCTTATTTAAACGAATGAATTACAAACTATATAAATTAACTACTATCACACTAATTAAATTAAGATTATGGAGATTTAAGATCACAACTTCACTTATTGCTTCATTTAGGTTAACACACTTCTCATCAATTATTCTCTATCCCAAATTGTTAATCAAGAACACGAAAGTAGTATTAACCACCTCTCGATGCACTAATACCGTATTAACGTCAATCCACAATTAAGATAGAAATTCGTTAAACACCTTAATCAACTAACCCACTATATCTCTATGTGAATTACAATTGAAGAAGGTTGAAGACTAAGTTCTCTATAAGATTACATGTGGCGTCAAGCATATCTCTACCTTAACACTCATCAAGTTTAAGCTACTAACAAAATCCTGAACACATGCTATCATGATTAGATCTAAATCTATACTTCATCTCTCGAGTTCATATAGATTATCACGGTAATTGATGGCCAATCAATTAAACAATTAATTCCAAATCATAATAGACAATCCTCACAATAGAACATAATAATTGATAATGAAGCATATTAAAATAAACTACACAATAAGATCCATTGTAATCTCAAACAAAGAATTAGCTCATGATTATTGAATTAAAACTAAGAATCCACAATTGAATAATCATTAAAAGATAAAGATAGAAGAAGATGAGAAGAAATAATCTATTGTCAGTAGACTTGACGCTCCCTCCTTGCTCCTACTTTGAATCTTCAATGGTCTCCAAGTTGCTTCAATCTCCAAATCTAATTAGAACTAGGGTTATGTTCTAATCTAAAGGAGTGTTTACTCTAGTCTAATCTATTTAATCTCTAAGCTAAGCTATGTAATCCCCAAGCTAAACTATGTAATCTCCTCTTATTTTATGCCTTACATCCTGTATTTATAGGTTACAAGTCTAATTTTTAACTTAGGAACAAACCCAATCCAATTTGGAGTCAAAAAGGTGTCAAAATTCGCCCAAAACGCTCAAACTCTGCTTCCTAGCGCCTAGGCGCTTGATTTTGGCCTGTCTGGAGCGCCTAGGCGCTTGGGCTGAATGATGTTACTGACTTTGAACGCCTAGGCGCTTGAATTAGGCACGTATGGAGTGCCTAGGCGCTTGGCCCTTTTTCCAACATTTTCTGCTCCGACGTCCTTTGGGAAAATGGCCATAACTTCTTCGTCCGAACTCCGATTTAGTTGATTCAAGATGATCCGGAAAGAGGAAAAGTAGATCTACAATTTTCATTCTTGAAGTTTCGTGAAATAATATTCGGAGCTATAGTCAAATTGGCTCTGAAGTGACTGCTTTTTAAATGGCAAGCCAAAAACGCGAATCTAGCCACCCTAAACGTCGATCCATGTAACTTTTGTCCCAAATCCTACAAAACAATATAAAACATGCATGAATAGACACAAACACATAAAAACATCCTAAAAGACTTGAAAACAACAATAAATTAAGCTTGAATGTATCCAATTCATGTGTATAAAACTCACTCATCACTCATGTCTCCCATCACCATATGCACGCAAGGTCTGTCCAATGGCAGCATCATCAAACGTGCGTACACCTCCAAAGTAGTAGTTATCTCGCAGGTCCCGAAGTGGAATACCTGTCTATCTGAAATCTAATGCTCTAGCATGCCCTCTACAAATCCTGGAGGAACCTGAAACATCAGTAGGGTCATAGTATACTGCAACAGATCATCTACAATCACCATGTCTGATGGTGATATACTATCATACCATGATCGAATACCAACTACCACCGCAGATGGTGGGGTATGATCAATACGACTAATTGTCGAAGAAGACATCTGTGCAAGTCGTGTCATAAGACCATCCTGGGGTCAATGCTGAACATCTCTGGATATACATACATATGCATAACAATAACATGCATAACAATAGATGGCAATATGATATAGGGAATGAAAATGTACATGCATTCCTGAGTATATCATCATCTAATACATCTCTGTACAACTAAAATACAGGGAAATGGGGCGAAGCTACCCAACAACTACTAGAGGCCTATCAAAAGAGATAGCGAGAAATACATCAGAAGAAGTTAATAGTGTCAATGTCAACATCATCGATGCTATCTACCTGATGTAACTCCTCCTGAGTCACTGGATCTCTGTCTACGGGGATGTCAGGCCTATACAAAGGAGGATCTACACCGGAAAAACCAAATGGATCACCTGAGGGGCCAGCTCCACTGCTGGAAGGATCAAAAGTATCTGCCTCTGAAGGATCTCTGCCTAAGTGCCGAATGAAAAGATAGGATCGATCCAGCTGCCGGGTCAATCTCTCAATCTGTGTCGCATGAGTCAGATCTCTGACACAGGCTAACCAATCCGTCGTCATCATGGATCCTGGAACCATATCCCCCATGAATTGTGTGGCGCGGGTCTGAGCTCCAATGGTACTAGGGATCCACCAATGCTGGAATGTCTCCTGAGAACAGGGGCCCTCTGACAATGTAAAACCGTCAATCCCCATCAATGGGATCTCAATGACGGGTGACTGTGAGACAGGCCAATAACGCCTGGCAGGAGGTAGGATCGGCATACGAATCTCTCCTGTGGTTCTCCTGATCGCACGCTCTCCTAAATAGACCTCCCATCCTCCATCGGTGAATAGAGGAATCCTGCAGGTGGATATGAAGTACTCTACTCCAGTCGGGTACCCATCCTCAAAGCCAACTCCCAAATGCTCTCCAGAGTAGGGAATCCATGTGATGACATCAGCTGTCAATATCTCCAGCTGCAGGCGACAATGAGTGAAACCCTCAGAAACAGGGACCTCCGTTAGTATAGAATGATGCCATCTCCGTCCTCGTGGGTAGGTATCTAAACCTAACACACTCATAGGATGTAAACAAGGGAGCCTCTTATAAGCCCAGAACTGCCAACACAAAGGCAAAACACCTGCTGTCAGTCAACACTCTTAACCTGTACATGGGAAAAGACAAGAGAAACACTAACCAGCAGAAATGGGTAAAATCCTAATCACGCCTCGATCAAGCCCTGCGATGGCATGCGCATCCCCCTGAGGAAATAGACAAAGGTATAGGAACCCCAGTCATACTCTCCCATACGGTCCACATGTCGAGTGGCGCTAATTAAAGCGAAAGACACCATAGAAGAGTTATCTGCTATGAAGCAGCCCCTAATGATCATCAGGAACAATTTCCACAGAATGCGATCCCTGCCTCTCACATCATCAGGTATGGGCTCACTCAACAGCCCACTCATAGCATCTATACTCAAAGGACCTATCTTAACAGTCCTGCCCTTGAGCGCTTCCGCCGGAACTCCCAACAAGGATCTGACTGTAGTAAGGGTAATATCTGCAGTGCAAGGCACCGACTCCCTTCCAAACTCCATACCTATGATAAAACGCCAATCCATCGGCGTCATCATCACCTCACAGTCCATCAAATGAAGTGACTGAGTCTGGTGGAACCACCGCTCAGACAGTGCCCTGAGGTAACCCCAGGGACAGCGACGAGGTAGAATGGAGAAAAACCTCTCAAACCCCCAGCCATGGACGATCGCTCTATAGTCATCATGAAAGGCCTGATACATAGAGTGGATGCTAAACCAGTTCCCTTGAGGCTGTGACAAGCCAGGAACCTACATCAAATGCAGATCAACATCAGACTCCTTGACTCTTCATCAATAGGAAATAAGGAAGATTAACGATCTAATTTCGTACCTCGTTTACGTGCAGGTATACAGAAGGATTCCTACTCAAGTCACCCAGAAGATTTGGGTTTGCCACTTGAATACCGGGCAATTCCTTGCGAGGAACACGTGCAGCAGGAGCTGGAACCTCGAACGGTACATCCTCCTCCTCGTCCTCGGCATTCGGTACCTCAACCCAAATAGGACGCACTACCCCCTCCGCTAAATGACGAGGCTGTCTTGTGGAACGGCGCTGAGGCTCCTCAACAGCCCTCATCTGTACACCAGAAGTGGTCCTGCGGGAACTACTCGGCTGATCTGGATCCATAATATCTGGACAGCAAATCTCCAAATCACCTCAGAAAGGGTGTGGTAATTCTATACCTGGAGTATTTTTCAAAATGAATTTCATGGTCACATGTATACATGCACTGTTTTAACATACATATGTTGTAGAGTTAAAAATGCATAACTGCTCAATACCCGCATTTTGAAAAATTTTGCCATAGTTTCCTTTGAAAAGGGGACTATCCACATGCACATAGGCATGACTAGGTGGCCATTCAGTAGCACACCTATACACAGTCATATACATCCTGTATGCATTCATCACATCACAGTGATAATCTGTAAGTGTACTCTAATTACCAGGATTAGTCATTACTTTGCCTTTGTTCATTTGTCCTCAAATAGGATAAGAAATGACAGAAAAAGGTACCAATTTGACTATTTCAAAAGTCAATTTTTTTCACATCATTATGTTCAGCATGGTTAAATACTAACATTTGCTATGTTGAATATTTTCTATCAAGTCATATCAGCATGCATATTCACTACTATGTGTCTAAATGCATTTCATGCGATAAGTCATTTTCCAACGGACAGAAATTGGAAAAAAATACATGCATGTGTAACCAGGATAGTGAAGAACGCTTGTACGGTGATAAAATATGCAGAAAGTTGCCCGAACTCAGCAGGTCTGCAGAAAAGCTCTCAGATTTCCTTCGCGACGCAGCTTGAAAATGACTTATGAAAGCAACCAGCTGGCTATACATAGCCACGGTTGGCCGCAGGTCAACCTGCGGCACCTGCAGGTCCACCTGCATCCCTCCTATGTGGGTCCCACACCTCTGTCTCGGTCCAACTTGAGTTGCAAAGGAGGTTTCATAAGCTGAAAAGGCCAAATCAGGAGTAAAAACGCTACGCGATTGAGCGGAACGGCCTGAAAATTTGGTTTTCTGTCGGTCAGAGTTAAACTCCCGTCGCCTCAATGGTATTCACCCGAATACAGGGCATACGATACCAAGAAGCTCAGCTTTCACCAATCATGCTCGGCAATACCTCACAACGGTCCGATGCCGTCATTTGCATGAACATCCCCGGCGGGGGTTACAACGCAGAACCACGAATCATTTGAACATCCCCGGTGGGGATTACAACGCAGAACCACGAATCATTTGAACTTCCCTGGCGGGGGTTATAACGCAGAACCATGGATCATCTGACCATCCCCGACGGGGGTCACCACGCAATGCAACCATTGAAACACACATCAATGAAGGTCAAGCAACCTTGACATCATGTCAACCAATGGCAAATAAATCCATTGGAATAACCTTCCTCAGCAAGGTCGACGACACACTACAACCGATGATACACACATCATCGAAGATCAGGCAACCCTGATAACAAACAACTGTTGGTAGTAAATCCGACAGTGTGAGGGAACATGTCATACATATCCTCAGAACGGACGCAGTTCTATCCCCACAGATCTCTTGCACATAAGAGGTACCTCTATGGAGTGTAGGCCGGTGTCTAGGGTTCAAGACTTTGGTGTTAGTCCAAACGTCAGCATCCTTGAAAACTTGGATCGCATGTCCAAGCCGTCGTTGATTGTCATCCCAACAGGAATTTCTGACAATCATTCATTCATTCTGCATACATTTGTATCATGTTGATATACATTGCATCATGATAGTCTTGCTTGTATTTCAAGTGTCTAGGATTCTTTATCCTATCCATGCATTGCACTACATGAATATGATAAAGAGGGGCATCTGTAGACACTCAAAATTTTTTGCACTCCTATGTACTAACATTGCAGGAGGGTAGATTCGTCTTTTGGAGATAACCCTGAAAGATAACTTACAACAAGTCCGGATACTACCAGAAGTTTTTCTCTAAATTGGAACACAAACTGGGAGCATTGGTTCCAAACCCTAAACACACATCGGGCACGTTATTTCCAATCTCGGAGATAACCCCGAGATGTGCAGATCAAAAGACCGACAACAACACCAGAGAGGACAGTCCTGTCTCGACGATGACACCATGACGTTCAGTTCCAGTCCCAGAGACAACATTGGGAATAACAGTACCATCCTTAGTGATAACCCCAAGAGATGTCGTCGCAGTTCCGACGATAACTCCGGAATTGCTTATTGCAACCACATGCAATCAGCTTCAATCACAGATGACAGTGAGGCACACAAACAAGCAGTCCAATCTCAACTATAACCCTGAGCAACGTCTGCTTTCTGCTTAAACCGACGATAACCCCGGTGAGGAGTCACCAACGTCATCTCACAACGTCAACAAGATGATATCGCAACATACCAATAAGTAGTCCAATCTCAGCTATAAACCTGAGCAACGTCTACTTTCAGCCCAACCCGGCGATAACCCCGGCAAAGAGTCAAACATCATCTTGTTCGTCCGACAAATGGCACGTCGTCTCAACCTTTCAGACGTACATACATACCACAAATGTCCTGAATAACCGAGGAATGACAATCCCGAGTGACTATTATGTGTGGCAGTACTTTGGATAGAATTTGAAGCTTGAAGACCATGGGCATGGTCCTCTCTTCACGACTTCGTACAACCTATAATCCATGTCATCACATAACTCTCGACACCAGTTGTCCGAAGAAGTACATATGTGCTTCGTTTGGACGCTAGGATTGAAGTTCTGCAAGTTCGATTGGACATTACAGTACGCGAGTGCACGTACTACGAGACAACGAGACCCGCCAGGCCTGGACCCACTACGCCCAGCCGCAGGTAGACCTGCGACAGCCGCAAGTAGACCTGCAGCCATCAGTCTATAAATATGAGGATTGGGGTCAGCCATTTCAAAGAGAGAAAAAGAGAGAAAAAGGCGAGGAAGCCCTGTCCATTTAGCTCTGCATACACATCTTTTGAGAGTTTTCTCTTCTTTAAACACTAGTGAGCTTACATATAGATACTTTTTATCTGTCAAAAGCTGAGTGTTCATACATCTGAAGTCAAAGAAGTCTACTTTGGCAGTAAACTGTAAGCCTTCTTGTATTCAGAAAGGTTTTTTCTTCTACTATTACACACTGTTGCACACATTGAGAGTCGTGTGAGTGTGTTTGCCCGGACTTCTGTTCATGGTTTTTATTTCTGTCTGTATATATATATATATATATATATATATAAATATATATATATATTTCTTATATACGGACTAACATTATCTAGTTATGCCTCGATTGAGCCTAGACTTCGGTCTGGAGCGTTTATTTGCTTTCGTATATATATACTTGTATATATGAACTGTGGTCAGACTCTGTCTGATGAGCCTGGATTTTACATCCGGAGCGTTTAATTACTTATATATATATATATATATATATATATATATATATATATATATATATATATACACACACATATATATAATTATTGTCGGATATATCCGATGAGCCTGGATTCACATCCGGTGCGTTTATTGCTTTTATATATATCTGTACATATATATATATTTACATTCCGTTTCGCTTGGAGTTCACTTCGTGGCGGTGATAGCATTTACTGCTTTATTTACTTTCCTGATCCCCCATGGAGAATAATTTGTTGTGGATGATCATGTCCATATATATATATATATATATATATATATATATATATATATATATATTTATCGCTTTTATATATATATTTGCCTGCTGTTTGATTCCCCATGGAGAATGATTCGTGGTGGATATCAAATCAGTATATATATATATATATATATATATATATATATATATATATATATATATTTACAGCTTATATATATATATATATAACTGTTTACTGATTTCCCTATTAATTGCAGTATTTTGTGAGCCTAAGAATCATGTGATCTTACAGTTTCAGAATGATGAATCTAGATTCGGTTCCCGTGATGAACGTTTTTCAGATGTAATCAGCTTGTATATTATGTTGCTGTACATTATTTTTTGCGCAGATGCTTCGCATCTCGAAAATAAAAGTAAACAAGCCGGACATTTAGTAATAAAAATGGAAGTATGAAAAGGTCTCAATTCCTATTAAGCACAAGGTTTGAAAAACCACTTTTACAAAACTTCATTGATATATATATATTGTGGTTAAAACTGGATTTTCCTAAATAAAATTCAAACCCTTGTATATAGGTGCGAACGAGGCCTCACACTACTTTCATATAATTGCACATTGATCCACACACACACACATTCATATAACAGTTTCTTTGAAAAGTGGAGGTCACCGTGGCAACACGGATGTCGTGGGGTGCCTAACACCTTCCCTCCGCATAATCAAGCCCCCGAACCCTTAATGAATCTTGGTTTCACAGACCCGTTTAACAGTGTCAAACCACTGGGTCAATGTGCAAACCTTTTCGGTTGCGTTGGTGCAACCAGTTAAAAACACCAATTGGCGACTCTTAAAGTCAAATCGTCGACATTATACATGTTGGACCTTTTTCACTTATTTTTTCAAACAAATCTCACATTAACATGAGAACACCAAAGAATAAGTAACGAAAAGGGAAAAATAAAAATCCTGACGTCGACACTATGCTTCGTAAATATGTAAAAGACCCAAACCACATTATTGAGTTGGAACCAGACGAGATAGCCGAAGATTTAATATACGAGAAGGTACTTGTTAATATCTTGGATATGAAATAGCATGTCCTACGCACCAAGATTATTCCACAAGTTAAGATTTTTATGGAGGAAACATGCTATTGAGGAAATGGCATGGGAGTTGGATTTAAAAATAAAAATGAGGTATCCTCACCTTTTTGAAACACCAGGTACGTACGTCAATTTCGAGGACGAAATATCATAAGGAGGGGAGGTTGTAAGACCCCAACTTTTTATAAATAAAATCGAATTTCCTCTAATTATTATTCTTGATTAATAAGGTGGTAATTTGATATAATGTTTTGGTTATGGATGAAATGTGTAAATTTTGCAAAATAAACAAGTGGTTATTAAAATATTCATTTTTATCAGGGAATATTCGTTTGGTCGTGGAATATTGTTGCTGTCGGGGAATATTCGTACGACGGTGCAGCCATTTGTGGGCCCCATAACAAAAAACGGTTGGATGAAGAAAAATGACAAGTATGTGTTTTTATAAATAACGGCGTAGTTGTTACCGTTAACACTGTTGGATTACCTGGTGGTTAAAATACAGTAATACACGTTGCTGCACAGTAGCACACAGTATTACACAATATTTTTGAATTATTGATCCTTACGTAAGAAGACACTACTCAATAATTGTTACAGTAATTACTGTTCAATATTTTATTTTATTAGTTCAATAATTGCTGCGTTGATATTTTATATTATTGTTTTTAAATAATTGTCACTGCTCAATATTTCTATTATCAGATCAATAATTCATATTATTTGAATAATATTATTAGATAACATTATTGACAATGTCTAGAAAGTTCTGTCAAAGAGAGGTTAGATAATCTAATTGTACGCCAGTAAGGAGAAATCCTTATTGGAAAGCCCCCTCTTTCTTGGAAACTGCCTGGTTGTCATTATTGTGATTCTGTAATATTATTTGTGAATAATTAATTATTAATTTATATGATAAAAAAATATTTATTTGATGTGAATATAAATGATGAATTTATTTGTGTGGTTATAAATGAAGGAATTAATGTTGAGGTGTTTTATCAGTATTTTGTGGGTTTGAAGGTATTAAAAACTCAAATCGGTGTTCTTAAAGCTCAATTGCGTGAGTTATAATTTTAATCCGACCGTTGGATCGTTGTGATTTTTGGATATGTTATAAAGATATGAGTTGAGTATATGTCCACAAATTTTGAACCGTTGAAAATTAACGCTTGATTTGTTATGAATTTTAAAAGGTGTTGAAATGGTGTTAAAAATCATCCGTTTGTGGATTTCGGATATTTTCGGTCTGGAATTTGGAAAAACTTTCTTCTGTAAAGTTGTAGAGAATTCGATTTCGTGTGGAATGGACATAAAATTCATATTTTCTGATAAACGGACTATTTTCTATGAATTGTTGATATTTCGAAAAATAAAATAATTTTTATTAAAATTGGGTGGGACCCACTTTTTTTTTTAAAATATGTGGGCTGCTATTTTTTTTTCCAAGATGACATGTTTGATTTTCAAAATGGCTTGCTTGACAAATTAGGAGGCGTGGAAGAAAAAAAAGAAAATATTATTATTTTATTAATTTAGTCTCCTATGACGTTCTAGCATTTTCCTATAAATAGACACTTAGGTTAGAATTGAAAATTACACCAGAAATAAGTTTTCTTTCTCTCTATATTGTCGAGCGTATTTTTGTGAGTATTTAGATACTTTGAGAGTTTCTATTAAGTGCAAGTTTCCTTCGGCAATACATCCGATATTCCGAACAAAAGTACTATTATTTTGAGGTAAGGGATGTTATTTTCTTCGTAAATGATATTATTTCTTTCAATATCATTATGCCGAAATATTGGTCTGAAATTTTTATCAAATTTGGAACTTTTTGTGTCAGAGTTACTATTCACGTATATGGCACTATTCACGAATACGACACTATTCACCAAAAAATAAAAATTTTTCTTTTTGTCCAAAATATCTATTATGGTTACTATCTTTGATTGTATACATGTTTTGATCTTCATTTTTGGAATTCTGCTTCATATTTGGTTATTATGGAGTATTATTGAATTTGGATATACTATAATACGAATCCCTAATATTTGTCCTTTTGTTTCACTGGATTCGTTTCCTTTAAAATATTTTTCATCATCCTCAGTCCTAAATGATGATATTACTGAATATCTTTGGCCTGTAGTGCAAAGATCAATGATTAACTGATGAATATCTTTGGCCCGTAGTGCAAAGATGTACAGGTGTTGAGATGAACATGACCGACTGGTGATATAAATGAATATCTTTGGCCTGTAGTGCAAAGAAAAATATTTGATTCAAGATATATTGATTGTTGTTATAGGGATAAAATATTGATGATGGACTTTTAAATCTTAGAAGATAGTAGAAATCATTCTCTACGTGACTCTTCTAATGGATTGCTGTTTCCGCTGCATTTGTTGATCTAAAACTTGTTGTCTATTATATTCTATCAGATTTTTTTTCCTGTTAAAGACTAATGATAATTTGTTGTATATTATCTTAGTCATAATATTCTTTACTGGGCTAGTTGAGCTCACCCTTTTCCTTGTTGTTCCACTTTTCTTCTCAGGAGGTGAGAATATAGCAGGGACTAGCCGGGGTATGGAGTAATGATTCAAGATAGCTATTTTAGTAGTCCTCACTATTTTTTAAAATAGTGTTTCAATAATTGTAAAGAGATCTTATTTGAGTGTGGATATTGTCTAGAAGATAATATTTGTATTTAAACTCACAGCTTGTGTACTTGTCGTATTTTACACGACAATTGTATTAATAAACTTGTAGTTATTTCTGTACCATGTATTTGGTGACTCGGAATGGGTTTTGTATACCTATTTTGGGGGCGTCATAGTTGGTATTAGAGCCATAAGTAAAGAGCCCCGAGCTTCTATCTGGTGACTTCTTGTTGATGAGGGATGCACTGAAGCCAGACTCTCCGTAGGGGACGCCGTTCTGCTGTGGCAAACTGATAGGTATCACTGGTGAGGTGCTAGCAGAAGTTGGTGTCCAGAGTCACAGTTGGTATCAGAGCTTAGGGATATGATCTCTGACTGAGATCGGGGAATAGAACTAGGAGGGGAGAGATGAGTAAACCCTTTGCTAGTGTGTCCTACCTAACCTTATTTGTTGGTCGGTCATAATATAGAGATATTATGTGACATGTTAATTTGTTTAATTAACCCTTATTTTATGGCAGTATTTAAAATGGCAGCTGAGAACGTTAACAATGGAGTGTATGAGACTGTGGAGACACCTTTAGTCACAAATCAGGAGAACGTGCAACAGGAAGACAATATTCCTCTTGTAAACAACACTGCCGAACAAATGATGAATTATGGGATGTTTAGAAGCTTTTGATGAGTATAAAATATATTATATTTTTATCCCTTAATGCTTAATCTTTTATATTTATTTTGTGCTTAAATATACTCAGTGTTCTTATATTTTTATTTTAGGTACAATTAAAGGGTTAAATGATTTTGGGAATAATTTGGAGACATATCGAACAATTTTTGGACCAAGGGATCAACACCTTAATATTATAAGCATGTGGGATATATTATAATCAAGGTGGGCTGCGACAAGTTTACACAAATGTTTGTCCAAATTCAGCAAATATTTATGTGGTTAAGTATTACAAGCTCTGTGGGCCTTTTGAAAATTCACCATCAATGCAAATTAAAGTAAATCACGTGGGCTTAAGACTAGGGCATGCAAAGGGAGGTTATTCAAGTGGGAATTTATGTAAAGCAGTAAAGGCTAACATATCATGAAAAGTGGGCAGTATGAATGGGACAACTATGAAATGGATCCATATTATATATCATATTGGCTGCTTTTTCTTACTATATTACACAGCCTTAATCGGTTCATGCAAAACACGAAAATTGATTCACGTGACATTGAAGAATTCGAACGTGGCATGGAAAGATTTTACACGGCATATTGTGGAATTTATTTCCAATTTCAAATCTGATTTTTGATTCTAGAAAATTAGTTTTTACAATTCTATTGTAATTAGGATTTCTTTTAGACTAAGATTTATTTCCAAGTGGAATTCTATTTCTCTATGGAAATTAGTATAATTTGTAATTCCTTTAGGATTTGGATTTCTACTTTCTATAGGATTTAGGACTTTGTCTAGCACTATAAATAGATGATGAGAGTCAAGGTTTTATTCATTCAACAATAAACTATCATCTATTAGAGTGCAGATTCAAGAGCATTTCAGGCTAGTTCTTTTCATTCAGTTCTAAAGGGAGGTGAATCCTTGTTACAAGTAATTGATTAATTGAGTATTTTTATTTATTCCTTCTTGTGTGAAATTTCTTTTGATAATCTGTTTTCATTGATTGCATGTTAATTGATCTAATTAATTTAATATGGCCAATTGAATTAGTTTGATCATTATCATATGCTAGATTAAGATTGGTATTACGTGTAATTGATATCTCTCTTCATCACAAGTAGCAACTTGGTAATAATAATTGTGGACAAACTTTTGTTTATTGCTAAGATTATCAGAAAATAAGTTAAACAAATCGAGCTTATGTGTTTATTGCTTGGATTAGCCTAATTCTCTATTTCTTAATGCTTCTATCATATTAAATCTAGAGAGCTTATTCTAGGTTGTATGCTAGTTAGAATCTGGTTTCATACAGTGATAATCTAAGGAGAATTTCGGATAGCAGAGCTTATTGTTATCAAGGACTAATAATTTCATTGAAGGAAAAATAATAATTACTTGATTAATTGATTGTTGTACTTGGTGAAACTGAACTGCAGAACTGAAGTTTTTACATATTTGGTTAATTTCATCATTAATTATTGTTCTCTTAGTTTAAAAATAATTTTAAAAAAAAAACCCCATCTTTATTTTCTGTTGAAATAGTAGAATAATTCTAACATAACTTTACTCTCTGTGGGATCGATCCTTACTTGCTATTATGCTAATTATTATAAATTGTGAAGTGAAAGTGAGGTTAATTTAGGAGTGTCAACGATAGCTCCCAAATTTTGGCACCGTTGCCGGGGAGTAATTTTGCGTTTTGTTTTTATTCTATTATTTGTTTTGTTCTTGTTTTATGACTCGATCTTCTCAGGCTACTATATTAGATTTTGATCCAAAGATTGAGAAAACTGCAAGGAGGCTAAGGAAAGAAAAACTTAAAGTTCAATAGTCTTCTGCAGATATAGACGAGGCTTGTGCATCATCACCAGGCCTCAACTTAGCTTTGGAATTATTATCCAACAAATCATCCACCGAATCCGATAAAGAAGAAGAGATGACGATTCAAAACAACAATAGAACTCTCAGGGAGTTGGCAACTCCTAATTTAAATCAACAACCTTTGTGCATTGAATATCCTAATTTAGATGTTGTATTTGAACTTAAATCGGTACTAATCCATTTACTACCTACTTTTCATGGTCTTATAGGTGAGGAACCCTACAAGCATCTGAAGGAATTTCATGTTGTGTGTTCCACTATGAAACCACACGGAATCACCGAAGAGCAAATCAAGCTGAGAACATTCCCATTCTCCTTAGCAGATTTGGCAAAAGATTGGCTGTACTACCTACCATCAGGATCAATACAGTCTTGGAATGACATGAAGCAGTTGTTCTTGGAGAGATACTTTTCAACCTCAAGAGTAGCCAACATAAGGAAGGAGATCTGTGGGATTAGACAATTCAGTGGGGAGACACTATACGAGTATTGGGAAAGGTTCAAAAAGCTTTGTTCCAGCTGTCCGCCGCATCAAATAGGTGAAAAACACCTGATCCAGTATTTCTACGAAGGGTTGGTACCGATGGATAGAAGCATGATAGATGCAGCTAGAGGAGGAGCACTAGTTGACAAGACTCCAGAGGCTGCAAGGAATTTCATTGCAAACATGGCAGCAAACTCGCAACAATATGGCACTAGAACAAATCATGCAACAGTAAGGGTAAGCGAGGTAAGCACTTGTGATTATGGTCAACAAATTTCTGAATTAACTGCTATGGTTAGACAATTAGCTACAGGTCAACTGCAAGTTGCAAAGGTTTGTGGAATATGTCTACAACCAAATCACAATACAGATGAATGTCCAAAATTACAAGATGATGAGGCTGTGCAACAAGTTAATGCAATGGGAAGTTATCAGCCACCACCTCAGAGAAATTATGATCCATACTCAAACACGTATAACCTAGGATGGAGGGATCATCCAAATCTGAGTTATGGGACCAAGCAAGCGGCACCACCTGTATTTCTACCTAGGTAACAGCCCTTCCAACCAGCCCAACCTCAATATCAACCGAAGAAAGCGGTCCCTGCACCTACTGGAACATCATTGGAGGATATGTTCAAGCATTCAGGGGACAGACACAAAAATTCATGTAAGAGACAAAAACTTCGGTTCATGATTTGAGGAACCAATTAGGACAACTGGCTACAACTGTGGGGATATTAGAATCCAGAGGCTCGGGAAAATTACCATCTCAAACAGTAGTCAACCCAAGGGAGAATGCAAGTGCCATAACTTTATGGAATGGAACACAGTTGGATACACCACCGACCCCCGTAGAGTTCGAGAAGGAAGTAACTAAGGAGAAAACAGAAAAATCCAAGGTACAACCTAACCCTCCTAATCAGCTTAAAAACATTCATCTTCCCTTTCCTCTCAGAAATTCTAAAACCTCTAAGAAAGATGAAAAAGAAAAAGAAAAAGAAATTTTGGAAACTTTTAGAAAAATAGAAGTGAACATCCCTCTTCTTGATGCAATTAAACAAGTGCCACGGTATGCTAAATTTTTAAAAGAATTATGCACTAATAAAAGAAAATTGCAAAATGATGAAAGAGTCATAGTTAGAGAAAATGTATCTGCTGTTCTTCAAAGAAAAATGCCTCCTAAATGTAAAGATCCAGGAATGTTTACAATCCCATGAAAAATAGGAAACACCATATTTGAAAAGCCATGCTAGATTTAGGAGCTTCAATTAATGTTATGCCTTTATCTGTTTATGCTTCCTTAAATCTAGGCCCTTTGAAAAATACTGGTGTGATTATCCAATTGGCAGATCGTATCAACACCTACCCCCGAGGGGTAATTGAAGATGTCTTAGTGCAGGTGAACGAACTAATCTTTCCTGTAGATTTTTACATTGTGGATATGGAAGATGATACATCACCAAATCCTTGCCACATCTTGTTAGGAAGACCCTTCCTGAAAACAGCAAGAACCATGATTGATGTGCATAATGCGACCTTGACTATGGATTTTGATGGCGAGAAAATTCAGTTTAACATCTATGGTGCCATGAGGTACCCTAGTGATATAGGAATGGTTTTTGCTATCGATGTGAGAGACTCCTTTGTACATAGAGCTTTTGAACAACTAGATAGGGACAATTTGGAAATTGCAATCACCAACAGTTTGGACATGGACAGGGAAGAAAAGATTGCGCAAACCCAGGAATTGAAAGAGAATGTAGCTGTATTACATTCATTGCCAAAATTATCAAATAAGTCAACGGTATATTCTATTCAATTTCATGTTTCTCATCAAAAGTTATTACCTTCTGTTGTACAAGCCCCAACTCTATAATTGAAACAATTACCTACTCATTTGAAATATGCATATTTGTGGACTAATGACACTTTGCCTGTAATTATTGCTGGTAATCTAACCAAGGTGCAGAAAGAAAAATTACTGAGAGTCCTAAGGGACCATGTTACAGTTTTTGGATGGACAATAGCGGATATCAAGGGTATTAGTCCTACCATGTGCATGCATCGAATATTGTTAGAGGATGGAGCTAAGCCTACAAGAGATGCACAAAGGAGATTGAATCCACCCATGATGGAGGTGGTAAAAAAAGAAGTGCTCAAACTGCTTGATGTCGGTATCATCTATCCCATCTCCGATAGTCAATGGGTGAGTCCAGTGCAGGTAGTCCCAAAGAAATCCAGAATCACCGTTGTCAAGAACGATGATAATGAGTTGGTGCCCACATGAATGCAAACAGGGCGGAGATGTGTATAGATTATAGAAAATTGAATGCTGTAACAAGAAAAGATCACTTTCCTCTTCCTTTTATTGATCTAATGTTGGAGAGATTAGCTGAGCACACTTATTATTGTTTTCTAGATGGTTTTTCAAGGTATAACCAGATTGTGATTGCACCCGAAGACCAAGAGAAGACCACATTCACATGTCCCTTTGGTACTTTTGTCTATTGACGGATGTCTTTTGGAGTGTGTAATGCCCCATGTACTTTTCAACGATGCATGGTAAGCATTTTTTCAGATCTTTTAGAAGAATACATCTAGGTTTTTATGGATGATTTCACAATTCATGGTGATTTTTTGGATTCATGCTTAGATAATTTAAATCGTGTTCTAGATAGATGCATGGAAACTAATCTTGTTTTAAATTGGGAAAAATGTCATTTCATGGTAGAACAGGGAATAGTACTTGGTCATGTTGTGTCATCTAAAGGTCTTGAAGTTGATAAAGCTAAGATAGATGTTATATCTGCTTTGCCTTACCCCGTCAGCATGTGGGAAATTCGCTCTTTTCTTGGTCATGCAGGATTTTATCAAAGATTTATCAAGGACTTCTCAAAGATGGCATTACCCTTATGTAAGTTGCTACAAAAAGATGTGGACTTTCAGTTTGATAATGAATGCAAGGAGGCTTTTGACACTTTAAAGAAATTATTAACTTCTGCTCCTGTCATTCAACCGCCAAATTGGAAGTTGCCATTTGAGATCATGTGTGACGCAAGCAACTATGCAGTGGGGGCTGTTTTGGGACAAAGGATTGACAAAGTCGTTCATGCCATCTACTATGCTTCTAGGACTTTGAATGAGGCTTAGATAAACTATTCCACAACTGAAAAAGAACCTTTATCTGCGGTTTTTGCTTTAGATAAATTTTGATCATATCTGCTTGGTACTAAAGTTATAGTTTATCCTGATCATGCTGCTCTCAGGTATTTACTCACCAAGAAAGATTCTAAACCAAGGATTATTCGATGGATTCTGCTACTACAAGAATTCGACTTAGAGATCAAGGATAAGAAAGGTGCGGACAACTTAGTAGCAGATCACTTAAGTAGGTTATTGAGAGACGAAGAGGAGCTACCATTACATGATTCTTTCCCGGATGAGCAGTTACTTTCCATCCATGCTGAGATTCCCTGGTATGCAGATATAGTGAATTATTTGGTAAGTGCATATTTTCCTAAAGAATTTTTTAAATCCCAAAAAGAAAAGTTGAAAAGTGATGCTAGACACTATGTTTGGGATGATCCATACTTATGGAAATTTTGTGCTGACCAGATAGTAAGACGATGTGTGCCTAACGGTGAATTTTAATCTATTCTTTCTTTTTGTCATTATTATGCTTGTGGAGGACATTTTGGTCCAAAAAGAATTGCTAATAAAGTTTTGGAAAGTTGTTTTTATTGGCCATCGCTTTTTAAAGATTCCTATCTGTTTTGTAAAACATGTGCTAATTGCCAAAGGACGGGGAATATTTTTCAACGAAATCAAATGCCCCAAACTCCTATTTTAGTTGTTGAAATTTTTGATGTTTGGGGTATAGATTTTATGGGACCTTTTCCTTCATCCTTTGGGAATTTATATATTCTTTTAGCTGTTGATTATGTCTCGAAATGGGTGGAAGCTAACACCACTAGGACTGACGATTCTAAAGTTGTTGCAGATTTTGTTAAGACTAACATATTAGTCAGGTTTGGAACACCACGACCCATCATTAGTGATCGCGGAACCCACTTTTGCAACAGGGTGTTAGCGACTTTGTTCAAGAAATACAATGTTCTGCATAAGGTTTCTACATCCTACCATCTGCAGAGTAATGGTCAAGCTGAGGTGTGTAACCGAGAGATCAAATCCATTTTGGAGAAGGTAGTCAACCCGAGCAGAAAGGATTGAAGTATGAGATTAGATGATCCACTTTGGGCCTATAGAACGGCATACAAAACACCTATTGGGATGTCACTATATAGGATTGTGTTTGGAAAACCATGCCACTTACCTGTTGAATTGGAGCATAGGGCTTTTTGGGTAATCAAGCAGTGTAACATTAGTTTGGAGGCAGCTGGAATACACAATAAATTGCAGTTACAAGAGTTAGAAGAATTGAGGAATGAAGCCTATGAAAGTTCAAAGATTTATAAGGAAAAGACCAAAGCTTTTCATGATAAACAGATTGTGCGAAAAACCTTTATTGTGGGACAAAAAGTTTTGCTATATCATTCTCGGCTCAAGTTATTTCCAGGTAAATTGAGATCTAGATGGGTTGGTCTTTTTGTTATCACTAATGTGTTTCCTCATGGTGCAGTTGAGATTCAAAGCCCAAGCACAAGCAAGATCTTTAAGGTGAATGGACATAGATTAAAGCCTTTCTATGAGGGGCATCAGGTGCAAAATATTAAGGTGGTGAAGCTAGACGATCCAATCTATGAAAGCTGAGAAGAGAGACATGATGTCGAGCCAAAGACGTTAAACACAGGCAGCTGCTTGGGAGGCAACCCAAGATCTTAAATTTGATTTTTTTATCCCTTTACTTTTTATTTTATTTTATTTTATTTTTTTTATTGCATGTTAGCTAGTAGTATTTTCTCCTTTGCATGATTTTCTTACATTGGGGACAATGTAAGGTTTGAGTGTGAGGGGAGATTTAGGTTTTATTTTATGTAGGAATAATAATCCAATTTTGATGGTGTTGGATAAAATCTAGTTACGCACAACACGCAAGTATACGTGGTCAACAAGTAATAAAGTGATAAGTTGAGTATCGTTGCCACAGAGAATTATTTAATAAAAATCACCAAGTACTAACCCGTAACCAACTCAATCTTATTTAAACAAATGAATTTAATGTTATAAATTAAAATATTTAACTAAACTAATTCTAATTACCACTAATTAAAAATCAGATTATGGAGATTTAAGATCACAACTTCACTTATTGCTTCATGTAGGTTAACACACTTCTCATCAATTATTCACTATCCCGAATTATTAATCAAGAACACGAAAGTAGTATTAACCACCTCTCGATGCACTAATACCGTATTAACGTCAATCCACAATTAAGATAGAAATTCATTAAACACCTTAATCAACTAACTCACTATATCTCTATGTGAATTACAATTGAAGAAAGTTTAAGAATAAGTTCTCTATAAGATTACATATGGCGTCAAGCATATCTCTACCTTAACACTCATCAAGTTTAAGCTATTAACAAAATCCTGAACACATGCTATCATGATTAGATCTAAATCTATACTTCATCTCTCGAGTTCATATAGATTATCACGGTAATTGATGACCAAGCAATTAAATAATTAAGTCCAAATCACAATAGACAATCCTCACAATAGAAAATACTAATTGATAACGAAGCATATTAAAATAAACTACACAATAAGATCCATTGTAATCTCAAACAAAGAATTAGTTCATTATTATTGAATTAAAACTAAGAATCCACAATTGAATAATCATTAAAAGATAAAGATAGAAGAAGATGAGAAGAAATAATCTCTTGTCAGTAGATTTTACGCTCCCTCCTTGCTCCTACTTTGAATCTTCAATGGTCTCCAATTTGCTTCAATCTCCAAATCTAATTAGAACTAGTGTTTTTCTCTAATTTACTCTAATCTAATTTAATAGAATGCTCTCTAATCTCCTAATAATCTCTCTAATCCCCCCTAATCTATGTTATTCCCCTCCTTTTATAAGTCTTTGTACATGTCTTTAAGTCCTCTTGGAAGTCCTTGAATCAAACAACTTGAAACAATCCTTTTTGGACTCAAATTCGGACAAAATTCGCTCATTTTCGCGTATACCCAGCCCCGGCTGGGTATTTCCTTTGCAAAAGCCTAGCCCCGGCTGGGTAGTAAGCTGCTAATGGTCCCAGACACCCAGCCCCGGCTGGGTACTAAGCACAAAAACGCCCAGCCCCGGCTGGGTACCAATCTGCCTAAAATATTTTCTACTGGAACCTCCTCTGCTAAAACTGCCATAACGTCTAAACCGAGAGGAGTTACGAGTCCCGCGACCTATCAAATCGAAGATATCGACGAGATATACAACTTTAATTCTTTGAGCTTTGAGAAATAACGAATGCATGATGGCCAAAATTGGACTGGAAGTGACTGCTATGAAAATCACCACCCAAAACGGTGAAGTTCAACGTCCGTCGGTAGAAATGTCATAACTCTTTCATCCGAACTCCGATTTGAATGATTCAAGATGTTCCGGAAAGCTAAGAAGATGCTCTACAATATGGTCCAAGCTCCAAGCCAAGAATATGAATTGAACATAAAAGTATAAACGATATCCGGCTTGCTTTTGTTTGCATTTTCCGTGCTTTTCCTTAGCAATAATCGCTCACATCGCTTCCAAACGTATAACCTACAAAACGAACACAAAATGCATGAAAAGTAACTAAGACACATGAATAAAAACAACTAATTCAAGTAAAAGATACCGGATAAGTAGGTATAAAACCTACTTATCAAATACCCCCAAACTTAAACCTTTGCTTGTCCTCAAGCAAAAACAAAACAAAAATGCAATGCAATGCAATGCAATGGAACTAATCTACATGCCTACGAATCCAGCAGTATTGATAGAATCAAACCTATTCACTCGGCCTTAGAGCAATCAAGCAAACATGATAATACTTCATATCAAAACCAATCAACAATTTCCTAGTCAATCATCAAGTCTTAAATTGTTATCACTGGTATAGTGCGTGTGTGCTCCACAACAAAGTTAACTGATATAAAATCAAATTTAACACATAACAAGTCTCTTCAAAGGCATCATACAGTGTAAACTCAAAAAATTCACGAACAAGCTAGATCCAACTAAAGTCAAACATCCACCAAGTTCAAGAGTCCAATCCGGGATACTTATGCTTTTCTTTTCATTATGGGGGCTTTTTGCTCTTTTCCCGTTTTATTATTTTTTTCTTTTTTTTTTCTTTTTTTTTTACTTTTTAACCATGACTGTGCAATGTCTCATTCCATTAGGCTAACAGTGCTACCCCTTAGCGAGCTTTCGACCAACGACTCCCAGACCATATAAGACCTTAGGGCGCTAGGTTTTAAGATACCCCTTCGGGCGTACTTGCTCAAGTAACAAAGGCCCCGAAACAAAACTAGCCACGGTATATTTTTTTTTCATTTTTTTTTCTTTTTTTTTGAAGCTTATATATCCCAAATTTTTTTCCCGAACTTAAGTTTTTATCTAAATTCAGTCATCTCCGCCTATTCATGTCTTTCATTCATCCAAACTAGCATTATCCTTAAGAAGTCCATTATGTATCAATTTAAACTTAATCAGCCAACAAATTGTTTTTACTGTGCTATCCTTATTATACCAGTTTCCAACAGAAAAAGACTCAATTCATAACAAGAAATCACATCAAAAGCTCTAATACTTAGTATTATACTTGTCTACTCAATTCCATTCTCATCATTGGCCAAAATAAACTGAACTATCTAACAACTGGACTCATGCAAGATGAATATAATAACTAACTATTATTTTTGAATTTTTTGATTTTTTTTTGATTTTTTTATAATGAACCTAAACTAAATTAATAACATATGCAAAATAACATAACATAAACTAAACATGCGATAATGAATTAAACAAAACTCCCCTAAACTTAACAATTACAATGTCCTCATTGTAAGAATATAACGATAAATAGAAGAGAACTTCCCTGTAATCAGCTAAGCGTGAGTTGATGGTGGCGATGGCTGCGACGATCATTTTCCTGTCCATTGAACCTCCAATACCTGCAATGAAGAGAGACGACATGGATTAGATTATAAGGGAACTAAATAAGCAACTTAATTCCTATCTACTAAATAAACTAGTAAAGCATATAAATATAAAAAATTCCTGGGTTGCCTCCCAGTCAGCGCTTGATTTATAGTCTTTCAGCCTGACTTTTTCTGGTCAATGCTATCCAATTCCTCTTCGAAAGTTGAGAAACCCTCCATCCATCGGAAATAATATAGCTTTTGCTAGGTTCCCATTTGTGATAGCCATCAAGTTAAAGTCACCTAGCATGCTTTGTTTATATAAGATTAGATTGAAGAACGTCCAACATCTAGGCGTTTTCTCCATTGTGTCTGCAAATATATTATGGCATTGAGGCTTGTCAGACACAACAATCTCTTTTTCTATCTTCTCCAACTCATCGCACCATGGCTTCGAAGTTGTACTCGCTTTTACGTCACATGGAGTATTGCCAATGACATGACTACCAATTGGACAAGGTTTTGCAAATCTAACCAGATTCTTGAACTGTGGAGGAGAAGTCACTTGAGGCATAAATAACATCGGCTCATCATCGTTGGTTCTCACAATTAGTTCTTCACCGACCTTGTTGTCATTATCCCTACTTGTCTCCTCTTTTTCAACATCTCGAGGCTCATCTAGTTGTAGATTTGGTTCAGGTTCTTCGTCAATTTCGTCATCCATGTCAAAAAACCAAGTGTTTGGAGGAAGGTTGCTTACGGCTTTGGTCATTTGCTCTATCTGATCCGCAAGATTTTGAATTGACCTCGCTTGATTACTCATTCTCTCCTCATTTGATGCTATGAACTTGGACACCAATTCCTCCAACCTTGACTTTTCTTTTTCAGTTTCGGAAGCCATGTATTGAGGACCATTGGTTGAGGCAGTGAGGAGTTGTTCCCCGGCAACGGCGCTAAAAACTTGTTGGGTAAAATCTAGTTACGCACAACACGCAAGTATACGTGGTCAACAAGTAATAAAGTGATAAGTTGAGTATCGTTCCCACAGAGAATTATTTAATAAAAATCACCAAGTACTAACCCGTAACCAACTCAATCTTATTTAAACAAATGAATTTAATGTTAAAAATTAAAATATTTAACTAAACTAATTCTAATTACCACTAATTAAAAATCAGATTATGGAGATTTAAGATCACAACTTCACTTATTGCTTCATTTAGGTTAACACACTTCTCATCAATTATTCACTATCCCGAATTATTAATCAAGAACACGAAAGTAGTATTAACCACCTCTCGATGCACTAATACCGTATTAACGTCAATCCACAATTAAGATAGAAATTCGTTAAACACCTTAATCAACTAACTCACTATATCTCTATGTGAATTACAATTGAAGAAAGTTTAAGAATAATTTCTCTATAAGATTACATATGGCGTCAAGCATATCTCTACCTTAACACTCATCAAGTTTAAGCTATTAACAAAATCCTGAACACATGCTATCATGATTAGATCTAAATCTATACTTCATCTCTCGAGTTCATATAGATTATCACGGTAATTGATGGCCAAGCAATTAAATAATTAAGTCCAAATCATAATAGACAATCCTCACAATAGAAAATACTAATTGATAACGAAGCATATTAAAATAAACTACACAATAAGATCCATTGTAATCTCAAACAAAGAATTAGTTCATTATTATTGAATTAAAACTAAGAATCCACAATTGAATAATCATTAAAAGATAAAGATAGAAGAAGATGAGAAGAAATAATCTCTTGTCAGTAGATTTTACGCTCCCTCCTTGCTCCTACTTTGAATCTTCAATGGTCTCCAATTTGCTTCAATCTCCAAATCTAATTAGAACTAGTGTTTTTCTCTAATTTACTCTAATCTAATTTAATAGAATGCTCTCTAATCTCCTAATAATCTCTCTAATCCCCCCTAATCTATGTTATTCCCCTCCTTTTATAAGTCTTTGTACATGTCTTTAAGTCCTCTTGGAAGTCCTTGAATCAAACAACTTGAAACAATCCTTTTTGGACTCAAATTCGGACAAAATTCGCTCATTTTCGCGTATACCCAGCCCCGGCTGGGTATTTCCTTTGCAAAAGCCCAGCCCCGGCTGGGTAGTAAGCTGCTAATGGTCCCAGACATCCAGCCCCGACTGGGTACTAAGCACAAAAACGCCCAGCCCCGGCTGGGTACCAATCTTCCTAAAATATTTTTTGCTGGAACCTCCTCTGCTAAAACTGCCATAACGTCTAAACCGAGAAGAGTTACGAGTCCCGCGACCTATCAAATCGAAGATATCGACGAGATCTACAACTTTCATTCTTTGAGCTTTGAGAAATAACGAACGAATGATGGCCAAAATTGGACTGGAAGTGACTGCTATGAAAATCAACACCCAAAACGGTGAAGTTCAACGTCCGTCGGTAGAAATGTCATAACTCTTTCATCCGAACTCCGATTTGAATGATTCAAGATGTTTCGGAAAGCTAAGAAGATGCTCTACAATATGGTCCAAGCTCCAAGCCAAGAATATGAATTGAACATAAAAGCATAAACGATATCCGGCTTGCTTTTGTTTGCATTTTCCGTGCTTTTCCTTAGCAATAATCGCTCACATCGCTTCCAAACATATAACCTACAAAACGAACACAAAATGCATGAAAAGTAACTAAGACACATGAATAAAAACAACTAATTCAAGTAAAAGATACCGGATAAGTAGGTATAAAACCTACTTATCAGATGGGAAGTTGGAAAAAAAAACTGACTAAAAACTTGGGTTCCATGGTTCTATTTGCTTAAGTGTTAAAAAGATTAAAGTCAAAGATTGAAAATTAATGCTAAATTTTAGAATCTGTTTGATGCTTAATTTATTAATGAATGATGACAACTAAGCCATGATCCATAGTAATTGATTTGAATTAAATTTGTGATACATGAGTACTTGAATATGAGAAACATGTTTATTTGGATAAGTTATTTATGGAGTTGTCTATGTGCACTGATTTCATGCTTTAGAACTGTTTAACTTGCTAATGTTGTTGCAGAACCATGTGAAAAAAAATGATGAATGAAAAAAAAGAAGGAAAAAATGAAAATTGAAAATCTGCTTCAATGTCCATTGTGCGAAATAACTGGGTATCTAAGCCTCGGGAATCATCGGTATTCACTCTGAAAAGTGCGATGGATAAAAGCAGCTTGACTAGTTGATTTTTGTGGCCTTTGTTACTTGAATAAGTAAGCCCGTAGGGGTGTCTCTACACCTAGCGCCCTAAGATCATCTGGTTTGGGAGTCGTTGGTGGAAAGTTTACTAATGGGTAACTCTGAAAAACCTAAGAAAAGGAGACATTGCACATATCAAGAAAAGGAAAAAATATACGAGAAAAGCATAAAAATACATTCATCTGTGCTAAAAAAAGGTTCTAAAAAAAAGCAAGAAAAATTTGTTCTTGGTTATGAGTCAGTGTGCACGGTTTTTGCTCCATGGTAACTAAGTTGAGTAAGTATGATGATTTTGGGAAAGTTACTTATGTGGCTACAGTTTGATTTAATGAAATTCATTGGTGAAATGGTAAGGTTGGTCATTGTGAGTTGATTGATAAGGTGTTGATTAGATTTCTGCAAATTTAGTGTTGATAGTCATGATTTGTATCTTGAAATCTTTTGACACTATGGTTGAATAGAATTTTTCTAGAAATTAAATTTTTGGTTTACACGAGGACGTGTAAAAAGATAAGTGTGGGGGAATTTGATGAGTATGAAATATATTGTATTTTTATCCCTTAATGCTTAATCTTTTATATTTAATTTGTGCTTAAATATACTCATTGTTCTTATATTTTTATTTTAGGTACAATTAAAGGGTTAAATGATTTTGGGAATAATTTGGAAACATATCGAACAATTTTTGGACCGAGGGATCAACACCTTAATATTATAAGCATGTGGGATATATTATAATCAAGGTGGGCTGCGACAAGTTTACACAGATGTTTGTCCAAATTCAGCAAGTATTTATGTGGTTAAGTATTACAAGCTCTGTGGGCCTTTTGAAAATTCACCATCCATGCAAATTAAACTATTAGTATACAACATTTAGAAAGTAATTACACTATTAGTGCACTCATAAAATATTTATATAATTAATACACTTTCTATATTTATTTACAATATTAGTGCAATTAGGATTCCTTAATTTAGGGAATTAGTATAGGATTCAATTCATAATAATAAGGAAACCTAAAATCAAGGGGAAATAACTACCATAATTAATAATTAAAATTCAAATATCTAGGATCTAACAAACAAAATAAATTCAAAAATAATAATTAAAATTCAAATATTCAAAGTTTGGAAACGTCATCTTCTTCCTCCCCTTCGCCGGTCATCTTCCTCCTCCCCTTCGCCGCCACTTCAACACCATGGACGCCGGCCATCTTCCTACGCTTCACCATGGACGTCGGTCATCTTCCTCCACTTCATCATGGACGCCGCCGCTTCAACACCATGGACTCCGGTCACAGCTGCCATTATTATGAAGGTTGATTTAGTCCAGAAATTAAAAGGAGAAAAAGATAAATTTTATTGCAGTTGGTATCCAAATATTTATACAAAGGTAACCATTTTAGTTTTTGTGGGTAACCAATAGAACTGCACTATGAAAAAAAATCTATAATAGATTTTTTTTCATTAATTGGTAACCCAATAAAACTGAATTGGTTACTTTTGTATTAACATTTGGCTACCAACTGCATTATAAAAAAATCTACAATAAATTTTTTTTAATTAATTGGTAACCCAATAAAATTGAATTGGTTATATTTGTATAAAGTGTTAGCTACCAACTGCACTCTTAAATAAAAAAAAATCTATAATAGATTTTTTAAAAATAAATTAGAAACCTAATAATACTGAATTGGTTACCTTGGTATGAATGTTTGGCTACCAACTGTACTATAAAAAATTCGCAGCAACTGTACTATGAAAAAAATCGCAAGTGTGGATGTGTAGGATGGTATTAATGGTGTGAATGTGGAGGATGACATTAACAAATTGGAACAGTCAAGGTTAATGGTGTAGGATGGCGTTAATGGCGGTGGAGGACGGAGGAGAAGGGCCTAATTTATACAGTGGAGGAGGGCGGAGGAGAGCAGTGGAGGAGGACGGAGGAGGGCGGAGGAGTGTAGTGGAGAAGGACGGAGGAGAAGGCGGTGGAGGAGGGCGGAGGAGAAGGGCGGTGGAGGAGGGCGGTGGAGAAGGGCGGTGGAGTAGGGCGGATGAGGAGGGCATTAACAAGAATGAATACGTTGAATGTAGAAAAGGAAAAAGGGGGAGACTAATTAATACAGTTATTCTAGATGAGGAGAGAGAGAAGAACCTAAATTAAAGAATTCTAATTGAATTATAATTCCCTAAATTAAGGAATCCTAATTACACTAGAATATGTAAATAAATATGAAAGTGTATTAGTTATGTAGATATTTAATGAGTGCACTTTTATTGTAATTATGTTTTTAAATGTACTATAAAATGTAATTGTTCCTTAAAGTAAATCACGTGGGCTTAAGACTAGGACATGCAAAGGGAGGTTATTCAAGTGGGCATTCATGTAAAGTAGTAAAGGCTGACATATCATATGAAAAGTGGGCAACATGAATTGGACAACTATTAAATGAATCCATATTATATATCATATTGGCTTCTTTTTCTTACTATATTACACAGCCTTAATCGGTTCATGCAAAACACGAAAATTGATTCACGCGACATTGAAGAATCCGAACGCGGCATGGAAATATTTTACACGACATATTGTGGAATTTATTTCCAATTTCAAATCTGATTTTTGATTCTAAAAAATTAGTTTTTACAATTCTATTGTAATTAGGATTTCTTTTAGACTAAGATTTATTTCCAAGTTGAATTCTATTTCTCAATGGAAATTAGTATAATTTGTAATTCCTTTAGGATTTGGATTTCTACTTTCTATAGGATTTAGGACTTTGTCTAGCACTATAAATAGATGATGAGAGTCAAGGTTTTATTCATTCAATAATCAACTATCATCTATTAGAGTGCAGACTCAAAAGCATGTCAGGCTAGTTCTTTTCATTCAGTTCTAAAGGGAGGTGAATCCTTGTTACAAGTAATTGATTAATTGAGTACTATTATTATTTATTCCTTCTTGTGTGAAATTTCTTTTGATAATCTGTTTTCATTGATTGCATGTTATAAATGCAGGAAAGACGTACATATCAGCCCAAACTGCCCACAACAATCCAAGGTATGTTATAACTGTTGAAAAGAAGGTCATATAGCTCAAGACTATTCTGTAGCAAAACCAAGTTCAGTGGGGATGGTGACTCCAAAGGCTGTCCCGGATAAGTCAAAATCAGTGGTTACTGGAAGAGCGTTTGTCTAATTAATTTAATATGGCCAATTGAATTAGTTTGATCATTATCATATGCTAGATTAAGATTGGTATTACGTGTAATTGATATCTCTCTTTATCACAAGTAGCAACTTGGTAATAATAATTGTGGACAAACTTTTGTTTATTGCTAAGATTATCAGAAAATAAGTTAAACAAATCGAGTTTATGTGTTTGTTACTTGGATTAGCCTATTTCTCTATTTCTTAATGCTTCTATCATATTAAATCTAGAGAGCTTATTCTAGGTTGTATGCTAGTTAGAATCTGGTGGAGAGCTTGTTTCATACAGTGATAATCTAAGGAGAATTTCGGATAGTAAAGCTTATTGTTATCTAGGGCTAATAATTTCATTGATGGAAAAATAATAATTACTTGATTAATTGATTGTTGTACTTGGTGAAACTGAACTGTAGAACTGAAGTTTTTACATATTTGGTTAATTTCATCATTAATTATTGTTCTCTTAGTTTAAAAATAATTTTCAAAACCCCCTCCCATCTTTATTTTCTGTTGAAATAGTAGATTAATTCTAAAATAACTTTACTCTCTATAGGATCGATCCTTACTTGCTACTGTGTTAATTATTATAAATTGTGAAGTGAAAGTAAGGTTAATTTAGGAGTGTCAACGACAGCTCCCAGATTTTTACAGTTCATGCAAAATCAGACGAGGGAGACTCGTGTACAGAATACGGATAGAAATTATAGCAACGCACAGTTTGTCACAGCCAGGCAGTTCAAAGAGTTGGGACCACCTGAGTTCATTGGAAAGCCGAATCTGATCTAGGTGGAAACGTGGGTCAAGCAAATTACGAAGATATTTGATGTCTTGGGCTGCTCGGAGGAACAGAAGGTTCCATTCGCCACCTTTATGTTCCGTGGTGAGGCAAATTATTGGTGGGAATCTGTGAAGCGTACCCAGCCAGCCGCACTTAGTATGTCCTGGAAAACGTTCCAGAAACTGTTCAATGACAAGTACTTCCCTGAAAGTATTCGCTATATGAAAGAGGTAGAGTCATATGACGGTGTCCTAGTATGAAGCAAAGTTCGCGGAGTTATCTAGGTTTGCACCTCATTTGGTGGAGAATGAGGAACGTATGACGTGAATGTTTCTGAGAGGGTTGAAACCCGACATACGTCAATATCTCATTTCTCATAAATTTTCTCTATATTCAAATGTTGTCAACAGGGCTCAATTATTAGAGCGAGATAATGAGTATATTCAACCGAGGGACCACAACCAGGGTCATACTAGTAACAGCAGTCATCAGAGCGATGATAACCAGCGAGGAGGGAAAAATACGGACAAAAGCGGTAACCACTCGGGTGGTAATCGTGGCCATAATAATAGGAGAGGTGAGCCAAGTGGAAATTTCAAAAAGAGGAGATTCAACAATGACGGGAAGGCATCAGTAGCAGCTCCAGCATCAACTGTTGCTAGGGGAGGAGAACGACCACCGGTCGTGTATTATAAATGCGAGAAAGAGGGACATATCAGCCCAAACTGCCCACAATAATCTAAGGTATGTTATAACTGTGGAAAAGAAGGTCATATAGCTCGGGACTGTTCTGTAGCAAAACCAAGTTCAGCGAGGATGGTGACTCCAAAGGCTATCCCGGATAAGTCAAAATCAGCGGTTACTCGAAGAGCGTTTGTCGTGACTGGCCAAAACGCGAGAAACCCGAACGAGGTGATCACGGGTAAGCTTATCATAAACTCTTGCGAAGTTTATACCTTACTGGATACCGGTTCTACCCATTCATTTATCTCTCCTGCTTATGTTCAACATTTAATCTTGACTCCGGAGAAAATGGACTTTGACTTATCTATTGAAACTCGGTTAGGAGAAACTTTCATCACAACCACTGTTTACAAATCTTGTTTGATCCAAGTTGGCACCATCACATTACCTGTTGACCTTATTTCTTTAAAGATACTTGTTTTTTATGTGATTTTAGGGATTGATTAGTTAACCACTCATCATGCCAAAATTAATTGTTTTCGTAAGGTTGTTTGTTTTCATATTCCTAACCAACCTATTATACGAATTCAAACAACTAAACCACTAAAATCAGTCACTGTCATATCAAGCCATAAAGCTATTCGTTTATTGAAAAATGGATGTCAAGCTTTCTTATCCCATGTCATAAATTTGAATAAAGACACATCAGATTTGAATAATATTTATGTTGTTAATGAATTTTCTGAAATATTTCCTAAAGAACGTCCCTGTATACCCCCAGAACGAGAAGTTGAATTCTTTATCGACCTTGAATCGGGTACAAAACCCATTTCTAAAACCCCATATCGAATGACTCCTATTGAACTTCAGGAGTTAAAGGTCCAACTACAGGAGTTGTTAGACATAGGTTTCATTCGTCATATTACATCTCTTTTGGGTGCTCCTGTGTTATTTGTAAAGAAGAAGGATGGGAGTATGCGACTTTGTATTGACTACCGAGAATTGAACCATGTCACCATCAAGAATAGGTATCCGCTACCTCGTATTGATGACCTGTTTGACTAGTTGCAAGGAGCACAATTCTTTTCAAAGATCGATCTTCGTTCTGGATATCATCAGCTGAAGATTAAAACTAAGGATATTCCGAATACTGCCTTCAGAACTCGGTATGAGCATTATGAATTCTTAGTCATGTCTTTTGGATTGACTAATGCTCCTGCTGCTTTTATGGATATGATGAACCGAGTATTCAAGAAATATTTGGATCAGTTCGTTGTTGTCTTTATTGATGACATCCTCATCTATTCCAAAAGCCGTGAAGATCATAAGCACCATTTGAAACTGATACTTGAAAGGCTTCGTTAAAACAACCTATATGTCAAGCTGAAAAAATGCGAGTTCTAGCTTGAGGAAGTAGCATTCCTTGGGCACATGGTGTCAAAACATGGAGTATCTGTTGACCCGACGAAGATTAAAGTAATACAAAGTTGGGAGAAAATGAAGTCGGTGACTGAAGTGCGTAGCTTTCTGGGCTTAGCTGGTTATTATCGGAGATTCGTGGAAGGATTTTCTCGAATCGCTACTCCGTTAACTCAGCTAATTTGGAAAGATACAAAATTCGTATGGAGCGAGGAATGCGAGAAGAGTTTCCAAGAGCTCAAGAGGAGACTCATTTCGGCACCTGTTCTGGCAATACCATCTGGTTCGGATGGATTTGTTATCTACAGCGATGCTTCAGGCAAAGGGTTAGGATGTGTTCTTATGCAACATGGGAAAGTCGTAGCTTATGCCTCGTGACAACTTAAAGAATATGAGAGGAATTATCCTACTCATGATCTAGAGTTGGCAGCAGTCGTTTTTGTGTTGAAAATCTGGAGATCTATACGGACCATAAAAGCCTTAAATATTTCTTCACCCAAAAAGAACTCAACATGCGGCAACAACGTTGGCTTGAGCTGTTGAAAGATTGCGACCATACTATTCAATATCATCTTGGAAAAGCGAACGTAGTAGCTGACGCATTGAGTAGAAGATCATATGCGGGTACGAGTGCGATATTGTCAACACAAAGGCCCATTTTGTATGACTTTCAAAGGATGGAGATAGAGTTAAAGACTCCAGGGACCCACGTGATGATGGCGAATATATGAGTAGAATCGACTTTAATCGATAAAGTTAAAGTTGCTCAAGCTACGGACCTGGGGCTGATATGTATAAAGAAGAAAGTGCAAGAAGGTGCTATTCCATAATCAAGAATGGATGATAAAGGAATACTTCGAGTCAACTCTTGACTTTGCGTTCCTAACGATTCTGACTTGAAGCATAGAATCATGATGGAGGCACACAACACACCGTTTGCAATTCATCTTGGTAGTACCAAAATGTATCATGATTTTCAACATACATTTTGGTGGAACAATATGAAGAGAGAGATCGCGAAATTTATCTCGAGGTGTTTAACTTGTCAACGTGTAAAGGCAGAACATCAAGTGCCAAAGGGTCCATTGCAACCATTTGAGATTCCAAAATGGAAGTGGGAACACGTTACCATGGATTTCGTTACGGGTTTTCCCAAGATTTCTCAAGGCATAGATGCGATTTGGGTTATTGTTGATAGATTAACCAAGTCTGCTCATTTCTTACCTATACGAAAAACTTATTCCCTAGAATGTCTTGCTAGTATGTACGCGAATGAGATTGTGAGGTTGCATGGCATGCTAGTAACCATAGTTTCAAATCATGACCCAAGATTCACTTCCTGATTTTGGGTTAGCTTGTAGAAAGCTATGGGCACGGATTTACGATTCAGTTCGGCATACCATCCTCAAACTGACGAACAATCAGAGAGGACTATTCAAACTCTTGATGATCTATTACGACTCTGTGTCCTTGATTTCAAAGGGAGTTGGAATAAGTATTTGCCATTGGTGGAATTCTCCTATAACAACAGTTATCAAGCAAGTATAGGCATGGCTCCATTTGAAGCCTTGTATGGACGAAAATGTCGTTCTCCAGTATGCTGGGACGAGGTGAGAGAAGCAACATTGTTGGGACCAGAATTGGTACGCATGACTATAGAAAAGATCCAAATAATTCGACAACGTATACAAATGGCTCAGGATCGACAAAAGAGTTATGCAGATATTCATCGAAAGGACGTGGAATTTGGTATTGGGGATTATGTATTGTTACGTGTTGCTCCATGGAAGGGAGTTACAAGATTCGAAAAGAGAGGAAACCTCAATCCACGATTTATTGGTCCATTTCAAATTCTTGACCGAGTAGGAAATGTGGCCTATAGACTCGCGTTACCTCTAAACATGTCTCGTGTTCATAATATTTTTCATATATCTATGCTTCGTAAATATATAAAAGACCCGAACCACATTATTCAGTTGGAACCAGACGAGATAACCGAAGATTTAACGTACGAGGAGGTACCTGTTAAGATCTTGGATAGGAAAGAGCATGTCCTACGCACCAAGATTATACCACAAGTTAAGGTTTTGTGGAGGAATCATACTATTGAGGAAATGACATGGGAGTTGGACTCAGAAATGAAAATGAGGTATCCTCATCTTTTTGAAACACCAGGTACGTACGTCAATTTCGCGGACAAAATATCATAAGGAGGGGAGGTTGTAAGACCCCAACTTTTTATAAATAAAATCGAATTTCCTCTAATTATTATTCTTGATTAATAAGGTGGTAATTTGATATAAAGCTTTGGTTATGGATGAAATGTGCAAATTTTGCAAAATAAACAAGTGGTTATTAAAATATTCATTTTTGTCGGGGAATATTCGTTTGGTCATGGAATATTCTTGATGTCGGGGAATATTCGTACGACGGCACAACCATTTGTGGGCCCCATAACGGAAAACGGTTGGATGAAGGAAAACGAAAAGTATGTGTTTTTATAAATAATGACGTAGTTGTTACCGTTAATACTGTTGGATTACCTGGTGGTTAAAATACAGTAATACGCGTTGCTGCACAGTAGCACACGGTATTGCACAGTATTTTTGAATTATTAATCCTTACGTAAGAAGGCACTACTCAATAATTATTAAAGTAATTACTGTTCAATATTTTATTTTATTGGTTCAATAATTGTTGCGTTGATATTTTATATTATTGTTGTTCAATAATTGTCACTGCTCAGTATTTCTATTATCAGATCAATAATTCATATTATTTGAATAATATTATTAGATAACATTATTGGCAATGTCTAGAAAGTTCTGTCGATGAGAGGTTAGATAATCTAATTGCGCGCCAGTAAGGAGAAATCCTTATTGGAAAGTCCCCTCTTTCCTGGGAACTGTCTGGTTGTCATTATTGTGATTCTGTAATATTATTTGTGAATAATTAATTATTGATTTATATGATAAGGAAATATTTATTTGACGTGGATATAAATAATGGATTTATTTATGTGGTTATAAATGAAGGAATTAATGTTGAGGTGTTTTATCAGTATTTTGTCGGATTGGAGGTATTAAAAACTCAAATCGGTGTTCTTAAAGCTCTATTGCCTGAGTTATAATTTTAATCCGACCGTTGGATCGTTGTGATTTTTGGATATATTATACAGATATGAGTTGAGTATATGACCACAAATATTGAACCGTTGAAAATTAATGCTTGATTTGTTATGAATTTTAAAGGTGTTGAAACGGTGTTAAAAATCATCCGTTTGTGGATTTCGAATATTTTCGGTCTGGAATTTGGAAAAACTTTCTTCTGTAAAGTTGTAGAGAATTCGATTTCGTGTGGAAAGGACATAAAATTCATATTTTTCTGATAAACGGGCTATTTTCTATGAATTGTTGATATTTCGAAAAATAAAATAATTTTTATTAAAATTGGGTGGGACCCACTTATTTTTTTAAAATATGTGGGCTGCTATTTTTTTTTCCAAGATGACATGTTTGATTTTCAAAATGGCTTGCTTGACAAATTAGGAGGCGTGGAAGAAAAAAAAGAAAATATTATTATTTTATTAATTTAGTCTCCTATGGCGTTCTAGCATTTTCCTATAAATAGACGCTTATGTTAGAATTGAAAATTACACCAGAAATAAGTTTTTTTTCTCTCTATATTGTCGAGCGTATTTTTGTGAGTATTTAGATACTTTGAGAGTTGCTATTCAGTGCAAGTTTCCTTCGACAATACATCCGATATTCCGAACAGAAGTACTATTATTTTGAGATAAGGGATATTATTTTCATCGTAAATGATATTATTTCTTTCAATATCATTTTGCCGAAATATTAGTCTGAATTTTTTATCAAATTTGGAACTTTTTGTGTCGAAGTTACTATTCACGTATACGACACTATTCACGAATACGATACTATTCACCAAAAAATAAATTTTTTCCTTTTTGTCCAAAATGTCTATTATGGTTACTATCGTTGATTGTATCCATATTTTGATCTTTATTTTTGGAATTCTGCTTCATATTTGGTAATTATGGAATATTACTGAATTTGGATATACTGTAATACGAATCCCTAATATTTGTCCTTTTGTTTCACTTGATTCGTTTCCTTTAAAATATTTTTTATCATCCTCAGTCATAAATGATGATATTACTGAATATCTTTGGCCTGTAGTGCAAAGATGAATGATTAACTGATGAATATCTTTGGCCCGTAGTGCAAAGATGAACAGGTGTTGAGATGAACATGACCGACTGGTGATATAAATGAATATCTTTGGCCTGTAGTGCAAAGATGAATATTTGATTCAAGATATATTTTTATTGTTGTTACAGGGATAAAATATTGATGATGGACTTTTAAATCTTAAAAGATAGTAGAACTCATTCTCTACGTGACTCTTCTAATGGATTGTTGTTTCCGCTGCATTTGTTGATCTAAAACTTGTTGTCTATTATATTCTATCAAATTTTTTCTTATTAAGGACTAATGATAATTTTTTGTATATTATCTTAGTCATAATATTCTTTACTGGGCTAGTTGAGCTCACCTTTTTCCTTGTTGTTCCATTTTTTTCTCAGGAGGTGAGAATATAGCAAGGACTAACCGGGGTATGGAGTAATGATTTAAGATAGTTATTTTAGTAGTCCTCACTATTTTGTAAAATAGTGTTTCAATAATTGTAAAGAGGTCTTATTTGAGTGTGGATATTGTCTAGAAGATAATATTTGTATTTAAACTCACAGCTTGTGTATTTGTCATATTTTACACGACAATTGTATTAATAAACTTGTAGTTGTTTCTGTACCATGTATTTGGCGACTCAGAATGGGTGTTGTATACCTATTTTGGGGGCGTCACAGTTGGTATCAGAGCCATAAGTAAAGAGCCCCGAGCCTCTATCTGGTGACTTTCTGTTGATGAGGGATGCACCGAAGCCAGACTCTCCGTAGGGGACGCCGTTCTGCTGTGGCAAACTGATAGGTATCACTGGTGAGGTGCTGGCACAAGTTGGTGTCTAGAGTCACATTTGGTATCAGAGCTTAGGGATATGATCTCTGGCGGAAATCGGGGAATAGAACTAGGAGGGGAGAGATGAGTAAACCCTTTGTTAGTGTGTCCTACCTAAGCTTATTTGTTGGTCGGTCAGAATATAGGGATATTATGTGACATGTTAATTTGTTTAATTAACCCTTGTTTTTTGGCAGTATTTAAGATGGCAGTTGAGAACGTTAACAATGGAGTGCATGAGACTGTGGAGACACCTTTAGTCACAAACCAGGAGAACGAGCAACATGAAGGCAATATTCCTCCTGTAAAATTACACTGCTTAACAAATGATGAATAATGGGATGTTTAGAAGCTTTTTGCAGTTCATGTAAAATCAGACGAGGGAGACTCTTGTACAGAATACGGGTGGAAATGATAGCTACGCGCGGTTTGTCACAGCCAAGCAGTTCAAAGAGTTGGGACCACCTGAGTTCATTTGAAAGTCGGATCCGATCAAGGCGGAAATGTGGGTCAAGTAAATTACCAAGATATTTGATGTCTTGGGCTGCACGGAGGAACACAAGGTTCCATTCGTCACCTTTATATTCCGTGGTGAGGCAGATTACTGGTGGGAATCTGTGAAGCGTACCCAGCCAGCCGCACTCAGTATGTCCTGGGAAACGTTCCAGAAACTATTCAATGACAAGTACTTTCCTGAAAGTATTCGTCATATGAAAGAGGTAGAGTTTATTAGACTAAAATAAAACAACATGACGGTGTCCTAGTATGAAGCGAAGTTCAGGAGTTATCCAGGTTTGCACCTCATTTGGTGGAGAATGAAGAACGTATGACGCGGATATTTCTGAGAGGTTTGAAACCCGACATACATCAATATCTCATTTCTCATAAATTTTCTCTATATTCAGATGTTTTCAACAAGGGTCAATTATTAGAGCGAGATAATGAGTATGTTCAACCGAGGGACCATAACCAGGGTCATACCGGTGACAGCAGTCATCGGAGCGATGATAACCAGTGAGGAGGGAAAAATACGGACAAAAACGGTAACCACTCGGGTGGTAATCGTGGCCATAATAATAGGAGAGGTGAGCCAAGTGGAAATTTCAAAAGGAGGAGATTCAACAATGATGGTTAGACATCAGCAGCAGCTCCAGCACTAACTGTTGCTGGGTGAGGAGAACGACCACTGGTCGTGTGTTATAAATGCAGGAAAGACGTATATATCAGCCCAAACTGCCCACAACAATCCAAGGTATGTTATAACTGTTGAAAAGAAGGTCATATAGGTCAAGACTATTTTGTAGCAAAACCAAGTTCAGTGGGGATGGTGACTCCAAAGGCTGTCCCGGATAAGTCAAAATCAGTGGTTACTGGAAGAGCGTTTGTCTAATTAATTTAATATGGCCAATTGAATTAGTTTGATCATTATCATATGCTAGATTAAGATTGGTATTACGTGTAATTGATATCTCTCTTTATCACAAGTAGCAACTTGGTAATAATAATTGTGGACAAACTTTTGTTTATTGCTAAGATTATCAGAAAATAAGTTAAACAAATCGAGCTTATGTGTTTGTTACTTGGATTAGCCTATTTCTCTATTTCTTAATGCTTCTATCATATTAAATCTAGAGAGCTTATTCTAGGTTGTATGCTAGTTAGAATCTGGTGGAGAGCTTGTTTCATACAGTGATAATCTAACGAGAATCTCGGATAGCAGAGCTTATTGTTATCTAGGGCTAATAATTTCATTGAAGGAAAAAAAATTAATTACTTGATTAATTGATTGTTGTACTTGGTGAAACTGAACTGTAGAACTGAAGTTTTTACATATTTGGTTAATTTCATCATTAATTATTGTTCTCTTAGTTTAAAAATAATTTTCAAAACCCCCCCATCTTTATTTTCTGTTGAAATAGTAGATTAATTCTATAATAACTTTACTCTCTATGGGATCGATCCTTACTTGCTACTGTGCTAATTATTATAAATTGTGAAGTGAAAGTAAGGTTAATTTAGGAGTGTCAACGCCAGCTCCCAGATTTTTACAGTTCATGCAAAATCAGACGAGGGAGACTCGTGTACAGAATACGGATAGAAATTATAGCAACGCACGGTTTGTCACAGCCAGGCAGTTCAAAGAGTTGGGACCACCTGAGTTCATTGGAAAGCTGAATCTGATCTAGGTGGAAACGTGGGTCAAGTAAATTACGAAGATATTTGATGTCTTGGGCTGCTCGGAGGAACAGAAGGTTCCATTCGCCACCTTTATGTTCCGTGGTGAGGCAAATTATTGGTGGGAATCTGTGAAGCGTACCCAGTCAGCCGCACTCAGTATGTCCTGGAAAACGTTCCAGAAACTGTTCAATGACAAGTACTTCCCTGAAAGTATTCGTTATATGAAAGAGGTAGAGTTATATGACGATGTCCTAGTATGAAGCAAAGTTCGCGGAGTTATCTAGGTTTGCACCTCATTTGGTGGAGAATGAGGAACGTATGACGCGAATGTTTCTGAGAGGTTTGAAACCCGACATACGTCAATATCTCATTTCTCATAAATTTTCTCTATATTCAAATGTTGTCAACAGGGCTCAATTATTAGAGCGAGATAATGAGTATGTTCAACCGAGGGACCACAACCAGGGTCATACTAGTAACAGCAGTCATCAGAGCGATGATAACCAGCGATGAGGGAAAAATACGGACAAAAGCGGTAACCACTCGGGTGGTAATCGTGGCCATAATAATAGGAGAGGTGAGCCAAGTGGAAATTTCAAAAAGAGGAGATTCAACAATGACGGGAAGGCATCAGCAGCAGCTCCAGCATCAACTGTTGCTAGGGGAGGAGAACGACCACCGGTCGTGTATTATAAATGCGGGAAAGAGGGACATATCAGCCCAAACTGCCCACAATAATCTAAGGTATGTTATAACTGTGGAAAAGAAGGTCATATAGCTCGGGACTGTTCTGTAGCAAAACCAAGTTCAGCGAGGATGGTGACTCTAAAGGCTATCCCGGATAAGTCAAAATCAGCGGTTACTCGAAGAGCGTTTGTCGTGACTGGCCAAAACGCGAGAAACCCGAACGAGGTGATCACGGGTAAGCTTATCATAAACTCTTGCGAAGTTTATAACTTACTGGATACCGGTTCTACCCATTCATTTATCTCTCCTGCTTATGTTCAACGTTTAATCTTAACTCCGGAGAAAATGGACTTTGACTTATCTATTGAAACTCGGTTAGGAGAAACTTTCATCACAACCACTGTTTACAAATCTTGTTTGATCCAAGTTGGCACCATCACATTACCTGTTGACCTTATTTCTTTAAAGATACTTGTTTTTTATGTGATTTTAGGGATTGATTAGTTAACCACTCATCATGCCAAAATTAATTGTTTTCGTAAGGTTGTTTGTTTTCATATTCCTAACCAACCTATTATACGAATTCAAACAACTAAACCACTAAAATCAGTCACTGTCATATCAAGCCATAAAGCTATTCGTTTATTGAAAAATGGATGTCAAGCTTTCTTATTCCATGTCATAAATTTGAATAAAGACACATCAGATTTGAATAATATTTATGTTGTTAATGAATTTCCTGAAATATTTCCTAAAGAACGTCCCGGTATACCCCCAGAACGAGAAGTTGAATTCTTTATCGACCTTGAATCGGGTACAAAACCCATTTCTAAAACCCCATATCGAATGACTCCTATTGAACTTCAGGAGTTAAAGGTCCAACTACAGGAGTTGTTAGACATAGGTTTCATTCGTCATATTACATCTCTTTTGGGTGCTCCTGTGTTATTTGTAAAGAAGAAGGATGGGAGTATGCGACTTTGTATTGACTACTGAGAATTGAACCATGTCACCATCAAGAATAGGTATCCGCTACCTCGCATTGATGACCTGTTTGACTAGTTGCAAGGAGCACAATTCTTTTCAAAGATCGATCTTCGTTCTGGATATCATCAGCTGAAGATTAAAACTAAGGATATTCCGAATACTGCCTTCAGAACTCGGTATGGGCATTATGAATTCTTAGTCATGTCTTTTGGATTGACTAATGCTCCTGCTGCTTTTATGGATATGATGAACCGAGTATTCAAGAAATATTTGGATCAGTTCGTTGTTGTCTTTATTGATGACATCCTCATCTATTCCAAAAGCCGTGAAGATCATAAGCACCATTTGAAACTGATACTTGAAAGGCTTCGTTAAAACAACCTATATGTCAAGCTGAAAAAATGCGAGTTCTGGCTTGAGGAAGTAGCATTCCTTGGGCACATGGTGTCAAAACATGGAGTATCTGTTTACCCGACGAAGATTAAAGTAATACAAAGTTGGGAAAAAATGAAGTCGGTGACTGAAGTGCGTAGCTTTCTGGGCTTAGCTGGTTATTATCGGAGATTCGTGGAAGGATTTTCTCGAATCGCTACTCCGTTAACTCAGCTAATTTGGAAAGATACAAAATTCGTATGGAGCGAAGAATGCGAGAAGAGTTTCCAAGAGCTCAAGAGGAGACTTATTTCGGCACCTGTTCTGGCAATACCATCTGGTTCGGATGGATTTGTTATCTACAGCGATGCTTCAGGCAAAGGGTTAGGATGTGTTCTTATGCAACATGGGAAAGTCGTAGCTTATGCCTCGTGACAACTTAAAGAATATGAGAGGAATTATCCTACTCATGATCTAGAGTTGGCAGCAGTCGTTTTTGTGTTGAAAATCTGGAGATCTATACGGACCATAAAAGCCTTAAATATTTCTTCACCCAAAAAGAACTCAACATGCGGCAACAACGTTGGCTTGAGCTGTTGAAAGATTGCGACCATACTATTCAATATCATCTTGGAAAAGCGAACGTAGTAGCTGACGCATTGAGTAGAAGATCATATGCGGGTACGAGTGCGATATTGTCAACACAAAGGCCCATTTTGTATGACTTTCAAAGGATGGAGATAGAGTTAAAGACTCCAGGGACCCACGTGATGATGGCGAATATATGAGTAGAATCGACTTTAATCGATAAAGTTAAAGTTGCTCAAGCTACGGACCTGGGGCTGATATGTATAAAGAAGAAAGTGCAAGAAGGTGCTATTCCATAATCAAGAATGGATGATAAAGGAATACTTCGAGTCAACTCTTGACTTTGCGTTCCTAACGATTCTGACTTGAAGCATAGAATCATGATGGAGGCACACAACACACCGTTTGCAATTCATCTTGGTAGTACCAAAATGTATCATGATTTTCAACATACATTTTGGTGGAACAATATGAAGAGAGAGATCGCGAAATTTATCTCGAGGTGTTTAACTTGTCAACGTGTAAAGGCAGAACATCAAGTGCCAAAGGGTCCATTGCAACCATTTGAGATTCCAAAATGGAAGTGGGAACACGTTACCATGGATTTCGTTACGGGTTTTCCCAAGATTTCTCAAGGCATAGATGCGATTTGGGTTATTGTTGATAGATTAACCAAGTCTGCTCATTTCTTACCTATACGAAAAACTTATTCCCTAGAATGTCTTGCTAGTATGTACGCGAATGAGATTGTGAGGTTGCATGGCATGCTAGTAACCATAGTTTCAAATCATGACCCAAGATTCACTTCCTGATTTTGGGTTAGCTTGTAGAAAGCTATGGGCACGGATTTACGATTCAGTTCGGCATACCATCCTCAAACTGACGAACAATCAGAGAGGACTATTCAAACTCTTGATGATCTATTACGACTCTGTGTCCTTGATTTCAAAGGGAGTTGGAATAAGTATTTGCCATTGGTGGAATTCTCCTATAACAACAGTTATCAAGCAAGTATAGGCATGGCTCCATTTGAAGCCTTGTATGGATGAAAATGTCGTTCTCCAGTATGCTGGGACGAGGTGAGAGAAGCAACATTGTTGGGACCAGAATTGGTACGCATGACTATAGAAAAGATCCAAATAATTCGACAACGTATACAAATGGCTCAGGATCGACAAAAGAGTTATGCAGATATTCATCGAAAGGACGTGGAATTTGGTATTGGGGATTATGTATTGTTACGTGTTGCTCCATGGAAGGGAGTTACAAGATTCGAAAAGAGAGGAAACCTCAATCCACGATTTATTGGTCCATTTCAAATTCTTGACCGAGTAGGAAATGTGGCCTATAGACTCGCGTTACCTCTAAACATGTCTCGTGTTCATAATATTTTTCACATATCTATGCTTCGTAAATATATAAAAGACCCGAACCACATTATTCAGTTAGAACCAGACGAGATAGCCGAAGATTTAACGTACGAGGAGGTACCTGTTAAGATCTTGGATAGGAAAGAGCATGTCCTACGCACCAAGATTATACCACAAGTTAAGGTTTTGTGGAGGAACCATACTATTGAGGAAATGACATGGGAGTTGGACTCAGAAATGAAAATGAGGTATCCTCATCTTTTTGAAACACCAGGTACGTACGTCAATTTCGCGGACAAAATATCATAAGGAGGGGAGGTTGTAAGACCCCAACTTTTTATAAATAAAATCGAATTTCCTCTAATTATTATTCTTGATTAATAAGGTGGTAATTTGATATAAAGCTTTGGTTATGGATGAAATGTGCAAATTTTGCAAAATAAACAAGTGGTTATTAAAATATTCATTTTTGTCGGGGAATATTCGTTTGGTCATGGAATATTCTTGATGTCGGGGAATATTCGTACGACGGCACAACCATTTGTGGGCCCCATAACGGAAAACGGTTGGATGAAGGAAAACGAAAAGTATGTGTTTTTATAAATAATGACGTAGTTGTTACCGTTAATACTGTTGGATTACCTGGTGGTTAAAATACAGTAATACGCGTTGCTGCACAGTAGCACACGGTATTGCACAGTATTTTTGAATTATTAATCCTTACGTAAGAAGGCACTACTCAATAATTATTAAAGTAATTACTGTTCAATATTTTATTTTATTGGTTCAATAATTGTTGCGTTGATATTTTATATTATTGTTGTTCAATAATTGTCACTGCTCAGTATTTCTATTATCAGATCAATAATTCATATTATTTGAATAATATTATTAGATAACATTATTGGCAATGTCTAGAAAGTTCTGTCGATGAGAGGTTAGATAATCTAATTGCGCGCCAGTAAGGAGAAATCCTTATTGGAAAGTCCCCTCTTTCCTGGGAACTGTCTGGTTGTCATTATTGTGATTCTGTAATATTATTTGTGAATAATTAATTATTGATTTATATGATAAGGAAATATTTATTTGACGTGGATATAAATAATGGATTTATTTATGTGGTTATAAATGAAGGAATTAATGTTGAGGTGTTTTATCAGTATTTTGTCGGATTGGAGGTATTAAAAACTCAAATCGGTGTTCTTAAAGCTCTATTGCCTGAGTTATAATTTTAATCCGACCGTTGGATCGTTGTGATTTTTGGATATATTATACAGATATGAGTTGAGTATATGACCACAAATTTTGAACCGTTGAAAATTAACGCTTGATTTGTTATGAATTTTAAAGGTGTTGAAACGGTGTTAAAAATCATCCGTTTGTGGATTTCGAATATTTTCGGTCTGGAATTTGGAAAAACTTTCTTCTGTAAAGTTGTAGAGAATTCGATTTCGTGTGGAAAGGACATAAAATTCATATTTTTCTGATAAACGGGCTATTTTCTATGAATTGTTGATATTTCGAAAAATAAAATAATTTTTATTAAAATTGGGTGGGACCCACTTTTTTTTTTAAAATATGTGGGCTGCTATTTTTTTTTCCAAGATGACATGTTTGATTTTCAAAATGGCTTGCTTGACAAATTAGGAGGCGTGGAAGAAAAAAAAGAAAATATTATTATTTTATTAATTTAGTCTCCTATGGCGTTCTAGCATTTTCCTATAAATAGACGCTTAGGTTAGAATTGAAAATTACACCAGAAATAAGTTTTTTTTCTCTCTATATTGTCGAGCGTATTTTTGTGAGTATTTAGATACTTTGAGAGTTGCTATTCAGTGCAAGTTTCCTTCGACAATACATCCGATATTCCGAACAGAAGTACTATTATTTTGAGATAAGGGATATTATTTTCATCGTAAATGATATTATTTCTTTCAATATCATTTTGCCGAAATATTAGTCTGAATTTTTTATCAAATTTGGAACTTTTTGTGTCGGAGTTACTATTCACGTATACGACACTATTCACGAATACGATACTATTCACCGAAAAATAATTTTTTTCCTTTTTGTCCAAAATGTCTATTATGGTTACTATCGTTGATTGTATCCATATTTTGATCATTATTTTTGGAATTCTGCTTCATATTTGGTAATTATGGAATATTACTGAATTTGGATATACTGTAATACGAATCCCTAATATTTGTCCTTTTGTTTCACTTGATTCGTTTCCTTTAAAATATTTTTTATCATCCTCAGTCCTAAATGATGATATTACTGAATATCTTTGGCCTGTAGTGCAAAGATGAATGATTAACTGATGAATATCTTTGGCCCGTAGTGCAAAGATGAACAGGTGTTGAGATGAACATGACCGACTGGTGATATAAATGAATATCTTTGGCCTGTAGTGCAAAGATGAATATTTGATTCAAGATATATTTTTATTGTTGTTACAGGGATAAAATATTGATGATGGACTTTTAAATCTTAAAAGATAGTAGAACTCATTCTCTACGTGACTCTTCTAATGGATTGTTGTTTCCGCTGCATTTGTTGATCTAAAACTTGTTGTCTATTATATTCTATCAAATTTTTTCTTATTAAGGACTAATGATAATTTTTTGTATATTATCTTAGTCATAATATTCTTTACTGGGCTAGTTGAGCTCACCCTTTTCCTTGTTGTTCCATTTTTTTCTCAGGAGGTGAGAATATAGCAAGGACTAACCGGGGTATGGAGTAATGATTTAAGATAGTTATTTTAGTAGTCCTCACTATTTTGTAAAATAGTGTTTCAATAATTGTAAAGAGGTCTTATTTGAGTGTGGATATTGTCTAGAAGATAATATTTGTATTTAAACTCACAGCTTGTGTATTTGTCATATTTTACACGACAATTGTATTAATAAACTTGTAGTTGTTTCTGTACCATGTATTTGGCGCCTCAGAATGGGTGTTGTATACCTATTTTGGGGGCGTCACAGTTGGTATCAGAGCCATAAGTAAAGAGCCCCGAGCCTCTATCTGGTGACTTTCTGTTGATGAGGGATGCACCGAAGCCAGACTCTCCGTAGGGGACGCCGTTCTGCTGTGGCAAACTGATAGGTATCACTGGTGAGGTGCTGGCACAAGTTGGTGTCTAGAGTCACATTTGGTATCAGAGCTTAGGGATATGATCTCTGGCGGAAATCGGGGAATAGAACTAGGAGGGGAGAGATGAGTAAACCCTTTGTTAGTGTGTCCTACCTAAGCTTATTTGTTGGTCGGTCAGAATATAGGGATATTATGTGACATGTTAATTTGTTTAATTAACCCTTGTTTTTTGGCAGTATTTAAGATGGCAGTTGAGAACGTTAACAATGGAGTGCATGAGACTGTGGAGACACCTTTAGTCACAAACCAGGAGAACGAGCAACATGAAGGCAATATTCCTCCTGTAAAATTACACTGCTTAACAAATGATGAATAATGGGATGTTTAGAAGCTTTTTGCAGTTCATGTAAAATCAGACGAGGGAGACTCTTGTACAGAATACGGGTGGAAATGATAGCTACGCGCGGTTTGTCACAGCCAAGCAGTTCAAAGAGTTGGGACCACCTGAGTTCATTGGAAAGTCGGATCCGATCAAGGCGGAAATGTGGGTCAAGTAAATTACCAAGATATTTGATGTCTTGGGCTGCACGGAGGAACACAAGGTTCCATTCGTCACCTTTATATTCCGTGGTGAGGCAGATTACTGGTGGGAATCTGTGAAGCGTACCCAGCCAGCCGCACTCAGTATGTCCTGGGAAACGTTCCAGAAACTATTCAATGACAAGTACTTTCCTGAAAGTATTCGTCATATGAAAGAGGTAGAGTTTATTAGACTAAAATAAAACAACATGACGGTGTCCTAGTATGAAGCGAAGTTCAGGAGTTATCCAGGTTTGCACCTCATTTGGTGGAGAATGAAGAACGTATGACGCGGATATTTCTGAGAGGTTTGAAACCCGACATACATCAATATCTCATTTCTCATAAATTTTCTCTATATTCAGATGTTTTCAACAAGGGTCAATTATTAGAGCGAGATAATGAGTATGTTCAACCGAGGGACCATAACCAGGGTCATACCGGTGACAGCAGTCATCGGAGCGATGATAACCAGTGAGGAGGGAAAAATACGGAGAAAAACGGTAACCACTCGGGTGGTAATCGTGGCCATAATAATAGGAGAGGTGAGCCAAGTGGAAATTTCAAAAGGAGGAGATTCAACAATGATGGTTAGACATCAGCAGCAGCTCCAGCACTAACTGTTGCTGGGTGAGGAGAACGACCACTGGTCGTGTGTTATAAATGCAGGAAAGACGTATATATCAGCCCAAACTGCCCACAACAATCCAAGGTATGTTATAACTGTTGAAAAGAAGGTCATATAGGTCAAGACTATTTTGTAGCAAAACCAAGTTCAGTGGGGATGGTGACTCCAAAGGCTGTCCCGGATAAGTCAAAATCAGTGGTTACTGGAAGAGCGTTTGTCTAATTAATTTAATATGGCCAATTGAATTAGTTTGATCATTATCATATGCTAGATTAAGATTGGTATTACGTGTAATTGATATCTCTCTTTATCACAAGTAGCAACTTGGTAATAATAATTGTGGACAAACTTTTGTTTATTGCTAAGATTATCAGAAAATAAGTTAAACAAATCGAGCTTATGTGTTTGTTACTTGGATTAGCCTATTTCTCTATTTCTTAATGCTTCTATCATATTAAATCTAGAGAGCTTATTCTAGGTTGTATGCTAGTTAGAATCTGGTGGAGAGCTTGTTTCATACAGTGATAATCTAACGAGAATCTCGGATAGCAGAGCTTATTGTTATCTAGGGCTAATAATTTCATTGAAGGAAAAAAAATTAATTACTTGATTAATTAATTGTTGTACTTGGTGAAACTGAACTGTAGAACTGAAGTTTTTACATATTTGGTTAATTTCATCATTAATTATTGTTCTCTTAGTTTAAAAATAATTTTCAAAACCCCCCCATCTTTATTTTCTGTTGAAATAGTAGATTAATTCTATAATAACTTTACTCTCTATGGGATCGATCCTTACTTACTACTGTGCTAATTATTATAAATTGTGAAGTGAAAGTAAGGTTAATTTAGGAGTGTCAACGCCAGCTCCCAGATTTTTACAGTTCATGCAAAATCAGACGAGGGAGACTCGTGTACAGAATACGGATAGAAATTATAGCAACGCACGGTTTGTCACAGCCAGGCAGTTCAAAGAGTTGGGACCACCTGAGTTCATTGGAAAGCTGAATCTGATCTAGGTGGAAACGTGGGTCAAGTAAATTACGAAGATATTTGATGTCTTGGGCTGCTCGGAGGAACAGAAGGTTCCATTCGCCACCTTTATGTTCCGTGGTGAGGCAAATTATTGGTGGGAATCTGTGAAGCGTACCCAGCCAGCCGCACTCAGTATGTCCTGGAAAACGTTCCAGAAACTGTTCAATGACAAGTACTTCCCTGAAAGTATTCGTTATATGAAAGAGGTAGAGTTATATGACGGTGTCCTAGTATGAAGCAAAGTTCGCGGAGTTATCTAGGTTTGCACCTCATTTGGTGGAGAATGAGGAACGTATGACGCGAATGTTTCTGAGAGGTTTGAAACCCGACATACGTCAATATCTCATTTCTCATAAATTTTCTCTATATTCAAATGTTGTCAACAGGGCTCAATTATTAGAGCGAGATAATGAGTATGTTCAACCGAGGGACCACAACCAGGGTCATACTAGTAACAGCAGTCATCAGAGCGATGATAACCAGCGAGGAGGGAAAAATACGGACAAAAGCGGTAACCACTCTGGTGGTAATCGTGGCCATAATAATAGGAGAGGTGAGCCAAGTGGAAATTTCAAAAAGAGGAGATTCAACAATGACGGGAAGGCATCAGCAGCAGCTCCAGCATCAACTGTTGCTAGGGGAGGAGAACGACCACCGGTCGTGTATTATAAATGCGGGAAAGAGGGACATATCAGCCCAAACTGCCCACAATAATCTAAGGTATGTTATAACTGTGGAAAAGAAGGTCATATAGCTCGGGACTGTTCTGTAGCAAAACCAAGTTCAGCGAGGATGGTGACTCTAAAGGCTATCCCGGATAAGTCAAAATCAGCGGTTACTCGAAGAGCGTTTGTCGTGACTGGCCAAAACGCGAGAAACCCGAACGAGGTGATCACGGGTAAGCTTATCATAAACTCTTGCGAAGTTTATAACTTACTGGATACCGGTTCTACCCATTCATTTATCTCTCCTGCTTATGTTCAACGTTTAATCTTAACTCCGGAGAAAATGGACTTTGACTTATCTATTGAAACTCGGTTAGTAGAAACTTTCATCACAACCACTGTTTACAAATCTTGTTTGATCCAAGTTGGCACCATCACATTACCTGTTGACCTTATTTCTTTAAAGATACTTGTTTTTTATGTGATTTTAGGGATTGATTAGTTAACCACTCATCATGCCAAAATTAATTGTTTTCGTAAGGTTGTTTGTTTTCATATTCCTAACCAACCTATTATACGAATTCAAACAACTAAACCACTAAAATCAGTCACTGTCATATCAAGCCATAAAGCTATTCGTTTATTGAAAAATGGATGTCAAGCTTTCTTATTCCATGTCATAAATTTGAATAAAGACACATCAGATTTGAATAATATTTATGTTGTTAATGAATTTCCTGAAATATTTCCTAAAGAACGTCCCGGTATACCCCCAGAACGAGAAGTTGAATTCTTTATCGACCTTGAATCGGGTACAAAACCCATTTCTAAAACCCCATATCGAATGACTCCTATTGAACTTCAGGAGTTAAAGGTCCAACTACAGGAGTTGTTAGACATAGGTTTCATTCGTCATATTACATCTCTTTTGGGTGCTCCTGTGTTATTTGTAAAGAAGAAGGATGGGAGTATGCGACTTTGTATTGACTACTGAGAATTGAACCATGTCACCATCAAGAATAGGTATCCGCTACCTCGCATTGATGACCTGTTTGACTAGTTGCAAGGAGCACAATTCTTTTCAAAGATCGATCTTCGTTCTGGATATCATCAGCTGAAGATTAAAACTAAGGATATTCCGAATACTGCCTTCAGAACTCGGTATGGGCATTATGAATTCTTAGTCATGTCTTTTGGATTGACTAATGCTCCTGCTGCTTTTATGGATATGATGAACCGAGTATTCAAGAAATATTTGGATCAGTTCGTTGTTGTCTTTATTGATGACATCCTCATCTATTCCAAAAGCCGTGAAGATCATAAGCACCATTTGAAACTGATACTTGAAAGGCTTCGTTAAAACAACCTATATGTCAAGCTGAAAAAATGCGAGTTCTGGCTTGAGGAAGTAGCATTCCTTGGGCACATGGTGTCAAAACATGGAGTATCTGTTTACCCGACGAAGATTAAAGTAATACAAAGTTGGGAAAAAATGAAGTCGGTGACTGAAGTGCGTAGCTTTCTGGGCTTAGCTGGTTATTATCGGAGATTCGTGGAAGGATTTTCTCGAATCGCTACTCCGTTAACTCAGCTAATCTGGAAAGATACAAAATTCGTATGGAGCGAAGAATGCGAGAAGAGTTTCCAAGAGCTAAAGAGGAGACTTATTTCGGCACCTGTTCTGGCAATACCATCTGGTTCGGATGGATTTGTTATCTACAGCGATGCTTCAGGCAAAGGGTTAGGATGTGTTCTTATGCAACATGGGAAAGTCGTAGCTTATGCCTCGTGACAACTTAAAGAATATGAGAGGAATTATCCTACTCATGATCTAGAGTTGGCAGCAGTCGTTTTTGTGTTGAAAATCTGGAGATCTATACGGACTATAAAAGCCTTAAATATTTCTTCACCCAAAAAGAACTCAACATGCGGCAACAACGTTGGCTTGAGCTGTTGAAAGATTGCGACCATACTATTCAATATCATCTTGGAAAAGCGAACGTAGTAGCTGACGCATTGAGTAGAAGATCATATGCGGGTACGAGTGCGATATTGTCAACACAAAGGCCCATTTTGTATGACTTTCAAAGGATGGAGATAGAGTTAAGGACTCCAGGGACCCACGTGATGATGGCGAATATATGAGTAGAACCGACTTTAATTGATAAAGTTAAAGTTGCTCAAGCTACGGACCTGGGGCTGATACGTATAAAGAAGAAAGTGCAAGAAGGTGCTATTCCTAACGATTCTGACTTGAAGCATAAAATCATGATGGAGGCACACAACACACCGTTTGTAATTCATCTTGGTAGTACCAAAATGTATCATGATCTTCGACATACATTTTGGTGGAACAATATGAAGAGAGAGAGATCGCGAAGTTTATCTCGAGGTGTTTAACTTGTCAACGTGTAAAGGCGGAACATCAAGTGCCAAAGGGTCCATTGCAACCATTTGAGATTCCAAAATGGAAGTGGGAACACGTTACCATGGATTTCGTTACGGGTCTTCCCAAGATTTCTCAAGGCATAGATGCGATTTGGGTTATTGTTGATAGATTAACCAAGTCTGCTCATTTCTTACCTATACGAAAAACTTATTCCCTAGAATGTCTTGCTAGTATGTACGCGAATGAGATTGTGAGGTTGCATGGCATGCTAGTAACCATAGTTTCAAATCATGACCCAAGATTCACTTCCTGATTTTGGGTTAGCTTGTAGAAAGCTATGGGCACGGATTTACGATTCAGTTCGGCATACCATCCTCAAACTGACGAACAATCAGAGAGGACTATTCAAACTCTTGATGATCTATTACGACTCTGTGTCCTTGATTTCAAAGGGAGTTGGAATAAGTACTTGCCATTGGTGGAATTCTCCTATAACAACAGTTATCAAGCAAGTATAGGCATGGCTCCATTTGAAGCCTTGTATGGACGAAAATGTCGTTCTCCAGTATGCTGGGACGAGGTGAGAGAAGCAACATTGTTGGAACCAGAATTGGTACGCATGACTATAGAAAAGATCCAAATAATTCGACAACGTATACAAATGGCTCAGGATCGACAAAAGAGTTATGCGGATATTCATCGAAAGGACGTGGAATTTGGTATTGGGGATTATGTATTGTTACGTGTTGATCCATGGAAGGGAGTTACAAGATTCGGAAAGAGAGGAAACCTCAATCCACGATTTATTGGTCCATTTCAAATTCTTGACCGAGTAGGAAATGTGGCCTATAGACTCGCGTTACCTCTAAACATGTCTCGTGTTCATAATATTTTTCACATATCTATGCTTCGTAAATATATAAAAGACCCGAACCACATTATTCAGTTGGAACCAGACGAGATAGCCGAAGATTTAACGTACGAGGAGGTACCTGTTAAGATCTTGGATAGGAAAGAGCATGTCCTACGCACCAGGATTATACCACAAGTTAAGGTTTTGTGGGGGAACCATACTATTGAGGAAATGACATGGGAGTTGGACTCAGAAATGAAAATGAGGTATCCTCATCTTTTTGAAACACCAGGTACGTACGTCAATTTCGAGGACAAAATATCATAAGGAGGGGAGGTTGTAAGACCCCAACTTTTTATAAATAAAATCGAATTTCCTCTAATTATTATTCTTGATTAATAAGGTGGTAATTTGATATAATGCTTTGGTTATGGATGAAATGTGCAAATTTTGCAAAATAAACAAGTGGTTATTAAAATATTCATTTTTGTCGGAGAATATTCGTTTGGTCGTGGAATATTCTTGATGTCGGGGAATATTCGTACGACGGCACAACCATTTGTGGGCCCCATAACGGAAAACGGTTGGATGAAGGAAAACGAAAAGTATGTGTTTTTATAAATAACGACGTAGTTGTTACCGTTAACACTGTTGGATTACCTGGTGGTTAAAATACAGTAATACGCGTTGCTGCACAGTAGCACACGGTATTGCACAGTATTTTTGAATTATTAATCCTTACGTAAGAAGACACTACTCAATAATTGTTACAGTAATTACTGTTCAATATTTTATTTTATTGGTTCAATAATTGTTGCGTTGATATTTTATATTATTGTTGTTCAATAATTGTCACTGCTCAGTATTTCTATTATCAGATCAATAATTCATATTATTTGAATAATATTATTAGATAACATTATTGAAAATGTCTAGAAAGTTCTGTCGATGAGAGGTTAGATAATCTAATTGCGCGCCAGTAAGGAGAAATCCTTATTGGAAAGCCCCCTCTTTCCTGGGAACTGTCTGATTGTCATTATTGTGATTCTGTAATATTATTTGTGAATAATTAATTATTGATTTATATGATAAGGAAATATTTATTTGACGTGGATATAAATAATGGATTTATTTATGTGGTTATAAATGAAGGAATTAATGTTGAGGTGTTTTATCAGTATTTTATCGGATTGGAGGTATTAAAAACTCAAATCGGTGTTCTTAAAGCTCTATTGCCTGAGTTATAATTTTAATCCGACCGTTGGATCGTTGTGATTTTTGGATATATTATACAGATATGAGTTGAGTATATGTCCACAAATTTTGAACCGTTGAAAATTAACGCTTGATTTGTTATGAATTTTAAAAGGTGTTGAAATGGTGTTAAAAATCATCCGTTTGTGAATTTCGGATATTTTTGGTCCGGAATTTGGAAAAACTTTCTTCTGTAAAGTTGTAGAGAATTTGATTTCGTGTGGAATGGACATAAAATTCTTATTTTTCTGATAAAAAGGCTATTTTCTATGAATTGTCGAAGTTTCGGAAAATAAAATAATTTTTATTAAAATTGGGTGGGACCTACTTTTTTTTTTAAAATATGTGGGCTGCTATTTTTTTTCCAAGATGACATGTTTGATTTTCAAAATGGCTTGCTTGACAAATTAGGAGGCGTGGAAGAAAAAAAAAGAAAATATTATTATTTTATTAATTTAGTCTCCTATGGCGTTCTAGCATTTTCCTATAAATAGACGCTTAGGTTAGAATTGAAAATTACACCAGAAATAAGTTTTTTTTCTCTCTATATTGTCGAGCGTATTTTTGTGAGTATTTAGATACTTTGAGAGTTGCTATTCAGTGCAAGTTTCCTTCGACAATACATCCGATATTCCGAACAGAAGTACTATTATTTTGAGATAAGGGATGTTATTTTCATCGTAAATGATATTATTTCTTTCAATATCATTTTGCCGAAATATTAGTCTGAATTTTTTATCAAATTTGGAACTTTTTGTGTCGAAGTTACTATTCACGTATACGACACTATTCGCGAATACGATACTATTCACCGAAAAATAATTTTTTTCCTTTTTGTCCAAAATGTCTATTATGGTTACTATCGTTGATTGTATCCATATTTTGATCTTTATTTTTGGAATTCTGCTTCATATTTGGTAATTATGGAATATTACTGAATTTGGATATACTGTAATACGAATCCCTAATATTTGTCCTTTTGTTTCACTTGATTCGTTTCCTTTAAAATATTTTTTATCATCCTCAGTCCTAAATGATGATATTACTGAATATCTTTGGCCTGTAGTGCAAAGATGAATGATTAACTGATGAATATCTTTGGCCCGTAGTGCAAAGATGAACAGGTGTTGAGATGAACATGACCGACTGGTGATATAAATGAATATCTTTGGCCTGTAGTGCAAAGATGAATATTTGATTCAAGATATATTTTTATTGTTGTTACAGGGATAAAATATTGATGATGGACTTTTAAATCTTAAAAGATAGTAGAACTCATTCTCTACGTGACTCTTCTAATGGATTGTTGTTTCCGCTGCATTTGTTGATCTAAAACTTGTTGTCTATTATATTCTATCAAATTTTTTCTTATTGAGGACTAATGATAATTTTTTGTATATTATCTTAGTCATAATATTCTTTACTGGGCTAGTTGAGCTCACCATTTTCCTTGTTGTTCCATTTTTTTTCTTAGGAGGTGAGAATATAGCAATGACTAACCGGGGTATGGAGTAATGATTTAAGATAGTTATTTTAGTAGTCCTCACTATTTTGTAAAATAGTGTTTCAATAATTGTAAAGAGGTCTTATTTGAGTGTGGATATTGTCTAGAAGATAATATTTGTATTTAAACTCACAGCTTGTGTATTTGTCATATTTTACACGACAATTGTATTAATAAACTTGTAGTTGTTTCTGTACCATGTATTTGGCGACTCAGAATGGGTGTTGTATACCTATTTTGGGGGCGTCACAGTTGGTATCAGAGCCATAAGTAAAGAGCCCCGAGCCTCTATCTGGTGACTTTCTGTTGATGAGGGATGCACCGAAGCCAGACTCTTCGTAGGGGACGCCGTTCTGCTGTGGCAAACTGATAGGTATCACTGGTGAGGTGCTGGCACAAGTTGGTGTCTAGAGTCACATTTGGTATCAAGGCTTAGGGATATGATCTCTGGCGGAGATCGGGGAATAGAACTAGGAGGGGAGAGATGAGTAAACCCTTTGTTAGTGTGTCCTACCTAAGCTTATTTGTTGGTCGGTCAGAATATAGGGATATTATGTGACATGTTAATTTGTTTAATTAACCCTTGTTTTCTGGCAGTATTTAAGATGGCAGTTGAGAACGTTAACAATGGAGTGCATGAGACTGTGGAGACACCTTTAGTCAAAAACCAGGAGAACGAGCAACAGGAAGGCAATATTCCTCCTGTAACTTACACTGCTTAACAAATGATGAATAATGGGATGTTTAGAAGCTTTTTGCATTTCATGTAAAATCAGACGAGGGAGACTCGTGTACAGAATACAGGTGGAAATGATAGCTACGCGCGGTTTGTCACAGCCAAGCAGTTCAAAGAGTTGGGACCACCTGAGTTCATTGGAAAGCCGGATCCGATCAAGGCCGAAATGTGGGTCAAGTAAATTACCAAGATATTTGATGTCTTGGGCTGCACGGAGGAATACAAGGTTCCATTTGCCACCTTTATATTCCGTGGTGAGGCAGATTACTGGTGGGAATCTGTGAAGCGTACCCAGCCAGCCGCACTCAGTATGTCCTGGGAAACGTTCCAGAAACTATTCAATGACAAGTACTTTCCTGAAAGTATTCGTCATATGAAAGAGGTAGAGTTTATTAGACTAAAACAAAATAACATGACGGTGTCCTAGTATGAAGCGAAGTTCAGGAGTTATCCAGGTTTGCACCTCATTTGGTGGAGAATGAAGAATGTATGACGCGGATATTTCTGAGAGGTTTGAAACCCGACATACATCAATATCTCATTTCTCATAAATTTTCTCTATATTCAGATGTTTTCAACAAGGCTCAATTATTAGAGCGAGATAATGAGTATGTTCAACCGAGGGACCATAACCAGGGTCATATCGGTGACAGCAGTCATCGGAGCGATGATAACCAGTGAGGAGGGAAAAATACGGACAAAAACGGTAACCACTCTGGTGGTAATCATGGCCATAATAATAGGAGAGGTGAGCCAAGTGGAAATTTCAAAAGGAGGAGATTCAACAATGACAGGAAGACATCAGCAGCAACTCCAGCATCAACTATTGCTAGGGGAGGAGAACAACCACCGGTCGTGTGTTATAAATGTGGGAAAGAGGAACATATCAGCCCAAACAGCCCACAATAATCCAAGGTATGCTATAACTGTGGAAAAGAAGGTCATATAGCTCGGGACAGTTCTATAGCAAAACCAAGTTCAGCGGGGATGGTGACTCCAAAGGCTATCCCGGATAAGTCAAAATCAGCGGTTACTCGAAGAGCGTTTGTCGTGACTGGCCAAAACGCGAGAAACCCGAACGAGGTGATCACGGGTAAGCTTATCATAAACTCTTATGATGTTTATATCTTACTGGATACCGGTTCTACCCATTCATTTATCTCTCCTGCTTATGTTCAACGTTTAATCTTGACTCCGGAGAAAATGGACTTTGACTTATCTATTGAAACTCGGTTAGGAGAAACTTTCATCACAACCACTGTTTACAAATCTTGTTTGATCCAAGTTGGCACCATCACATTACCTGTTGACCTTATTTCTTTAAAGATACTTGTTTTTGATGTGATTTTAGGGATTGATTGGTTAACCACTCATCATGCCAAAATTGATTGTTTTCGTAAAGTTGTTAGTTTTCATATTCCTAACCAACCTGTTATACGAATTCAAATAACTAAACCACTAAAATCAGTCACTGTCATATCAAGCCATAAATTATTCGTTTATTGAAAAATGGATGTCAAGCTTTCTTAGCCCATGTCATGGATTTGAATAAAGACACGTCAGATTTGAATAATATTTCTATTGTTAATGAATTTCCTGACGTATTTCCTGAAGAACTTCCCGATCTACCCCCAGAACGAGAAGTTGAATTCATTATTGACCTTGAATTGGGTACAAAACCCATTTCTAAAACCCCATATCGAATGGTTCCTATTGAACTTCAGGAGTTAAAGGTCCAACTACAGGAGTTGTTAGACATAGGTTTCATTCGTCCTAGTACATCTCCTTGGGGTGCTCCTGTGTTATTTGTAAAGAAGAAGGACGGGAGTATGCGACTTTGTATTGACTACCGAGAATTGAACCATGTCACCATCAAGAATAGGTATCCGCAACCTCGCATTGATGACCTGTTTGACCAGTTGCAAGGAGCACAATTCTTTTCAAAGATCGATCTTCGTTCTGGATATCATCAGTTGAAGATTAAAATTGAGGATATTCCAAAGACTGCCTTTAGAACTCGGTACGGGGATTATGAATTTTTAGTCATGTCTTTTGGATTGACTAATGCTTGTGCTGCTTTTATGGATACGATGAACCGAGTATTCAAGGATTATTTAGATCAGTTCGTTGTTGTCTTTATTGATGACATCCTCATCTATTCCAAAAGCTGTGAAGATCATGAGCACCATTTGAAGCTGATACTTGAAAGGCTTCGTTAAAAAAACATATATACCAAGCTGAAGAAATGCGAGTTATGGCTTGAGGAAGTAGCATTCCTTGGGCACGTGGTGTCAAAACATGGAGTATCTGTTGACCCGACGAAGATTGAAGCAATACAAAGTTGGGAAAAACCGAAGTCGGTGACCGAAGTACGTAGCTTTCTGGGCTTAGCTGATTATTATCAGAGATTCGTGGAAGGATTTTCTCGAATCGCTACTCTGTTAACTCAGCTCACTCGGAAAGATACAAAATTCGTATGGAGCAAGGAATGCGAGAAGAGTTTCCAATAACTCAAGAGGAGAATCATTTGTTATCTACAACGATGCTTCAGGCAAAGGGTTAGGATGTGTTCTCATGCAATATGAGAAAGTCATAGCTTATGCCTCGCGGCAACTCAAAGAATATGAGAGTAATTATCCTACTCATGATCTAGAGTTGGCAGCAGTCATTTTTACGTTGAAAATCTGGAGACACTACCTGTATGGGGAGAAAGTGGAGATCTATATGGACCATAAAAGCCTTAAATATTTCTTCACCCAAAAAGAACTCAACATGCGGCAACGACGTTGGCTTGAGTTGTTGAAAGATTACGACCATACTATTCAATATCATCCTGAAAAAGCGAACATAGTAGCTGACGCATTGAGTAGAAGATCATATGTGGGTACGAGTGCGATATTGTCAACTTAAAGGCCCATTTTGTATGACTTGCAAAGGATGAAAATAGAGTTATCCACTCTTCTGCTTTTAACTAGCAGGATTTCCACTAAGGAAGGGCAGCACCCTGAATCACTAAGATTCCTTCAAGACCAGCAGCCTTGGGACTTTAGTTCACTAAGAACTCTTCATGGCCAGTAGCCTTTGAACTCCTCTAGTACCCTAAGAACTCTTCAAGCCCAGCAGGCTTGGAACTTTGTTTAGTCCCTCCGGATAAGGACCCCTCAGGCCCTGGCTTCTTGTTGTTGTTGTTGTTGCTGCTGTTGGTGTTGTTGTTGGTGCCTTGCTGCTAAGATGTCTTTAAGCTTGATCATCTTATGTACTTAGCAGATTTGCATGGTCCTCTTTGCATTATGCTTTGAGTCTGGACCACATCTTCTATGGTACAACTGATTTTCACTCTTTTCTGCTCATCTTTATCTCCTTTCAGCTGTGCACCATCACCATCTGGATTTTCTAAGTCTTTAAGCTTTTGGTAGACTTCGTCTGACATTTATCAATCCCTGAACCTTTCTTAAACGTTTTGCAGACATGATTCTGCACCTGTTCTTTTTCAGCTTTTGGTTCTTGGTGATCTTTAAGGTGGCTCTCTTGATCTTCTTTATACCCTGCCACTTTTCTAAATGCAATACTTCTTGTCCTTCTCGGCTTTCAGCTTAGCTGCCAATTTTAATGACATTCTCATCCTTGTTGAGTGAAGCTTTAGTCTGTTCAAGTATTTCTTTAAAGCTGCTTCACTTCCACCTCTATAATCTCACAGTTACTGAGACTTGTTCTTTTAATTTCTAGTGGAACTCGTAGAGTCAACAATAGCATTCCAACAACTCAACGATTTTTCAACTTCAACAAATCTTTTCTTTGATCTTTGAAGCTCTTTCTGATTTATACTCCTTGCCAATCTTCCCGTTGGAAAGTACCCGTTTGAGAGCTATTTAAATTGTTTCACAGATCTCGAGTTGTATGGTGCAGACTGCAGATGTGACATGACATGACTTTCTGACACTACAGTCTACTGTTTCACCTACCCCGTCAGAGATGTTACTTTGATGTCTCGGGCAGGTCGACAACTTTATTTCCCCCTTCAGATTTCTCGATCAAAGGTTGTCCTTTTGCATCGATGCTCTCAATAAGCTCTTGTCCGAATATCAACCTTCAGATTGAACCGTTGCCAGTGCTTCAATCTTCGGATGACCGAACTCTACGATTCTGATGCTTGCTTTCTTGGACCTGATTGTAGTGTCTTTATTGACTATTACTCATTAACATGTACAGTTAACACTACAATTTTGAAGAGTGTTGATTGGATCTTTAATGTAGAACACCTCTTCATTCTCTTGTGCAGTGCCTCAATACTTCTGTTTGCCTCGACTGATCTCAGATACTGATGGCTTGACTTCTTGCTCTGGCCCCTTCTGAACAGTAAGACACTTCAAATTTGTGGCATGTCCAGCTCGTTTTTTCCTTATAATCTCCCGTTCACTTATCATCAATGGACTGACCCAATGCTTAATCAGTTTAGCCTTATTCTTCAGAAGCTAACTAGTATCTCTGTGTATACTCCATCAGTTCTTTCTTTGGTTTGGCAAACACTACGATCCTGGTTGACCCCAAGATCGTTGTCTTCTGTTCATTTGACAGTAACTGCATTCACTGACTTTTCCTCAATCAGTCACTTTGGTTGAAGTCTTCTTTTGATCAACTTGTTGAAGACAAGAGCTTGAGTGCCAACCGTTGAGTGCTCTCTGGTTTCCTTCAGATGGGATGTATCTTTGCAGTGCCAACCAGAGGCTTGGTTCCTTTGGATATTCTGGGAATGCTCATTTATATAGAATCATATTTGCTCTACGTTCCTACCTTGGCATTGTGAGCACATCTGTTGAGGTCTTAGTTCTGCACTCTACGATTCAGCTTCGGCTGTGCAGACACTACGACTCCGAGATCAGATCTTGACACTCTATGATTTCTGTTGTTGTGCTTATTGTCTTCATCTGATCTTACTCGACTACGATCTCTGCCTCTGATATGATCTGTAGACTCTACAACTCTGAGTGTAGTCTACGATTCTTAACTTGGCTTTGGCAGATTGCTCGCTCGGCTAGTAGGCAGGCTGTCTCTACGATTCTGAACATGATTTCCTCAGCAAACTACGGCTCCGAGGAAGTTCTCCTCGACACACTACGATCCTTTCTCATCTCTCCTGGCAGTCTGCGAACTCCAAGATCTACTATCTTGCAGACTATGATTATGCCTCGATAGCTCTCGAGTTTTTCTTGACTCTCCTGGCAGACTACGATTTCTGGTGCAATGCTCGACGATCAGACAAGCCTATTTATTACATCATAAGATCAACCTAACATGCTTGATCTTTCTATATTTATAATCCTTGTATATCATTTCTTTTTAAGGACTTTACAAAGCTGTTTTGCTTATGTAGGATCAACCTAACATATTTGATCAATTCATTCTAAGTCCTTGTACATATGTTTCTATAATCTATCAAAGAACTTTATAGCTTTTCTTAGTGCAGGCATGCCTTCTGATCATGTATGGCCTTCAGATAGATGTGATCTTTCTCTTTGATTTTGAGAGATACATCAGCCATACTAGCTTGAAGTTTATCTTGAACTGAATTATCTCCTGTCGCTGTCAACTTCTTTAACTTTTCATTAATTTGAGATATCTTCTCAACCAGTTCATCAGAATTTTTTAATAGCTCCTTCTCCATGGGAATTTGGTCATCTGGTTGGGTAGCCTCTTGTTGAACACCAGATTGGACTCTACGATTTTCATCCTTGGACAGATTTTTGAAAGTGTTGAGAATCTGAAAAATTGTTGAGTACCAATTGCTATTGGAGGATGAAGGAATGTCGGGAAATAATGCTTGAGCAGATGGAGGCTTCTTATTTTGGACTTGAACACCATCAGTAGTAGAGTGAACAGACTCTACGATTTTCTCCTTGGTCATGATCCTTCTTCCTTCAGAGTCTATTCTACGATCATAAGAAATATAGTAATTTCCAGTATGTCTGTAGACTTTGTAGTGCGACTGGTCTTTGATCATCATTGTTGCATAACTCTTCACCCTTAGGAAGTTCTAAGCCACCAGCTCTAGGCTTAGAATTTCTGGAATTACTTCTGGTGGTTAATTTAAGACTTCCTCTGCTATTTTCATATTAATCCTAGCTGGAGAAATAATAGGATGGTCTTTTGGTTCCTCTGATTCCTGATGTGTAGAACCAGAATCTTTCTCCATTTCCTCTCTTTCTGAGCCTTAAACATTCTGATGAGATCCATCAGTGACTCCTTCTTGCTGTATTTCATTTTTAGAACCTTCTTCAGCAAGATCTTCTTTGGATTCATATTCATCATCACTTAATTCAATGATTGCAGTAGAGTGATCACTTTTCTTCTTGGAGGCAAATTGAGTAAGTAATCTGTAGCTCTTTCTTCTCCTTGGGGGTTCAGCTATGGGAGAGTCAGACTCTTCTTCCTCTTCACACTCTGAGGCCTTTGAATCATCAGGCAAGCTTCCTTGACTTTCAGCATTGGTAGGGGCATGTCCTTCTTCTTCAGAATCAACATCATTTGACCCATCATCTGGGCTTGTTGGAGCATATGCATTTGGAGATGCAGTTGGGTCATCTTGTAGCTTTTTTTCATCATCAAAGTGAATGCTCATAGAGTTAGCCACAGGGCTTGTATATTCCTTTTCATCATCAGATTTTATAATCTCTTTCAATGATCCATCTTCATTTTCATTGCTGGATTTGCTTTTTGAGGACTTGGTCTTGAGACCGTCGGTTCCCTTCTCTTCTTCTGACTCTACGTTCTCCTCTTCGTCAGAAGTATTTTCTTGGGAAACTGGGACTGGTCTTTTTACCACTTTAGCTTTCTTTCTAGATGGCCCTTGAAGTAATCTGTTACTTCTCCTCTTTGTGGTCTTTGCAGTTGAGACCTTTTCATCTTCATCCTTGTCTTCTGTGGAGAGACTTCTTGGTAAGGACTCAGTTTTCTTCACACCCTTGGATTTCTTCCTATCTGGCGTGGTTGCTATTTGTACAGATTCACCCGACTTAGAGCTTTCCACCTCTTTCGCCTACCTCTTCTTCGTAGAGTTCTTTCTGTTGTTCCCAGTTGTTGTTAACCTCCTGTTTTCCTTTGGGTTTTTCTTCCAGTTCACAAACAGTTGTGGAGATATTACTTTGTGAACATTTAGAGGTTCTCCCTCATCTTGCTTCCCAGCTTCTTTTTCATCACAATACTAAGCAGTCTTCCATGAAACACCTTTGTAAGTGGTTTTTCTGTAGACTTCTTCAACTCAGCCTTTTCTACCCATTTTGAGATTTGATCGAACAAGATAACTCCAAAGTTTATTCGCTTCTTCAGAACTATCACAGATATAATCTTCAGTTGTTGATCAAGCATAGTGTCATATGTCGTATCCTTGCATAGTATATATTTGCCTACTATCTCAGCAAGGAACTCGAATTCCTCAGGAAACTTCTTTTTCTTCATGTCCTTCAGACTAGGGTTTCTTTGGTACCCCATAATCTCCTTCGCTTTCTCAGTGTCGATCTCATCAAAGTTTTTCAGTCCTAGGTTAGGAAAACCTAAGCATTGATTGATATCGGATGATTTCAGCTTTAGAGACTGACCTTTAACCTTGGTAGAAAGGGTTCCGACATTTATGGATGCATTTGAGTAGAACTCCTTAACCAGTTCAGTATATACTCGAGTGTTTGCCTCAAGACATTCTGAAAATCAAGCTTTTTTCACAAGTTTAAGAATGTCTCTGAACTTCTTTTCGGATTTCTCAAACGACTTGGTTCCGAGCTGAATGCCAGTGATTACTCGCCAATCTTTCATTTGAATAGTTCGAGGAATATGGGTATTTGATTCAGAAAGATTTATGAGAGATAGCTAATTGTGATCAAGGCTCTGGGAGTTTAATTGATTTTGGCTTCGAAGATGATTCTAGGGTTTGAAAATGGGAGGGAGAGAGGTTCGATAGTTTCTAATAACTGTGATGTGACAACTAGCCATTGGTTGCACTATGCCTAGTAATGATTTGTAACTCCCCATAACCTTTTCAGTTTTATATTCCTTTTAAGAGAATAAGCATTACTGACGTGGATTAATCATTAACCTTTTTGGTTCGTAGAGTATCTTGGTGAGATAGCTATGGGCTCTACGTTCCTTTGTTGACTCAGTGATCTTTTTCGGAGAGATGTTACAGTGGTTGTTTTGGACACTTGTCTTTATTTTGAAACTTCATAACTCAACCACTGATGTACTTTATGAAGGATTGGGCACTTTTCTTCAGCAGGACATCTTTCCAACCAGCATACGAACTTATCTCCTCATAATCTGAATGGTTGGGCAATTGTCCAGTTCTTCTGAGCTCCTCATGAGCTTGTGTATCCTTTGGTAAGACTACAATTGTCGAGTCTACTTCTACGATCGTTGAGGTTGTACTACGATCGTTGAGGTTGCATCACGATCGTTAAATTCTCTTCAAACTCTACTCTACGATCGTTGACTATCTTGGTTCTTGAGATGAACTTGATCAAGCAATCCTTCTAGGTTAAGGTAGCTCAGGAAGGGCCAACCTCTTTAAGTGAGCTAAGGGTCAGGTTTGTCCCTGAGGCGCTTTCCAGATGAAATACTTTAGAAGTGATTTGCACTGATATCTCATTTGACCTTTTCTGGTGGGGAGGTCCTCTACCAACTTTAGACCATTGTATTTGTTGTAAGTGTCTTCCTGCTCTTACACTACGATCAGATGTTTGATCGTAGGTAATCCACGATTTTAAGTTGGGTGGCTGATGGTGTGACGCCCCCAAAATAGGTATACATCACCCATCTTGAGTCACCAAATACATGGTACAAAAATTCAAATACAACTTAATTATACAACTGTCGTGTAAAATACGACAAAACATAAACTGAGAATTTTAAAACGAATATTGTCATCTAGACAATATCCACACTCAATGGAGTCCTCATTACATTTATTATCACCCTATTTCATAGAATAGTGAGGACTACTATAACACCATCTCGGACCATCACTCCGTTCCCCGACTAGTCCTGGCTATGTTCTCATTTCCTGAAGAGAACAATGAAAGCAAAAGGGTGAGCTCAACTAGCCCAGTAAGAGATATTATGACTAAGATAATGCAGAACAAATTATCATTAGCCATCAACAATGTTAAACTGATAGAATATAATAGACAACAAGTTTAACTGCAGCGGAATAAGAAATCCATTAGAAGAGTCAAGTAGAGCATGATATCTACTATCTTCAATGAATTAAAAAGTCTTTTATCAACTTTATCGCTGAGACTCATCTTAATAAATAAACCACATCATCGAATCATCCCTGCACCACGGCCAAGGATACTCATGTAATCATCAATGGTCATGACTATACCGAATAATCACTGGTCAAAATCATACCAACATCTGTCCATCAATGAACTACAGGTCAATGAGGACTTTTACCACATCATTTATAACATTACGGGTCATGATTATACTGAATGATCCTTGGTCATAATCATACCAATCAACAGTTCATCTATGCACGTAAACCAAAGATGACTTTCATCACAATATAAGCATAAGGATGATGACAATGATATAAGAATTTACTTAAAAGAAACAAAGGATAAATTTTTAAAGATTTATAATCTAATTTATCCAAAATTCAATAATGTACAAATTACCAACATGATACTGCTTTGTGAAGTAAAATTCAAGAATGATATTGTATTAAAAATGATTTGGATCGAAAAGAAATTAATTTTTATCATGAATAATACTACGGGTGAATAGTACTTAGATGAATAGTACCCCATGAATAGTATTTTGGGAATAGTACCCCGTGAATAGTACTTTGTGAATATTACTCGTGAATAGTACCATATAAATGAATAGTACTCATGGACAGTACTCCGGAATGAAAAGCTTCAAATTTAAAAAGAATGAGTAGAAAATATCCTTGTGAAACGATACTAGATGAAGCGTAAATTTCAAGGATATTCTACTAATTTCACGGAGTATAGAAGCAATACTTTAACAAGATGAGGGTATAATCAGTAATACGAGAAAAAATAATATTACTCACATACTACAGAGTATGGAAGAAAATATTATTCCTATGAATACTGAACAAAATAATATCCCTTACCTCAGAAGAAGATTGGATAATGGAATAGTGAGGTAGCAGACTTTTCTTCTTCTTTCTCTCTATAGCTTCGCTCTCTAAAGCTTCTCTCTCTATAATTGCTCTTGTGAGACTTAGTGAATTGGTGGGAATGAAAGAAGAATGAGCTTCTATTTATAGGAAAATATAGTTCTGATAATTACACGTTTTGGGGCTCAAAATATTACATTATAATACATTCCTCTTTTTCTTTATTTTTTAATTTAGTCCTACAAGTATTATCAAACTTGCACCACCTCCCCTAATAGTAAATTATGTGAATCAATAGTAAATCATGTAACTCAATAGTTTTATACATGTGAAAAAATAATTACAGTATAGTACCTTCATCTATACCTCCATTTTTAATTTAGTCATGCAAGTATTATCAATCTTGCACCAACTTCCCTAATAGTATATGCATGTGAATCAATAGTACACACATGTGAATACATAGTTATAAGCATTTGAATTAATAGCAATTAATTGCTCATTTATCAGGTTAATTACCCGATTGGTCAATATAACCTCCCGGCATCAATTATTATCAAAATAAATGTCGATTTCCACTAACACTAATAATTCCCACACAATGGAACTATCAATTTCATCTTTAATCAACACGAACTTATTCATCATTAATATTATAACTCACAATATTTAACAACCAGGTCGTTCCCAGGAAAGAGGGGGCTTTCCGATAAGGATTTCTCCCTATTGGCACGTAATTAGATTATCTAACCTCTCCTTGACAGAACTTCTAGACATTGTCAATATTGCAAATAATAATATGAATAACTTTGTTGTTTCAATTATTAATTTACTAATATAACATATTAAGCAGATGATATTGTGACAATAATTGAATCAATAATATGAGAGATATGATGCAACAATTACTGTAACAATAATTGAGTATAACTGAGTGACTTCTCACGTAAGCATCAATAATCAATACTGTGTGCTATTATGCAACCACGCGTATTACTATACTTTTACTACCGGGTAGTTCAACAGTTTAACGGTAAAACTTTCGCCGTTATTTTCATAAAAAGATAATTCTGTTGTTTACTAACTACGACAATACTTCTGTTGTGGGGTCCATTAATGATTGTGATGTCGTATGAATATTTCCTGTTAAAACGAATATTCCCCGACCAATCAAATATTATATAACAACTTGCTTACTTTGTAAAATTTATAAATATTACCCACAACTATAACATTATAACAAACTCACACCTTAACATTCAAAAATGATATTTATAAAAAAATCATCTTTATTCATAAAAGTTGGGGTCTTACAGATGGGTTATCAATAGTAAGTTTTGAGACGTTCCTACTGACTATGAATCTTCAATTGGTTCATCAGCCACAAAGTTTTGGGACTCTTTAGCTGGTACATTGCGTCATAGAATATCTCAGTGCTGTTGTTCCTTAACAGACCACTGCTCCCCCATGGTTGACGTTGTCTTTTCAGTGAGGTGTGATTTCCTTTTCTTCATGTGCATTAGGAGGTATTCTTACATGTCTCTTTCTGACTAGAACCACCACTGACAATTAAATCTGTTTACATCGTATACATGGATATCTCCAGGACTGATCATTCTACGATCATTTGACAGCACTACGAATGTAGTCTTCTTTTACAGTTTGTACTTGTGGAGTTCTGCTCCCGTAATGAGTTCCTCATGTTTGATGCTCGATGATCCTCTGTGGTGAGCTTCCTTGAGGGTTCTTCTCTTATGACATGCTTTGAATGATTGAGCATCTAAAACCCTTTTACATCTTAGGCTGGATGACCTGCTTCCATATAAATATCAGCAGCCATGTGAGCTTTATTCAGATCGGCTCAACAGGTTTTCAAGGACAGGCTTTGACATATAGAAGTTTTATCAGAATCATTTCTGAACAGTCTTAAGCCTTCTGCTGGTTGAATCTTTTTAACTGAAGTCATCTGCTTCAACATTCTTTAGTATGGTCAGATAGACCAAGTACCTGCAAGTTATAAATTTCTATTTTTGGTAACCATGGTTAAATGGGTCCTGCTATGTTAGTTTTCTAAATCCATGTTCCTCATATATTTGGATAATCATCATATTGATCACCAACAATTATATTCATGCATGTAACTAATTTAGATAATACATTTAGAGATGCATGATGGTGAGTGTGTGTAAGATTTGCCATTTTAATAAAACACTCTTTATCTTTGATGGTTTCATCTTTTGCTTGGTTGTGTTCACAAGGTTTAAGTGTTCACAGAGTGAGAATCAACTCTACGATTTATTTGTATCTGGTTAATTCATGGAGGTGATCAGTTTCTACAAATCATCAAGATACTCTTGCAGAACTGATCATACTTTGTGTGTTATCAAACACTTAGAACATAGGTTTGTACATACATACTGACCCATTAGCAAAGATTACTTCACATAAGATTAATTTAACATGTGATGTTATTATGACCTTTTCAGATTTCTTTCAAGATGTCATCTTTAACCTAAAATTTGGATGGAGAGAAAGTTTGTAAGCATTTGAGTATCCACCCTTAGTGTACTTTCTCTCTTCACCTTTTTAGTTAGATTATGATTCCTTGAAAGAATACTATTATAGTTCATATGGAGATGCAACATGATGTACACAATTATATTAGTGAGGAATCGTACCTTTCTACTGTCAGTTTCTTAATAGTCATTTATCTTAGATGTACTGAGGTTAGGCATTGATGTGCATAGTTTCTCATTTGCTCTTGACAGCTTGTTACTCCAGTTGAACTTCAATCAATCAGTCGTGGTCTTGAGGATGCAAGCTAAGAGAATCTCAACACCTTCAGTTCTTTGACATCCTTGAGTTCACAAGGTTTATATCCAGTTATTGGTTGGACAAACACCTATTTGAGAGGTTCTTCTTTCTTATATGGATAAGCATTTCTTAGCATGCATGACCTTTTCATCTTTCAGGCTGGTGGATGTTTGACTCTTTTCTGTTGATGTCTTTTTGAGCTTTCTAGCCTGGTCTTCAGATTACAAGATTGACCGCGAGCAAGAATTGGTCTTGTTGATATGGCAATCAAGAATATTGACCAATCTGAGCAGCTTCAGATGTATATACACATTTACCTGTACACAATATTTCCAACGTGTGAGCTCATCTGCATACAACAAGTGACTTACTACTAAACTAAGTTTAGAACAATGTTTGTGCCTAGGATTAGACTCAAAGCGATTAGCTTCTGAATATAGCATGAGAGCCTACTTTGATACCAATTGTTAGTTCCCAGTAGGCACATAGTAGATTTAGAGGGGGGGTTGAATAGATCCTTTTTATTTTCAAATACTTTTCCTGTTTACTTTGTATTGCTAATGAATTAGCATATGAGAAACATAAGAATCTTTTCAAGCACAACAGAATAAGTAAAAGATCCCCTTCATTGATATATTCATAATCATACATACATTGTTCGTAGAGTTAGTTCAGTGGTAAGTAGTTAAAACATATATAGCAGTTATAGCAGTTAATGTACATAAAGTAAATGACAAAAAGTAAAAGACACAAGGAGTTTTAAGTGGTTCAGAGACTCAAGCTCCTAATCCACTCTTCTTCTTTCAACTAGCAGGATTTCCACAAAGGAAGGGAAGAACCCTGAATCACTAAGATTCTTTCAAGGCTAGCAGCCTTGGGACTTCAGTTCACTAAGAACTCTTCAAGGCCAGCAGCCTTGGAACTCCACTAGTTCCCTAAGAACTCTTCAAGCCCAGCAGGCGTGGAACTTTCTTTAATCCCTTCGGACAAGGACCCATCAGGCCTAGACTTATTTTTGGTGGTGGTGCCTTGCTGCTAAGATGTCTATAAGCTTGATCATGTTATGTACCTAGCAGCTTGGCATGGTCCTCTTTGCATTCTACTTTGAGTCTGGACCACATCTTCTATGGTGAAGCTTATCTTCACTCTTTTCTGCTCATCTTCATCTACTGTCAACTGTGCACTGTTGGGTAAAATCTAATTACGCACAACACGCAAGTATACGTGGTCAACAAGTAATAAAGTGATGAGTAGAGTATCGTTCCCACAGAGACTTATTAGCAAAAATCTCAACTTACAATTACCAATCATCTATTAACCCTAATTTTATTAAACAAATCAAATTCAATGATTAAAAATAACTATTCTAAATTAAAAAATAATTAAACTATCACAAACCAATCACAAATATCAAAATCTGGAATTTCAAACAATTAATGGAGAATTAGACTTATGATTTCACCCTAAGCTACTCTGATTTTAACACTTTTATTCCAATTCAACTCACTATTCTAGTTTATTAATCAAGAACACGAACGTAGTATTAACCACCTCTCGATGCACTAATACCAAATTAACGTCAATCCACAATTAAGATAGAAATTCGTTAAATACCTTAAGCAACTAACTCACTATATCTCTATGTGAATTACAATTGAAGAATGTTGAAGACTAAGTTCTCTATCCGATTACATGCGATGTCAAGCATATCTCTACCTTAACACTCATCAAGTTTAAGCTATTAACAAAATCATGAACACATGCTATATCAACTAGGTCTAGATTTGAATATCCTCTCTCGATTCCATCCAACTCCACAAAGAATTGTTGATCAGGCAATTCATAGATTCAAGCACAAATTAATATAGATAAACTAGAAATAGCTTATTAAATTGGAAATCAAAGTTTACAAAACCATAGATTCACTTAAAGATCCATCATAAGCCTAAAAAGTGATTTAGTTCATAATAAACGAAATAAACACTGAATAAATCATGGAAATCATCTTTTCAATTACAAATAATAAACTAAGATGAAGAATATTGAAAAACACCCCTCACGTAGCCTAGAATCGCAATCGTCTCGAAAATCGCCTTGAAATACTCCTCCTATGCTCGCTAGAAAAACTGAGATTTTTCTTCGTAATTTTTCCTTGTGTGTCTTCTAATCTCAAGGTTTTATGTCCATATATATATACTACCACATGTATTTTGACTATAATTCCATGCATATACAAGTCCCAAGTCATTACCATCTCTAAAACTCCACACTTGTAGCACTAGAAACCAACTAGGAGTCTTGATTTCCGAGTACCCAGCCCCAGCTAGACATTTTCCTTTGCACAAGCCAGCCCCGGCTGGATACCCTTCTGATATTGCTACCCAGACACCCAGCCCCGGCTGGGTGGTAAAGCATAAAAGGGCCCAGCCCCGACTGGGTGGTAAAGCATAAAAGGGCCCAGCCCCGACTGGGCACCAACTGTCTATTAATTTTTCTGCTATTACCTCCTCTGCTAAAACTGCCATAACTTTCAAACCGGGAGGAATTACGAGGCCCGCGACCTATCAAATCGAAGCTATCGACGAGATCTACAACTTTACTTCTTTGAGCTTTCATAAATAACAAACAGATGACTGTCGAAATTGAATCGGAAGCAGCTGCTACTGTGTAACGACAACCGAATCAACTCAAAACTTTGTCTTTGTTGCTAACAACCATACTCTCGCATCCGAGCTTCCAATTAAAATGATGTAAGACGTTCCGGGATGCAAATAAAGAGTTTCTTAACATAATCCAAGTTCCACGCCACAAACAAGAAATGCACATAAAATAAACATGAAAACCCGAACTTTAACCGGAATTGCTTTTCCTTGCAAATTTTATACCAATAGTCGCTCATTGCCGCTTCCAAGCATATAATCTATAAAATGGAAATAAAATGCATGAAAAGTCACTAAGAAACATAATATTAAGCAAATAATTCAAGTAATAGATGCCGGATAAGTAAGTATAAAACCAACTTATCATGCACCATCACCATCTGGATTGGCTAAGTCTCTGATCTTTTGGTAGACTTTGTCTGACACTTAGCAATCCCTGAACCTTTCTTAAATGTTTTGCAGACATGATGTTGCACCTGTTCTTTTTCAGCTTTTGGTTCTTGGTGATCTTTAGGGTGGCTCTCTTGATCTTCTTTGTACTCTGCCACTTTTTTGAATGCTATCTTCTTGTCCTTCTCGGCTTTCAACTTAGCTGCCAATTTTAATGACATTTTCATCCTTGTTGAGTGAAGCTTTAGTCTGTTCAAGTATTTCTTCAAAGCTGCTTCACTTCCACCTCTATAATCTCACTGTCACTGAGACTTGTTCTCTTAATTTCTGGTGGAACTCGTAGAGTCAACAATAGCATTCCAACAACTCAACGATTCTTCAACTTCTGCAAATCTTTTCTTTGATCTTTGAAGCTCTTTCTGATTTATACTCCCTGCCAATATTCCCGTTGAAAAGTAGCCGTTTGAGAGCTATTCAAATTGCTTCACAGATCTCGAGTTGTTTGGTGCAGACTGCAGATGTGACATGACATGAATTTCTGACACTGCAGTCTACTGTTTCACCTACCCCGTCAGAGATGTTACTTTGATGTCTCGGGCAGGTCGACGACTTTATTTTCCCCTTCTGATTTCTCGATCAGAGGTTTTCCTTTTGCATCGATGCTCTCAATAAGCTCTTGTCCGAATACCAACTTTCAGATTGAACCGTTGCCAATGCTTCAATCTTCGGATGACCGAACTCTACGATGCTGATGCTTATTTTCTTGGACCTGATCATATTGTCTTGGTTGACCATTGCTCATTGACATATAGAGTCAAAACTGTGATCTTGAAGAGTGTTGATTGAATCTTCAATGTAGAACACCTCTTCCTTCTCTTGGCCAGTGCCTTAACACTTCTGTTCGCCTCGACTGATCTCAGATATTGATGGCTTGACTTCTTGCTCTGGCTCCTTCTTAATAGCAAGACACTTTAGATTTGTGGTGTGTCAAACTCACTTTCTCCTTTTGATCTCCCGTTCACTTTTCATCAATGGACTGACCCAATGCTTAATCACTATAGCCTTGTTCTTCAGAAGCTAACCAATATCTATGTGTACACTCCATCAGTTATTTCTTTTCTTTGGCAAACACTACGATCTTGGTTGACCCCAAGATCGTTTTCTTCAGTTCATTTGACAGCAACTGCATTCGCTGACTTTTCCTTAGTCAGTCAGTCATCTCGAATAGCTTCACAACTCAATCTGAATGCTGGTTGGGTTGATGTTTAGGTCTTCTGTTAGCTTACATGCCATTCGTTGAGTGCTATCTGGTTTCCTTCAGGTGGGATATATCTTTGCAGTGCCAACCAGAGGCTTGGTTCCTTTGGATATTTTGGGAGTGTTCATTTGTTGAGAATCATATTTGCTCTATGATTCTGCCTTGGCATTGTGAGGACATCTATTGAGGTCTTAGTTCTGCACTCTACGATTAAGCTTCGGCTGTGCAGACATTACGACTCTGAGATCAGATCTTGACACTCTACGATTTCTGTCGTTGTGCTTGTTGTCTTCATCTGATCTTGCTCGACTACGATCTCTGCCTCTAATATGATCTGTAGACTCTACAACTCTGAGTGTAGTCTACGATTCTTGACTTGGCTTTGGCAGATTGCTCGCTCGGCTCGTAGGCATGTTGTCTCTATAATTCCGAACATGACTTCCTCAGCAGACTACGGCTCTGAGAAAGTTCTCCTCGACACACTACGATCCTTCCTCGTCTCTTCTGGCAGTCTACGAACTTCGAGATCTACTATCTTACAGACTATGATTCTGCCTCGATAGCTCTCGAGTTTTTCTTGACTCTTCTGGTAGACTACGATTTCTGGTGTAGTACTCGACGATCAGACAAGCCTATCTATTACATCATAAGATCAACCTAACATGCTTGATCTTTCTATATTTATAGTCCTTGTACATCATTTCTTTTTAAGGACTTTACAAAGCTGTTTTGCTTATGTAGGATCAACCTAACACATTTGATCAATTCATTCTAAGCCCTTGTATATATGTTTTTATAGTCTAACAAAGGACTTTACATCTTTTCTTAATGCAAGCATACTTTCATATTCATTCATATATATATATATATATATATATATATATATATATATATATATATATATATATATATATATATATATATATATATAGGGAGCCCTTCCATAGCAACCGGTTGCTGTGAGTACTGTGCAACACCTTTTTTTTGTACCGTTGATAAACTTATTGGAAAGCTGAGATGAAACATAAATATATCCCAGCCGGCACAACTTGTACCGGCTTTTATTTTAATATGAGGACCCCACCATAGTCAACATGTTGTCAGTTTATTGAAATAAAATGAATTTTTAATATTAAATAATGTCCGACCGGCATAGCTTGTACCGGCTGTGCCTTTTTTATAAAATACTCCCAGCCGCTACAAGCTCTTACGGCTGTAAAAAAAATACAAACCGGGACAAGCTCATCTGGCTTGTCCTTGCTATTTTGTTTATTTTATATGTTTGTTGCTATTTTATTTGTTGGTATTTTGTTTATTTTATTATTTGTTGCGATTTTGTTTATTTTATTGTTTGTTGTTATCTTTATATAAAAATAGCAAATATTTTATAACCTATTTTATATCCTATTATAAAATAACAAATAAATAATATAAAATATTTTATAAAAATATCAAATAAAGAATTATAAAAATATTTGTTATTTTATAATAGGATATAAAATAGGATATTTTATAATTCTTTATATAAAATAGCATATATTTGCTCATCTAAAAATTATATCCTATTTTATATGACAGTAACATATATTTGTTATTTTATATCATATATTTGTTATTTTATAATAGGATATAAAATAGGTTATAAATATTTGCTATTTTTATATAAAGAATTATAAACAATAAAATAAACAAAATAACAACAAAATAGCAAGGACAAGCCGGATGAGCTTGTCCCGGTTTGTATTTTTTTTTTACAGCCGAATGAGCTTGTCCCGGTTGGTATAATTTTTTTTTTAACAGCCGTAAGAGTTTGAAGTGGTACATTTTTTTTTAAATTTTTTCCGGCCGGTACAGGCGCATACGGCTGATACCTTTTTTTAAATTTTTTTTTATTCTTTCCCGGCCGGTACAGGCTCATACGGCTGGTATTAAAAAATTGGAAAAAAAAAACCGGCCGGTATAGCTTGTCACGGCTTGTATTAAAAAAATACAAAAAATTATGTTATTCAAGCAACTCGCTGCTAAACAGACTCGAGCTCGCAACCTCAAACTCCAAACACATGTCATATGACCACTCGAGCACCACGGGCCAAGCTGTTAATTTCAGCCAAGGATATGTCTTTACATTAAAACTTCACCATCCCCCAAAAATCTATATTGTTGCATTATTATTATATTACGATTTATTATTATTAACAAGTCTATATAATACATATGGGGGTTTGATATTTAGAAATAAGTTAATATCTATATTTATTAAGCAATGATTATTAGTAATGATTTTATATATTAAGCAATGATTTTATTATTAAGAAATGATTTTATACATTAATAAAACTAGTGAAATATAATAATAATGTGATTATCGAATTTATAAAACTAGTGAAGTATTATTATAATAATAATAATGTGATTATCAATATTATAAGTACAGATTATACCAATACTAGTATTGCATAAATATATCAAAAGAAATAGTACATATTACATGTTCATTTTCATAAAAAAAAATATAGAATGATTAATACAACCGCCGCCTATATCTCAGAGGCCGGAAGTAATCTTGCGGATTTCTTGTAGAGCTCCCATGCGACGCGGTAACGAAAGACTGTGACATCTTCCAAGGACCACTTCTCTTCAGAAATATTACCGTTGGCCCTAACGAAACAGTCAACATACTTGCAGACAAAAATGCCACAGTCTGCGTTGTTGTGTTGTTTCGGTCGAATCTTTAATGTCTGCACAGTAGGATTACCGCTGGGCCACTCACGCATCGGATTACCATTTCGCAAACAAAATGGTATCAAATGTACCTGCATGTACAAAGTAGTTGGTTAATAATTTTTTAATATAATAGGACATTATAAAATTAAAATATTTTAAAACTAAACATACCGCAACTTTAACGAATTCTGAGTACATTTCATGTAACTTAATATACTTAGTGTCATTGTAGTGCAGGTCAATTATGGTAACCATCCAATCTTCAACTGAGAATAGGAACAAGACAAAATGGTGTTGATTGGCACTACACACCGGCATGAATATGTATGTGCATTCGTGTAAAGGTGGACCAACATCTTGGTTAACATATGGATCGCAAAAACTCCATGCAGTATTCACGTTAGTGCATGGCACATAGCCCTGCCCAAGATGCATGAAGAATGAATTCATGAAACCAAATTGGGACCACCTTTGTATTCCCCGCGACCTGTAGTATTCCTATCTATCTCGTAGCAACAACATATACGCGTCCATGACATGCTCGAATATCCAACTCCCAGGCCCTAAGGATTGCACTGCATTGTGTTCTAATTCATATAACTGGTGCGGATGTGATAAAGGATATAAATCCCCTTCTGGTGCCACCACGTTTCTAAAAATATGTTTATTTACAAATGTCTCCTTCCAATCTTTAAATCTTTTGGATAGGGACCCTTTTGGTCCATAAGAGATGTCGTCTCCCGCATCTTGTACCTGATTGAGACCCAAATGTACATTATTATTATATAGCAATAATAGTTAAAACCATCACTATTAACATAACTATATATACCTCCTCGTAGGCTTGGAAGGTTGGAATGTAACACTCCTCGTAGGCTTGGGTGGTGGAAATGGAGCTCTCCTCGATTACTTGTGGGGTGGGTATGTAGCTCTCTTGTACAACATAATCAGTTTGTTTCCCAAGCCCTTCACTGAGTTGTGTGTATTGCGACTGTGGTCCAAAATTTGTGGGACCCCCTTGTCGAGGTATTTGTTTATCTCTTGCTTCGAAGTCGTATAGAGCGTATTGGAAATCCCAATTATTTTTTTGTAGAACCAACTCGGGAGGCAGCTGAGTAAGTACTGAAAATTTATCAAGTAACGACTTTGCACTCTCAACCTGTCATGTAAGATAAACACAAATAAATATTATTAACAATAAATATGAATAAATGTAATATTAAGTATTTACTCCAATACATGATTTATTAAAGAAGAATATAATTTTATACCATTTGAATAAGGTGTTGTTGGTTGTAAATGGCCCGAGGCTCATAACAACTGTCGTGGTCGCTTGTCTGTCGAGGTCGGTGGATTTTCCAACGTGTAATTTTCCTATACCAGACCATGTAATCATCTATTGGGACATAATCAGCAACTTCAGTTTGTTGTCCTTCGAGATGATCTATGTATGCCTCCCACATCGAAATATATTCCCCTCTCAAGGCCATGCAATCCTCGACATCAATAAATTTAAACTTTTTCTCTTTCCTAAGGTCACCGTGGTTTTTGGCTGGTGATGGTATGCCTTGCATGAACCCGAACTGTCTCATCACACGATCCGGCATCTGAAATTCCACAATATCAAAGTGGATCAAGGGGACCCCACCAGATCCCAACAACCTGCCTTCAAAATTAAATCCACTGATATCATCATCCCACACTATGTAAGGCCGCCAAACCACATCCCACATAGACTTAATATCTAACTCCCCTCGGTAAAATGACAAATGGTGATGGGGATTCTCACGTCTACCAGGGTAACTGTGGGTTCCAAAATAGGACCATGCTAAAGCCCTAGGTAACCATAAGGATGATTGTGGCCAAGGGTTTGGCTTTCCAATACTTACACGCTCATAAGCCCAAATTTGTAACAACGTAACACAACCATTAATGTATTTAACTCCTTTCCTAGTAGCAGTATATAAGGATCTGTACAAATATGCTAACACTACCGCGCCCCAAGAGTAAGTTACACAATCTTCAGCGTTGACAATAAAAGACATATATCGTGGGTGCACACTATTTTTATTCCTATTAGGGAATAATATTGCCCCGCACAACCACAACATGTATGCCCTTGTGTGTCGCCCTACAACATCTTTACTTGCATTCTTGGGACAATTATTAAAATGTTCGTGCAACCACACTAATGAAATTGCACTGCGTTTTTTTGAACTAAAATATTCACCAGCTAATTTATCTCCAAAAAAATCCCTAAAATAATTCAAATTGGTGACAGCAAGGGGACCCGTTAAGGGCTTTCCCACCACCGGTAACCCAAAAATAAAGTGAACATCCTCTAACGTGATTGTTATTTCTCCACAGTTTAAATGAAAAGTATTGGTCTTCGGGCGCCATCTCTCGACTAAGGCAGATATCAGACCAAGATCAGTTTGGTGTACAACACCTTGATAACTAAATACTCCAAATCCACATTTATCTAAAAGGATTTTTTGTTCTTTTGTCAAAGCCCACTGATTATATTTCTGATCAGTATATTGACTGGAGCTTAGTTTTCCCCTATCTCTCCCATGATATATGTCATCTGATACATGATCTTGTTGATCATGCAAAACACTTGGATCAATTGGCCCATATTCCCAACTATCCATCTTTTACCTAAAAAATACATCAATTCCAAAATAGTATTAAGATGCATGACAAAATCAAGTTGAAAGTAACATGCTGCAAAATGACAGTAATAACAATACACACTAACATGCATTAAAAACTGAACAACATGCATGTAATAATATTAACATGCATTAAAAATTGTAATAATATTAACATGCATTAAAAACTAGTAAAAACAAAAACTATTAAAAACAAAAACAATAAGAAGACTCAAACAGACTAAAAAAAATTTAGTCAAATTTGGGTATGCCAAATTTATTAGCTGCTAAACAGACTCGAACCCGTGATCTCAAGCTGAGCACCACGGGCCTAGCTGCTAATTTCTACCAAGGATATATCTTTATAGTAAAACTTCACCATCCCCCAAAATCTATTAATTAGATTTTTAAAATAGAAATAAGTTAATATCTATATTTATTATTATCCCCTCTAATATTTTTTCTTATTTTTGTAAAAATATGTCCAATTAGTCTAATTAATATATTAAAAATAAAATTACTTTTTAATAAAATATAAAGTGATCAGTATAAATCTTGCATTATTTTGTTGTTGTTATACGAAATAAATACATGCATGGTATTATATCCCCTTTAATTCAGTAATAACATGCAGTGATAAAAAATAACAACAGAAACCATAAAAAACTGAACAAATAACAATAAATAAAAACTTACTTGTTGAAGTTTTTTGCTCCTCTCTTCCGAAATACTCCCTTTCTACTCTCTGTTATTTTTATTTTATCTAGCTTGGCAAGTGAACTTTAGTTTGAACATGTGTTCTCAATAGACGTTTAAATAAGCTCATGCAAATGTCCGGTACATGAATTAATTTAGGACCAAATTCAAACAAATGTCTCAGTTTTTTAGTTTATTGAGCTTGCAGGTATTCTTTTCCGAGGCAATGTGGCAGAAAAGTGGTCAAAAAAATATGGCAGTGCATTTCCCGAGGCGATGTGGCAGTGTTCAGCCGGAACAGGTTTGACCGGCTAGCATTAAAAATAATATATATATATTCCTCTCAAAATTCGTTCGGCCGGTAGTGGCTATAACGGCTGGAAAAATAAAAAATATATATATTATTAATAAAAACCGTTCGGCCGGTAGAGGCTGTATCGGCTGGGAATAAATATATATTCTTGCTGCTAGCTAGACTCGAACACGCGACCTCAAGCTCCAAACATTCGTCATATGACCACCCGAGCACCACGGGCCTAGCTGTCATATCTTACCTTGGATTTGGATATATCTTAAAACATTCCATCTCCCCCCAAATTAAATTTCTCAATATTTTATTATAATTATTCGATTATTATTATTATTCTATTATTATTACGAATTGAGTATAAAGTCGTTCCATATTCTATCGGCTTATGTACTTTTAATTATTTTATTATCATTATTATTATTATTATTATTATTATTATTATTATTATTATTATTATTATAAACACTGTCTGGTGAATAAGTAGTCAAACATAATAATACAACACTATGGGAATAGAAAAAAGCTGACATTGATTTGTTGGGAAAAGTACATTAGTTTGACTTCTTGAGCATTAACCGCGACAAGCTGTACCGGCTGGTCTTTTTTCCTTTAAATATTGTCTAGGAAGCTGCTATTTTCTCATGTTTATTCTGAGCACCCATCTTCTTATCCTTCCATAGAATTTGTTCTCTGATATTATTTTCTCTTTTCTCCTCTACTCATAATTTGTTTCATCTAGTTGCCCACTTTCACTTCAGAAAATCAAGTTGAAGTTCTGATCGAGCAAAATTCATCACTATTATTCACAAGTAAGTTTTTCAAAATGTCATATAATAAATCTGAATTTGTTAGTGAAGTTGAAAGTAATAAATCTGATATTGTTCCGTACGTTGGTCAATTATTTTGTACGTTGGAATAGGTTGAATATTTTTATAGATCATATGCTCGCAAAAATGGATTTGAGATTAGAATTGCAACTAGTCATAAACATGCTAATACGAATGATATCAGATCTAGGCAGTATGTATGTAAGAAAGCCGGTACACCAATTGTTGGCAAGAGTTTACCTGATGATGAAGATAGTAGTAATAAAATAACTAGACAAAGAGACTATATAGGACGAACAATGTGCAAAGCTAGAATATATGTTGTCCACAATAAAAAAGAAGACAATTGGCGTATATCTACTGTTGAATTAGAGCACAATCATCACTTAGTGACCCCTACCAAAGTAGATTTGATCGAGACTCACAGAAATATTACTCCTGTTGCAAGAAATTTAATTGACACTTTAAATAAGTCCGGTATGGGTCATAGTAAGATGATGAATGTTTTGAGCACAATGGGAGGTGGGTTGGAAAATGTTCCTTTCTCTACTGCTAATGTTGAGAATGTGGTGCGAGATTTAAGGCGTGATTATGCAGATGAAAATGATGCACAAGCTGCTGTCAATCATTTGAACAAACTTGCATCCGGAAGTGCCAGCAGATTTTTTTTTCGAGTAAAACCTGGTGAAAACAACCGCATATCTTGTATTTTGTGGGTTGACGCCCGATCAAGGTTTATGTATCAACAGTTCGGAGACGTTGTGACATTTGATAGTACATACCGGATAAATAAGTATGGCATGTCGTTTGTTCCATTTGTCGGGGTCAACCACCATTATCAGTCTATATTGTTTGGATTTGCACTGTTACGAGACGAAACAGAGGACACTTTCGTTTGGGTTTTACAGACATGGCTTGAAGCCATGGACTACAAGGCACCTACAACCATCATCACTGATCAAGACAGAGCCATGAGTAATGATATTGCTACGGTACTTCCAACTAGTCATCATTTATTGTGTTCTTGGCATATTAGCAATAAATTTCCTGAAAAATTGCATCATGTTTATTATGCGCACCCATCGTTCAAAAATGATTTTAACAACTGTGTGTATAACTCATTGTCCATCGAGGAATTTTAAGAGCGTTGGCATATTCTGATAAGTTCCTATGAATTGTATACTAATGAATGGCTTGGAAGTTTGTATGATGTACGACAGAAATGGATTCCAGCATATACAAAGAGATATTTTGCCGCAGGAATGACTACCACTGGAAGAAGTGAGAGCATGAATGCCTTTTTTGATGAGTATGTTAATGCATCAACAGGTATGCTATGTTTTGTACTGCAGAGTCAAAAGGTTGTAGAAAGACAGTTTATCAGGGAGAGGAAGGCCGACTACATAACAAAACATCGTAAAAGGATTATGGTACTCGGTTCATCTTTAGAAGTTCATGCTGCACAAGTGTACACAAAAGAGATGTTTAGACGTTTCCAACGTCAATTCGTCGATTCCATGAAATACAATGTTCATAAACTTAGTGAGATGTGTGTCACTGATACTAAGGTTTATGCAGTGTATAATGCAGATGCAACTGAAAGTGGTGGAAGATATAAAGAAGTTGTCAACAATCGACAACTGGGATCGGTAACATGTAACTGCCAAATGTTTTCTCACTCTGGTGAATTATGCAGGCACATCTTGAGATATTTCATAGCAAAGAGTATTTCACAAATACCGACCGACATGATCCTTCATCGGTGGACAAGAGACGCGAACAAAAGCAATGGTGAAGACTTACTCTTTAACTCCACATCTGCTGACTTCGAACAAAATCAAGCAATGCGCTACAATCATTTGATGACTAATTACCAGGAGTTAGCGAGCAAAGCGGCTTGCTCAGTCCGAGGTTACAAAACTGTTCTTAAACTGAATGCATGAGGAAAAGAGTTGGTTGACCAGTATGATCCGGATGAGAATATTACTGAACTGGCAGATGACGACATTGATTGCACAGTTGGAGATCCAAATCATGATATGGGATACGATAATAACGATGAAGATGCAGCGGTGGAAGAAGAAGAAGAGTTTTTGCCGCCTAATATTTCTCAAACAAAGGGCCGCAAAAAACAATCTAGATTCAAGAGTGCACTCGAGAAAATCATTTCATCTAAAACTCATCGAAAATGTGCAATTTGTGGCTTTGAAACCGACCACGATAAGCGAAATCACTATCGAGTGCTAGGGATTCCTGAGCCAAAAAAATAGGCGTCGGTTGTATTAATCATTCTATGTTTTTTTATGAAAATGAACATGTAATATGTACTATTTCTTTTGATATATTTATGCAGTACTAGTATTGGTATAATCTGTACTTATAATATTGATAATCACATTATTATTATTATAATAATACTTCACTACTTTTATAAATTCGATAATCACATTATTATTATACTTCACTAGTTTTATTAATGTATAAAATCATTTCTTAATAATAAAATCATTGCTTAATATATAAAATCATTACTAATAATCATTGCTTAATAAATATAGATATTAACTTATTTCTAAATAGCAAACCCCCATATGTATTATATAGACTTGTTAATAATAATAAATCGTAATATAATAATAATGCAACAATATAGATTTTTGGGGGATGGTGAAGTTTTAATGTAAAGACATATCCTTGGCTGAAATTAACAGCTAGGCCCGTGGTGCTCGGGTGGTCATATGACGTGTGTTTGGAGTTTGAGGTTGCGAGTTCGAGTCTGTTTAGCAGCGAGTTGCTTGAATAACATAATTTTTTTTATTTTTTAATACAAGTCGTGACAAGCTATACCGGCCAGTTTTTTTTTTCAATTTTTTAATACCAGCCGTATGAGCCTGTACCGGCCGGGAAAGAATAAAAAAAATTTAAAAAAAAGGTACCAGCCGTATGAGCCTGTACCGGCCGGAAAAAATTAAAAAAAAATGTACCACTTCAAACTCTTACGGCTGTTAAAAAAAAAATTATACCAACCGGGACAAGCTCATACGGCTGTAAAAAAAATTCAAACCGGGACAAGCTCATCCGGCTTGTCCTTGCTATTTTGTTGTTATTTTGTTTATTTTATTGTTTATAATTCTTTATATAAAAATAGCAAATATTTATAACCTATTTTATATCCTATTATAAAATAACAAATATATGATATAAAATAACAAATATATGTTACAGTCATATAAAATAGGATATAATTTTTAGATGAGCAAATATATGCTATTTTATATAAAGAATTATAAAATATCCTATTTTATATCCTATTATAAAATAACAAATATTTTTATAATTCTTTATTTGATATTTTTATAAAATATTTTATATTATTTATTTGTTATTTTATAATAGGATATAAAATAGGTTATAAAATATTTGCTATTTTTATATAAAGATAGCAACAAATAATAAAATAAACAAAATAGTAACAAATAATAAAATAAACAAAATAGCAACAAACAAAATAACAACAAACATATAAAATAAACAAAATAGCAAGGACAAGCCGGATGAGCTTGTCCCGGTTTGTATTTTTTTTTTACAGCCGTATGAGCTTGTCCCGGTTGGTATTTTTTTTTACAGCCGTAAGAGCTTGTAGCGGCTGGGAGTATTTTATAAAAAAGGCACAGCCGGTACAAGCTGTGCCGGTCGGACATTATTTAATATTAAAAATTCATTTTATTTCAATAAACTGACAACATGTTGACTATGGTGGGGTCCTCATATTAAAATAAAAGCCGGTACAAGTTGTGCCGGCTGGGATATATTTATGTTTCATCTCAGCCTTCCAATAAGTTTATCAACGGTACAAAAAGAGGGTGTTGCACAGTACTCACATCAACCGGTTTCTATGGAAGGACTCCCATATATATATATATATCATAATCAAATCATATATAAATAGGAATATCATTCACATGCTTATTCCTAACAGATATTATGATGATCTCAAGTCCAATGATCACTTTTACTACTTTCACTACAGGAATTCCAATTGACAGGCAAGTACAACTCTATTAGGTATTCCTTAGCGAGCTACGTTCAGTGAACTTATTCTCTAATAAGCACCTACATACTTACTTTAGTGTGTCCACACAAATGATCATGAGATCAATCATCCTCATCAAATGAGAAAGCAACGTATGTACCAATCTATCCAGATTCACTAATCCCCAATTTAGTAATCCAACGATTGGGAACTATTTTAGTTTTAAGCTTTCTAAGAATTTAGATCTCATTAGAATGATCATCATCATTATTCTAAAAGCATTGCTTAAAACTAAGGGTTTATCACATATTATAAAACAGCATCATGTAGATAATTAAAAGCTTTTAATAAATTAATACTTTTTATTAATAAATGAATAAGATTGTTAAAAAGTATATGCTTTATCATCAAACATGATTGGCTTGTGTGCATACTACTTTCAATCTCCCACTTGCACTAAAGCCAATCGTCATGGTATCTCATACCCTTCTTCTCTAAGTGACAATTATCCTGATATTGGATAAGCTTTAGTTAATGGATATGTAATGTTGGTCTTGAGAGTCCACTATCTCTATAGTGATTTTCCATTTTTCAATGATTCCTATAATCAAATGAATGTGTTACAACACATGCTTAGATCTAAGATGAGACTTAGGAACTATTTCTAGTCCTGTAATGAAATTTTCATCCAAACAATCAACTTGTAGCTTCAATTACAGCTATATACTTTGTCTTTGTCACTAAACCAACAACTCTTTATTGTTTGAAACCTTTCCAATTCACTGCACCATCGTTCAAGGTAATGTTTTACCTTAAAGTGAATTTTCTGTCATCTTGGTCTATCTGTAAAACTTGAGTCTATTAAGCCCTCTAGTTTTAATTTAGACCCACCATGAATATGATCACATCCTTAGTGTCGATTAAGTACTTTAAGATATTTTTCACTGACTCACAGTGAACTTCTCCAGAATATGACTGATCAACATCAGGTCTCATATATTTCATTGCATACATGATAGTTACTCATGCGATCTCTCTTTTATGAGTCTATGGGGACTATTAAGAGAGATACACTCCAAGGCTCATCAACATAAGACATCCCATGGAGTTTGACATGCTAAACGACTTTAGCATCAAATGAATATACGCTTCTTGGGTTAAGCTGTGCATCCTTTTAAATCTATCTATATAGATTTGTATCCCCAATTACGATACTCTTCCCAAATCATTCACTGAGGAATGTTTAGACAACTTTATCTTTACTGATTCTAGCATTGGCATGTCATTCCGTATCCGTAGTATATCAACATATAATACTAAGAATGTCACGACGCTCCCACAGACCCTTTTGTCCATATTAGGTTCATTCTTATTTGTGATAAAATCAAACTCTTTTGATTTGTTTCATCAAAACGAATGTTCCATTTTTGAGAAGTTTGCTTCAATCCATTTCTCTAAGTGTCTACAACTCTTACCACATCGTATGTAACTGGATCATCATCTTCTATGATGTGTACCTCATCATCATTATCTATGATAAATCCATACCTCCTAGGTATCTTTGGTACTATTCCAGATTTATGATTCGATTGTGGTACAATAGTTCTATCTACAAGTTCCTCTTATTTGACTTGTAGTATTTTGTGGTTCTTGAACTCTTCAAGATTCTATTATCCTCCCACTAGTCCCTTCAATGATAAACACCTTTATCTTAGAAGGTAGCGTGTTTCGTAACAAACATCTTTTAGTAAGTAGGATTATAAAACATATAACCTAAACTTACTTTAGGATGTCCCACAAATCTGTACTTGTCAAATTTTGTCCCAAGCTTATCCTTTGAAATCTTTACACATAAGTTGGACAACCCCTTATCTTAACATACTTAAGATTAGGAATCCTCCCTGTCCATAACTTTTATGGAGTATTGGGACCGGATTTTGAGGTTATCTTTTTCGTAGATATGCAACCATTTCTAGGATATTATCCCAGAAAGATATTGGAATGTCAGTAAAATCATTATGGACCGTACCATGTCCAACAAGGTACGATTTTTTCTTTCAGATACATCAATCAATTATTGTGTATCAGGAGGCATCCATTATGAGAAAACCATTTAAGATGATCTAAAAACTTATTGCACAAGTATTTATTCCTTGATCTAATCAAATAATCTTAATACTTTGCCAATTTGTTTCACTTCTAAATTTTTTGAACCTTTCAAATAATTCACACTTGTATTTCAGCAAATACACACATTCAACTCTTTGAATGATCATCTCCTTTTCTTATACTAGTTTGTTCAATTTGTAAAATTATTTTCATGTAAGTCAAGTATACAAAATTCATTAAGTAATATTCCAGTTCTATACAAAACATTATTATTATAAATAGAAAAATAATTGTTCTTAATTATAATACCAAAAATTTTATTGTCCAACAATAAAATAGAAATAATGTTTCTAACAAGAACTGGAATACAATAACAACTTATTGGATTAATAGATTTCCCGTAGGCATTGCTAAACTATAAGTTTCTATGGCTAATGTGGCAACATTTTCTTCATTTCCCATACATAGGATTACTTATATTTGTTTAGCTTTCTACTTCTGCTTGGTTCCTTCATAAATCTATATTTATGATAACCAAAGTCAGTATTAAATACCCAAGTAGAACCTTGACTTAAAGAAAAATTTATTTTAAATCATGAAAAAAAAATTATATTTGTAACTGAAACTTCACTAAGCTTCTTTGGTTAGCCTCTGCAAAATGCTTCTTGCAGTTTCTTTCTAGTGTCCAGGCTTATTGTAGTGGAAGCAAACTCCTTAGTTATCCTTATCAGTTTTGTTCTTATTATCCTTTGTTTTTACCTTTCTATTTACATTCTTTGAATCGTTCTTCTTTTCAGAAGATCCTTTGGCCCCTCTACCAATAAGACATGGTCTTTCTTGGTTGGAAAGTGACTCTCAACATTTTTCAACATGTTAAGCAAATCAGTGAGGCTGATATCTAGCTTGTTCATATGAAAAATTCACAACAATTGTGAAAGGAGTCCGGGAGTAAGTGCAAGATCAAATCTTGGCTCAACTCTCCATTCATGACGAAACCCGTTGTCCTAATTGATCAATCAAATTGATTATCTTAAGGACTTTTATCTGTACTGTAGTGTCATCTATCATTTTAGATCGGAAGAGCTCCTTAGATACCTGATATCTATCAGTCCTACTTTCTTCACCATCAACTACTTGATGTGCAGGAATATAGTGAGCATCCATAGTTTCATGCTAACGCTGAAGCTCGTTACTCATGGATGCGAGCATGATGCATTAAGCCAATTGTGCATCATCTTGCCACTTTCTAAAAGTAGCAATCTCTTTCTCAGAGGCATTATCTGCAACCATTGCAGAGATAGGCGTATTAGGACATAAGATAGCTTTTTGGCCATGAGAACTATTCTCAAATTCCTTAACCAATCCGTTTAATTCAGTCTGATTAATTTAGCATCTAATATGCTAAGCAGTGATAGTAATTTTAGACATTGTAAAATTCTATAAATGAATTTGTAATTGACAACATTTTAGCATACATTCTTTTATTAATTACCAAAATAAATTAGGTCTTATTTTAAATTGGTATCTCTCACTATTTTCTTCAAACTATATTACCCTCAATATATATAGTTCAGCAATATCTAATTGAAGATATATGCTAGTGAGAATAAGGATCCCATTTCAAATGTATATAGCATTGTGGTGACACAAAAAACTATATAAATAAATAGGTAGACAACTCTTGTCAATTACATCAAATATGCAACTCCTTGTATTTTGCCTCTTAGATCATAATGGTCAAGTGTGTGCACATCCGAACTAAAATAATTTAAGTTAAGTCTAACCTAGCACTCCATATATTCAAAAAAGAAAAATATTATCCTTGTGGTGACACAACAAAATAATATTGTTCAATTTTCTTTATAAGCATCAAATGTGATAAAATTAACATTTCAAAGAATTAAGATAAGTCTTGTGGTGACACAACAAACTTATAATAATTAATTGATACTCTATTATTTTTATCATGCTAGAAGGCAACGTTCGATATTTTAAATATCTTTGAACGCTTAGGACTTAATATAAAAAATTTGAGGGGTTTGCATATAATTAATTTGTCTCATCTTGTTTAGCGCGCATGCACACACACACACACACACACACAAATATATATATATATATATATATATATATAATACGCATCATATTAATTAACATGCGAAACATGTTTGCATAATATATATATATATATATATAAGCATGTAATATAGAATACTATATCCTACCCGGATTAATTATGGACTTTTATTCTAGTTCGGTTCACTAGAGCCACCAAGTGAACCAAAAGGTCAAACGTAGGGGTGAAAGAATTAATATTTAAATATAACTATTACATTTAAACTCATGCTCCATTATAAATGGGTCTTCAAGCGCTCCTTGCTTCTTGATCTCCAATTCTTCAAAATTAATTCAAACTATTTCTATTACAAAACTATTTAAAATAAATAGAAACCTTGATCAGCAGTTAAAGAGAAGTACATTGGAGTGAGATAGAATTTACATTAAGAAAAATTTGATAAGACGAGGTACGCAGACCCCATTTAATAAAACTCATACATTCATGCATCCAACTAAAATAAAATCCAATCACAATGGTCAATAGTCCATAATCAATCTCATTTATTATCATACACATCACCATATGCATCAATAAATAACATTCATCTCATGAATAATAAACATTCAATATATATATATATATATATTGATATCATTTAATGGGCAAATTTAGTTAGTATAAAATCTAATTTTGAATCAAAATAAACTCCTATATTTTAATCCAAATTTAAATCAAAATAAACTTTTTTTATTTTAATTTATCCAATTTTGAATAAAATAAACTATTTTATTTTAATCAAAATCTTTAATCAAAATAAACTCATTTATTTTAATTAATTATGGAATCAAATTCCAAGTAAAAAAATCTTTTATTAAAGGAAACACGGATTCTCTTTTCTATTCACAAATAAACTCCTTTATTTTGAATAATATGAAATCTTATTCCATATCCAAATAAATTACTTTATTTAAGTAAATACGGATTCTCTTTCATATTCACAAATAAACTTTTTTATTTTGAATAATATAAAATCTTATTTCACATCTAAATAAACTCCTTTATTTAAGGAAACATAGAATCCAATTTCAACTCCAATTAGTTATCATGGAATATAATTCCAACTCTAATTAGTTAGCATGAAATTTAATTTTAAGATTAAAAAAATTTATTTTAAAATTAAAATAAACTTTTTTTATTTTAATTATAAAATTATTAAAAATATTATATATATATATATATATATATTAACCGTATATATATCATATATCATATATCTATCTAATAAAATACAAATGATTTTGAATATCTCGCTCACTCAATAAATCATCTGGGCCGTCTAAAGTTTGGGATAAATCACACCGTCCATACATCTATCTAATAAAAACATCTATCTATCTATCTATCTAATAAAAAAAATGATTTTGAATTTCCCGCTCACTCAATAAATCATCTGGGCCGTTCAAAGTTTGAGATAAATCTCATTGTCCATACAGTGCCGGAGGCACGGGACCCAACTAGTATATAATATATGTTAACTTTTGAATCACATGGAATCTTACTGAACCTGGGCCACGTGATAACTAATATATATAACGTTGATTCATGGAAATCCCACTGTTAGGCCATGATCCTTTTCCTTATTGGGCCAGATCTAATGGGCCCTTCCTTTGGGTTCTGATTATTCTTATCCTAGTTGACCCGGATGTTTTGGGCCCAATTACTTATTATTTCACTAAATCCATACAGATTGGATCCGGTCGCATGGGTCATCTCCATTAGTTGGGTTTACTTATCAAATTAGCCCATTAGGCATATTTCCCTTTAGCCCAACTTTGACCGGTAATCATTACTCAAAATAATAGTTGACTATTATGTCTGCCACCTTTCTATATGACATTAATGAGGATGGGATGGAAAAGGAGGCGGAGGAAAAAGGTGTAACAGAAAATATGGAGGCTAAGTGCATGCTTTCGGCGGGAATGACCGGAAATGGAAGGAAAAAGATGTCAGGAAGTGATGGGTGGCACGGTGGGCCTGAAAGGGGATTGGCGTGGAGCTGTGATGAAAAGGAGGAGGTAAGTAACAAAATAACACACACCACTTAATTATTCTCTCAGACACTAGATATTATCATCCTCTTGAGTTAACCTTGTGAACACATATATACTTACTCTCACGCCTGAGCTATCCCCCGGCGGTCCGGCCGTCAAGATCGTGGTGTTTGTTGTGTTTACTGTGCAGGATCAGGACGTCATTTGTGATTGGGACGTGGCAAAAGATCCTGGCGTTAACATTGGCGCTAGGAGGGCTGAGTTCTAGTGTCCTGAGTATTTTTCAATCACTTATCGTGTTTTATTCTATCTAGTTTTCATGGGGAAGAGCAGAACATCTACACCCGAAGGACAGCCGATGGCTGTCAGTGATTCAGTACCGCGAATATCTGCCAAAGATCGTTTGGGGCCAACTATAAGTGTTCATGCTAGCACAGCATCCAAACGTTCGCCCGAAGATTCTCGACCGAAGGCGGTAGGCAAAGCAAAGCGCAAGCTAATGTTCCCAACGGAGAAAGAACCTGGCCATGGTCGGAAACGAGTAGAAGGCACCTCGCCTAGAACTCGAAACCGAGATGACCAAAACGCAAAAGCCTCCCGATTGGCAAAGATGGCAGATGAAGCGGATAAGGCCATGGAAGCACTTATGAAACAACGTCAGGACATAGCCGAGCAAATGGCTCGTGTGGCAGAATTAAGAGATGAGGAGCTCAGTTATGTCCAATCCGAAGATCAAGGGCACCGGAGTGGAAAAGAACCTGCTCACTCAGTGCGAGAGTCTCTAGGTCGAACTAGGGAAAGAAGAAGGTCTCAGAGCCCTACTCCTCAGAGATCAAAGAGGGTATATCTCCCTGTCGAGTCCGGAGAACAGGGACGAAGTCAACGAAGAGGTCGATCCAGGGACCACAATCCGGAGCATGCAAAGAAAGCGCTTGTCATTCCACATTCTCGTCATAGTGCTAGAATTCAGAGACGAAGTATATCCAGAGGACATACTCCCGAGAGTCTACTGAGGGTATCCCACCCTGTAGATACTCGTCATAGGAGAAGTCCCTCTAGGATGGAAGGTTCTGTTAAAAAGACCCGATCTGTTTACAGGAAAAAGGAATTGCCAGAGAAAGAGGCATCATCTCAACCAGAAGGCGTGGAGTATCTGGTTAAAGAATTAAAAGAGCTTCGGAAGCAACTTGCCGAAGTACAGAAAACCAAAGACACTCCGGGAAAGAAGGCATCCCCTTTTTCCGCGGAAATTCTTAGTGAAAAAGCTGATCCCACCAAGAAGTTGCCCCATATCGAGAGTTATGATGGATCGGGGGACCCTTACGACCATAGTCAGGCATTCGACCGACTTATGGACTATTATGACTTTAGCGATGCAGCTAACTGCCATACTTTTGTCACAACACTCAGAAAAGATGCCCGACAGTGGATGGGGACCTTACCCTCGAACTCTATCTCATCCTGGGAGGATATGTGCAGTAAATTTCATGCTCGTTTTGGGAGCAACAGAAGAAGGGGAAAACCAACTGGTTCGTTGGTTCAAGTGCGACAGTCCTCTAATGAATCTTTGGGCCAGTACGTGAAGCGGTTCCGAGAAGCAGTCGGCCAAGTGGCAGATTTGAATGATCTACAAGCTGTGGGACTGTTTCAGAATGGGTTAGATCTGGTCAAATCGGAAAAGTTGGTGAAAAAACTTATGTTTAACCACCCGAAGAGTCTCGCCGAAGCCTTTGACAAAGCCGAAGGTTATATCGTGGTAGAAGAAGCCATGAACAGTCTCAAACGTCCTTCAGATCGGTTCAAAGAGACAGATGGGGATAAGACCGATGCGGACCAGAAGAGAAATGAAGGGAGTAAAGACCGCCATGACGGCGGGTCAAAGAGATACAACAATTGGAGCCAAGGTGGAGGACGTTCGTCCGCTCCACCTCAAAGAGTGAATAGAGCTTACACGGTACTCAATGCTGATAGGGCTGTTATCTTGGATCAAATCAAAAATCAACCTATCTTCGAACCACCTCGAGATAACATCAAGCCCGGAAAAGGTAACCCTCGCAAATATTGTGATTATCATCAAGCCTCGGGTCATGATACGAATGATTGTGCCAGTTTGAAAGACTTTATCAAAAGAAAGGTACAAGCTGGAGCTTTGGTTCAGTATGTGGCTGTCAGGAATAATCAACAACAAGATCAAGGACCTGTTCCGGCAGCTCAACCAGTTCAACAAGTATTGCCAGCTCCGGGACAACCTGCCAAGCATGTGATCGATGTCATCACTGGGGGTACTTCGGGCAAGCTAGTTGGAAGGAAGCGCCGAAGTCATTTGGATTCGGTAATGTCGGTGGCGGGTACCTTCCCGAAGACCGATAGACCTTATCCGAATACGGTAATCTCTTTTACTGATGAAGATTACCCTTCAGAAGTAATCGAACCGCACGAAGGATCGTTGGTGCTCACTGCACAGGTGGGTTCGGTGGATATAAAAAGGATGATGGTAGATAATGGGTCTTTTGTGGATATCCTGTATGCCCACGCTTATCAAAGGATGAATCTGGAGGGGCAAAAGATGGAAATAGGGCAGGAGGCTCCTCTTTATGGTTTCAGCAATGATCCGGTTAAGGTGGCAGGAACTATTGAGCTACCAGTCATATTTGGAACGGCCCCTCAACAGGTAGAAATTATTTGCAAGTTTTATGTTGTGCATGTGGATTCTGCTTATAATGCTATTTTGGGGAGGCCCACTTTAATTGCTTTGCAAGCTGTAACATCAATACCTCATTTCAAAATCAAATTTCCTACTGCTCATGGGGTTGGTGAGGTGAAAGGAGATCTGGATCTGGCCAGAAGGTGTTACCGAAATGCTGTTATTACTTCGGGAGTCGGAGTATCGAAGCAGCAGCAGACCATGGCGATAGAGATCGAGCCCTTCACCGAAAGCAGCTCCGAACCGATGGTCACGCCAGCTGAGGAAACGGAAGAGATAGACCTTATTCCAGGCAAAGAGGATAGAACGGTGAAAATAGGTTCGGGCTTGCCGGAACCTCTCCAGACGAACCTCATAGAGCTCCTGAGGTGTTTTGTTGACATTTTCGCGTGGGAACCTCAGGACATGCCTGGAGTAAGCAGGGATATTGCGGAGCATCGATTGGAGGTGGACCCATCAAAGAAGCCAGTTCGACAGAAGAGAAGGATCTTTGCACCAGAGCGCCAGCGAATCATAGACGACGAGATTGCAAAACTGTTATCAGCGGACTTCATATTTGAAATAGACTACCCACAATGGATGGATAATGTGGTTCTGGTCCAGAAACATAATGGCAAATGGCGAGTCTGCAGTGATTATAGTTATCTGAACAAGGCCTGTCCGAAGGATTTCTACCCGCTGCCCCACATTGATCAACTCATTGATGCCACTTCGGGATATGCTTTATTAAGTTTTATGGATGCATTCTCTGGGTATCATCAGATCTCCATGTGTAAAGAGGATATACCGAAGACGGCGTTCATTACGCATCGTTCAGTATATGCCTATAAGAAAATGACTTTCGGTCTCATTAATGCCGGAGCCACTTACCAGAGGATGATGAACCATATCTTCAGATATCAGTTGGGCAGAAATATTGAGGTTTATGTAGATGACATGATTGTTAAGAGCATGTTGGCGCATAAGCATTTGGATGATTTAGAAGAATGCTTTCAGACCATTCGTCATTACAACTTGAGGCTGAACCCCACTAAATGCACTTTCAGTCTAGGTGCTGGTAAATTTCTGGGTTATCTTGTCAGTCGAAGAGGAATTGAAGCCAATCCGGAGAAGATTCAAGCGATCCTGGACATGAAGACTCCTCAGTCATTTAAAGATGTTCAACGTCTGACTGGAAGGATTGCAGCTTTGCGGAGGTTTATGTCCAAGTCAGCAGAAAGGTGTTTACCGTTCTTTGATACATTGAAAGGGCCGAAGAATTCAAAAACGTTCCAATGGACTTCAGAATGTGAAGACGCCTTTCAAGGCATAAAATCCTATTTATCTTCGGCACCTTTACTGGTGAAGCCCGTTCCTACCGAGCCTCTATATTTGTACCTCGCAGCTAGTCCGTTGGCAATAGGAGCTGTTTTGGTGCGCCAAGTTGGGGGTAAGCAACACCCGGTTTATTACGTGAGCCATGTCCTTCGGGATGCTGAAACCAGGTACCCAAACATTGAAAAGTTTGTTTTCGCTTTAATAACTGCTAGTCGAAAGCTTAGGCAATACTTCCAGGGTAGACTGGTAATAGTATATACGGATCAACCTTTAAAGAAGATTATGGGCAGACCAGAGGTATCAGGGAGATTGGCTGCGTGGACGATGGAATTGTCTCAATTCTTCATTGAGTATCATCCCCGAACCGCCATCAAGGGGCAAGCTTTAGCTGATTTTATGATCGAATGCTCATTTTCTGAAGCTGATGGAGTCGTGGTCGAAGCTGAAGCATCTGACAGGGCAGTTGTCATCCTTCAGCAGAAGGAAAGTTCGTGGACGCTGTTTGCAGATGGGTCTTCTACTTCAGACGTCAGTGGAGCAGGGATTATTCTGACAAGTCCGGAGGGATTCAAAGTGCAGCAGGCTATCCGTTTTCAGTTTAAAGCGACGAATAATGAAGCTGAGTACGAAGCAGTGTTGGCTGGTTTACGACTAGCAAAGAGTCTTAAAGTACAGAGAATAGTCATTTTCAGTGATTCTCAGTTAGTCGTTAAATAGTTTACTGGGGAATACGAAGCTCGAGGCCCAAGAATGATCAAGTATTTGAAAGAATTAAAGGATCGGCTTCAATATTTCTCATCCTATGAGTTTCAAGGGGTCGAGCGTAGCAACAATTCCATTGCTGATGCACTTTCCAAACTAGCTACTACGGATGTTAATGTTTTTGAAGGATCAGTATACCTGGAAATTCTACAACATCCTAGTGTTCATCATGAAGTGGTAACGTGCATTGACCGAACCAATTGCTGGTTGACTCCCTACCTAGAATATTTGGCTGATGGCGTCTTACCTTCGGATCGGATGCTCGCTAAGAAAATCAAGTACAAAAGTGCTAATTTTGTTCTAATCGATGGGGATCTCTTCCGAAGGGCCTTCTCGTCTCCGTTATTGAAATGTCTGACTCCATCAGAAGCTGAATACGCTCTCCGAGAAGTGCATGAAGGCATTTGTGGCGACCATATGGCTGCCAAGTCATTAGCATATAAAGTACTTCGTCAGGGGTACTACTGGCCTACAATCTTCAAGGAAGCTACCGAATATGTAAAGAAGTGCGAGAAATGCCAGCTCAACAGTCCAATACCGCATCAGCCACCGGAAGAGCTATACTCGATCCTATCTCATATACCCTTCGCTGTCTGGGGGGTTGATATATTGGGTCCACTACCGAAAACAAAGGGTCAGGTCAGTTTTGTTATAGTTGCCATAGACTATATGACCAAATGGGTAGAAGCAAAGCCACTCAGGTCAATAACGGAACAGGAATGTTTGAAATTCATGAAAGAATCAGTAGTATTCCATTTCGGAATTCCTAAAGTGGTAGTGTCGGATAATGGGCGTCAATTTGTAGGATCGAAATTTGAAGCTTTTTTGGCAGAATTGGGGATCCAACACAGAAAGACTTCAGTAGCTCATCCTCAGTCGAACGGACAGGTTGAAGTAACCAATAGAACGCTGCTGAATGGGATTAAGCGTAGGTTGGACGAAGCTAAAGGCAGATGGCCAGAGGAGCTGCTAAGTGTATTATGGGCTTATCGAACTACTCCGAGGACTACAACAGGGGATTCACCTTTCAGATTGGCCTATGGTACTGATGCCTTAGTCCCAATTGAAATTGGATCTCCAAGTCTTCGAGTCAGTCAATTCAATGAGATCTACAACGAGGAAGGACTGAAGACCAATCTTGATCTATTGGAAGAAGTCAGGGAAATAACCTTAATCAGATTGGCGGCATATCAGCGAAGAGTGGCTAAGCATTATAATAAGGGGGTAAAGCTTCGCAGATTTGAAGTAGGGGATTTTGTTCTCAGAGAAGTCGAAGCATCTACACCTCAGAATTTGGGAAAGCTGATGCCAAATTGGGAAGGACCCTATGAAGTCACTGAGGTTCCGAAGCCGGGAACTTATCGTTTGAAGACATTAGATGGCTCAATAATCAAAAATACTTGGCACGCTGGCAGGCTCAAAAAATACTTTCAGTAGATTTATCGTCAGTACGTCAGAAGTCTATAAATTCTACATCGTCATCAATAAAAGATCCTCTTTTTGTCTCAAACAAATTTTGTCTTTGTCGCTGCTCAAATCATTGGTGTTAGGAGGTTTGGGAGGACTTGCTGACCATTCGATGGTAGCCTCTTCGGCAGGTGGTCACTATTTGGCATTGTCAGGCCCTTCGGGGTAGGCAATTGTCGCCACTATTTGGCATTGTCAGGCCCTTCGGGGTAGGTAATTGTCGCCACTATTTGGCATTGTCAGGCCCTTCGGGGTAGGCAATTGTCGCCACTATTTGGCATTGTCAGGCCCTTCGGGGTAGGCAATTGTCGCCACTATTTGGCATTGTCAGGCCCTTCGGGGTAGGCAATTGTCGCCACTATTTGGCATTGTCAGGCCCTTCGGGGTAGGCAAGTGTCATCATTAGACCTTGTCAGGCCCTTCGTGGTAGGCAAGTGTCATCTTTAGACCTTATCAGGCCCTTCGGGGTAGACAAGTGTCATTCTTTAAACTTCGTCAGGCCCTTCGTGGTAGGCGAATGTCATCTTTTGGTTTTGTTAGGCCTTTTAGGTAAACAAATTTCCAATGAAGCAGACCTGTCTCACACTTCGGTAACTGAATAAGTACCCCTTTACTTTATTACCTGAATTTTCTCTAAGTGTTGAGTTCAGAATGCATTGTTATATAACCTCATTTTATCTGTTATATGACTTGCTCAGTTGTTAATTAACAATTTAAGTTGAATCCTCGAAGGAGTTTTTTACACATTTGTCCGTATTAATTCATATTGAAATATTGACAGAAAGAAAGTACACTGAAGTCATAAGGAAGAAGATCACTTTTCATTGATATTCGACTTATTTACAAAAATAAGAAAATTACAAAAGATGTTATTTCAAGCAGCCCCATCATCATCCAAAGAGTCGAGCAAGTGTGGATCTAAGTTGGCTTTGAACAACTTATCCTTGCCACGACTTCGGCAGAGCGCGTAGCTTTCCGTAAAGATCCTCATTATTTCTCCACTTATTTCATCCGAATTCCGGTACTCTTCACAGATTTCTTTGCGAAGAGCATCAGTTAGCGGAGGCCCCAGGTCCCGAAGAGCCTTGAGTTCATGGATTTCTTGCTCGAGCTGCTGCCGAATGGTTATTTGGCGTTTTTCTTCCCACTCCAGATCATGGATTGTCTTGGTTAAAACCTTAGCGTTGGATTTCAGCTCACTGATCTCGTTCATCCTTATTTTGCTCCTCAGAACCAAGTCAACGTTCATCTTGACGATATCGGCGTGCTGTGCCTTAGTCGACTTCAGTTCTTCTTTGGAAATTTTCAAATCTTCCTTGGCTTGGGCCAAATCTTTATGAAGACCTTCATTTGTATGAAGGATACCTTCACGTTGAGTCCTTTCCCGAGCCAAGGTTGATTTTAAGATAGCATTCTCTTTCCTCAGCCTCTCCTCTTCGGATTCGGCCTCGAGAGATCGTGGACGTAGACGCCCGAACACAGCACTTGCCTACACATGTTCAATGTTTTTCAGTTCGAGATACACGAATACAAAGATAAGTATGAAAAGGAAGGAAAGAATCATTTACCTTCGCCAAGTAGCTCATGCCTTCATTAAGCAAATCCCCATTCGAACTGTTACCGAATCGGTGGTCATCGGTCTCGCGAACGAAGGCCTCGAACAGTTGGAAGGGGAAGTTGACATTGAATTGGGGCCACATAGTTGGCGAGCCCATGGCATCATCCTGGAATCCGGTGGTCGTCTGTCTTTGGGGGGAAGGCATAGGCTGACTGCGAACCGGGGATGGATTCGCAGGTATTGCCTCTGGGGGAAGAGATCGAACAGTTGTAGGCTCGGGGGTCGAAGAAGGGGCAGAGGTGGTTTCAGGTGTTTGAGTTGTAGTTGGAGGATCAGTTGTTGAGGTTGGAGGAACGCGGAGTTCTTCTGCAGTAAGGGGAGTTATCTTCGTCCTTATTTTCTTGGCACGAAGGACTTTAGCCCTATCTTGCGGAGGTATGTCAAGTAAACTCCTCTTTTTTGGGGTCGGTTTGGAAGGTACGGTAATGGGCTCGGTTGGAGGAGTAGGTTGTGGAATCGTTTCAGGAGGGTTAGTTTGTGGATCCGCCTCAGGAAGAATCTCTTCATCACTTTCTGGATCTGTGTCGTGTCGGACAGTCCTGACCCTTTTAGCCATCTTCTTCCTTCGGCGGGGTCGGAGAACTTCTTCAGGAATGAGATGTTCTTCGGTTTCAGGCTCATCATTTTGAGGGGGGATGGTTGGTGGGTCGGGGACTGGGGGGTTTGTTTGGGAAGACTCTTCAACAGGAAGCTCTTCATTAGCCTCCGAAGTCTTTCCCGTCAGGAAGTCTTCCAAATCTCTCACTTCCGAAGAAGTTGGTTTGATCAGAGACACTGCAAAATGGCCATATGTTAAAATTCATGCCATTCAAATACATCAAAAAGCTATCCTACAGAATTGTTTGAAACTTACATTTATGATCATACAGCCAAGCCTGTTTGGTCAGCAAAGTGAAACTCCACTCTTGTGGAGGGATCTTCTTCAGAAACTCAGCCATCTCCTTCACTCGTTCTTCGGGAATGTCACCGAAGTCAGCAGAGATCCGGTCCGAGACGGTCCATTCGGGAAGACAAGAAATTTCTGGTCCATTGATAAAGAACCATTTCTCGTGCCAGCCCTTGTTGCTCGAGGGGGTGCTCATCAGGGGCCTCTTCTCGAATCTAGAGTTTGGACGAGGGGATTGTTTGCTCAGCATCTTAAACCCTTTTTCTCGAGATCTACCAGGTGAGAAAAGGGTGAAGAACAGGTCAACAGAGGGGGTAACCCCTAACTCATGGCAAAAGGCAATGAATGCCAGTATGTGGATGTAGGAGTTGGGCACCAGTTGTGCGAAGCCCACTCCTATAAACCCTAGGAAGGTGACGATGAAGGCGTGAAGGGGTAAGCGAACCCCCTTTTCCAGGAATGTAACCGGCATGGCGACCCAGCCGTCTGGTCGCTGGTACATACGCTCTTCAGGAGCAGGAGCCCTTATAGAATATGTTTCCGGGATCCTATAGCGAGTCCGGAGGAAACATATTTCTGACTCAGAGATGTTGGAAGAGATGTTGGCATGGGGAAATTGTTCCCCATCCTTAAAGAAATCAGTGGGTGATGGTGGGTTTGCGCTCGAACCCTCTTCATTAGGGTTTGAGCGAGAAGAGCTCGAAGGTATCTGGCTTGGATTCACCAATGTTGAGATCTGGAAAGCTAGAGAGAAAGTTTCTGAGAAGCAAGAGAAAGCTCAAAGTTTCGAATTTTGAATCAGCAGGTAAAACCGTCAAATTGGTAAAGTTTGCTTTTTTATATTGACGGTTACACAGTAAACAAGGTCGGCGCTTTAATTATCAGTAATGATGAGAATTTGAATGAGGCGTGTTTGGGTGACCTTTGGATATCTTGCCAGTTTGGGCCTATCTGTTGAGTTTCTAATTAGTGATCCATCCTCTTCAAATTAAAATCCTTTATCAGAATGGGCCTTTTGCTCTGGGCATCCTGCCATCTCTTATCCCATTTCACACATCAAAGTGGATATGCTTCAATTATTTCTCATTTTTGGGCCTTTATTAAATTCTGATATCATGGACCATTTGTAGTTTTCCATTAAACGTCCTGTTTAACTAAAAAACTAGGGGGTAATGTTGGGTCATGATATTTCTCCTATATTGGGCCAAGTATATTGGGCTCATTTATTAATTAAGTCATTGGGCTCGTTGGGCCTAATCATTATGTTGACTTCATTTAATCCTATAAAGACTGGGCTGGATCAATGGGTCAACCCTTCAGGTCATTTAATATCTATTACTTTGACTTGTAATGATGATATAGTATGACAGTTGACCAAGATACCTGCCATACATTAATGAGGATGGGATTATAGTCGGCCGGTGATGTGAACAGTAGCAAAAAGCAATGTACAGACTTCATGCAGTCGGAAAAACCCATCAGATCAGGGGGCTATGTCAGGTGGTAGTAGGTGGCACAATATTCCAAGCAAAGATATTATATCCTACCGAGTAAGTCTTCACGAGGAGGTATGTATTTTCATATATTCACACACAACCACAGATTATCAATTCGTACTCACATTACACTAGACTTTATTATCCTCTTGAGTTAACCTTGTGAACAGACATACTTACTCTCACGCCTGAGCTATCCCCCTGCGGTCCGGCCGTCAAGCTTGTGGTGTTGTCGTGTTTACTGTGCAGGATCAGGACGTCTTTCGTGATTGGGACGTGGAGAAAGATCTTGGCGTTAACACCCACAAATGAGTTAACCTGTAAACTATTACATATTTACATATTAGTAATCATGCTACCAATAAAGTAATCAAGCCACGAATCCCTGTAACCATGAATAACTAATTTACCTTAATCATATATATATATATATATATATATATATATATATATATATATATATATATATATTCACGTGAAACAAAAGATTGTGGTTATTCAAAAGTCCGTGGTTATTCACGTGGCCTGTTAACCGACAACGTTGCCAGTAAATAGGTTTCACGATTTTTTTTAAATAAATTTTATACAACAAATTATGCCTAATTAAATTATTCTAAACACATATCAAATTAAAATAATTAATAATTCGCATAAAAGTTTGTAATATTCGCAGAAACGTAAAAATCAGAGTTTTAAAATTTTACAAACCATATACCCGGATCATCTTTTATGCATAATTATTAATTAAACGAAAAGATAAAGAATAAGAATTATACCCTTGAAGATTTGAGCTTCCTCAGGTACAAGTTCACCTCCAAATCCTTTCGCGTTCAACTTGAATCCACCGGGTTTGATTCCTTCCTTTGATCAACGTTAGCCACCCAAATGTTTGGCCTCTAGAGGTGATCCACCAAGGAAAATGAAAGATTCAAAAAAATGGGTGTTTGGCAAAACCCTAGTTTTTCTATCTCTCATAGAAAAAGAGCGTACTAGAATCACGTATTCACGTGTGTTGTGAAAGTGTCAACCACCCACACCCATAATAAGACTACTCTTATTTATAGATGTGGGCAACTCTCCTTAACAATTAAGGAATTGAGTTTTATTTTAATTAATTAAATTCTTTTAATTAATTATGCTCCCTAATCTTATTAGGGATAATTAATTAAAATCTTTTAATTAATTTAACCTCCTAATCTTATTAGGAATAGATGAGAGTACTTTAATTAATTAATTTCTAAACTCATTTAGGAATTAAATGATAATAATAGTAATAATAATAATAAGACTCATCTTATTAATTTATATTTAATATTTTCAAAATATTAAATAATAAATATTAAGTTATTTAATTTATTCTATCATCATAGATTAAATTAAATATATTTAACTTATTATTACGATTATGCCATTTGTTTCTTACATAATTATTCTTCCTTTTATAGTGTGACACTTTAGGTTCTCTATATTAAACCGGTTGTGAATAAATCAATTAGAATAATTTTAATCTTATTTAAATAAATAAATTAAAATATTAATTTATTTAATTAAATAATATGTATTCTACAATAGGGATAAACCTCCCTAGCGATTAACGACTTTCCAGATAATATAGATTTCAACATTAATCATAAAAGAACCTTTGAGTAAATAGTTACCATACAATTCAATCTTTCAATCATACAATGTCCCAATTAAATATAAGACATACTATCATGTAAGACCCCAAATTTTATGAAATGAAAGTATTCAATTTTCTTATAATTATTATTCTATTTGGTTAAATTGATAAAAGGTTAAAGTTAAGGGTGATATGTAAAAATATTTGCAAAGTAAACAAGTTGTTATAAAATATTCTTTGTGTTGGGGAATATTTGTTTTAACAGGAAATATTCGTACGACGGAACAATCATTGGTGGACCCTATAACGGAGGTATTGTTGTAGTTAAAAAATGACAGAAATACCTTTTTATAAAAATAACGGCGAAAGTTTTACCGTTGAACTACCCGGTAGTAAAAGTATAGTAATACGCGTGGTTACATAGTAGCATATGGTATTGCTTATTGATGTTTACGTGAGAAGTCACTCAGTTATACTCAATTATTACTACAGTAATCGTTGCATCATATCTATCATATTATTGATTCAATTATTGTCACAATATCATCTGTATAGTATTTTATATTATTAAATCAATAATTGAGACAACAAAGTTATTCATATTATTATTCGCAATATTGACAATGTCTAGAAGTTCTGTCAAGGAGATGTTTGGTCACCTAATTGCGCGTCAATAGGGAGAAATCTTTATCGAAAAGCCCCCTCTTTCCTGGGAACAACCTGGTTGTTAAATATTGTGAGTTATAATATTAATGATGAATAAGTTTGTGTTAATTAAAGATGAAATTGATGGTTTCATTGTGTTAGGATTATTACTGTTAGTGGAAATCGATATTTATTTCGATAATAATTGATGTCTAGAAGTTATATTGACCAATCGGGTAATTAATCGGATAAATGAGCAATTAACTGCTATTAATTCACATGCTTATAACTATGTGTTCACATATGTGTACTATTGATTCACACGCATGTAATATTAGGGAAAGTGGTGCAAGATTGATAATACTTGCATGACTAAATTAAAAATGGAGGTATAAATGAAGGTACTATACTGTAATTATTTTTTGCACATGTATAGAACTATTGAGTCACATGATTGTACTATTGATTCACATGATATACTATTAGGGGAGGTGGTGCAAGTTTGATAATACTTGCAGGACTAAATTAAAAATGAAGAAAAAGATGAAGGTATTTTATTGTAATATTTCGAGCCCCAAAACATGTAATTATCGAAACTATATTTTCTTATAAATAGAAGGTCATTCTTTTTTCATTCTCACCAATTCACTAAGACTCACAAGAGCAATTATAGAGAAATAAGCTATAGAGAGATAGAAGAAGAGAAGTCTGCTACTTCACTATTCTGGTATCCAGTCTTCTTCTGAGGTAAGGGGTATTATTTATTTCATATTCAGAAGAGATATTATTTTTTTTATTCTTATGAATATTATTTTCGTTCAATATTCATAAAGAATATTTATTTCGTTCAATATTCGTAAGGAATATTATCTTCGTTCAATATTCGTTGGAATATTATTTTCGTTCAACAGTTGTAAGGGATATTATTTCTGTTAAGTATTCATAAGGAATAATATTTTCTTCCCTACTCTGTAGTATGTGAGTAATATTATTTCGTCTCGTATTCCTGATTATACCCTCATTTTGTTAAAGTATTGCTTCTATACTCCGTGAAATTAGTAGAGTATCCTTAAAATTTGCGCTTCATCTAGTATCGTTTCACAAGGATATTTTTTGCACATTCTTGTTAAATTTTAAGCTTTTCATGCCGGAGTACTGTCTATGAGTACTATTAATGTATATGATACTATTCACAAAAGTACTATTCACATGTACTATTCACAAAGTACTATTCATAAAGTACTATTCATGGGGTACTATTCCCGAAGTACTATTTATGGGGTACTATTCACCCGGGTACTATTCATGACAAAAATTGATATCTTTTTGGTCTAAATTATTTTTGATACAATATCATTCTTGAATTTTACTCCACAAAGTAGTATCATGTTGGCAATTTGAGCATTATTGAATTCTGGATAAATTATATTATAAAAATTTATCCTTTGTGTCTGTTAATTGAATTCTTATATCATTGTCATCATCCTCATACTTATATTGTGATGAAAGTCATCTTTGGCTTACGTGCATTGATAGACTGTTGATTTATATGATTATGACCAGGGATCATTCGGTATAATCATGACCCGTAATGTTACAAATGATGTGGTAAAAGTCCCCATTGGCCTGTAGTGCATTGATAGACAGTTGTTTATATGATTATGACTAGGGATTATTCGGTATAATCATGACCATTGATGATTACATGAATATCCTTGGTCGTGGTTCAGGGATGATTCGATGATGTGATTTATTTATTAAGCTGAGTCTCAGCGATAAAGTTGATGAAAAACTTTTTACATCATAGAAGATAGTAGATATAATGCTCTACTTGTGACGCCCCCAAAATATGTATACATCACCCATCTTGAGTTGCCAAATACATGGTATAAAATTTTAAATACAACTTAATTATACAACTGTCGTGTAAAATACAACAAAATATAAACTGAGAGTTTTAAAAGGAATATTATCATCTAGATAATATCCACACTCAATGGAGTCCTCATTACATTTATTATCACCCTATTTCATAGAATAGTGAGGACTACTATAACACCATCTCGGACCATCACTCCGTTCCCCAACTTGTCCCAGCTACATTCTCATTTCCTGAAGAGAACAATGAAAGCAAAAGGGTGGGCTCAACTAGCCCAGTAAGAGATATTATGATTAAGATAATGCAGAACAAATTATCGTTAGCCTTCAACAATGTTAAACTGATAGAATATAATATATAACATGTTTAACTGTAGCGAAACAAGAAATCCATTAGAAGAGTCAAGTAGAGCATGATATCTACTATCTTCTATGATTTAAAAAGTTTTTCATGAACTTTATCGTTGAGACTCAGCTTAATAAATAAACCACATCATCGAATCATCCCTGCACCACGGTCAAAGATATTCATGTAATCATCAATGGTCATGACTATACCGAATAATCCCTGGTCATAATCATACCAACATCTGTCCATCAATGAACTACAAGCCAGTGAAGACTTTTACCACATCATTTATAACATTACGGGTCATGATTATACCGAATGATCCCTAGTCATAATCATACCAATCAACAGTTCATCAATGCACGTAAGCCAAAGATGACTTTCATCACAATATAAGCATGAGGATGATAACAATGATATAAAAATTTACTTAAAAGAAACAAAGGATAAATTTTTAAAGATTTATAATCTAATTTATCCAAAATTCAATAATGTACAAATTGCCAACATGATACTGCTTTGTGGAGTAAAATTCAAGAATGATATTGTATTAAAAATTATTTGGACCGAAAAGAAATCAATTTTTGTCATGAATAATACTACGGGTGAATAGTACCCGGGTGAATAGTATCTTGTGAATAGTACTTTGGGAATAGTACCTTATGAATAGTACTTTGTTAATAGTACTTTGTGAATAGTACTTTATAAATAGTACTTTGTGAATAGTACTCGCGAATAGTACTTTTGTGAATAGTACCGTATAAATGAATAGTACTCACGGACAAAATTTCAGCATGAAAAGCTTCAAATTTAACAAGAATGAGCAAAAAATATCCGTGTGAAACGATACTAGATGAAGCGCAAATTTCAAGGAAATTCTACTAATTTCACGGAGTATAGAAGCAATACTTTAACAAGATGAGGGTATAATCAGGAATACGAGACGAAATAATATTACTCACATACTACAGAGTAAGGAAAAGAATATTATTCCTATGAATACTAAACAAAATAATATCCCTTACCTCAGAAGAAGATTGAATACTTGAATAGTGAGGTAGCAGACTTCTCTTCTTCTTTCTCTCTATAGCTTCGCTCTCTAAAGCTTCTCTCTCTATAATTTCTCTTGTGAGACTTAGTGAATTGGTGGGAATAAAAGAAGAATGAGCTTCTATTTATAGGAAAATATAGTTCTGATAATTGAACGTTTTGGGGCTCAAAATATTACATTATAATACCTTCTTCTTTTTCTTTATTTTTTAATTTAGTCCTACAAGTATTATCAAACTTGCACCACCTCCCCTAATATTAAATCATGTGAATCAATAGTAAATCATGTGACTCAATAGTTTTATACATGTTAAAAAATAATTACAGTATAGTACCTTCATCTATATCTCTATTTTTAATTTTGTCATGCAAGTATTATCAATCTTGCACCAACTTCCCTAATAGTACATGCATGTGAATTAATAGTACACACATATGAATACATAGTTATAAGAATGTGAATTAATAGTAATTAATTACTCATTTATTCGGTTAATTACCCGATTGGTCAATATAACCTCCCGACATCAATTATTATCGAAATAAATGTCGATTTCCACTAACACTAATAATTCTCACACAATGGAACTATCAATTTCATCTTTAATCAACACGAACTTATTCATCATTAATATTATAACTCATAATATTTAACAACCAGGTCGTTCCCAGGAAAGAGGGGGCTTTCCGATAAGGATTTCTCCCTATTGGCGCGCAATTAGATTATCTAACCTCTCCTTGACAGAACTTCTAGACATTGTCAATATTACAAATAATAATATGAATAACTTTGTCATCTCAATTATTGATTTAATAATATAACATATTATGCAGATGATACTGTGACAATAATTGAATCAATAATATGAGAGTTATGATGCAACAATTACTGTAACAATAATTGAGTATAACTGAGCGACTTCTCACGTAAGCATCAATAATCACCGTGTACTATTATGCAACCATGTGTATTACTGTACTCTTACTGCCGGGTAGTTCAACAGTTTAACAGTAAAACTTTCGTCGTTATTTTTATAAAAAGATAATTCTGTCGTTTTTTAACTACGACAATACTTCCGTTGTGGGGTCCATCAATTATTATGTCGTCGTACGAATATTTCCTGTTAAAACGAATATTTCCTGACCAATCAAATATTATATAACAACTTACTTACTTTGCAAAATTTATAAATATTACCCATAACTATAACATTATAACAAACTCACACCTTAACATTCAAAAATGATATTTATAGAAAAATTCATCTTTATTCATAAAAGTTGGGGTCTTACAACCTCCCCTTCTTATGAAATTTCACCCTCGAAATTAGGGTACATACCTGGTATGACGAAGAAGTGAGGATACCTTGACTTTATCTCAGATTATAACTCCCAGGTCATTTCCTCAACATCGTGGTTTTTCCATAAAACTTTGACTTGAGGTATAACCTTGGAGCGTAGAATATGATCCTTCTTATCCAAGATTTTAACAGGTATCTCTTCATACGTTAAATCTTCCGCTATCTCGTCCGATTTTAATTCAATAATGTGGTTCGGGTCTTTCACATATTTACGTAACATAGATATGTGAAAAACATTATGAACACGAGACATACTTGGCGGTAAGGCGAGTCTATAGGCTATAGTTCCTACTCGCTCGAGGATTAAAAATGGGCCAATGAATCGAGGATTGAGCTTCCTTATTACTCAAAATGATATTTAGAGAAAATTAATCTTTATTCATAAAAGTTGGGGTCTTACAAGGGAACATATCCCTAAGCTTTGATACCAACTGTGACGCCTCCAAAATAGGTATACATCACCCATTCTGAGTCACCGAATATATGGTACATTATTTAAATACAAACTTCATTTATACAATACGACAAAACGTAGCTGAGAGTTTTGATACGAATATTGTCTTCTAGACAATATCTAAACTCAAATGGAGTCCTCATTACAATTATTACCACACTATTTTATAAAATAGTGTGGACTATTATAGCCACCATCTCGGACCATCACTCTGTTCCTCGACTAGTCCCAACTACGTTCTCATTTTCTGAAAAGAATAATGAAAGCAAAAGGGTGAGCTCAACTAGCCTAGTAAGAAATATTATAACTAAGATAATGCATAATAAATTATCGTTAGCCTTCAACAGTGTTAAACTGATAGAATACAATAAATAACAAGTTTAACTGCAGCGGAACAAGCAATCCATTAGAAGAGTCAAGTAGAGCATGATATCTACTATCTTCTATGATTTAAAAAGTTTATCATCAATTTTATCGCTGAGACTCAGCTCAATAAGTAATCCACATCACTGAATTATCCATGCACTACGGGCCAAGGATATTCATTAGTATCACATCCACGAATTATCCATGCACTACGGACCAAGGATATTCATATTATCACCAATGGTCATGATCATGCTAACAACTGTCCATCAATGAACTACAAGCCAATGAGGACTTTTATCACATTATTTATAACATTACAGGTCATGATTATACCGATACATAGTCATAATCATACCGATCAATAGTCCATCTATGCACTACGGACCAAAGATGACTTTCATCACAATATAAGCATGAGAATGATGATAATAATATAAGAATTCAATTAAATGAAAGCAAAGGATAAATTTTAAAGATTTATAATTCAATTTATCCAGAGTTCAATAATATCCAAATTATCAACATGATACTGCTTTATGAAGTAAAATTCAAGAATAATATTGTATCAAAAATAATTTGGACAGAAAAGTAATCAATTTTTGTCATGAATAGTACTCCGGGTGAATAGTACCCGAGTGAATAGTACCCCGTGAATAGTACCCCGACATGAAAAGATTAAAAATTATCAAGAATGTTTAGAATAATATTTCCATGAAAAGATATTAGATGAAATGCAAATTTTAAGGATATTCTACTAATTTCAAGGAGTATAGAAGAAATACTTTAACAAAATGAATGTAGAATTCGGAATCTGAAATGAGATAATATTACTTACATACTAAAGAGTATGGAAGAAAATACTATTTCTTACGAATATTGAACAAAAATAATACCCCTTACCTTAAAAGAAGAGTATTCTGACTGGTATAGCGAGGATATTCTTGAAGAAAACTTGCATTATTTTCTACACTCAAAGCTTCCTTAAACTCTAAAAAAATACACTCAATATTATAGAAGAATAATTCTCTGATTCTGGAGTGATTTTCAATTTTAAACTAAGAATCCTATTTATAAAAGAATGGAAGGATACTATTTAGAAAATAAAATCACGGACTGAACAGGAGGACAAACACGAGCGTGCACCGATCGACTAAATTTTTTTTCTGATTTTACTATACAGCACTATGCAAACACTATACAGATACTATGCAAACACTATGAATAATAAAATAAAATATATTTTATTTTTCATAAAGACCAAAACTTATTATAATATATATATATATATATATATATATATATATAATAAGAATAGTATTCCCCTCGTGATACTTATTCCCCCCCCCCCCCCGCACTAACTTTTATATATATATATATATATATATATATATATATATATATATATATATATATATATATAAGAATAGTATTCCCCTATTGATACTTATTCCCCCCCCCCCCCCACTAACTTATATATATATATATATATAGCAAAAATGAGATAACTTACTTTCTCCCAACTATTTTTGAAAAATGGGTAAGTGGGGGGTTCATGTAATAAGTCAAATTTATAACAAATACTTCATAAAAAATTCTCTCTATTTATCTCTATTCACTTGACTTCACAAAACACATTTTTAATAAAATTTATCATTAACATTATAAATTACAATATTAACAACTAGATCATTCACAGGAAAGAGGGGGCTTTCCGATAAAGACTTCTCCTTATTGGCGTGTAATTAGGTGACCAAACCCCTTTCATCGACAGAACTTTCTAGACATCGTCAATAATGCAAATTAATAATAATATGAATAAATTTGTCGTCTTTATTATTGATTTAATAATATAAAATATTGTGACAATAATTGAATCAATAACGTGAGATACTATGCAGCAATTATTGTGGCAGTAATTGAATAAAACTGAGTGACTTCTCATGTAAGCATCAATAATCAAAGATACTGTACAATACCTTGTGCTACTGTTCAACCACGAGTATTACTGTACTTTTATCACCGGGTATTTCAACAGTTAACGGTAAAACTTTCGCCGTTATTTTTATAAAAAGTTATTTCTGTTATTTTTAACTCCGATAATAATTCAGTTGTGGGGTCCACCAATGATTGTGTCTTCGTACGAATATTCCCTGATAAAATGAATATTCCCCAACTAATCGAATATTTTATGGCAACTTGCTTACTTTGCAAAATTTATAAATATTACTCACACCTATAACATTATATCAAATCCACACCTTAATATTAAAGAATAATATTTAGAGAAAATTAAATCTTTATTTATAAAAGTTGGGGTCCTACATTTGTCGAGGAAAGGGGTTATGTTATATAATTGCGCGTCAATAAGGAGAAATCCTTATCAAAACGCCCCCTCTTTCCTAGAAACGATCTGATTGTTAATATTGTAAATCCATAATATTAATTAGGAATAATTATTGAAAGATTGAAGAGTTGTAAATTATTGATGAATAAAATAAAAATTATTGATAAATATGATAATTAATATTTGTTTAATTTGATATAAATAGAGGAATTTTAGCATGAGATATTTGTTGAAAGTTTAACATATTTTTCTATAGAACCATAATTATCTTCTCCGATAAAATATTCATTCAGATATATTATTATAATATATTATAATAGTATAATTTTATAAATTATAATTGTTTAAATAGTAAAACATGTGAAGAAATGGTGGAAGTGAGAAGCTTGGTTTTGATTACATTATTTTCAAAATAAGTATGCTGCAAAAATCATCCGCATGTGAATTTTGTCAAACTTGGTGTGCTAGCACTTTCCTATAAATAGGTTGCTTAGTTAAACAACGAAACTCACACTAGAATCAAAGAATTCTTCTTCTATAATATTGTGCGTATTTCCTTTGAGTATAAGGATACTTTGAGTGTAGCAAATAGTGCAAGAATTCCTCATGATAATCTCCATTATACCAGTCATATTTTATCTCCTACTAAGGTAAAGAATGTTATTTTCTTTATACTCATAAGGGTTGTTATTCTATTTCTTATTAATCTGTGGGAATAACCTGTCTGCGCGGATTACCGCATGCCTGGTGAATAACCATTTGTATTTATTATTTATTAAGTTGTGGAAATGATCTGTCTATATGGATTACCGCATGACGGGTGAAAATTTATTTAAAGTTTCATATATTCTTTCATACTCGTATGAGATATCATTTATTTTGTACTCGTTAAGGGATATCGTTTTCTTTCATATTTTTCACCATTTATGGTACAAAATTATTATTTGTTTCCATAGTCGTATTGTTAAATGGTGAAATTCCCTGAACTTGGTAAAATATCCTTAGTGGTTTGTGCTTCATCTAATATCATTTCATTGGAATATTGGTCTAAACTTTCTTATTAAATTTTAATCTTTTCATTTTAGGGTACTATTCATTTGTGGTGTAAGACCCTGAATTTTATGAAATGAAAGTATTCAATTTTCTTATAATTATTATTCTATTTCGTAAATGGTTAAATTGATAAAAGGTTAAAGTTAAGGGTGATATGTGAAAATTTTGCAAAGTATGCAAGTTGTTATAAAATATTCGTTTGGTCGGGAAATATTCTTTTTGTCGGAGAATATCCGTACGACGGCACAATCATAGGTAGACCCCACAACGGAAGAATTTTCGTAGTTAGAAAACGACAGAATTATCTTTTTATAACGGCGAAAGTGTTACCGTTAAAACTATTAAACTACCCGGTAGTAAAAGTACAGTAATACGCGTTGTTGCATAGTAGCACACGGTATTGATTATTGATGCTTACATAAGAAGTCACTCAGTTATACTCAATTATTGCTACAGTAATTGCTGCATCATATCTCTCATATTATTTATTCAATTATTGTCACAGTATAATCTGCATAATATGATATATTATTAAATCAATTATTGAGACGACAAAGTTATTCATATTATTATTTGCAATATTGACAATGTCTAGAAGTTCTGTCAAGGAGAGATTAGATAATCTAATTGCACGCCAATAGGGAGAAATCCTTATTGGAAAGCCCCCTCTTTCCTGGGAACGACCTGGTTGTTAAATATTGAGAGTTATAATATGAATGATGAATAAGTTCGTGTTGATTAAAGATGAAATTGATAGTTCCATTGTGTGGAAATTATTAGTGTTAGTGGAAATCGACATCTATTTCGATAATAATGGATGTCTGGAGGTTATATTGACCAATCGGGTAATTAACTGGATAAATTAGCAATTAATTACTATTAATTCACATGCTTATAACTATGTGCTCACATGCGTGTACTATTGATTCACATGATTTACTATTAGGGGAGTTGGTGCAAGATTGATAATACTTGCATGACTAAATTAAAAATAGAGGTATTGATGAAGGTATTATACTATAATTAATTTTTTTACATGTTTAAAACTATTGAGTCACATGATTTACTATTGATTCACATAATTTACTATTAGGGGAGGTGGTGCAAGTTTTATAATACTAGCAGGACTAAATTAAAAATTAAGAAAAAGAGGAAGGCATTATACTATAATATTTTGAGCCCCAAAATGTGCAATTATTAAAACTATATTTTTCTATAAATAGAAGCTCATTCTTCCTTCATTTCTCACCAATTCACTAAGTCTCACAAGAGTAATTATTATAGAGAAATTATAGAGAGAGAGAAGAAAAGAAGTATGCTACCTCACTATTCCAGTATCCAGTTTCTTCTAAAGTAAAGGGTATTATTTCTTTCGTATTCATAAATAGAGTTATTTTCTTTCAATACTCGTAAGGGTTGTTATTCCATTCTTTATTATTCTGTTGGAATAACCTGTCTGTGCAGACTACGCACGCCTGGTGAATTCTTCTGGTATTCCATTCTTTATTATTCTGTTAGAATAACCTGTTTGTGCGGATTACGCACACCTGGTGAATTCTTTTGTTATTCTATTCTTTGTTTTTCTGTTGGAATAACCTGTCTACGCGGACTACTATATGCCTGGTGAATTCTTCTGTTATTCCATTCTTTATTATTCTATTGGAATAACATGTCTACGCGGACTACCGCATGCATGGTGAATTCTTCTGTTATTCCATTCTTTAATATTCTGTTGTAATAACCTGTCTACGCGGACTACCGCATGCATAGTGAATGACCCTTCATATTCATTCTTTATTAAATTGTGGAAATGATCTGTCTACGTGGATTACCGCACGACGGGTGAAAATCCATTTACAGTTTCGTATATTCTATTATACTCGTATGAGATATCATTTCTTTTGTACTCGTCATGGAATATCATTTTATTTGTTATTTTTTTTTTACGAGTTACTATTCATGGGTTACTATTTACATGGTTACTATTCACTCTAGTATTGTTCACTCGGGTATTCGGGGCACTTTTCGTGCCGGAGTACTATTCACGGGTTACTATTCATAGATTACTATTCACTCTAGTATTATTCACTCAGGTATTTGGGACACTTTTTGTGTCGGGGTACTATTCACGAGATACTGTTCTCGAAGTACTATTCACGGGATACTATTCACCTGAAAAATATATTTCTTTTGGGTACAATATTATTCTTGAATTTTACTCCACAAAGCAGTATCATGTTGACAAATTGAAAGTTATTGATTCCTAGATAAATTAAATTATAAATATATAAAATTTATTCTTGAACTTGTTTTATTGAATTATTATGTCATTGTCATCATCCTCATGTTTATATTGTGATGAAAGTCATCTTTGGCTTACGTGCATAGATGGACTTGGTATGATTATGACCAAGGATTATTCGGTATAATCATGACCGTAATGTGACGAATGATGTGGTGAAATTCTTCATTGCCCTGTAGTGCATTGATGGACAGTTGTTGGTATGATTATGACCAGAGATTATTCGGTATAATCATGACCATTGATGATTACATGAATATCCTTGGTCGTGGTGTAGGGATGATTCGATGATGTGATTTATTTATTAAGCTGAGTCTCAGCGATAAAGTTGATGAAAAACTTTTTAAATCATAGAAGATAATAGATTTTATGCTCTACTTGACTCTTCTAATGAATTGTTTATTCCGCTGCAGTTGTTGATCTAAAACTTGTTATCTATTATATTCTATCAGTTGTTATACTGTTGAAGCCTAAGGATAATTTATTCTGCATTATCTTAGTCATAATATTTTTTACTGGGCTAGTTGAGCTCACCCTTTCTTTCACTATTCTCTTCAGGAAACTAGAATATAGCTGGAACTAGTCAGGGAATGGATTGACGGTCTAGATGGTTGCATTTGTAGTCCTCACTATTCTGTGAAATAATGTGATAATAAATGTAATAAGATTGAATTTGAGTGTGGATATTATCATGATGACAATATTTGTGTTAAAACTCTCAGCTATGTTTTGTCGTATATTACTCGACCGTTGTATTAATAAGTTGTATTTAAATTTTGTACCACGTATCTAGCAACCTAAGATGGGTGATGTATACCTATTTTGGGGGCGTCACAGTTGATATCAAAGCTTAGAGATATGATCCCTGGCTGAAATGTGAGACAAGAACTAGGAGGGGAGAGACGGGGAATTCCTTCGCTAGTATGACCTACCTAAGTTTATTCGGTATTTAATTGGTCGGTCGGAGTATAGGGATAATATGTGAAATATGTCAATTAACCCTTATTTTGTGACAGTGTTTGAAAATGGCATCTAAAAATGTTGAGATCAGCAATGAAGCACATGAGACCGTTGAGTCACCAACGATTAATACCCAGGATAATGTGCAACAGGAAGACAATAATCCTCAGGTAAATAACAACACCGATCAGATGATGAATGATGGGATGTTCAGAGCCTTTATGCAATTCATGCAACATCAGATGAGAGAGACTCCTATTCAAAATGCAGGTGGAAACAATGACAACCCACGGTTGGTCACTGCTATTATTATAATTATTACCCCAAATTTTATGAAATAAAAGTATTCAATTTTCTTATAATTATTATTTTATTTCGTAAATGGTTAAATTGATAAAAGGTTAAAGTTAAGGGTGATATGTGAAAATTTTGAAAAGTATGCAAGTTGTTATAAAATATTTGTTTGGTCGGGAAATATTCTTTTTGTCGGAGAATATCCGTACGACGGCACAATCATTGGTAGACCCCACAACAGAAGAATTGTCGTAGTTAGAAAACAACAGAATTATCTTTTTATAACGGCAAAAGTGTTACCGTTAAAACTGTTGAACTACCCGGTAGTAAAAGTACAGTAGTACGTGTGGTTGCATAGTAGCACACGGTATTGATTATTGATGCTTACGTAAGAAGTCACTCAGTTATACTCAATTATTGCTACAGTAATTGCTGCATCATATCTCTTATATTATTGAATCAATTATTATCACAGTATAATCTGCATAATATGATATATTATTAAATCAATAATTGAGACGACAAAGTTATTCATATTATTATTTGCAATATTGACAATGTCTAGAAGTTCTGTCAAGGAGAGGTTAGATAATCTAATTGTGCGCTAATAGGGAGAAATTCTTATTTGAAAGCCCCCTCTTTCCTGGGAACGACCTGATTGTTAAATATTTAGAGTTATAATATTAATGATGAATAAGTTCATGTTAATTAAAGATGAAATTGATAGTTCCATTGTGTGGGAATTATTAGTGTTAGTGGAAATCGACAACTATTTCGATAATAATGGATGTCTGGAGGTTATATTGAAAAATCGGGTAATTAACCGGATAAATGAGTAATTAATTGCTATTAATTCACATGCTTATAACTATGTTTTCACGTGTGTATACTATTGATTCACATGATTTACTATTAGGGGAGTTGATGCAAGATTGATAATAATTGCATGACTAAATTAAAAATGAAAGTATAGATGAAGGTACTATACTATAATTAATTTTTCACATGTTTAGAACTATTGAGTCACATGATTTACTATTAGGGGAGGTGGTGCAAGTTTGATAATACTTGCAGGACTAAATTAAAAATGAAGAAAAAGAGAAAGGTTGTAAGACCCCAAATTGTTAATAAATGAAATTTAAATTTCTCTATTTATTATTTTGAAATAGTAAGAGTTGATTTGATTAATGTGGATAGTTATGGGTAAAATACGCAAATATTTCAAATAAGCAAGTGGTTATAAAATATTCGTTTGGTCGTGAAATATTCTTACTATCGGGGAATATTCGTACGACGACACAACCTTGAGTGGGCCCCATAATGGAAAGCGATTGGATGAAGAAAACGACAAATTTAAGTTGTTTATAAATGATGGCATAGTTGTTACCGTTAATACTGTTAAAATACTCGGTGGTTAAAACACAGTAGCACACGGTATTGCACTAATTATTGATTCTTACGTAAGAAGGCACTACTCAATAATTGTTATAGTAATTACTGTTCAATATTTTATTTTATTGATTCAATAATTGCTGCATTGATATTTTATACTACTGTTGTTTCAACAATTGTCATTATACATATCTGAATAATATTATTAGATAACATTATTGGCAATGTCTAGAAAATTCTGTCTAAGGAGAGGTTATTTAATTGCGCGCCAGTAAGGAGAAATCTTTACCGGAAGGCACCCTCTTTCCTGGGAACTGCCTGGTTGTCAGTAATGTGATTCTGTAATATTATTTGTGAATAATTAATTATTAATTTTTATGATGAGGAAAATATTCATTTTATGTGGATCTAGATGGAGAAAATTTTTTAATGTGACAATTGTTGAAAATTAATATTTTATCTTTTTCTGATAAAATAATTCATTTAAATATATTATTATATTTTAATAATATAATAATGATGATGTTTTTATGATGAATGTGGGATATATGAGTATATGAGGAGAAAGAGTATTTTTGTTGCAATAAATATTTAAAACATGTTAAACATGTCGGTGGACCCCATTTCTTGACTGAAATTTGATTATAGCTTGTAAAATCGCCCGTTTATGGATTTCGGTCAATTTCTGTTTGAAATTTGGAAAAACTTCCTTTTGCAAAGTTGTAGATAATGGAATTTCCTATGGAAGTACGCAAGTTTCGAATTTTCTGATAAAAGGGCTATTTATTATGAATTATTGAAGTTCTGATGCTCCAAAATAATTATTTTTCACTACAAAAAAAGGACCTTTACCGACGGGAGTATTGCCGACGACGTATATGCCGTCGAGATTGATGTCATTATCGATGGTTGTGCCGTCTCCAATGACGCCCGTCGTCAATGTAGTGATTCCCTCTAAAACTGCTTGGGTGTCGATGGGAGTCCGTCGGTAAAGACAATTATGCCGTTGGTAATGAGTTGTTTTTGGCGCGTAAATAACGCGGGGGAGGGAAATAAAGGGGCGAAGGGAGAAATTATTATTGGCGACGGCACTGCCATCGTGAATGACAAAGGCTCGACGGGGTATTGGCGACGGCATGCCCGTCGAGAATAAGTTTTAATCTTATCAGTCCTCGTCTCGACGGCAGTCTCTCACTTTTGTCCAAAAATTTTCGTTCGCGTTCTTTCTTCCTTCATCTTCTCCAAACTTCAAATTTTTGTCTGGTTTCTTCCGAAATTAATTGCTTGAGTTTATTTCCAAATTGGGGTTGTTCGTCTGAGTTTATTGAGCCGTTCGACTGAGTTGGGTTTTCCCAAATTCGTTTGACTGAGTTGGGTTCTTCCCCAAATTCTTCTAATTTTTTCTGCTCAAGCATATGGGATTGGTAGAAGCTTTCTTCTTTCTTCTCCATTATCTCTGAATAATCATCTCCTCCCCTCTCTGTCTTATTTTTTCAAAATTGCAAGGTAAGGGTTTCATCTGTCGTGACTTTTTTCTTCCAAATTTAATTTTTTCAGTTTCGAATATTTGAGTTAATTTTTGCCCAAAAATTATTTTATTTGTGATTCTTTGTTGTTTAATGGACTAGTTGCTGCTAATTTGGGAGGAGAACTGGGCAACAGCTTCTATCAGGCTTGTAAGTACATATATCTCCATCTCTCTTTTTTCTCATTGCTATAATTTGTTGCTTCTATCAAGTGCAATTGACATTGTACTGGTGTTAAAAAAATTCATAGTATATGTATGCCCTCAAAAAGTATTATTGCTTTAACAAATGTATCAAATGTGATATTACCTTTAACTGGTATTATTTTCATAGCATATAAAATGAATTTATTAGTTAGTACTTTCTTAACCATATCATATTTATTTTCCCAATCCAAGTGTTTATTATTTTTATGATTACATGATTCGAGAACATTTCATAATAGATTTTCTGTGTCTGAAACAAATTAAGAAAACACTTGGGGTCTTATTTTTTTCTTCCTTTTATCTAAAAAAAGTGCATCCCTACTTTGCATATTATTACCAAAATAACTAGACAAATTTATACGTTGATAGCTGTTTGGTTTAATGGGATGCTGTTTTTGAAATTAGATGTAAATGAACTCACTTGATTAAGTTACTTGTTCTCTGACTGCTTGAAAGTTTTGGTTTATTACGTCAGCACACTGTATCGTCTAAACCATTACTGTCACACTTATTGTATATGGAATATTATTATATTCTATGTTACACGGACTCGGATGGAATTTCTGGTTCACTATTAATATTTTGACGAGACTGACATGGGTATTCCTCAATTTTGCCAATTATTTGCACTAAAATGAAGTGTCTAGTACCCTAGTACGTATACCCCTTTTGTGTGTCGAGTGTCGAAAACTAGTATTTTAGGGCAAATTGTGAAGAGTCCGTGTAAAAAATTATTAGCTTTTATATGTAGCAAGTTCCCATGTAAAGCCAAGACTCATAAAAGTTCATCAGAGGATCGTGACTTTGTTGCCATTTTTTATATTTAAGCCTATAAAAATAATAAATAAATAAAATGTTGTCAAACTGTCAAATAACAAATGCATGTTGTGTCTACATGTTGTATCCTTTTAGTTGTATCTACATGTTGTATCCTTTTAGTTGTATTCAAATGTCATAACTGTTTAGTTGTATGTGCATGATGATTCTGATATTTGTGTTTGTATCCTTTTAGTTGTATCCGCATATTATCTTCTTGATGATGATTTGACAGTATATATACAGATATGGCGCGTACACCACATGGCGATCGTGGTGGGCGTGCTGGTAGTTCAGGCCGTGGGGTCCGTGGAGGTAGTACTGGTGAGGATCAGGCCGGATCATCAGGTATAATTACATGTATTGTTGTTATACATCTTATTGTTTGTAATTTTATATAATATTGACATTATATTCATTTATATAAATATTGTTGTATTTCACTACATAGGTGATCGACGTAGGCCTCCGCGGGGACTAGCACGTGGATTGCTAGGGAATCCCCCTCAGGCGCCGTTTATATGCCGGGTCGGGACTACCAGGTAAAATATACATTACGTTTGTATTAATTATTTAGTTCTTATATATTCTTTGTAATTTGGAAATTTAATAATTTTAATTTTAGTATCCTTGACACGACGCCAAGGAACACGTTGCTTGGGATCGTCCGCAATCGATTCTCCAACCCGTGGATGAGGTGGGCGGATGTGGATGATCGCACACGTGGGCTTATTATTGCTGAGTTTAGGGTAAGAAGTCATTCATTCATATGTTAGTTTTAATTTGTGCTTTTAAATATTTATTTACCGCTTTGCTTTATGTTGTCTACTAAGTAACTGCTAATATTCATATGTTGTACTACAGAGATATTATCGCTTCGAGGACGGGCAGGAGGCCCATGGGATGACTGTTCTCGGGAAGTATCTCAAGATGAATTGGCACAAGTGGGTCTACGACTGGAAGAAGAAGGCCCAGACCAAGATGGCTGATGGACAGACACTTAGAGATGTCCGGCAAAATTTCATTGGTACTGCGGTGTGGGGGCAGATGTGCGATATCTGGGAGGGCGAGGCGTTCAAGAAGATGTCGGCACAGCATACAGCTGCTCGATAGCAGAGTCATCTCCCACACTGCACTGGGAGTCAGTTGTACGACCTCTACAGGGAGAGACTCGAGGCGAGTCTAAAGCACCGACCATCCCGCCTCGAGTTTTGGTGGCACGCTCACCAGAAAAAAGGTGACGGTGGTTATATCTCACCTGAGGCAGAGCGCATTGCGGTAAGTAATTTAATTATTTCATTTAGTATGTATTTGATGGCTCTGAAATTCTTTTGAATTTTTTTGTGTAATACTTGCTTTTCACCTATTTCTGTGTTTTTTCAGACACGGTTCGAGGACCTTTTTGTGGCCCGGAGCACCTAGAGAGGTGATACTCCAGTGGCTGATGCTGAGCGTGAGGACGAGGAGATGGTGGACTGGCTGGAGGCTACAGGGGGGCCCAAAGAAGGGTAGAGTTGTAGGCATCCCCCGTGTCCCAGCCTACACTATAGTCCCTGCTGCGAGATCTCGACGTCGCCCACCCACCGAAGGTAGTGGTGCGAGTGGAGCAGGCGCCGGCCCTTCATTATCTGACGACTTCTTCATGAGGATCATAGAGGGGTGCATGGCGAGCAGTGTCGTGCAGTCAGGCGCACCATCATGCGAGCGGATCTACCAGCTTGCTCAGGAGGTTGTCCACGGCTCCATAGATTCTGCAGCTGCCGCTAACGACCTCATGGGTGTAGTGCGGGAGGAGGCCATTCGTGTATGTGCAGTTGTCTTGGCCAACATCTTTCCTCCACATATTCGATAGGTACAACTTATCATTGATGTATTTCTTTATTTGTTTATATATTGCTAATATAAACTGTCAAAATGCGCTTCAGTCGCCCGAACGCCACGCAAACACACACACAGCACCGCGTAGGCATTAGGCACGCGTTACAACTGACAGGAATCGATTCCGGCATACGGAATCCGAGTTATCGCCCAGTTTGCGAAACTGAACAACACTTAGTCAAAAAACCGAAAAATAGGTCAAAACCCGCATCGTCCATCCGAACGCCACGCAAACATACACGCAGCACCGCGTAGGCATTAGGCACGCGTTACAACTGACGAAACTCAATTTCGGCATACGAAATCCGAGTTATCGCCCAATTTGCGAAACTGAACAACACTTAGTTAAAAAGTCAAAAAAGAGCCCAAAACCAGCATCGTCCGTCTGAACGTCATGCAAACACACATACAGTACCGCGTAGGCATTAGACACACATTACAACTAACGGGACTCGATTCCGGTATACTGAGACCGAGTTATCGCCCAGTTTACGAAACTGAACAACACTTAGTCAAAAAACCAAAAAATAGGTCAAAACCCGCATCGTCCGTCTGAATGCCACGCAAACATATGCGCAGAATTGCGCAGGTATTACGCACGCGTTAGAACTGACAGAACTCGATTTCGGCATACGGAGACCGAGTTATCGCCCAGTTTGTAAAACTGAACAACACTTAGTTAAAAAGCCGAAAAAGAGCCCAAAACCCGCATCGTCCGTCCGAACACCATACAAACACACACACAGCACCGCGTAGGTATTAGGCACGTGTTACAACTGACGAGACTCGATTTCGACATACGGAGACCGAGTTATCGCCCAGTTTCTGAAACTGAACAACACTTGGTCAAAAAACTGAAAAACAGGTCAAAACCCGCATCGTCCATCCGAAAGCCATGCAAACACACATGCAGTACCGCGTAGGCATTAGGCACATGTTGCAACTGATGGGACTCGATTCCGGCATACGGAGACCGAGTTATCACCCAGTTTGCGAAACTGAACAACACTTTGTCAAAAAGCAAAAAAATAGGTCAAAACCCGCATCGTCCGTCCGAACGCCACACAAACACACACGAAGCACCGCGTAGGCATTAGGCACACGTTATAACTGATGGGACTCGATTCCGGCATACGAAGATCGAGTTATCGCCAGTTTGCAAAACTGAACAACACTTAGTCAAAAAGACAAAAAAGAGCCCAAAACCCGCATCGTCCGTCTGAATACCACGCAAACACACACGCAGTACCGCGTAGGTATTAGGCACGTGTTACAACTAACGGGACTCGATTCCGGCATACGGAGACCGAGTTATTGCTTAGTTTGCGAAACTGAATAACACTTAGTCAAAAAGCCAAAAAAGAGCCCAAAACCCGCATCGTCCGTCCAAATGCCACGCAAACACACACACAGCACCACGTAAGCATTAAGCATGCGTTACAACTGACAGGACTCGATTCTGGCATACGAAATCCGAGTTATTGCCCAGTTTGCGAAACTGAACAACACTTAGTCAAAAAGTCGAAAAAGAGCCCAAAACCCGCATCGTCTATCCGAAAGCCACGCAAACACACACGCAGCACCGCGTAGGTATTAGGCACACGTTACAACTGACGAAACTCGATTCCGGCATACGGAGACCGAGTTATCTCCCAGTTTGCGAAACTAAACAACACTTAGTCAAAAAACCGAAAAATAGGTCAAAACCCGCATCGTCCATCTGAACGCCACGCAAACACACACGCAGTACCGCGTAGGCATTACACATGTTTTACAACTGACGGAACTCGATTCTGGCATACAGAGACCGAGTTCGAGTCCCGTCCGCCTAACTTGAAGAACACAAACTAAAATAATGTAAATATATTTTCATTTTGATTTTTTTATTAATATTTTAATTTTGTAGGTTCTTGTTGACGAGACTCGTGGAGGTGGAGGTACTGGTGATGACCGCCGAGTTGATGACGAGAAGCCTCCTCCAGTACAGGGCGATGACCGTCGAGTTGATGACGAGCAGCCTCCTCCAGTACAGGGTGATGACCGTCGACTCGATGACATGGAGACAGACGACGGGTTGTAGTTAGTTTAGTTTATGTTATATTATGAGTTTCATGTATGTATTTGTACAGTTTTTGAGTTGTACCGACGACCATTATATTTTTTATCTATATATTTGATTTTGGTTACTAGTTTATAACAAGCATAGTTGTGATTTGATAGTTGTTATTAGTTTATAACAGGTATATATTTGTAAATGAACAGGTGTATAACAGGCATAGTTGGGAAATCTTGAAATATAAATTTTTTTTAAAATTTTTGTAGTCATTGCCGACGGGGGTAATGGCGACGGTCGAGCCGTCGGTAATGAGTTTTATTCTGAAAAAGGCAGAGGGTCTTTGCCGACGGCTATGTCGTCGGTACTGCCGTCGGTAATGATAACTTGTCGTCTCCAATGACCCCATCGCTAATGGAAATGGTGCCGACGCCTGACGACGGGGAGTCAGGGCCAACGACCTGTGGGGCGACGGCCGTGCTGACGACAGTGCCCGTCGCCAATGACCTCAATGCCGACGGCACTATAGTCATTAGCGACGGCAGTGCTCGTCGATAATGACTGTTTTTCTTATAGTGTTTCAAAAGTTTTAAATTTGTTTTAAAAGAAAAATGTTTTTAACAAGGTAGGTATGCCCACTAGCATGAAAAAAGAGCTGGGATCAGATTGTCCAAGGTGTGCGTGAAGATTATATATATATATATATATATATATATATATATATATATATATATATATATTAATATTTTAATAAATTTTCTGCTTTGGTGTTCTAAGCATTTTCTTATAAATAGGGTGCTTAGGTTAGAATTGAAAATTACACCAGAAACTGAAGTTTTCTCTCTCTTTCTCTCTCGATATATTGAGCGTATTCTTGTGAGTATTTTAATACTTTGAGTGCTGCTATACGGTACAAGTTCAAGTCATAGCCTATATCTAGTGTTTCAACTAGAAGTACTGTTTTTACGAGGTAAAGGATGCTATTTTTTTTCGTAATGATGTTATTCTTTCAATATCATTATGCCGAAATATTGATATAAACTTTTTATCAAATTTGGAACTTTTTGGTGTCGGGGTTACTATTCACGTATATGACACTATTCACGTATACAACACTATTCACGTATACGGCACTATTCACAAAAAAATTAAATTCTTGTTTTTGTCCAAAATATCTATTATGGATACTAGCTTTGATTGTATCCATGTTTTGATCATTCTTGAATTTTACTCCACTATGATTATTATTGAGGTATTTTTTGGACGTGAATAAACCGAATTACGAATCCTTATTCCTTAATCCTTGTCTTTTGTTTCACTGGATTCGTTTCTTTAAAAATATTTTTCATCATCCTCAGTCCTAAATGATGATGTTACTGAATATCTTTGGCCTATAGTGCAAAGATGGTTGATTTTCTTATGAATATCTTTGGCCCGTAGTGCAAAGATGAACAGGTGTTGAGGTGAACATGACCAACTGATGAATATCTTTGGCCTGTAGTGCAAAGATGAATATTTGATTCAAGATGTATATTTATTGATGTTATAGGGATAAAATATTGATGATGGACTTTTAAATTCATAGATACTAGTAGATTTCATTCTCTACGCAACTATTCTATGAATTATTATTTTCCGCTGCGAATATTGATCTAAAATTTGTTGTCTAATATTCTATCAGATTTTTCCCTGTTGAGGACTAACGATAATTTGTTCTATGTTATCTTAGTCATAATATTCTTTACTGAGCTAGTTGAGCTCACCCTTTTCCTTGTTGTTCCATTTTTCTTCTCAGGAGGCGAGAATGTAGCGAGTACGAGTCGGGGTGTGGAATGATGGTTCTAGAAAGTTGTCTTAGTAGTCCTCACTATTTTTGTAAAATAATATATCAATAATTATAATGAGAACTTAGTTGGGTATGGATATTGTCTAGATGACAGTATTTGTATTTAAACTCACAGTTTTTATATTGTATTAATAAAGTTGTAGTTATTTCTGTACCGTGTATTTGACAACTTAGAATGGGTGATGTATACCTATTTTGGGGGCGTCACAGTGGTATCATACTGTAATATTTTGAGCCCCAAAATGTGCAATTATTGAAACTATATTTTTCTATAAATAGAAGCTCATTCTTTCTTCATTTCTCACCAATTCACTAAGTCTCACAAGAGCAATTATTACAGATAAATTATAGAGAGAAAGAATAAGAGAAGTCTGATACCTCACTATTCCAGTATCCAGTTTCTTCTAAAATAAGGGGTATTATTTCTTTCGTATTCATGAAGAGAGTTATTTTCTTTCAATAATCGTAAGGGTTGTTATTCCATTCTTTATTGTTCTGTTAGAATAATCTGTCTATGCGAACTGCGCACGCCTGGTGAATTCTTCTATTATTCCATTCTTTATTTATTCTATTGGAATAACATATCTGTGCGGATTACGCACGCCTGGTGAATTCTTTTGTGATTCCATTCTTTATTATTATGTTGAAATAACCTGTCTACGTGGACTACCGCATGCCTGGTGAATTCTTCTGTTATTCTATTCTTTATTATTCTGTTGGAATAACATGTCTACGCGGACTACCGCATGCATGGTGAATTCTTTGGTTATTCCATTTTTTATTATTCTGTTGGAACAACCTGTCTACGCGGACTACCGCATGCATGGTGAATGACCCTTCGTATTCATTCTTTATTAAATTGTGAAAATAATCTGTCTACGTGGATTACCGCATGGCGGATAAAAATTCATTTGCAGTTTCTTATATTCTATTATACTCGTATCAGATATCATTTCTTTTGTACTTGTCATGGAATATCATTTTCTTTGGTATTTTTCTTTTACAAGTTACTATTCACGGGTTACTATTCACCCGATTACTATTCACTCTAGTATTGTTCACTCGGGTATTCGGGGCACTTTTCGTGTCGGAATACTATTCATGGGTTACTATTCACCCGATTACTATTCACTCTAGTATTATTCACTCAGGTATTTGGGACACTTTTCGTATCGGAGTACTATTCACCCGAAAAATATATTTTTTTCGGTCCAAATCATTTTTGGGTACACTATTATTCTTGAATTTTACTCCACAAAGCAGTATCATGTTGACAAATTGGACGTTATTGATTCCTTGATAAATTAAATTATAAATATTTAAAATATATCCTTGAACTTGTTTTATTGAATTATTATGTCATTATCATCATCCACATACTTATATTGTGATGAAAGTCATCTTTGGCTTACGTACATAGATGGACTTGGTATGATTATGACCAGGGATTATTCGGTATAATCATGACCGTAATGTGACGAATGATATGGTGAAACTCCTCATTGGCCTGTAGTGCATTGATGGACAGTTGTTGGTATGATTATAACCAGGGATTATTCGGTAGGTATAATCATGACCATTGATGATTACATAAATATCCTTGGTCGTGGTGCAGGGATGATTCGATGATGTGGTTTATTTATTAAGTTGAGTCTCAGCGATAAAGTTGATGAAAAACTTTTTAAATCATAGAAGATAATAGATTTTATGCTCTACTTGACTCTTCTAATGGATTATTTATTTCGCTGCAGTTGTTGATCTAAAACTTGTTGTCTATTATATTCTATTAGTTGTTATACTGTTGAAGGCTAAGGATAATTTATTCTGCATTATCTTAGTCATAATATTTCTTACTAGGCTAGTTGAGCTCACCCTTTCTTTCACTATTCTCTTCAGGAAATGAGAATATAGCTGGAACTAGTCGTGGAATGGATTGATGGTCCAGATGGTAGCATTTGTAGTCCTCACTATTCTGTGAAATAGTGTGATAATAAATGTAATAAGATTGAATTTGAGTGTGGATATTGTATAGATGATAATATTCATGTTAAAACTCTCAGCTATATTTTGTCGTATATTACCCGACAGTTGTATTAATAAGTTGTATTTGAATTTTGTACCACGTATCTGGTGACCCAAGATGGGATATGTATACCTACTTTGGGGGCGTCACACGTGGTACTATTCATACCGGAGTACTATTCATCCAGGGTACTATTCATGCTGGAGTACTATTCATCAAGGGTATTATTCATGCCGGAGTACTATTCACGACAAAATTTAGTTTTTTCTCTCCAAATTATCTTTGAATTCTGAATTTTAAATATCATTCTTGAATTTTACTCCACAATTGGTGATCATGTTGATAATTTGGACATTTTTGAACTATGGATAAATTAAATTATAAGTCTCTAATATTTATCGTTGATCTCACTTGATTCATTATTTATATCATTGTCATCATCCTCATACTTATGTTGTGGTGAATGTCATCTTTGGCCCGTGGTGCAAAGATGGACTATTTATTGGTATGATTATGACCATGAATTGTGTATTGGTATAATCATGATCTTTAATGTTACAGATAAAGGTTTGTGGTGAAAGTCCTCTTTGGCCAGTAGTGCATAGATGGATAGGTGTTTGACATGATTATGACCACTGGTGATACAAACGAATATCTTTGACTCGTAGTGCATAGATAATTCATTGATTTGAAATAATTATTTATTGGTATTACAGAGATAAAGTACTGAAGATGGATTTTTAAATCATAGAAGATAGTAGACATCATTTTCTACTTGACTCTTCTAATGAATTGTTATTTCCACTGCAGTTGTTGATCTAAAACTTGTTGTCCATTATATTTTATCTGATTTATCATTGTTGTGGGCTAAAGATAATTTATTCTTCATTATTTTAGTCATAATATTCTTTACTAGGCTAATTGAGCTCACCTTTTTCCCTTTTGTTTCATTGTTCTTCTTAGGAATTGAAAGTGTAGCTGGGACTAGTCGCGGAGTGGAGTAATGGTCCGAGATAATTACTATAGAAGTATTCACTATGCTGTGAAATAGTATGACAATAATTGTAATGAAGACTTTATTTGAGTATGATTATTGTCTACGGACAATATTCGTATTAAAACTCACAGTATATATGTTGTCGTATTTTACACAACAGTTAATAGTTATAATTAAATAAGAAAATTTGTATTTAAATTTTGTACTAAATATTTGGCGACTCAAAATAAGTTGTGTATAGACCTATTTTCGGGGCATTATATGTAGCCCAATATTTGAATATTGTGGCACCCTAGTTTAAGTTTTTAAATATAAATGAATTAGTTTTATTTATTTATTTTTGAAAAAAAAAAAGTGTCTAAAAAGAGGTTAATTGGACACTTTAATTAATGGTAAAGTATGAGGCCATATTAATTATAAAACTCCTATTAATTATAAAACACCTTAGACCATTGCGTAGGTGAGAAGTCACTGATCTGGATAGATTAGACTGACGGCAGAATTCAAGCCTCAAAACTAATTAAGCCTACGCGTCTTTATAAAACTAGTCAAGATGAAAGAGAGTGGATTGGCATCGGAAAAACACAACTACAGTCTACAGTTTACAAAAACACAAAAGTTAACCACAAGCATGCATGGCTCATGCCTATTGGAGCTTTTCTTTCCTAACGTGACCCACGACCACGAGCATATAGATAATTGATTGATGCGAGTAACTTGAAGATTTTTAGATCAAATATAAGGCTTTTAACATACTCACTGGCGAAGCCACGTACAATGTTGTGGGATAATTTGATTTCATTGGAAAAAAGTTTTTTATAATATAAAGTAAATTTTAAGTATTATTTATAAATTGATCTTATTAAAATTTTATAAATTTTTTTATTATACGATATTAAATTAAAAATTAATAATTTTGTCAATCAAATTTTAATCACATATAACTCATATATTCTCAATATATATGTATATTTCAATAAATATTTACGAAATTGGTTAATTTTTATCAAATATATACTCTTTAACCATTGTAACTCACATTTTTCATTTAGATTCATCTTTAAGTATTAAATAATTACACGAGTATTAATAGTGCCGGAGGCACGGGTTAATCCTAGTATATGTATATTTCAATATAATATTTTAAACTAAACAATAATCTAATTTATATTATTTTTAAAAATAAATAATGAATTACTTACTTATGAACAGTTGTGATTAAAAAAGTCTATTATGAGTCAATATAATGTATATATACCATATATTATTACTTATTATATTGTCATTGTAATATATATATATATATGGGAAATGATCCATAGAATACGTTAGCCAGAGGGATTGTCAGTCAGCCGTCCAAAATTAGAGTGAATAGCTGAGATGAGGGCCCAGACGCTACTCCCTCTAGCGGCCAGCCAAATCTCCCTCTAGCGGCCAATCAAAACGACTGTGTTTTGACTGACCGCTAGAGGGAGTAGCGGCCAACAAAAATTTTTTGGCTTAATTACTGATTATCCTTATTATCCTCGTACATAGTATTAATCAGTAAAATAAAATAATAAAAAATTATAAAGATAATTATAAGGATAATCAGTAATTATCTTTATATTTATCATTATACTTATTAACAGATTATCCTTATACATATTACTTATTAATCAATAAACTAAAATAATAAAAAATTATAAGGATAATCAGTAATTATCTTTATACTTATCCTTATACTTATTAACAAAATAAGTATGTATAAGAATAATTACTGATTATCGGTTTATAATTTTTAATTATAAATAGGAAATAGTGAATGAGTTTATATATTTAAGTAGGAATATAATATAAATTCAATCACTATTTTCTATTTATAATTAAAAATCATAAGATGATAATTATTAATTATGCTTATACATACTTATTTTATTAATAAGTATAAGGATAATTACTGATTATATTTATAATTTTTTATTATTTTATTTTACTGATTAATAAGTAGTATGTACGAGGATAATAAGGATAACCAGTAATTAAGTCAAATTTTTTTTTGTTCACCGCTACTCCCCCTAGCGGCCAGTCAAAACACGGTCGTTTTGACTGGCCACTAGAGGGAGTAGTGGCCAACAAAAAAAATTTGGCTGGCCGCTAGAGGGAGTAGCGGCTGGGCCCTCATCTCAGTCATTCACCCTAATTTTGGAAGACTGGATGAGTGTTAGTTGAAATAATTCCTCTGACTAACGTATTCTATGGATCATTTTTCATATATATATATATATATATATATATATATATATATATATATATATATATATATATATATATAGAGTCCGGATTACGTCCGGACTCCCGGATTTTAACAAAATCCAGACTTTTTTTTTTTTTTTGCTTTTTTTTTAAACAACTAAAAAAAAAATTTTATGAAACTGAAATTTTTCCATAATACAGTGTTTTGGGCGTGATTTGGATGCCTATACCAAAACATTTCTGTACAGTCTGGGCAGACTGTACATACATTGGTTGGTATAGGTATTAAAAACACACCTAAAACACTGTATTATGGAAAAATTTCAGTTCCATAAATTTTTTTTTTTTTAGTTGTTTTAAAAAAAAAACAAAAAAAAAAAAAATTGGTCCGCATTTTAGGACCTGTCCGGACTCCCGGACAGGATCCTGATTCTATATATATATATAGGAAATGATCTGTGGAATACATTAGCTATTAACCCTGTTTGAACTAACGCTCATCCAGCCGTCTAAAATTAGAGTTAATGGCTGAGATGAGTGCTCAGCCGCTAGAGGGAGTAGCGGCCAGCAGAGAGGATTTTAAAATTTGGCCAAACCGCTGTGGGAGTAGCGGCCAACAAAAAAAATTTGGCTTAATTACTGATTATCCTGATTATCCTCCTACATACTACTTATTAATCAATAAAATAAAATAATAATATTATAAAATTAATCAGTAATTATCCTTATACTTGTTAATAAAATAAAGTATGTATAATGATAATTAATAATTATCGTCTTATAATTTTTAATTATAAATAGGAAATAATGATTGAATTAATATTATATTTTTACTCAAATATATAAATTCAATCACTATTTTCTATTTATAATTAAAAATTATAAGACGATAATCAGTAATTATTCTTATACATACTTATTTTGTTAATAAGTATAAGGATAAGTATAAAGATAATTACTGAGCATAATTACTTATAATTACTTATAATTATCCTTATATTTAATTAATAAGTAATATGTATAAGGATAATCTGTTAATAAGTATAAGGATAAGTATGAAGATAATTACTGATTATCCTTATAATTATTTTTATAATTTTTTAATATTTTATTTGACTGATTAATAAGTAGTATGTAAAAGGATAATCAGTAATTAGACAAAAAAAAATTGTTGGCTGCTACTCCCACTAGCGGCCAGCAGAGAGGATTTTAAAATTTATTGTTGGCCACTACTCCCTCTAGCGGCTGTGCGCTCATCTCAGCCGGCTGGATGAGCGTTAGTTGAAACAGGGTTAATAGTTAACGTATTCCACAAATCATTTCCATATATATATATATATATATATATATATATATATATATATATATATATATATATATAGTCCGGATCCAGTACGGGATCCCGGACTCTACTATAATACGGACCTTTTTTTTTTGAAACAACTAAAAAAAAAAAATTATGGAATTGAAATTTTTCCATAATACAGTGTTTTGGGCGTGATTTGGATGCCTATAACGAAATATGTCTGTACAGTCTGGGCAGACTGTACATACATTGGTTGGTGTAGGTATTAAAAACATGCCCAAAACACTGTATTATGGAAAAATTTCAGTTCCATAAAATATTTTTTTTTAGTTGTTCTACAAAAAAAAAAAAAAAAATTGGGTCCGGATTTTCTCCCGTCCGGGAGGTCCGGACCTGATCCTATTTCTATATATATATATATATATGTATATATATATATATATATATATATATATATATATATATATATCCGGGAAATACGTTAGCTATTTAATAAGTATGTATAAAGATAATTACTGATTATCACTATTCAATCACTGATAATTCCTATTTATAATTAAAAATAATAAAACAATAATCAGTAATTATTTTTATACATACTTATTTTGTTAATAAGTATAAGGATAAGTATAAAGATAATTACTGATTATCTTTATAATTATTTATTATTTTATTTAAATGATTAATAAGTAGTATATATGTACGAAAATAATCAGTAATTAAGCCAATTTCTTTTATGCTGGCCGCTACTCCCTCTAGCGGCCAGTGGCTACTCCCTCTAGCGGCTAGGCGCTCATCTCAGCCGTTAACTCCAAATTTGGACGGCTGGATGAGCATTAGTTGAAACAAAGTTAATAGCTAACGTATTCCACATATCATTTCCCATATATATATATATATATCGGTCCGGATCAAGTGCATACCCCTTATCTTACTCACCCGTGCTCACCCCCCTTTAGACGACGGTTTCGGTCATACAATCGTCGCCTATACTTTTAGCGACGCTATATGTTGTCCGTCGCTAAAAGTATAGGCGACGGTTGTATGATCAAAACCATCGCCTAAAGGAGGGTGAGCACGGGTGAGTAAGATAAGGGGTATGCACTTGATCCTTGCTCTATATATATATATTAAATACTTGTCGTTAATATAATTATTATTTATATCTAACTTGGATAACTCACCGACTGACGGACCACAAATCAAAATTCCTGACGAATTGTTGGAGCTATCATCGGCTTCTTGCGAGTTTAACGTTCATAATTAATGTCCATTTTTGGGTTTGCTTCTGGGGTATACTGTAACTTGCAGGCAAGGTGTTTGTCAAAATGATCATGTCAAAAGTTTGTAACAAAAACAAGCTTGCTGTGTGTCGAGGTGTATTAGATGTTTTCAGCATTGTTCGAATTTGATTGGAATTATATAGAATCAAAATTCATAATATTGTTAGAATGAATTTCATTTAATTTTGTTTGGGTAGTGAAGTCTAATTTTGGGCATCTTTTGAACAATATTTGTATTCAAAGTCAGCCATGCCCTTGAGTCAATTGGAAAAATCATATGTATATTATTATTTATTTGTATATTATTTTATTTTCCAAGCTTTGACATTTTTGCCTCCTCCTTCATTATAGTGTTATTTATAGCATGAAAAACAGTGGTGAAATATTGACTAGTCTTCACTGACTAATCAGTAGTTAATCTGTACCAACTGTATCATTTCTAATGAATTCTTCATCATAAAGGTTAGTATTTCTGTACATTTCGTGTTGAAATTCAATCTTTAGGAAGATGGTTCCTGCAAGCAAAACAGGTTTGTTCCGGCTAATTCTCATGCTTCTCTATATGCTCTGCACTTCTAAGGTTTGCATTGGAAGTGACACAATCTCATTAGGTCAATCTCTGTATGTAAATCAAACCTTAATATCTAAAGGAGAAATATTTGAACTGGGTTTCTTCGCTCCAGGTACTTCTCAAAACCTGTATGTTGGTATATGGTACAAAAAGATCCCAGTTCGTTCAGTAGTATGGGTAGCAAATAGAGATACACCCCTTCTACATGTTTCTGACAACTCCCACCTATTACTCTCTGAAGATGGTAATTTGATCATCTTTAGTGATATGAATTTGCCAATTTGGTCCAGCAATCTTTCTACTGGTAGGAGTTCATCAGAAGCCACCAAGTTGGTGCTCCTTGACAGTGGAAATTTTGTTTTGAGTGATGGATTTAGTGTGATATGGCAGAGCTTTGACTACCCCACTGATACTTTGCTTCCAGGTGGAAAGGTCGGATTCGATAAAAGTAGTACTAACAAAACACAGGTCCTCACTTCATGGAGGAATTCAAATGACCCATCTCCAGGGATTTTTTCCTTAGGGATGGATCCTACAGGCAGCGCTGAATTTTTTGTCTGGAGGAACCAGTCACAGATAATCTGGAGGAGTGGAGCTTGGGATGGGCATGCTTTCCGTTATACATCTGGATCAGCACTTTTCAGCAGCAGGTTTAGTTTCAGCTATGTCTCAAATGAGCAAATTACCTATTTTACGTATAATATTTCAGATGCAAGTTCTACATATTCTAGACATGTTGTGGATTATACCGGACAGATGAAGCTATTGATATGGCTTGAGAGCAGCCAAAGCTGGGCAGTCTTTCTGGCAGAACCTGCACAATCATGTGAGGTATTTGCTTCCTGCGGGGCTTTTGGAGTTTGCAACAACAATAACTCTCCCAGATGTCAATGTCTTGGAGGTTTTCGACCCCGGTTTCCAAACGATTGGTCATCAAATGATTCATCTGGTGGGTGTTTGAGGAGGGAACCCCTGGTATGTGATGAGAATAATAAATCAGGATTTAGACGTATAACCAACATTAGATTGCCTGCATATTCACAAATATTGGATTTTGAGAGTCGTTATGTATGTGAATTTGCATGCTCAGTAAACTGCTCTTGCACTGCTTATGCCAGCAGTAGTCGTCGATGTTTATTATGGAATGGTGATCTCGTGGATTTGGAACAATTATCAGATTTGGATTCTGGAGAAGATATCTATATCAAATCTTCTGACCTTTCTTTAGACAGTGAGTTTCCTTCAAACGATAAATGTTGTAGTGTTGTCTTTTTTGTCTCTGACTTTTGTTTTCTGAGCATAAGGTGGTTCAGGAAATAAAAAAGCAGTTACAAAAAGTGAGATGCTTTCAAATGGTAAATATTGCAGTGTTGCTTTATTGTCTAACACTTCTGTTTTCTTTTTTCTGATCCTCAGGTGATTCAGGAAATAAAAAAGCAGTTACAAAAAGTGAGATGCATTCAAACGGTAAATGTTGCAGTGTTGCTTCATTGTCTAACACTTTTGTTTTCTTTTCTGATCCTCAGGTGATTCAGGAAACAAAAAACAGTTGCTTGTTCGTCTAGTACTGTCCATTACCCTTCCGCTTCTCATCTGTATTTCATTGGTTTATCTCTTATGTCATATCTGGAGAAAAAAGCGTAACCAAAAAGGTAAAAATCTGACTTTATATTTTTAATTTTTTCCCATAGGCTTGCAATCACCATTTGCTTATATTTACTTTTCAGCTTCACTCCTGGAATCTTCAAAAACTTGCAATGCAAATTCCTTGCTCACATACCTGTCAATTGACTAGTTATTCTGTATCCCTAAATTTACAGAGGCTAAGGAAACAAACCAGAATCTATTATTACTTAATTTGGATATTAGCAGTAAAGTGAACACGGATAATATCATCACTGGTAACATAATGGGAGGAAAGGAGAAGGTTATAGACTTGCCACAGTTCAGTTTTTCAAGCATATCGGCTGCAACCGACAACTTCTCTACTGCAAACAAGCTTGGAGAGGGCGGTTTTGGACCTGTTTACAAGGTAATGCTTATTTATATAACTCCAATTTGCTATACGAATGGGCTATGATTATGAGGCTCCCCACATCAGATAATATTTTTCTATTACCTGTGTATTTTAAGGCTCAAAATTCCCGTACCAGGACACGGAAGAAGTTTGTGCTATTTTGGCTATATATTAAAGATTTTCCCCACACGCCATAATTTTATCTACTTATTTATTCTTCCATACACAACTTTACTGTTACAAAAGACTAATTCTCAGCTTTCAGGGTAACTTGCTTGATGGGCAGTCAGTAGCAGTTAAAAGGCTGTCAAAAAGGTCTGGACAAGGGTTGGAAGAGCTAAGAAATGAAACAGTGTTGATTGCCAAACTCCAGCACAGGAATCTTGTTAGACTCTTGGGATGCTGCATTGAGCAAGATGAGAAAATTATAATCTACGAGTACATGCCCAATAAAAGCTTGGATTGTTTTCTATTTGGTTAGTGATTAACATAGTCATTGGCCCATTTATTTGATCTCCTATCCTAAATGAATTTCTATGATCTGGCACTGATGATTGTCAATATTTTGATACGGGCACCAATCCAGATCCTTGTGAACGTGATATATTGGATTGGAGAAGGCGGGTTCACATAATTGAAGGCATAGCCCAAGGACTTGTTTATCTCCATCAGCATTCCAGACTACGTATAGTTCATAGAGATCTGAAGGCTAGTAACATTTTGCTGGATGGTGGCATGAACCCCAAGATATCTGATTTTGGCATGGCAAGAATTTTTGGAGGAGATGTATTGCAGGCAAATACACATCGGATTGTCGGAACTTAGTAAGTAAATTGCTCATCTAAGTATAAAATACTTGATCTCACTTCCATTGCAACTACTTCTTTAATTAAAAATCATATTACGACCCAAAATGCAGTGGTTATATGTCCCCAGAGTATGCCATGGAGGGACTTTTCTCGATAAAGTCTGATGTATTTTCCTTTGGAGTTTTGCTACTAGAGATTCTTAGTGGGAAAAAGAACATTGGCTTTCGTCACTCCAATTGCCTTAGTCTTATTGGATACGTAAGTTAATGTTTTTCAAAACAATCCGTTATATTTTTTTTATGCACTCTTGATTATAGTTGGGCTATTTGTTTGCAAAACTGGTGGGTGGGATAAGATTATTTGTTCTAATTTAACAATATTTGGGACTATTTTATCCCATAATTTGTTTGTTATTTAATTTCATGGACTATGTTTTATCATTTTTAAAGGTTATTTGATACCTCGAAGGGGATACTATGGTACCACCTTTCCACTTGGGGTTACAATCTATCATCAAATGGCATTATGAAAGTTTCTTTACCTTTCAGGTATGGGAATTGTGGAAAAATGACAGGGCACTCGAGCTGATTGAAGACTGTATGCAAATCCCTTCCTCATTTATGCCACTGAGATTCATTCATGTCGGTCTCTTGTGCGTTGAAGAAAGTCCTGCTGATAGACCTACCATGTCTGATGTTGTTGCTATGTTTGGCAATGAACACATAAAACTGGTATCGCCCAAACGACCAGCTTTTACAGGTGGGGGTAGCTCAGGGTCGGGGAGAGACAATGCTGAAGATTGTTCATTAAATGATCTAACTGCTTCTTCAGTGATGGACGGACGCTGAGGTTCAATACATGCCACTTCAGTGAAGGAGATTAAAGTCCGAATTAATGGATTATATATATGATCAATGCTAGGGTTTATGATAATGTAAGAATTCAAGTCCCGAATTATACGATAATATTAGAATTTTAAATTATTTTCTTTGATCGATAAGACGAATGATAGTGTAATGTTAGGTCTCCAAGGAGGAAAATCGGGAGGTTAAGGTGGAGACAAGGGGTGAAATCGAAAATGAGGTGGCAGAGGGCGTGGTTGGGAACGAGGGAGTGATGTTTGAAGCACGGGGCGGACGTAAAAATTTCATCAAGAGGGGCGTCTTTGTAATTAAATAAAAAAAAATAAAATTACTCTCTTCGTTATATATAAAAATGTCTCATTTGTAATATATGAAAATTTAAATAATAATATAAAAATGTCATCAATTTGACTTATTGAAAATTAATGAAATTTATTGAAAATTACAATAAAATAAATCTTATAATTATCAGTACTTTTTAGATAATTTATAATATTTATCATTGTATTTACAATGACTAAAATAAATCAATCTATATTAATTTTGATTTTAAAAATATATCAAATTAACTTTAAAAAATCAATAATGATCTTATATTTTAGAATGAAGGGAGTACAAAAAAATTCAATAAAAAACTATTTTTATATTTAAGATGGGCACTTTACCTAAATACCCCTATACCAACAAAAAATTTCAAAAATCTTGATTATCGGCTTCTCAACGGGCATAATTAGTGTCTCTATTTGGGTTTGCAGGCAAGGTGTTTGTCAAAAGTTTTACCATAAAACAAGCTTGCTGTGTGTCGAGGTGTATTAGATGTTTTCGGCATTGTTCAAATTTGATTGGAATTAAATATAAAATCAAAATTTATATATTGTTAGCATAAATGTCATTTAACTAATTTTTTCCCGAGCAATGGAAGATGATAAGGAAACTGAAGAACATTTTACATCACAATTAGGAAACTGCATATAATTTCTGAACATCAACTATTATTATGAGAAATTTATTAACATTTGATTAGTCTTCACTAACTAATTTCATGCCTGTACCCTTTTATGAGTTTTCAAGTCTTTGGAAAGATGGTTCCCGCAGGAAGTAAGATATGTTTGCTCCAGCTACTTTTGGTGTTTCTGTACACGTTCTGCACCAACAACTTTTCTGTTGGATTCAAACCATCTCTTTATTGGTTTTTAATCTTTTGTGATTTTAATGATGATAATATTATGGAACAATTATATTTTCTAGCACATTTTTAAAAATTATTACAACAATAGTGCACTCATAAAATATTTACACAATTAATGCATTTAAAGTTTTTATTTATATAATTAGTGAATTTATTCTTCCTTTAATTTAGTTGTGTGATTTAATGTGCTGATGACAAGGCAATTCAGTTTTTTTTTTAAAATAAACTGTTCACGCTTTTTGTGGCATCGTGTTTCATTTTGAATTTCGTGTTTATCTATTTGTCGTCTCTTTTTCTTTTGGAAACCCTTATTTTGTGTTTTGGGAACTTTCTAAGCAAACTTATTTTCTTCCGAGTTGAGTCGGTCGTTCTCTCCGGTAGGTATTCGTCGTCGCCGATTGGTTCTTTAGTTCGTCGTTGTCTTCTTCTTCTTCAGTTCGTGGTTATTTGTAAGTTGTTCGGTTGATTCTCCTTTATTGGTACTACATTTTTCGTTTTCTTCTGTTTTTATTTGTGATGGTTGCTACGAGAAAGAGCATGGAGGGAATGGGAGATAAGAAGAGTGATAGGAAGAGGAAACGAATTAGAGATGATCATTATGTGAAGATTTGAAGACATATGTGAGGGTGAAGGATAGTCTATGAAAGTCCCCAAAACAGGGGAAGAAGTTAGTGGTGAAATCAGATGTTAAAGATAATAAATTGGGGAGCCATATGGATAAGAAGGCTAAAAAATTAATATATATTGATTCTGATTTTGAAGGTTCTCCAAAAAAAGTTGGGAAAGAGGATGAAGTTGAGGCTCATAACCGAAAAATTGTTCCCCTCCAAAAACATCTGAAGGTTTGTTATGTTTAATTTTTTCTTAAGAATATGGATTTTTAGTTGTTTTTGGTTACTTGTGTTTTTGTTTTTGTGTATGGTGATGTTTTGGTATATGGTGTTGTTTAATTTGGTTTCTGAGTAGTGTCATTGCTGTTCAAATTGTAGTTGATAAAATGATTGTTTTCATTCCGATTGGAGTGTTAGATACTAGTTTATTCTATTTTTGTCACTAGATTACATTTTTGTCATTATAGAGGTTGATTATGTTGTGTTGGTAACTTGCTGATTGAATTTTGGTTACTAACTTTTATATTTTTGGAAACTGATGATTATATAGTTATTAAAATGTGTTTTATTAAACTAGAGTTGGAGATTGATGAATGTTTATATTGTATGTGGTAAAATGGTTATGTTATTTTCGAGTGGAGGTTTTGTTACTATTATTTTCTAAATTGGTTACTATATAATTTGTTATATATTAAATAGTCAGATTAATTTTGGTTTTGGTAACTTGCTGATGTTGTTTGGTTACTACTGATAGTATATTTGGATAATGTTGATTGTATAGTTTTGGTTAGTTTTATTGATGTTCTATTTTGATTTGGTTAATGTGTATGTAATGTAATTTATTGTATTTTCAGATTTGGGATCTATTTTATAAGGAGCATCATCGAAATTTTACTACAAAAATTATTTATTAGTGTGATATGGAAGTGCCAACTGTTATTAAGAATAAATTGTCTGAAGTACAGTTGAATAAGTTTAAGTTGTCTTGTTTTAGAAAAAATTTAGATTTTGGGCAACCCCAAATGTTTTCACAGATAATCCATCATGCTTTGGTTAGGGAAGTTTATCAAAGGGATAACGGGGAGATGTGGTTTTTATTTGGTGAGAGAAGGGTAAGATTTGGATTGCCAGAATTTTGTTTAATTTCTGGTTTGAGTTGGCAATGAGATGAAGACATTGATGGTTTCAAGGGGATGGAAAATATGTTGGTGGAGAAATATTTTGGAAATGAGGTTGTAACCCATTTTAATATCGGGAGGATATATAGGAGTACTTTTTTTGATGATGATGGTGAGGCAGTTAGGATGTCCATCATATTCTTGGTTTTTAATTTCATATTAGCTATTGTGTCTGACAATTATGTTGATGAAGCATTGTTTTAACTTTTTGTCTTATGGCGATATTAAAAGTTATCAGTGGGGAGAATTTGCTTTTGAACAGACAAAGAATTCATTATCCCTTGCTGTTAAGGGACATGTAAAGAAGGATAAATATGGTGGGGTGATATACAATTTTTACAGGGAAAGTTATTGTAAATCTTACAAGCTGAATTGATTACCTTATGTGTTTAAAGTTTTTTTGTTTGAAACAATTCCTACATTGAAAGTCAGGGGCTTTTGTATTGATGATCATGTTTCAGAATTCAGATTATTTAGATGGAGGGAGTTAGGAAAGGCTCCTAAGAATGAGAAGTTGAATGAATTGGTTTTTGGTTCTGGTCAGGTATGCTGGTTACCATTTACATTATATTTGGTTAGCTTTATATATGTTTTTGGTTACTGACTTAAATATTTTTTTTTGTATTGTTTTGTTTCAGTTATATGTTTAATGTTTCTGACATGATATATTTGTCGCTATTAATATGTTTCAGTTGATTATTCAAAATCTTATTCCTACGGAGGATGAGAATGTGCGTTTGGATTTAGGTGGTTTTCATTTTTTCAGTGGAAGTGATAGCGGAGCTAATATTGCTGATATTAAAGTTGAAACATCCATGAAGGATAAAGACCTTAGATTTTCTCTTTTTGATGTGAAAAAAATTATTGATGCACGGGTGAAGCCTTTGGAAGAGAAAGTGATGGAGGTGAAGAAAGAAATTGAGAATTTGGGTGTTGAATTGAAGAATGAATTGCAAGTGTTTCATATTCAGATTTGTAGGGAAATAAAGAAGATGTTGAGAAAGCAGTTATATGGCCAGTCTAGTTCTAGCAAACAGAGAAATATAACTGTTGATGATGATTATGATGATGATGATGTTGATGTAAGACCCCAAAAATTTTTAAATAAAAAGGAATTTCCTTTATTTATTTATTTATTTTGAAATAGTAAGGATGAATTTGATTAATGTGGTTAGTTATGGGTTTAATGCGCAAATATTTTAAATAAGCAGGTGGTTATGAAATATTCCTTGTTGTCGGGGAATATTCGTTTGGTCGTGGAATATTCTAGCTGTCGCGGAATATTCGTACGACGGCGCAGTCTTTTGTGGGTCCCATAACGGAAAGCGATTGGATGAAGAAAACGACAAATATAAGTTGTTTATAAAAAACAGCGTAGTTGTTACCGTTAATACTGTTGGAATACCCAGTGGTTAAAACACAGTAATACGCGTTGTTGCACAGTAGCACACAGTATTGCACCAATGATTGATTCTTACGTAAGAAGGCACTACTCAATAATTGTTACAGTAATTACTGTTCAGTATTTTATGTTATTGATTCAATAATTGCTGCATTGATATTTTATATTACTGTTGTTTCAATAATTGTCATTACACAGTATTTTCCATTATCGAAGCAATAATTCATATTATCTAAATAATATTATTTGATAACATTATTGGCAATGTCTAGAAAGTTCTGTCTAAGGAGAGGTTTGGTCACCTAATTGCGCGCCAGTAAGGAGAAATTCTTATCGGAAAGCCCCCTCTTTCCTGGGAACTGCCTGGTTGTCAATATTGTGATTCTGTAATATTATTTGTGAATAATTAATTATTAATTTATATGATGAGGAAAATATTGATTTTATGTGGATATAGATGGAGAAATTTTTTTAATGTGACAATTGTTGAAAATTTATATTTTATCTTTTTCTGATAAAATAATTCATTTAAATATATTATTTTAATAATATATTAACGGTTATATTTTTATAATGAATGTGGGATATATGAGTATATGAGGAGGAAGAGTATTTTTTTGTGGCATTAAATGTTTAACACGGATTTTGTGTGTTGGTGGACACAATTATTGTCTGAAATTTGATTATAGTCTGTAAAATCGTCCGTTTATGGATTTCGGTCAATTTCTGTTTGGAATTTGGAAAAACTTTCTTCTGCAAAGTTGTAGAGAATTGAATTTTCTATAAAAACACACGAGATTCGAATTTTTTTGGCAAAAAGGGCTATTTATTATGAATTATTGAAGTTCCGAAGCTCCGAAATAATTGATTTTTGGAAGTTTTAATTATTTTAAATAATAAAAACGTTTTTTTATTTATTTTTCTAGAAGGGAGCATGTGTTCAATGGCTGAAAATCAGATTCAAGGGTTGACGTAGATGATTATATATATATATATATATATATATATATATATATATATATATTAATATTATATTAAATTTTCTGCTTTGGTGTTCTAAGCAATTTCCTATAAATAGGTGCTTAAGTTAGAATTGAAAATCACACCAGAAACTGAAGTTTTCTCTCTCTATATTATCGAGCGTATTCTTGTGAGTATTTTGAGTATACTTTGAGTATTGCTATACGGTGCAAGTCATAGCCTATATCCTGTGTTTCAACTAGAAGTACCGTCTTTCGAGGTAAAGGATGTTATTTTCTTCTCAAATGATATTATTTCTTCATTATCATTATGCTAAAATATTGGTTGAAGTTTTTATCAAATTTGGAACTTTTTCATGTCGGGGTTACTATTCATGAGTTACTATTCACGAGTTACTATTCATGAGTTACTATTCACGAGTTACTATTCACGAGTACTATTCACGAAGCGTGAAGATGTTTTTTTGTGAAATTTCTATCTTTTGGTGTCGGAGTTACTATTCACGTATACGGCACTATTCACGTATACGACACTATTCACGAATACGACACTATTCACCGAAAAAATGAAATTTCTTCTTTTTGTCCAAAATATCTATTCTGGATACTAGCTTTGATTGTATCCATGTTTTGATCATTCTTGAATTTTACTTCAGTATGATTATTTATGAAGTATTTTTGAACTCGGATTGTTTAAAGTACGAATCCTTAATACTTGTTATTTTGTTTCACTGGATTCGTTTCCTTTAAAATATTTTTCATCATCCTCAGTCCTAAATGATGGTGTTACTGAATATCTTTGGCCTGTAGTGCAAAGATGGTTGATTTTATTATGAATATCTTTGGCCCGTAGTGCAAAGATGTACAGGTGTTGAGATGAACATGAACAATTGATGAATATCTTTGGCCCGTAGTGCAAAGATGAACAGGTGTTTAGATGAACATGACCGACTGATGAATATCTTTGGCTTGTAGTGCAAAGATGAATATTTGATTTGATTTGAGATATATATTGATTGATGTTACAGGGATAAAATATTGATGATGGACTTTTAAATTCATAGATGTTAGTAGATTTCATTCTCTACTTAACTCCTCTAATGAATTATTATTTCCGCTGCAGTTGTTGATCTAAAACTTGTTGTCTATTGTATTCTATCAGATTTTTCCTTGTTGAAGACTAAGGATAATTTGTTGTACATTATCTTAGTCATAATATTCTTTACTGGGCTAGTTGAGCTCACCCTTTTTCTTGTTGTTCTATTTTTTCTTCTCAAGAGACGAGAATGTAGCAAGTACGAGTCGGGGGATGTAATGATGGTTCTAGAGAGAGTTGTTTAGTAGTCCTCACCATTTTTGTAAAATAATGTATCAATAATTATGATGGGGATTTATTTGTATGTGGATATTGTCTAGACGGCAATAGTTTATATGTTGTAATAATAAAGTTGTAGTTGTTTCTGTACCATGTATTTGGCGACTCATAATGGGTTGGATGGAATGGACCTATTTTGGGGTTGTCACAGTTGAGTTGGATGATAATGTTGATGATGGAAATGTTAATGATGTAGTTGATGATGTTATGACTGTTGAGGATGATGTTGTAGTCGAAGGTTCCGACAGTGCAAAACAGTTTCATGGAAGTGTTGATGCCGATGTTGGTGGGGTTGGTGGGATTCAGTTTGAAGAAGACGATGCAAATGTTTACATATATGTTTGATTTTCATTTGTGTTTCATGTTTTTTAAATCAATGATTAATTATTTATTTTTTTACAGATTGACAACAAGAATGACAATTCAAATTCTGATATTTGAAGGCGTAGTCATGGGAAAGAAATTATTATTTTTACCCCTAGAGGGGTTCACATTGATGTGGATGATGAAAAGGTTAGGCATTTTTTTTTGTTTATCTTATGTTATATTTTTTCGTGTTATATCGATCAATTGGATGTTTTTTATGTTTACAGACTAAAAAGGACAATGACATTCTAAGTTTTGATATTTTAAGCTAGTCTACTAGAAAAGAGCTTGTTGTTTTCACCCCCATTGAGGTTTGTATTTTTTTCAACATTAGTTACCTTCACAGTTTGTATATATTGGTTACTTTGATACAGTGTTTTTGTTACTAGTGACTCTGTTTTGATTTTGTATTTATTTTTTGTGTCATGTCTTGAAAATTTTTAAAGGGGAGTAAAATTGAAGCACTAGACATGTCATTACTTGATGAGATGGTTTTAACGACACAAGATATACTCCATTGTGTTGAAGTTGAGAAAATTGCATCTAAACCGTGTGGTAGGCCTATTCGTGCATTTGCGAAGAGTGCTGTGTTGAGGAGTCCTTATACGTCGAAGTTTGGTTCAGCTGATTCAACTTCTTATGTTGTGGATGATAGACCATTAAGCAGAGGTCTGTCTGCATTTCCAATATAGGCATGCCTTCAAAATTTAAAGATTTTATGTTTGATCAGTGGTTTAGAATTGGCTTAAATAACAGAAAAAACTATGTTATTTGGAGTTTAAGATTTATATAGTATGTTTTTTCTAGGAAATAAAATCATTTGTTCTCTCTTTCCAATATGTTATTGTTTTGAAGGATTGAAAAATTTCTAGGAAACCATGACAAAATCGAGCTTGCATTTAGATTTGGGTCTGTGCCAATTTCATCTAAAATGTGGTTTTACAAGATGAAGACCCCTGGTCAGTGGCTTGATGACAATGTGAGTTTGTTCATTTTCTGTAATTCTGTTTGTTAGTTATGGTTACCTTATTTTATTATTTTGGTTACTAGTTGTGACTGTTTTGGATACTTGTATTATAAATTTTTATTTTTTTATTAATTATTTATATCTGATTGTTTTTTGGTTTTATTTTTGGTTCAGCATATCAACATTTGTTTGTATTACCTTCGTAAGTTGGCTACGCACTCAGATAATATTCAACTAAGAGTTACTACAACATATTGTTGGTTCCATGTCAAGTTGACTACTTTATATGGGGAATATTGTCATAAGAATGCTGATATGAATCTTCTGTTGGGCAATGGTGATGATACTGAGTATATTCGTGGTTTTTTATGGATGTAAACACACCGTGGGTTGTCGTTGATTATGTCATGTTTCCCGTTCACATGAAAGTTCCTGGTCATTGGTTTTTGCTTATTTTTGATTTGCATCGTAGAGTTTTAGTAGTTTACAATTCTCTACGACAAAACAGGAATGTCATGCGAACAAATATTATGGATGTTTATGAGCCATATATTTTCATTCTACCCATAATATTGTCTAGGTGTAGTTTTTGGAAGAATAGGTCTGGTATTGATTTCGATAGTGAACCATATCGCAACAAGGGGGAACATGATATAATTGATCTTTAATTTGCTAAGGGTTTACCTGAACAAGTTGATGGGTAAGGTTTACAGTGTTTCTATTTTTTTTAGTATTCCATATATTATGATGTTTGTTTTGATTTGCTTTATATGTTGATTGTTTTTTCAGTGACTGTAGTATATTTATTATTTATTTTGCGGAACATATTCTTCACCAACAGATTTCTGAAATGCCCAATCCATTTCCAATCATGCAATGCCGGAAGAAATTATGCGTTAATTTGTTCATTCATGCGAGGAACAAGCAAGTAGGCGGATACGAGTCCGATACATAATACCCATGCAGATTCGTTAGTGAAGACTAGTTTGGTTATGCATCCTATTTTTTTTGGACAATTGATACCATTTGTTATGGTTATTGACTGTGAACTGTTTTGTAAATTTTCTGATTATGAAATTATGTATTAATTTTTACTATTAGATGTATGACATGGTTTTGTTGGTTCATATTGGTTTTTTTGGTTATTATTTTATTTTTTTTAGTTAACCAAAAGTTTCTGGTTATTATTTACAAATAATATTAAAAAGATATTTTATACAAATATCTTTATGGTTGGTTGCCAACCATAAAGATAACAATTTTATACAAATATCTTTTGTACAGTTGGTTGCCAAATTTTTATACAAAGGTAACAATTTTATTTGTTGTTGGTAACCAAACAGTCCTAATAACAAATTCTAAAATAGTTAACAATTTCTTCATCCGACAGTTATTTTGTTATGGGCCCACAAATAACTGCGCCGTCGTACGGATATTCCCGACAAAAAGAATATTCCACGACCAAACGAATATTCTCCGATAAAAATGAATATTTTATAACCACTTGCTTATTTTGTAAATTTTTCACATTTCACCCATAACCAAAATATTATATCAAATTAACACATTATTATTTACAATAATAATTAGAGAAAATTTAATTTTATTTATAATAAGTTGGGGTCTTGCAAATAAGTACTTAGTGTCGAGGTATAGTCCAGCACCACTCGAAAAGGTGTTGTTGGAAAAAACTAACAACATAATTATTATCACAAAATAATTTCAATGGCCTTCAAATAGAATCTACAACCTTAAATCCTGAAATAAGATTCCTTAATAATATGGCGTGACAAGTAGCATGATAACAAGCCACATATTCTGCCATCATCGTGGAAGTGGTAGTTAACTCCTGCTTATGAGTTTTCCACAAAATAAGGCCTCTTGAAAGCATAAAGATGTACCCTAATGTAGATTTCTTTTCGTCTTTACACTAAGGAAAATCAGAATTAGAATAACCAACAGCTTCAAGGTTATCTATTTTCTAAATGTAAGCATAATATCCTTAGTACCATGTAAGTAACGTAAAACCTTTTTGGCTGCTTTCAAATGATCTCAACATGGATTTAACTGGTAACATCCAAGCATGTCAGTTACATATGCTATATCTGGACATGTACGAACTTGAGCATACATAAGACTCCCAACCACAGAAGTATAGGGAATAAGATTCATTTGATCACGTTCAAGGTGATTCTTTGGACATTGATATGAGCCAAAATTTGTCACCCTTAACAGCAGGGGCGACAGTAGGGGAGCGATTTTTCATGTTGTATTTGTTAATAACTTTGTCAATATAAGCTCTTTGGGACAATCCTAATATCCCGCAAGACCTATCTCGATGAATTTCAATACCTATAACATAAGAGGTTTCACCGAGATCCTTCATATCAAAATTTCCAGAAAGAAAATGTTTGTTCTCATGCAACATGTCTAAGTTATTACTTGAAAATAGTATATCATCAATATACAAAACAAGAATAACAAATTTACTCCTATTGACCTTCAAGTATATGCATTGATCCACTATATTTTTCTTAAAATCAAAATTACTCATTAACTCATGAAACTTAAGATACCATTGTCGAGAAGCCTGTTTTAACCTATATATGAACTTCTTAAGTCTACATACCATATGTTCCTTGCCTTTAACCAAAAATCTTCTGGTTGTGCCATATAGACATTCTCATGCAAGTTACCATTAAGGAATGCAATTTTAACATCCATCTGATATAACTCTAAATCATAATGAGCTACTAAATCCATGACTATTTTAAATGAATCTTTCCTGGATACTGGAGAAAAAGTTTTATTATAATCCATACTTTCCTTTTGAGTGAAACCCTTAGCAACCAATCGAGCTTTATACCTTTCAACGTTCCCTTTAGAATCTAATTTGGTCTTATAGACCCACTTGCAACCAACAGGTTTAAAACCTTTTGGTAATTCCTCAAGATCCAAAACGTTATTAAGCTCCATTGATTTTAACTTATCATTCATGGCTTCAAGCCAATGAGTTGATTGAGCACTCGTAATGGCCTCTTTATAGGAGATAGAATCATTAATCTTACTTAAATCATAGTCAATTTCATTAAGATAGGTTATAAAATAATCAAAATTAATAGGCTTTCTAGGTCTTTCGGACCTACGTAAAGGCTGCACAATTTCAGGAATATGATTTTCAATAATGTGAGGTTCAATATTAGGTGGTGGCTCAGCTATTTCAGGGGCATCATTCGCCTCAATTGGAGGTTGTTGTGCCTCACCCTCTTGAATTACAGGATTATAAATATAAAACATGTTTTCTTTAAGATCAATTTTTCTAGGCTCACCACTCCCACTTAAATCACAACTCTCTAAAAACTCTGCATGCCTAGTCTCAACAATTCGTATGAGAGGAACAGTAAAATCGAAAACCCTTAGATCTCTCAGGATATCCAATGAAATGAAAACTAATGGTTTTAGAGTAAATTTTCTTTATTTGTGGATTAAAAATCTTAGCCTCGGCTGGACAACCCCACACCCGTAAGTATTTAATTTAAACTAGGTTTCCTACCTGTCCAAATTTCATAAGGAGTTTTAGGGACATATTTGCTAGGAACCCGGTTTAAAATATGAACAGCTGTCTTTAATGCCTCAGTCCACAAAACACATGTAAGCTAGAATTGCATAACATACTACGTACCATATCCATAAGGGTACGATTTCGCCTGTCAGCTACATCATTCTGCTGCGGCGTACCAGGCATTTTATACTGAGTGACGATTCCATTTTCTTGACAAAATAAGGCAAATGGGCCATGACTATGAACCGTATCGAAGTGTTTACCATAATACTTTCCGCCTCTATCTGATCTCACTACTTTAATTTTTCGGTCAAGTTGATTTTCAACTTCAGCCTTGAAAACTTTAAACATATTTAGTGATTCAGATTTTTTATTAATCAGGTAGACATAAGTATAACGAGAATAGTCATCAATGAACGTAATGAAAGATTTTTGTCCACCAATTCTTGGAGAAAATGGTCCATATATATCAGTGTGAATCACCTCAAGAAGTGCACTACTTCTTGTTTCTCCTTTCTTATTACCTTTCACAAATTTTCCTTTTATACATTCAATACAATGGTCAAAATTAGAAAAATCTAGTGAATGAAGAATTTCATCCTTTACAAGACGTTGCATTTTGTCTTTTGAAATATGGCCTAAGCGTTGATGCCACAATTTTGAAGAATTCTCATTATCTAGTTTTCTCTTATTTCCACTTTTAGAGGTATTTTTTGTCATATTCATTGTTAACAAGGATTCAGCAAAGACATTATCCAAATTTATCTTATAGAGGTTTCCTTCTAAAGAGCCAGAACCAATAACAAGAGACTCATTATAAATAATTATTTTATTATTCCCAAACTTAAACGAAAATCCATCAACGTCAAGTTTAGATACAGAAATTAAATTTTGTGTCATACTGGGAACATAAAGAGTATCATATAAATACAAGGTGAAAACCACTCTCCAAAACTAAAGGAAGAGTTCTTATAGCTTCAACTTGTATAAACTCTTCATTGCCAACTTTAATGGTTCTTTCCCTTTTTTAGAGTGTCTTCTTTGAAAGGAATCCATGCAATGAATTAGTAATATAAACTCTTCTCCCCGATGGAAGGCTTCTGTCAAGTTTGTCGGGGGATTGATCACCAAATCCTTCATCAGTTTCTTCGATTTCCCAATATCCAGCCCGGTCGTGAAGAAACCCAGGGCTTGTGCAGAATTCAACTCTGCTACCAACCCCACAGCCTCCCGAAACCTCTTAACATACTGGCCCAGGCTCTCATCAAATTTCTGCCGAACCTGCATGAGGGATGCTGTGATCTTTCCTCTCCTTCTGTTTCTTCCGAATCGGGCGTGAAACTTCTCCCGAAGATCGCTCCAGGAATTGATTGATCCAGCCGCTAAAGTCCCCATCCATTCTCAGGAACTCTTCTTCAATGTCGTTGCAAACATGTGGCATTTAGCGGCGTCCGAATGCCCATAGTAGGTCATCAACCTGTCGTACCCGTCTGAATGGTCATAAGGGTCCCCCAGCCTGTCATATGTCTCCATCGAGGGCATCTTCTTTTTAGGGTCGGCTGTCACATGATTGATTTCTGACGAGAAGGGCGACCTTATGCAAGTCGAAGGTGTCCCCATCGAGTTCTTTGCCAATAGCAATTTTTTCAGTTCTGCCACCCTTCGAGCCAGGGGGTCGAACTCCTCCTTACGAGGGGAGGATTGGGGTATGTCCCTCCCATATTCATGAGTCTCGTCCCTCCTCCTTTGTCCTGATCTGCCTGGATGCTCTGATATTCGTTCTGCCAAACGGCTCCTCCTTCTGCTTCGGCCATCCCGCGAGCGGCTTTGGTGCCTGCTCCTTTCTCTTTCTCCCTTTCCCCGTTGAGGTGACCGGGATCGGCTCTGATGCCTACGCCTCTTGGAGGACGCCTCCTGTTCTCCGGCCATCTTCGCCATCTGTTGTTCGAGCTCCTCCTGCCGAAGACGCAGAGCCAACATGGTGTCTTTGTTTTGTTGCATCTTCTTCTGCAGGATGAATTCTCGTTGATCCCGGCTTCCCTCTCCTCGGTCCCTTCCTCGCAGCTCCAGTGCTCGAGGGTTGTTCTCATCCGCACGACTAGCCTGATTAGGTGTATGCTGAATGTCATGGAACAGTTTTCGCCGGAGGGAGGCAGCCCACTCCACATTATCTTCCTGGATTCTAGAACCCAAGTCGATCCTTTATCGACCCCCTCACCAGTGTGGTTTGGTGGGTCTTTGCCTTTTCTTTGTTAGAAGCACTGTTTTCCCTACTCGCCATAGCTTGTTACCGGAAAAGATGGTTGTGATTGAGAGAACACTAAAAAGCCCTCCTTCTAGCGCCAATGTTAACGCCAAGTTTTGCCGGCGCGTCCAATCACAGAATCCACGTGCTAGAACCTACACAATAACAGATCACACAGAAGCTTGACAACTTGTGGCGCCGGGGGATAGCTCCGATGTGAGAATAAGTACAGGTCGTCCATAAGGTTTAACAATGGAGGCTAAGTGTTTAGTGCTCAAAATTAGGTATTACCTGTTAATTGTAACCTAGGCCATGTATTTATAGTACTCTCATCACCTTATAATCCTTCTCTGAGTCGGATTAAGACTCCTAAACATGGCAGTTACTATGATTTGGGTCCAACACATTCTCCTTAAAAGGTGGAAGTGGAATCCAATCCAATCACTACCTTTGGAGTTACCTTATTCAAATACGGTTGGGACTTCAGACTCTGTACGCAAGACATCCCACTGCACAGGCCCAATCCAACCGAGCTCACTGCATAGTTCGGACTTCGGCCCAAAAGACTCGAAGGCCCAACCCTGAACATCTCCTTCCAGAATAGGGTTCCGGCCCAAAGGACTCGGATACCCGAACCCGAACACCATATCTCGAGTAAGACTCCGGTCCAGAGGATTCGGATGGCTGAACCCCTTCAACACCCTTGAGGGCCTCGGTCTAATGGACTTATCATCCCTTTCTAACACCAGACCTTCGGTCCACTTGAAGGTCGATAAAATGCTCTCGAACATTGTCATGGATATTCATATACAAACTTTTGCTATATTAAAGTTCCTAAAATCTCAGCTTCATCCAATCTGGATCTTAATTATAATCCAACTTACATTTGCGATACACGTATCAAAGCCAGCTAATTATGACACAATACTCTGTTCCTAGTATAGCGAGTTGAATACACTTAAATTTGGGACAGGTTTTATCTTCTTCTTTTTTGTTTATTTTTATTTTTCTTTGTAATTCTTGGAGAGTTGGACATCTGAAATGCCACATAATAAAAGTGGAGATACTTTAATTTCAGGGGTTAAGCCAAAACAAATTATAAAACGTAATTGTTTTTATTTTCTGTTTTATCTTTTGTAATTAGTGCAATAACATTACTGTTAGCAAAATAATAATATATTTAAGAATTTAAAAATTACTCTGAGCACTATATATATTCAAGATAAATGTTTGGACAAACAAAAGCTAATACCTTTTTTTTGTCTCAAATAAAATGTACACGTTCTTGGAAATTACAAATAAAATTATAGTTTCTTCTCTAGAGGGTGTTAATTTATTTAGCTCAACGACCCTGAATCATACTAACTGTCATCTCATTAATAGAGTCGGCTCCAACACTGACGAAACTCAAGTGTGTATCCGGTCTTCTGTTAATAAAAGCAGGTTGGCTTGGAGAGGGAAGAGTTGTTTCATTACATAGCATAAAGACTACTTCAGACATGGTTGGTCGAATATCCGCAGATTCTTGCACACACAACAGCCCGATATGAATGCATCTCAAAGCTTGGCGGACATCATACGATTCACACAATGTTGGATCAACTATTTCCAATGATTTACCTTCTGTCCAAAGATCCCAAACCTGAAATAAAAAAAAAAAGCATGGTAACATCTGAATTTACGGTAAATGAGGAGTTGATTCCGAGTAGCCTTTTGATTAACCGAAATAGGTCAAGAAAGACGTGCATCTGAGGTAGTAAATGAATGAAAAATTTTCTTCCCTTTTTGTTTTCTCTTGAAAAGTATCACCATGCTTGCATGACATCGAAAATGTGATTTCAAGGAATAATACATTTGAAAGGGTAACATATGCTATTGAGTAAAAGGTATGTTCATGTATTAGTTTACTTACATGCCCAATTAAGTTCACTGAATTTTCCTGATAGCAAGTCATATTCCTCCTGCCACTGATGATTTCTAAATGTAAAACTCCAAAACTGAAAACATCAGATTTTATTGAGAAAATGCCTTCCATTGCATACTCTGGAGACATATAACCACTGCAAATCATATATACACGTACACAAAGTAAGATTAATGATTTGCCCACAATCTGTATGTGTATAATAAGTGGAAGCAAAAAACTTACTATGTTCCAACTACTCTTTTTGTAGTTTCTTCCATTTGATCAGTCCCAAGTATTCTAGCCATACCAAAGTCTGATATTTTAGGGTTCATGGAGTCATCTAGTAAAATATTGCTGGCTTTTAAATCCCTATGAATTATCTTAATCTCGAGTCTTGGTGAAGATACAACATCCCTCGAGCAATTCCCAAAATGATATCAAAACGTTTTCTCCAATCTACCATTGATCCTTTTGCCTTTCCTGTATATCACAATTTAAGAGTTCCATAAAATCAAACGTGCATGAGTAACAAATATATTCTCCATGCATGACTCCATACAAAACATATAAAATTAATTCTTGAGGTCTCATAGAGTTGAATTTTCTCTTGTTATTAATTTGTACTATTCTTCATATGAATGGGGAAAAAAAGAAGAATACTGAATTGCAATTTGAAGGAAATATATATGGCGTACCAAAAATGAAGCAGTCCAATCCTTTGTTTGGCAAGTACTCATAGATTAGCATTTTCTCCTTTTTTTCAATGCAGTATCCCAAAAGTCTCACAAGATTCCTGTGCTGAAGTTTTGCTATCAATGTAACTTCATTTCTAAATTCTTCTATCCCTTGTTTTGAACTATTTGATAATCTTTTCACCGCAATTTCTTTCCCATCAAGCAGTTGACCCTAAAAATAACACTTGATTATATATTAATTTAATTTTCATTTTTTTCAATTGAACTAATATGTCTCATCAATATAAACTTTAACGCTACCTTATATACGGTGCCAAAACCACCTTCTCCGAGTTTGTTGGCAAAAGCAAAATCGCCTGTGGCAGCAATAATGGTGCTTAAGGAAAAGAATTGCACATCTACACTTGTCCCATTCTCATTCATCTCCACTCGTCTTGGAGAGCCTCCCAAAGATGTTGTACCACTATTTTCAGGACTAATTAGCAGTTTATGATGCCTTTCGATACTTTTCCTAACTGTCCTTGAAAAAAAGATATGAATGAGCCAGCCTCAATATATATAAACAAGTAACTAAGCAATTTGTGTGTCGCTAAATGTGTATCCGAGAGATATTTGGTGAAATGTGTAACGAAGGGGGTCCTGGTCCATATCATTCGTACCCCTTGCTTGTCAATTTCTAAGGTGGTAAACCTAATTTGCTATGCAGTTATATATATATATATATATATATATATATATATATATATATATATATATATTAGTACTTTCCCAAAAAAGAAAATTTACAATTGAGGCCAATAATTACCATTTAGGCTAGCGCATGCAGTTAATAAATACTAATGGGGATTTATATTAAATTTTAATTTACCTCTCCTTTTTCTTACCACCAACCAATATGCCAAAAGAAGTATGCCCGACACTGCAGCAATGGATAATATCACAATCACGACCTTGACACGGCCATTAAATCTTTTAGACTTCTTTGAATATTCAGCTGAAAAAAATAAGAAAATATAAATCATATGAATATCATAACTGTCAAAATTCCAAACCATGTGAAATGTACCCATTAAGGAGGGAGAGAGGGGCCAAATTTCATAACACAAAAATAACTTTGGTATCAGGGACATCATACTGGGTTCAGTACTCATCTCGGAATTAATAGTAGTTATACGTGAGCTAAAGAAATTTCATAGCTCGACAGCTAGCATACGTATATCTTAGCCTCTTTTTATATCATATATTTAAATAATCCACCTTTACCATTTCATCAAAATTTAATCTTTTTTATCTTAATAAAAAAATAAAGACCAAGTTCAATATAAAATATAAGCATATAAAAGAATCAAATAAGACATACCTAATGTACCAGCATCCACACGTACAAAAACATCTTGACCACCATTTGGCAACTCCCTAATATCCACCAAATCCCCATACCATATAATGCACCCGTTTCCTCCTCTACTCACATCCGCACTCGCATACGCCGTGCACGAGCAATTCGTCAAGCACGTTTTCTCGCAGTCTTTAATCCCCAAACTCATGTTCACACGTGCACTCGTAGCATCTGGCACCTTCAAACCCGGAACCATCAAGAACCCATCTCCGGCCCCACACACTTGCCCGGCCCGCTGCCTCACACATCCATCAGACCCGTCCCTCAAGTACCAATCATGCTCGGACTTGGGCTCAAAGCCCGGCAAACACTTGCACCCAAACTCACCCGCATTGTATGGGTTACAATTACCGAAAGCCCCACAATGTGCATAATTGTCACACTGATCCTTCGGGGCGGACCAATACCCGACCCATCTTTGTTCCTCCTCACTCCACAAGAGCCGTTCGATCACCCCGGATGTCTCGTTCAGAACGAGTCTTGCTAGAACTGAGGCATTTTGTATATACATCACAGAACATTCATTATCATTGTCGATGTAAGTGGAATTAAAGAGGAAATCAGGCGGTAGGGGCTTTCCGGTTCCGGCCGTAGCTATACCGCTCCATCTAACCCCGTTCCATGGCCCGCCCCTCCATAACCGACCCGAATTCTTGTACAAGAACAACTGCGGGACTGACCCATTAATATCAATTTCATAAGAGTACTCACCAGTTGCTGGATCGTCAGGTGACTTCCATGATGTCAGGTGCCATTTCAGGCCCGTCCTCCGGTCCACCCCAATTTTCATGCTGGAAATTAAATTATTTGTTGGATAATCAAAGCTTTGCCATGCAATATTCCTATTACTATTATTACTATGAAACAAAACAAGATTTCCCGTATCCAAAAGCTGAGCTGAGTAGCTGCTACCGTTGACTTCGCCTGAAACTTTAGTCGACCAAAACGGAATTTCTTCGTTTTGGCCATACAAAGCAAGAATTCCAGTTTGGTTAACCGATAAAACTCCGGATTTATCAGTTATCGGACTATTTCGGTTGGCAACCCAAATAACAGTTTGTTCTGAAACTTTATTGTACCAAATACCGACATATCGGCTGCTAGAATTGCCGGTGCTAAAGAATCCAAGCGCAAAGCTTTCTCCTTCGGAAATTAAAACGTCGCCGTCTTTGAGAGGTTTGTCAAGGGTGATGGTGTCGATGGAAATGCAAAATTTGAGTAGAAGAAATATAAGCGAAGAAGTTAGCAAGCTTTTTTCAAGGCACATTTTGCTAGTCATGTTTTTGTTTTGCGGTTTCATGTTCTTGCTGGTGGCATGGCTGGTGATTATTTAAATCAAACTGCGATCCAGTGCCGTGCCGAAGACTACTAATAGTACATGCATGTATATTTCTAAAGACGTGTAGGATCTTAATATGAATCCCAAACTATGTCTCGGCTAATATCCCAACAACAGAATTTTGACATGTATCAATTTTAAATAATTTTTACATAAAAATAATCCATTTTAAATTGGAATACACTTTCCATATCCAACGACCAACAGTCTTTCAACCTCATCCCCTACTACTAGAAAAATAAGAATACGTGACGGAATTTTGTGATAGTTTTTAAAAACAATCACTGTTGAAGTTTGTTATGGCTTTGACTTAGTCATTTAGTTCTGTTAATAAGTCTCTGTTATTTGGGAGTAGGTTTAGGAGTTTGACTCTTTCTTTGCTTGTATTTCTCACATCAGTTAGTACTGAACGTGAGCAGTTTTTCCTTCCCAATTGTAAGGCTATATATGTAGCTATTTTCATTCAATAAACTTCAAGGTTGTTGCTTCAAACACTCACTTATATTTAACATTTGGTATCAGAGCCACAACAACAGCTTCCTGCCTTGCAGCAGCAACAACAATGGCATCAGACGGAAATTATGTGCAGCCAACAATTCCTCGTCTTGACGGCCATTATGACCACTGGTCCATGCTTATGGAAAACTTTTTGCGTTCCAAAGAATATTGGAGCGTGGTGGAGAATGGTCTTTCCGAAGAAGCCACAGGGACATTCCTCACCGCTGTACAGACCAAAACACTCGAAGATCAAAAGCTGAAAGATCTAAAGGCCAAGAATTACCTCTTCCAAGCCATTGATCGTTCGATTTTGGAGACCATCTTGAAGAAAGACATGACCTCAAAAGATATTTGGGATTATTTAAAGAAGAAATATCAAGGGACAGGTCGTATCAAGCGAGCACAACTCCAAGCACTGAGAAAGGAGTTCGAGATTCTCCACATGAAGGAAGTAGAAGGTGTGAATGAGTATTTTGCTCGAACTCTCACCTTAGTTAATAAAATTCGGATTCATGGAGAAAAAATGGAAGATGTTGTTGTGATTGAAAAGATACTACGATCTATGACTTCCAAATTTGACTATGTTGTTTGCTCCATTGAGGAGTCTAATGACTTAGATATCATGACAACTGATGAGCTCCAAAGCAGTCTTTTGGTTCATGAACAAAGGATGAACAGTCATGTTGTGGAGGAGCACGCTTTGCAGGTGAAGTACGCTGATGACACAGGAAGAAGAGGTCGTGGACGTGGTGCATATCGAGGCAGAGGCAGGAGCAGAGGTCATGGCAGATCAGTTTTTAATAAATCCATTGTTGAATGCTATCATTGCAATGATCTGGGACATTTTCAGTATGAGTGTCCAAAGAAAGACAAGGAGTCAAGGGCACACTTGGCAGAAACAAGTGAAGACATGCTTCTTTATGGCATATATTGACGTACAGAAAGATCCCAGTGAAGAATCTTGGTTTCTGGATTCAGGATGTAGCAACCACATGTGTGGAAAGAAGGAATTTTTCAATACTCTGGATGAAGACTTTCGAGATTCGGTAAAGCTTGGGAACAATACTTATCTCAAAGTCATGGGTAGAGGAAGTATTCGAATGCAAATCGGAGACGTTACACATATTATTACCGAAGCATATTATGTCCCCCAGTTGAAGAACAACCTATTGAGCATTGGACAATTACAAGAAAAGGGCCTAGCCATTCTTATTCAAAAGAACATGTGCAAGATCTATCATCCAGAAAGAGGCCTCATTATGCAAACTAATATGTCTCAGAATCGTATGTTCATCTTTCTCTCAAAAATTCAATCTTCACAGTGTTTTCACTCTATCACTGACAACTTAGATTATCTTTGGCATTGTAGGTATGGTCATATCAGTTTTGGAGGACTCAAGACACTCTATGGGAAGCAGATGGTGACGGGTCTACCTCAGCTTAAAGATCCTGAAGTGGTTTGCGAAGATTGCATTATGGGAAAACACTCAAGAAATTCTTTTCCAAGGCAAAACAAATGGCGAGCTACGAAGATCCTTCAACTTATTCATGCTGACATTTGTGGACCGATTTCACCTACCTCCAATGGCAACAAGAAGTACATCCTGACTTTCATTGATGACTTTAGTCGTAAAGTTTAGGTGTATTTTCTGGTGGAGAAATCTGAGGCCTTTGTTACATTCAAGCTATCCAAAAGTCTTGTTGAAAAAGAGAAGAATGCTTGCATTAGAGGTCTAAGAACAGATCGCGGAGGAGAGTTTTTATCAAATGAGTTTGTCACCTTCTGTTCCTCTAATGACATACAAAGACAACTCACCAGTGCTTACACTCCCCAGCAAAACGGTGTGGCAGAACGAAAGAACCGTACAATCATGACTAGGGTACGTTGTATGCTCCGGGGAAGATAAGTTCCTAGGACTTTCTTGCCAAAAGCTGTTCGGTGGACTGCTCACATACTCAATCGAAGTCCAACTATTGCTGTGCGCAACATAACTCCTGAGGACGCTTGGAGTGGGTCGAGACCATCAGTTGCCCATTTTTCGCATCTTTGGCTGTATTTGTTATGCCCATGTACCTGATCATCGACGCACCAAGTTAGAAGAAAAAAGTTTACGGTGCGTAATGCTAGGATTTAGTGAAGAATCAAAAGCCTATCGTCTTTATGACCCTGTTTCAAAAAAAATCATTGTTAGCAGAGATGTAATTTTTAGGGAGGGCGATGGATGGAATTGGGTCGAGAATCAAGACGGTCTTGTAACTGAACTACACTGGAATGATATGGAAAATGATAGTGAGATATGGGAAGATGACATTACTGTTGAGGATGCAGTCATTGAGCAACATGAAGATGAGGAGGCAACAACGCCAGAGGTAACAGTGCAAGATGTTGCTGGAGATGTATCCATTGAAGAGTCTTCTAGTCCAAATAGAAGAAGAACACGGAAACAACCAAACTGGATGAGAGATAATGTCACTAAATTAGAAGACTCAGAAGGTGAAGATGAGAACTCTCTATTAACTTTGTTTATTGATAGGGACCCACTATCTTTTGAAGAAGCCGCGAGGAGTAAGAAGTGGAAAGTGGCCATGGATGCTGAGATTGCTGCCATTGAAATGAATTCTACATGGGAATTAACTGATCTTCCGGTCGGAGGAAAGAAAATTGGCGTTAAGTGGGTCTTCAAAACGAAGTTGAATGAGCATGGTGAAATCGATAAGCATAAGGTGAGACTCATCGCAAAGGGTTATGTCCAAAAACACGGGGTTGATTTTTCAGAAGTGTTTGCACCTGTAGCCAGGCTTGATACCATTAGACTTGTGATTTCTCTTGCGGTACAAAATAATGGAAAATCTTCTAGCTGGATGTGAAGTCAGGCGTTTTTACATGGTGAAATTGATGAAGAGGTATATGTTGCACAACCACCTGGATATGAAAAGAAGGGCAATGAGCAGAAAGTGTACAAGCTGAAAAAGGCATTGTATGGATTACGACAGGCTCCACGGGCATGGATACAAGCAAAATAGAGTCCTATTTTGAGAAGGAAGGGTTTACTAAATGTCCATATAAGCATACCCTATTCACCAAGACCTTACCAGGAGGTAAATTTCTAATTGTATGCCTCTATGTTAATGATTTAATTTTTACTGGCAACAATGAAGACATGTTCATAGCTTTCAAACAGTCTATGAAAAGGGGGTTTAATATGACTGATTTAGAAAAGATGAGATATTTTTTGGATATAGAAGTATTGCAGCAAGACAATGGAGTCTTCATTCATCAAAAAAATATCTCGAAGAAATTTTGGACAGGTTTGGAATGACAGAGTCCAACTCAGTGCTAAATCCCATAGTTCCTGGGCTAAGCTTGGGAAAGACAGCAATGGAGAATCCGTAGACAACACTTTTTTCAAACAGATGATAGGGAGTCTCATGTATCTAACAGCCACCAGACCTGATCTAATGTTTGTTGTCATCTTGCTTAGTAGGTACATGGAACGCTCAACAAATTTGCACCTACAAGCTACTAAGCGAGTACTCAGATATTTGAAGGGAACAATGGACTATGGTATCTTCTATAGCAAGGGAGGAAACACAAAACTTATTGCATTCACGGATAGTGATTATGCCGGTGATTTAGAAGATCGAAAGAGCACATCGGGATATTTGTTCTTGTTAAGTTCAGGAGCTGTGTCGAGGTCTTCAAGGAAACAACCGATAGTCACGTTATCCACCACTGAAGCTGAATTTGTTGCAGCATCTTCGTGTGTTTGCCAAGTTGTGTGGCTTAGAAGGTTGCTGGAAGAGTTGAATCATGTTCAAGAAGAGTCCACGGTAATCTACTGTGATAATAGTTCAGCTATTAAGCTTTCAAAAAATCCAGTTCTACATGGTCGAAGTAAGCATATAGACGTGAGGTTCCACTTTCTTTGAGATCTAAGCAACGATGGAGTAGTGAAGTTAATACATTGTGGATCTCATGAGCAAATTGCTGATATTTTAACAAAACCTCTTAAGCTGGATTCTTTTGAGAAGTTGCGTAGCATGATGGGAGTATGTAAAAATCCTACTCTAAACTGATTTGTATATGTAATCAGTTTAAGGGAGGAAATGTTGAAGTTTGTTATGGCTTTGACTTAGTCATTTGGTTTTGTTAATAAGTCTTTGTTATTTGGGAGTAGGTTTAGGAGTTTGACTCTTTCTAAGCTTGTATTTCTCACATCAGTTAGTACTGAACGTGAGCAGTTTTTTCCTTCCCAATTGTAAGGCTATATATGTAGCTACTTTCATTCAATAAACTTCAAGGTTGTTGCTTCAAACACTCACATATATTTAACAATCACAAAAGATAGTAATTTATGATGTACTTTTTAAGCAATCACAAAATAATAGTATATATGATGGCTCTTAGTGATGACTATTCTTGCCGTCAATGTATTATAATTGCGATGGCCATGTCAATCACACCAATTTTTTCATGCAAGATAAATTTTCTTTTTGTGACGCACTAAGTCATCACTTATAGATATATACCCTTTTCGTGATTGCATTTAAGCTATTACTAATATTTTAATGTAAGAAATAATCAAAACAATATTTTATGATGGTCGTGACAATCATTAAAAAAAGATAGATTTTTATGACGATTTTTATTTACAATTACAAAAAGAAGGTATTTTGTGATGGAATTTTCAAGTAATCACAAAATAATAAAATATATGATGGCTCTTAGTAATGACTAATTTTACCATTATTATAGAGTATTTGTGACTGCCATTGCAATCACCAAATCTTATGTGAAAGTAATTTTGTTTAATAAGTCAACTCACATATGTTTCCTTTTATATTTTGTTTTAAAATTATAATCATGATCTGGACTTTGGTGTAGTGGTAATATTCGTTATTTAATTTACAAATGAGAGAAGGTTTGAATCCTACAAGTATCATTTGATACAATTAATACTTATCAGAAAAGATGTGATCATGAAAGAGGGATTAAGTGGAATAGAAGTATTGTGATATTATATAATTATACTAGCTGGGTCCCGTGCCTCCGGCACTGTATGAACAATATGATTTATCTCAAACTTTGAACGACCAAAATAATTTATTGAGTGAGCGGGAAATTTAAAGTCATTTGTATTTTATTAAATTATTATTAGATTATTAGATAGATAGATGTATTTTATTAGATAGATGTATGAACGGTGGGATTTATCTCAAACTTTGGACGGCCCAGAAGATTTATTGAGTGAGCGGGAAATTCAAAATCATTTATATTTATATCTGTTCCAAGATAAAAAAAATTTAATTAATTTTTTACACATATTAAAAAAATATAAAATAACAAAATTATTTATATTTATATTTCATTTAATTGCATACGGACATGACTAGTACAATTCTCTATATCACAGGTCCACATCAATCCACCGTACCGGTTCTTTCATTGGGAGTGTTTAATGAGTATTTTCAATTTTGGATGGGGCCACGCCATTAAGTAGGAGTATACACTACTCTCTCAGTTTTAAAATTAAATATATTATTTAATTTTAAGATCAAACGATTATATATTAAATTTTAAAATTAATATAATTTATAAAAATTTAAAATTAAATAATTTTTTTTAATTTATAGTTTTTATATATACGATATAATTATAATAATTGTATCAACTAAAATTAAATATATTTACATCAATTTAAAATTTAATATGTCGTCATTTGATTTTAAAAATTAAATTGTACATTTAATTTTGAAAAGGATGAAGTATTAACTAATATTTTTAATTAGCTCTCAATATTTGCATATATACTATTACATCCGTTCTTTAATATAAGTCGTTTTAGAGTTGTACACAAGTATTAAATAAATAATTGATCATAGTATTTAACTTCACACATAATCTGCATTTTTTTAGAGCAATGCTACACAGACAGGTATATTGGACAGATTTATTGGACCGGTGCAAATTTTTTTTTTTTTTGCTAGTGACTTTTAAAAAATATATAGTATTTATTTCAACAGGAATTTTTATAAAATATAGTGTTTTAGGTGTAATTTAGATACATATACAAATACAGGGTTATACAGACTGTATAACCCTGTATTTGTATATGTATCTAAATTACACCTAAAATACTATATTTTATAAAAATTCCTGTTGAAATAAATACTATATATTTTTTAAAAGTCACTAGCAAAAAAAAAAAATTTACACCGGTCCAATATATACTTGTCTGTCCAGACTTATTCTTTTTTTTAATGTACTCTTTTGTGCCCGGAAAAGAATTAAATATTACAAATTCTGTCCGCCAGCATTGAAAATTTTACTACTATTGTTGAAGTTATGTCCCTTTTATCATGAACCCCTCCTTTAAAGTCTAGACTGTCTAGTAATCAGACCGGAGACATGAAACTGCCATTATCATTCTGAAAGGGGCTTCACTAAAGTAACGTACTGTATAATTTGAAACAATATAAGTTAATTAGTACGTAGCTTATTTTTATTTATTTTTGTTAATTTCATTGCATAGTACAATTATCTATACCACGGATAGGGGTATACATAAATCGAATCGAACTGAGTATTAAGTTATTCGGAGTACAAAATAATATTTAATTGATACTCGTTTAACAACTGAGTCGAGCACAATTTCGAATCGAACCCAACCAGTTTAAATTTTTCGAACGAATATGATCCGAGTATCAATGAAAATTATAATTTGAAGAAGTTCGAATAATTTATCGATTTTAATTTAAAATTTATTCATATTTAAATCGTTTATATTACGAATCGAACTAGAATAATTTTGTTCATTTCACGGCATTAATCACAAGTCACACATCAATCCGCCGTAACCGTTCTTTCATTCACAATGATTAATCAGTATTTTGGATAGAGCCACGCCATTAATTAAGTATATACTTATTTACTACTTATTTTAAATTAGGTCACAATATTCGCATTATACTAATGTAGGTGTTAGAAAAGACATGTAGTTTATTCACATGCTACGACTAACCGTAGGAAGATCAACAAAATATTCTCCACTAATAAGTATATCCCATGGCTTGAGCATTACCTAAATAGATAATTACAACGGTAGCCTTATAATTCTCCATAAAAAATTCAATATTTTATTCAATGATATATTGTAGCAAGCAACACTAAATAATTCTTTCTTTATTATACAAAAAAAAGTTTCTTTTGACTTTGATCCTGTTAGAATATAGGATCACACACACGCACACAAACGATAGAGAATTAAGAAGAACACAAGAGATTTACGTTGTTCCCCAATTTGGGTACTCCACAGGCGGCTTGTTATTTATTGATGATTCTTTGGTTACATAGAACCCTACTTCACATTATGGTCAATTACTCATAATGACCTTTCCAATTAACAACCCAGAAAGTCTCTATTCGCCGACCGGCGCGGCCCGCGCCGCTCATAGGCAAACCATAGCGCGGTCCGCGCTACATGGGCAGTAGCTCCTCCAGTACCGACGCGCTCCGCACTAGCCTTTTTCAGTGGCTTCTATATTATGAGTCACAAGTTTCCAACAGATCCTACTTAATTTTCAAAATTCTAAAATTCATTGTGATGTGAATTTATTTTAATTTTCTGAAATAACAAATTTGTACTTAGTAATTTTTAATTAATTTAAAATCAAATAAAGTACCATAAATTGGATTTTAGAATTTTAAAATTGAGTAAGATTTTGAAAATTGGAAATTGGAGATTATATATACAGGGGAATGATCCATTGAATGTATTTGTTATTAATCAAAAATGAACATATATATATCATCGCTACCGTTCAATATAAAAACCAACGGTTGAGATTAATTCACGCCCGACGAGTTACGTCCTCTACTAATAATAGCGGATGACTCTGAAACTAGTAACAACGTTCGCTATTATTAGTAGCGGACGTAACCCGTCATCTGCTATTAATAGTAGCGGACGTGAATTAATTTCGACCGTTGGTTCCTATATTGAACGATAGAGATGGTATATGCCCATTTTTTTATCTATAACAAATACATGTTATGAATCATTACACACACACATGTGTGTGTTTGTGTATATATACATATATATATATATATATATATATGTGTGTGTGTGTGTGTGTGTGTTTTAAAACACACCCGTTTTAATCCCCAAGGTGTGTTTGCTAGTGTTAATCCAAAATTTCTGGACTTGCACCCAACTCACGTTTAATATATGGAGGTTGATCCATAATTAACATTGTAAGGATAATTAAGGTTATCCCCACAATAGATTTCAGTCATCCATCCGTCCATTGAACAGTAAGTATTGAGGAAGCTCCATCTGCAGTTTAATAAGGGGGAGCTCGCAGTTTAGTTCTGCGGATGGCAAAATTGTCCAAAATACCCTTCCTCCGTCCGTAAAATTAAAATGCAGACTCTATGTATACCAATGATATTAACACAACGACGTTTTGCTCATATCACCCGTTCGCGTAACTAAACTGTATACGCTGAGTATATTCCCAATAAATCTTTATTAACATGACATCGTGTTGCTCATATCACCCATTTGCAGAACTAAACTGTGGACGCCGAGTATATTTTCAATTAATCTTCAAAAGATGGCATTTTCAAGTAAATCATCATCCTTAGAAGTAAACTGCAGACGATGGCATTTTTCATTTTTAGAAAAATTAATTAGTTATCAATGCAACGTCGGTGATATAATTGTATTTTACTTGGGTATTAGGTACTACTTGTAGGATGATGATATTGAGGATGAGCGTGATGAAGATTCAAGCAATGATAACGACGAAGATGGAGACTTGTGATTATGCATCGTTTATTGTATTTTGAAAAATTTTTATTGCATTTTTCCATGTGGTAATATCAATTCCTAACTTTTATTGTATTTGGAAAAACTTTTAGTACATTATCTTTGATAGAATATTTGTAATACTACTCATCCATAGAGAACTTATCTATTACTCCCTCCGTCCCATGATAAAAGTCCTTATTACTATTTTGAGTAGTCTCATGTTAAATGTCTATTTTCCTTTAATAATCAAACTTTTACACATATTTTCCTATTATACTCGTAGCATTAAATATCTCATAATTTTCTTATTCTAATTCTCTCTCCATATTTAATGACATTATTATAGGCAATTTTGTCATTTTATTCATCTTCTTAATATACGTGAAAAATCCACCATGATTTTTATCCTGGGATGGAGGGAGTAATATTTATAAATAAATAGTGTAAGATATATAAAAGAGTACATGTGTACCACTTTTGGTAATTTGAACTTCAGTCATGATATAAAATAAATAGGGTGCTAGTCTAATCAGCTCAAGTCCAGGTATGATCAACATGTGGGATGGTCCTTCTCCTAATATACATTTCTAACCTATTTAGAGAAACACAAAATACTGAAAACTACATGCAAAATTTATTTAACATTAAGTACTTCAACTATTAATCTGCATATGACAATACAAGTAAACCAAAATATAACTTAAACCAGACACTTCATAACTTCCTAGCTTATACTGAATTAAATTTATCGCAAAATAAGCAAGAATCCTTATGGTTCCTGCAGTATTATTGATTCTCACATCACCAAATCAAAACCAATGCAAATAAAAACAAAAAAGAAACATTATTGAACAAGATGAAAATATTGTAGCATCATATTATTCACTACACTATTCAGCTATCATGGGTAACAAATTCATAAAAATCACAATAACAATACTTTGCAAAAGTTCTGATTTGAGAGAACACTATTGAAGAAAATGAAAAATTTGTAGTTAATACCTGAGTTTTTTAGACGGGCGAAGGCGGTGGCAACGCGGTAGCTTGGAATTTCCCTCCCCCTTCTCTTCTCCCCCTTCTCCCTCTTTTGTTCTCCCTCTTTTTCTTTCTTCTGCTGTTCGTCGAGCGAATGCCTGACTGTGATTATGTTTAAGAGGATCAGCGACCGCCATCTGCAACCGCTTGCGGTCGCTAATTTTTACTGACGTGTACGTCTCAACGACCGCTAGGCGGTCGGTGATAAGGATTGGTCACCAAACACATCCGCGCCAACGTTTCGCACCAAATTTTGGGAGGGAAATTCAATCTAGCGGCTGCTTAGTGATCGCATGCGGCCGCTGATATAAACTAGCGACTAGAAATAATACCGATCGCAGATAGCCGTCGCTATTTCCATTAACATCGACCAAATAGTGCGGTCGCTGAAAACTTTGGTCGCTGATAGAGGTTTTTCTTGTAGTGATAAAAGGCACCTCAAAAACCGCCCGTATACTCCTCCTTTTTCCCCATTTTTGATTTATTTTTCATGACCAATTTTTGATTAATCAAATGGGCTAAGTATTGGTCTTGCATTTTAATTTCTTTGGGCTTCTTATTTAATTGTTTGGGCTATGCAAGTAACCAAGTCCAATACTTTTAATTTGTCTTACCCTAATAATTTATTTAGGGTTTCTATCACATCTCTTTGGAATTTAATTACTTTCCAATAACCCTTTAATTTATTTAGGGTTCTATCTCAGAATGTTTGGAAGTCTGTCAACAAAGGTTTGAGCCTAAATGTAGTTTTGCGTAAAAGTGTAGCATTGGTAAACTCAATTCCAATATACCAAATATTATACTCCCTCCGTCCCAAATTAATTGCTCAGTTTTGACTTTTTAAAGTCAAATTGACCATTTTTAAAACTAATCTTTTTACTATTTTTGCTAAAATATAGGTGAAGAGATTATAACCAAAAGAAAGTATATACAATTTATTACTAATCCTATTTTTTATAATTTCAGAAATATATTTATATATGTTTAATTATTAATTCTAAAAATAGTCAATTTGACTAAAAAAGGTCAAAATTGAGCAGTTAATTTGGGACGGAGGGAGTAGTAGTATATATTTAGTGACATCACAATAATTATGTCGCTTATATTGTCACTAAAAATGAATAATTCGTCAATAAATTTAAAAATGTTGCTAAAAGTGTATTAAAAAAATATTGGGTAAAATATGTAATGGAATTGATCTTTCTCTTATTCACATTTGGTAACAATAAATTAAAGCATTACTTCGTATCTAAATATATATTGAAAAAAATAGGTGAAAAATATAATGGAGAAAATTCTCATCATCCTAGCTAGCTAGAACACATGCATTTGAAAGAACTTAGTTTAATAGTATCTAGGTTTCCAGGTATGAGTCACTTAATTCTGACTATTTCACTAGAATAAGATATACAGCACAACTTTGTTGACTAAAATATATTACTTCCACAGTGTCATATTTTACTAGACTTGCACTACATATACTGTACTACTTTGACTCACCCAATTTTCCTTATACCATTGAAGGGTTTAGCCACGCATTTCATAAATAGAGAATATTGCTCAAAAAATACTTTTATTTTCAGCCACTTAGTTATTTAAACAATTGGTTATGTGTTACGTTCAAAATTTTCTTTTAAGTTTGTAAAGTAGGTTTATATTGGAAGAATAAAGACTAAATCAGGAAAATATATAGAGTATATAATATTGTCTTAATTACAATATATCGCTCATCAACAACACACAAGATAGCCGTGCACAAATACAATGGAGGTATACAAGTATAGCAAATAATTAATAGCAGGAGATTTAATTTAGCGAGCTTCAACCATGCTAATTGTCACATCATTAACAGAAACAGCTCCAACGCTAGTTGAACTAGAGTTTGAAGGACCTTTATTTGATGTTCTGAGTATAAATGCAGGCTGGCTTGGAGGGGGAAGTGTTGTTTCATTGCTTAGCATATAGGCTACTTCTGACATGGTTGGTCGTGCCGTGGCCGACTCTTGCACACACAGAAGCCCGATATGGATGCATCTGATCATCATAATTTCATGATCATGATGATTTGTTTCTCCCATTGATGAATCTACTATTTCCAAGGCTTTTTCTTGATTCCAAAGATCCCAAACCTACATAAATAAAATTTGTAGAAAAATAATATCACGACAACATCATTTGGGTATCTAATAGTACAAAATAAGTGTACCATTATTTCACAACATAATATCTTCACTTGATCTATTGAACGATTATATTCTTTCCTTTTATTAAAAAAATTGATTTACCAGCTCTATTATAATTAATCTATCTATCTATCTATCTATCTATCTATCTATATGTGTGTGTGTGTGTGTGTGCACGCGCGTGCGCGCGAGTGTGCTCGCAAGTGGATTACTTACATGTCCAATTAAATTTACGGAGTTTTCCTGATAGTAACTGTTGTTCTTTCTCCCACTAATGATCTCCAAGAGTAAAACTCCAAAGCTGAAAACATCGGATTTTACTGAAAAAAGGCCTTCCATTGCATATTCAGGTGACATATAACCACTGCAAGCATATACAACCAAATGAGGTTAATGCATTGCCCACTATTTCTCTACGATATATATATATATATATATATATATATATATATATATATATATATATATATATGGAAAATTTCTATCTCCAACGAAACAGAAAAAGTAGATCAAAAACGAATTGACTATAACAACGGAACCGTCGCTATAGCATAGAAAATCGTCGCTATAGTTGGTTGTATCTAAGGCGACGGTTTGAAACGTCGCTATATCTCATAAAATCGTCGCTATAGCTCAGATCGTCTTTAGTTTGTTTTTTGGTTTGTTGGAGAAATTTTTCTATATATGTGTGTGTGTGTGTGTATATATATATATATATATATATATATATATATATATATATATATATCGGGTTCCATCCACAGCAACCGGTTGTTGGGGAGCAACCCCTTTTATCCAGCCGTAACAGCTTGTACCGGCTTATAAAAAAAAAAAATCTAAGGCCGGTACAAGCTGTTACGGCTGGATAAAATGAGTTGCTCCCCAACAACCGGTTGCTGTGGATGGAGACCCTATATATATATATATAAGTCTAAGTGATACTCACTATGTTCCAACTACTCTTTTTGTTGTTTCTTCCAATTGATCGCCTCCAAATATTCTAGCCATACCAAAGTCTGATATTTTTGGATTCAAAGAGGCATCTAGTAAAACATTGCTAGCTTTTAGATCCCTATGAATAATTCTTAGTCTCGAATCATGGTGAAGATATACAATCCCACGAGCAATTCCCAAAATGATATCAAATCGTTTTCTCCAATCCAGCATGAATTTTTTTTCTTTATCTGAATCAAAGTTTAAGAATTCAGCATTATTAGAAATGCAGTTCAAAAAATAATAGCGCAAAAAAAAAAGAAAAAAGAACAGCAATTTTAATTGATAAACAAAAAATAATTACATAAGACACAAAACGTAGTTCACTCAAAGGTTGTGTTACTAGATCCACAATCAAAGACAAATTTATCAATATTATCATAATCCCAAAAATTGTACATATATAACTTATTACTGCACAATCATCCCCTTGTATAATGCAATACAAGAACCCTAATTCACACAAAAGTAGAAAACTATCCCAAGGTGATAAGATATATATGCATGATTGTTTTTTTTAGGGTAATGAATATATATTTAATACTTGATGTCTGCTATGCTATATATGATAAAAAAAAAAATTCATTTGACATTGAAGGAAAGAGGAGAGACATACCAAAAATAAAGCAGTCCAAGCCCTTGTTTGGCAAGTACTCATAGATTAACATTTTCTCTTCTTTCTCAATGCAGTACCCCAAAAGTCTCACAAGATTCCTATGCTGGAGTTTCGCTATCAGCGTAACTTCATTTCTGAATTCTCCTATCCCTTGCCCTGAACTGTTTGATAATCTTTTCACCGCTATTTCTTGTCCGTTATGCAACATACCCTACAATACCCCTTTGAGCAATCAGCTATACATTTTTTCGACCGTATAATGCTTAATTACATTAAATTTATAGAACTTACCTTATAAACAGAGCCAAAACCGCCTTCTCCGAGTTTGTTAGAAAAAGAGAAATTATCTGTGGCAGCTACAATGGTGCTAAGAGAATATAAATGCACGTCTGCACCTGTTCCTGTTTCATTCATCTCCTCTACCTTTGAAGAGCCATCACGGGATGCTCGACTATGGCTATTAGAGTTAAATAAAAATTCCTGAAGCGTTCTCTCACCTGTCCCTGCAAATAATTCTGAACCAATAGTATCTAATTTGTTATTTTTAATCTAGCTTGAGGGAAATAAAGTCAGAAGCTTAATAATCATTAGTTGGTTTGGATGACTAATTAAGATTCTCTCCATTACACATTTTATCTAATTTTCTTCGATATACATTTAATGAAACAAATACTACCTCCGTTTCATAATAAGTGTTTTTTTAGCTTAAATCACACATACCAATACACAAGTTAAAATTATAAAAATACTCTTAATATACTTTCTTTGGAGTTGAAGAGTTAATGAGTGTTATTTAATTGTAGTGAGTAATGGAGGAATACCATTGGTTGGAACGTAATAAATACCATTGGCTGCATAAGGGCATATATGAAAAAATATTGTAAAAATTGTATTGGAGTTCTAACACATCACTTATTTTGGAAAAAAAATATTAAGCCTAAAAAAACACTTATTGTGGGACGGAGGTAGTATTACTTTTAGTGTCATTATCAGCAACACAATTATTTATGACAAATGCATTACTTGTGTTGGTAAATGTAATATTTTTTTACATTAAATGTGTAATGAGAAAAATTAATTGAAATAGTATGTATGTAATAGATGAGATCCTATTCCATTAAAAATTAGATATAGTAAAAAGAAATAGGACACATTTTCTATGAAGTCCTAAAACTTACCAACTGTCAAAGATACAGAAATTAGTTACATTTAAATAACAACTTCGAGAAATTGAAATATAACCCAAGAAATATTTAGTTAATAAAACAATTAACTGGTGGATTAATAGAGTAGATTTGAACAAAAAATATGGTGTAATTTTTTACCTCTCTTTTTCTTGTTCTTCACTAACCAATATACGAAGGAAAGTAAGAGCAAAAGTCCAGCAATTGATAGTACCACAATTATGACTTTTAGGTAGCCATGAAATCTCTTTGATTTCTTTGAATATTGAGCTGTAAAGAAGAAGGGAAAAAAATAATAATGTCATTACAATGAATTAATTACCATCAATGCAGGTGTGCCCAACTTTGTCAAGTTAAGTCATGCAATAATTCAACTAACACCGGCTCCCTCCGTCCTTTAAATATTATTTTATCGTAGTAAGCTCATACTCTCTTACACGTTTTCTCATAATTTTCTCCTAATAAAATTCGTTAGTCTCATTTACTCATTGGTCTCACTCCATTACCATAAAACTACTTATCCAATTCTTTAGTTTATCAAAAAATTAGGAAGAGTAATGAAAGGTAATTTTAAAAAAATTATGACCAATTCTTCTTGATTTTAACAAAGGTCAAATAATTAGGACAATTGACAAACCTATATTATGGGACGAAAGGAGTATAAATTAAAACTAAAACAATTAAAAGATGAGCATATAAATTGAACGAACAACATACCCAACTCAATTGCATCCACACGTATAAAGATATCCTGACCCCCAGTTGAGAACTCCCTTAAGTCTACCAATTCTCCATACCAACTCATGCATCCATTTCCTCCTCTACTCACATCCGCACTCGTGTAAGCCGTGCAATTGCAGTTCCTCAAGCACATTTCCTCGCACGCTTTAATCCCCAAACTCATGTTCACACGTGCGGTCCTTGTGTCGGGCACCTTCGCACCGGACACCTTCACAAAACCCTCGCCGTTTCCGCACATCTGGCCACCACGCTTTCTGACACAACCGTCAGAACCATCCCGTAAGTACCAGTCATGTTCTGACTTGGGCTCGAACCCCGGAAGACACTTGCACTCAAACTCACCCGCATTGTAGGGGTTACAATCCCCATAGGCACTACAGTGACCGTAAAAGTCGCATTGGTCCTTCGGGGCAGACCAGAACCCGACCCATTTTTGGACACCCTCAGTGCCACGTGAGCCTTTCAATGGTCCCGGCCGATTCATTAAGAACCATTCTCGATATAATCGAGGCGTTATGTATCTCATACATTACCGACACCTCATCAGGATTGTCAACATAACTAACGTTGAAGATGAAATTAGATACCATTTCGGGTACACCGCTCCATCTAATCCCGTCCCACGGCCCGCCTCGCCAAAACCGATCGGAATCCTTGTACAAAAACAACTGAGGAACCGACCCGTTAACATCAATCCTATAAGAATACGCCCCGGTTCCCGGATCTTCAGGTGACTTCCATGATGTCAAGAACCGGTTCAGACCAGACTTCCGGTCCACTCCGAGTTTCATGAAGGGTAGTAAAGTATCCGATAGGAAATCAAAGCTTTGCCATGCAACAACCACCTTATTACTATCTCCAAACACCACAAAATTCCCTGATTCCAAAAGCTTAGCCGAGTAGTTTTTAGCGACGGACGGGGTTGAAACATTGGTAAACCAGACCGGAACCTGTAACTTTTCGCCGCGAAATATTGCAAGGTTTCCAGTTTTGTCTAGTGACAAAACTCCGGTGGTGTCGGTGATCGGATTATCTCTGTTGGCAACCCAAACTACTGTTTGATCCGAAACTTTGTTGTACCAAATACCGACATATCGGCTGGTAGAATTTTGTGGGCTAAAGAATCCAAGCGCAAAGCGTTCTCCACTGGAAATTAAGATATCGCCGTCTTTAAGGGGTCGATTCGGGGTTATGGTGTCGATAGAAATGCAAGTTTTGAGTAGAAGAAATACAAGTAAGGAAATAAGGGAGTTTTTTTCATAAGACATGGCCTGTTCTGTGTTTTCTAATAAGTTATGGTAATGAAATTATTTATATTGTCCAATTTTGAGGCCAAGGTTAATACTTAATACTCTCCCCGTTTAATTCTTAATATAAATCATTTTAGAAAATTATTTTTGTTCCTTAATATAAGTTATTTGAGAATTTCAAGTAAACATTAATCGCTTAATTTCTAATATTATTCCAAGTAATAAATATAACTTTGATTTTTTCATTATCGTTTCTCCAATAAATAACACTTTTTTTTAAATCAAGGACAATATAGATATACAATCATTTACTTAACATTTATGCACAACTTATACTCCCTCAGTTCCTTAATATAGGTCGTTTTAGAGTTGTGCACAAGTATTAAGGAAATGATTGTAAAACATTAAATATATTATCAATTGTTTATATTGCTCTTGTATTGGAAAAAAGAGTATTATTTATTGGTCAAAAAATAGTAAGAGAACCAAAGTTATATTTATTACTTGGATAATATTGGAAACTAAGCAATTAATGTTTACTTGAAATTCTCAAACGACTTATATTTAAGAACAAAAATATTTCTCTAAAACGACCTATATTAAGGAACGGATGGAATATTAAGGAGCGAGGGAGTACAAATAACGAGAACAGATCCTATGTCCCCATTTTCCCTGTCCTTTTGTATCCCTCTACTTAAATGTTGACATCTACTCTTTTACTTAACACTAATTAATTCTAAAATTAAATAAAATGCTAGGTGTTATATTTAAGTGGAGAGACATAAGGAGACAGAGAAAATAGAGACAGTGGATCTGCTCTCACAAATAACCTACTTTTAGTCTTTTAGTTTGTCAAGTTTCCTGTCATTTCCGTCCCACTTTATTTATTAGAGTAGTATATGATCTTTATGATTCGAACAGGCTACAGATGTGCAAGTTGGTGTCAATTAATGTATTTACAATTATGAGATAAATAAATGTTGTTGACGAAATTTAATGAGATTGAAACAACATATACAAATATACTAATTGTTCCTAAATTATTGGGAAGTAATAGAAATATAGTATAGTAGTAGTACTTAAGAAAGGAGTGAATTTCAATATTTTCGTAATATTGTACAATGTACATATAACTAAGAGTACTTATACGGGGACAGGTTTTGGGGACAGGAATATTGGATCGGTTGATTTTTTTTTGTGATTCTCAAAAAATGTATAGTTTTTATTTTAATTAAATTTTTATAGAATATAATATTTTTAAGTGTAATTTGGATACTTATACAATACAGTGTTGAACAGTCTGTTCAACACTGTATTGTATATGTATCTAATTTACACTTAAAAATACTATATTCTGTAAAAAATTTAATTAAAATAAATACTATATATTTTTTTAGAGTCACAAAAAATAAATTCAACCGACCCAATATTCTTGTCCATAAAACCTGTCTGCTAAGACATTTCCTATAACTAATGACCTCAACAAGACGATTCATAATAATGTTTTCATGTATGCTGATTTTTTTTGTTCCCCAATTGGACCGACAATGTTTCCCGTTAATTTGGGAAAGTGTAAGACCCCGGAATTTATGAAATAAAAGTATTCAATTTTTTTATAATTACTATTCAGTAAATGGTTAAATTGATAAAAGTTAAAGTTAAGGGTGATATATGAATTTTTTTTCAAAATACACAAGTGGTTATAAAATATTCATTGTTGTCGGGGAATATTCGTTTGGTCATTGAATATTTTTCTGTCGGAGAATATTCGTACGACGGCGCAGCCATTTGTGGGCCCCATAACAGAATAACTGTCGGATGAAGAAAATGACAAAATTAAGTTTTTATAAATAACGACCTAATCGTTACCGTTAACACTGTTGGAATACCCGGTGGTTAAAATACATTAATACGCGTGTTTGCACAGTAGCACACGGTTTTAAACAGTATTTTTGAATTATTGATCCTTACAAAAGAAGGTACTACTCAATAATTGTTACAATAATTACTGATCAATATTTTATTTTATTGATTCAATAATTGGTGCGTTGATATTTTATATTAATTATTGTTGTTTCAATAATTATCACTGCACAATATTTCTCATTATCATATCAATAATTAATATTATTTGAATAATATTATTAGATAGTATTATTGACAATGTCTAGAAAGTTCTGTCAATGAGAGGTTTGAACACCTAATTGCGCGCCAGTAAGGATAAATTCTTATTGAAAAGCCCCCTCTTTCCTGGGAACGGTCTGGTTGTCATAATTATGATTCTGTAATATTATTTGTGAATAATTCATTATTGATTTATATGATAAGGAAATATTTATTTGACGTGGATATAAATGATGGATTTATTTATGTGGTTATAAATGAAGGAATTAATGTTGAGGTATTTTATCAGTATTTTTGTCGGAATGAATGTATTAAAAATTAAACCAATGTTTTTGAGATATATTGCGTGAGTTATAATTTTTAATCCGACCGTTGGATCGTTTTAATTTTTGGATATGTTATACATATATAAGTTAAGTATATGTCCACAAATTTTGAACCGTTAAAAATAAACGTATGATTTGTTATGAATTTTAAGAGGTGACTGGTTCAGAAATTGTTGAAGTATCCGAATTTAGCATTTTGGTAGAAAAATCTAGAATTAAATGGGCCCCACTTGTGGTTGGTGAAGAAATATGCTGAATTTTATTTTAAATGTGGTGGGTGGGAATAGTAGCAGGTAAAGCCATCAGGTTGCAGGTCAAGTCTGCTAAAATTTTCATATAAATAGAGGGCTAAGTTAGAATTGAAAAACACACCAGAAACAAGTTTTCTCTCTTTCTCTCTCTAGATTATTGAGTGTATTTTATGAGTATTTAGATACTTGGTGAGTTGATATTTATCAGTGCAAGTTTCCTTCAGCGTCATATCCGATATCTAGTCAGAAGTGCTGCTCTTTTGAGGTAAGGGATAGTAAGAGATTTTAAGGGTTATTATATTTTTCAGTTCGTACTTCTTTTGACCTTCAGAAAATTCTGAAAAAATTTGAAATGATATGTTGATGAGTTTTTTTATTGTGTCCAAAAATGGTGATTTTTGGATGTATAGATTAAGAGTTATGAATTTTATGAGAAAATATTATTTTAAAAGTAACCGCTTATAACTCTTTATGGTTATCTCCAAAATTGATGAAATTTTTATTTGGAGTACATCTATATAATATCAGTGTACTCTGTGAATTTTGGAATTTTGGATAAAAGTACAATTTATGATAAATGTCTAAATATTCGGCGGTTTTGGCCATATGAAAAATAGTAAATAAATTTTAAAAATTCTAAGAAAAATAAATGTTCAATATGGGACTATATTCTGCTAAATCTCAGAAAAGAAATATTTTTGGAACTGATTTGGTATTTTTCATGAAAATGGACTAGTTATGAATAAATGAGTTAAATATGTTATGTGAAGGAAGAAAATTGGAAAATATGATTTTATGGCTTGAGAATCATATATGTAGTATATGCAGATTTTTGATAAGGGTTTTGGTTATTGGTGATGAAATCTTATAAGTTTGGCATTTTATGATGATTAAATACATTATTTAGTAAAGTGTAAACAATTAAAATAAATTGTTTATAAGTTTAAGAAATGTTATTCTTTTAATATCATTATACCAAAATATTGGTATGGATTTTATTGTGGAATTTCTACCTTTTTGTTTCAGGGTTACTATTCATGAGTTACTATTCACGAGTTACTATTTACGGGTGTACTATTCACTACAAAATTGGTTTCTTTTTCTAACCAAATTATAGTTGATTTATGAATATTAATCTGGAGATTAAAATTATATATTGATTATATTGATTTTATTATCATATATAACATTTTTATAACCCTGATGTTGAAATTCTCTTTCACTTGAGTATAAAGATGGGTAGATTATTGGTATGATCATGACTAGGGTTCTCTCTGGCCAGTAGTGAAAAGTTGAATTGTGACTGGTATGATCATGACCATTGAATTTATAATTGAATATCTTTAGCTTAAGTGCAAAGGTGAATTGATCAACATGGTTATAATTATTGTTTATATAAATTCTGAAATGATTATATATTTCTTTGAGATATTAATATATTTGGCCTGTAGTGCAAATATGAACAGTTGTTGAATATCTTTGGCCTGTAGTGCAAAGATGAACTGTTAATGAATATCTTTGGCCCGTAGTGCAAAGATGACCTGTTGTTGAATATCTTTGGCCAGTGGTGTGAAGATGAACTGTGGATTAATATCTTTGGCCTGTAGTGCAAAGATAAATTTATTAGTATGATTATGAACATGAACTGTGATTTGGTATAACCATGATCTTTGATGTTTCAGGTGATGAAAATTATATTTGTCCTGGATGAGAAAAGGAATTTAGAACTACAATTATGATTATGAATTATACATGTGATTGTGGACAGGAATTGTTGATTGATGTTACAGGGATAAAACATTGTTGGTGGACTTTTAACATGGAGAAGATAATAGATTTTATGGTCTATTTGACTCTTCTAATGGATTGCTCGTTCCGCTGCAACTATGGTTGAAATTTTTATCATCTACCATATGTTCTAAATCTCTGATTTGTTATTGATGAAGGCTATTGATAATTTAATTATCTTTAGTCATGATATTCTTTACTGAGCTAGTCGTGCTCACCCTTTTGCTTCACAATTCCTTTCAGGTAATAAAAGTGTAGCTGGGTCGAGCAGGGGTAATAAGGGAATAGAACGGTGGTCTCTAGCTGTGGAGTTCTTCCTAAACAGTATAGACAAGTGTGTTGTATACATCTTTTAGTAGTTATATTTGGTGAATCATATAGGGAGAGGCGAACCCAACGTTGGAAGGGTGTTTTGCCACTATCATACAAGATGTCTAATGACATACAACCTCGTGTCATCATAAGACAGGGTTGTGCTCATCCACTTGCTGAGTATATTTACGAGCACTACCTATATAATCTTGGTTTTTGTTTGAAGTATAATTCTCAATTTGAGACAGTGGAGATAATGATAAGTCAAGAGAAGACTCACCATTGGGAAGAATATGATAGTAATCTTCTCGTTTTTCTTTGGGGTCTATTGGGTCAACCAAGGATAATTCTGTGGCCATATGATATCTATCATAACCTAGAAGCATGACCTCCCATGTACGAAGGTTTCCTTGAGCACTTCCTAAAAAATTCTAATTTCTAAAATAGTTTTTGACTATACCTTTATGTAAGGTGTCACTGTGAGGTGTTGTCCACGGTTGGGACATATGTCACATTTGGTATATATTTGTATCCAAACTCACAGTATATGTGTTGTTGTATTTTGCACGACAATTGTTATAATAAAGTTGTAGTTATTTTCTGTACCATGTATTTGGCGACTCAGAATGAATTGGATGGAATGGACCTATTTTGGGGTCGTCACAGTTGGTATCAGAGCTTAGGGATATGGTCTCTGGCGGAGATCAGGGAATATAACTAGGAGAGGAGAGATGAGTAAATCCTTCTCTATTGTGTCCTACCTAAGCTTATTTGTTGGTCAATCATAATATCGGGATATTATGTGATATGTTAATTTTTTAAATTAACCCTTGTTTTGAAGCTGTATTCTAGAATGATATCTAAAATACAGGAGATGAGCGTGGAGAAATCATGATGACATGGAAGATGGAATCTGAAATGAAAGCAAGGTATTCTCAACTCTTTGCAATACCAGGTACGTAACTTTCGGGACGAAATTTCATAAGGAGGGGAGATTGTAAGACCTCGAAATTTATGAAATAAAAGTATTCAATTTTTCTTATAATTACTATTCAGTAAATGGTTAAATTGATAAAAGTTAAAGTTAAGGGTGATATATGATTTTTTTTTCAAAATACACAAGTGGTTATAAAATATTCATTGTTGTCGGGGAATATTCGTACGACGGCGCAACCATTTGTGGGCCCAATAACAGAATAACTGTCGGATGAAGAAAGCGATAAAATTAAATTTTTATAAATAACGACGTAATCGTTACCGTTAACACTGTTGGAATACCCAGTGGTTAAAATACAGTAATACGCGTGTTTGCACAGTAGCACACAGTTTTACACAGTATTTTTGAATTATTGATCCTTACATAAGAAGGCACTACTCAATAACTGTTACAGTAATTACTGTTCAATATTTTATTTTATTGATTCAATTATTGGTGCGTTGATATTTTATATTATTGTTGTTTCAATAATTATCACTGCACAATATTTCTCATTATCAGATCAATAATTCATATTATTTGAATAATATTATTAGATAGCATTATTGACAATGTCTAAAAATTTCTGTCAATGAGAGGTTTGGTCACCTAATTGCGCGTCAGTAAGGATAAATTCTTATTGGAAAGCCCCCTCTTTCCTGAGAACGGCCTGGTTGTCATAATTATGATTTTGTAATATTATTTATGAATAATTAATTATTGATTTATATGCTAAGGAAATATTTATTTGATGTGAATATAAATGATGGATTTATTTATGTGGTTATAAATGAAGGAATTAATGTTGAGGTATTTTATCAGTATTTTTGTCGGAATGAAGGTATTAAAAATTAAACCAATGTTTTTGAGATATATTGCGTGAGTTATAATTTTTAATCCGACCGTTGGATCGTTGTAATTTTTGGATATGTTATACATATATAAGTTAAGTATATGTCCACAAATTTTGAACCGTTAAAAATAAACGTATGATTTGTTATGAATTTTAAGAGGTGACTGGTTCAGAAATTGTTGAAGTATCCGAATTTAGCATTTTGGTAGGAAAATTCTAGAATTAAGTGGGCCCCACTTGTGGTTGGTGAAGAAATGTGCTGAATTTTATTTTAAATGTGGTGGGTGGGAATAGTAGCAGGTAAAGCCATCAGGTTGCAGGTCAAGTCTGCTAAAATTTTCATATAAATAGAGGGCTAAGTTAGAATTGAAAAACACACCAGAAACAAGTTTTCTCTCTTTCTCTCTCTAGATTATTGAGTGTATTTTATGAGTATTTAGATACTTGGTGAGTTGATATTTATCAGTGCAAGTTTCCTTCAGCGTCATATTCGATATCTAGTCAGAAGTGCTGCTCTTTTGAGGTAAGGGATAGTAAGAGATTTTAAGGGTTATTATATTTTTCAGTTCGTACTTCTTTTGACCTTCAGAAAATTCTGAAAAAATTTGAAATGATATGTTGATGAGTTTTTTTATTGTGTCCAAAAATGGTGATTTTTGGATGTATAGATTAAGAGTTATGAATTTTATGAGAAAATATTATTTTAAAAGTAACCGCTTATAACTCTTTATGGTTATCTCCAAAATTGATGAATTTTTTATTGGGAGTACATCTATATAATATCAGTGTACTCTGTGAATTTCAGAATTTTTGGATAAAAGTACAATTTATGATAAATGTCTAAATATTCGGCGGTTTTGGCCATATGAAAAATAGTAAATAAATTTTAAAAATTCTAAGAAAAATATATGTTCAATATGGGACTATACTATGCTAAATCTCAGAAAAGAAATATTTTTGGAACTGATTTGGTATTTTTCATGAAAATGGACTAGTTATGAATAAATGAGTTAAATATGTTATGTGAAGGAAGAAAATTGGAAAATATGATTTTATGGCTTGAGAATCATATATGTGGTATATGCAGATTTTTGATAAGGTTTTGGTTATTGGTGATGAAATCTTATAAGTTTGGCATTTTATGATGATTAAATGCATTATTTAGTAAAGTGTAAACAATTAAAATAAATTGTTTATAAGTTTAAGAAATGTTATTCTTTTAATATCATTATACCAAAATATTGGTATGGATTTTATTGTGGAATTTCTACCTTTTTGTGTCAGGGTTACTATTCATGAGTTACTATTTACGGGTACTATTCACTACAAAATTGGTTTCTTTTTCTAACCAAATTATAGTTAATTTATGAATATTACTCTGGAGATTAAAATTATATATTGATTATATTGATTTTATTATCATATATAACATTTTTATAACCCTGATGTTGAAATTCTCTTTCACTTGAGTATAAAGATGGGTAGATTATTGGTATGATCATGACTAGGGTTCTCTTTGGCCAGTAGTGAAAAGTTGAATTGTGACTGGTATGATCATGACCATTGAATTTATAATTGAATATCTTTAGCTTAAGTGCAAAGGTGAATTGATCAACATGGTTATAATTATTGTTTATATAAATTCTGAAATGATTATATATTTCTTTGAGATATTAATATATTTGGCCTGTAGTGCAAATATGAACTGTTGTTGAATATCTTTGGCCTGTAGTGCAAAGATGAACTGTTAATGAATATCTTTGGCCCGTAGTGCAAAGATGACCTTTTGTTGAATATCTTTGGTCAATGGTGCGAAGATGAACTATGGATGAATATCTTTGGCCCGTAGTGCAAAGATAAATTTATTAGTATGATTATGAACATGAACTTTGATTTTGTATAACCATGATCTTTGATGTTTCAGGTGATGAAAATTATCTTTGTCCTGGATGAGAAAAAGAATTTAGAACTATAATTACGATTATGAATTATACATGTGATTGTGGACATGAATTGTTGATTGATGTTACAGGGATAAAACATTGTTCGTGGACTTTTAACATGGAGAAGATAATAGATTTTATGGTCTATTTGACTCTTCTAATGGATTGCTCGTTCCGCTGCAACTATGGTTGAAATTTTTATCATCTACCATATGTTCTAAATCTCTGATTTATTATTGATGAAGGCTATTGATAATTTAATTATCTTTAGTCATGATATTCTTTATTGAGCTAGTTATTAAGAAATGTTATTCTTTTAATATCATTATACCGAAATATTGGTATGGATTTTATTGTGGAATTTCTACAATATTGGTATGGATTCACTTTCCACCAGTGGTCCATATTGATTCATTCAACCAACGGTCTAAAAAGTTAGCATATCTCCTCATGGAATAATATTGTACCCAAATATCCGAATGCACAACACTAGAGTGAATAGTAACTGGGTGAATAGTAACTCGTGCATAGTGACTCGTGAATAGTAACTCATGAATAGTAACTCGTGAATAGTAACTTATGAATAGTAACTTGTGAATAGTAACTCTGACACAAAAAGTATCCCAAATACTCGAGTGAACAATACTAGAGTGAATAGTAATTTCGATGAATAGTAACCAGTGAATAGTAACTCATGAATAGTAACTCCGACACAAAAAGTGTCCCAAATACTCAAGTGAACAATACTAGAGTGAATAGTAATTTCGGTAAATAGTAATCCGTGAATAGTAACTCGTGAATAGTAACTCCGACACAAAAAATGTTCAAAATACTCAAGTGAACAATACTAGAGTTAATAGTAACCCGTGAATAGTAACTCGTGAATAGTAACTCGTGAATAGTAACTCTGACACAAAAAGTGCCCCGAATAACCTCCAGACATCAATTATTGATTTAATAATATCGTTTTATTAGACAATAGTTAGATTATATTATATTTTATTATACATAGTGTTTGCATAGTGTTTACATAGTAAAATTTTTTATAAAGTTATTTATTTTATTAGATTATAAATAGAATATATTATATTTTATTTAAAAGATTTTGCTTTAAATATGGACCGTCAGATTAAAGTAAATCAATCTGGACCGTTCATGAGTTAGTTACTATGCAGTCCATTTTTCTATAAATAGAAGCTCATTCCTTCATTATTTTCTTACGAATTCACTGAAATTCTAGAGAGAGAAAATTATAGAGAGAAAGAAGAAGAGAAGTCTGCTAACTTTCTTTTCCTATATCTAATTTCTTTTACGGTAAGGAATATTATTCTTTTGTATTCATGAAGAGAACTCCTGTTATTCTATTTCTTATTATTCTGTTGGAATAACCTGTATAAGCGGGCTACCCTATACTTGGTGACATTCTTCTATTATTCTGTCTTTATTATTCTGTTGGAATATCCTGTCTGTGCTATACGCCGGACCTGGTTTCGTTTGAATTATTCAGTTATTTTGTTGGAATATCATGTCTGTGCTATACGCCGGACCCGGTTCTGTTTTAATTATTCATTCATTCTGTTGGAATATCCTGTATGTGTTATACGCCAGACCTGGTTCTGTTTTAATTATTTATTATTCTGTTGGAACATCCTGTCGGTGTGAATTTCACCTGACCTGGTTCCGTTATTATTATTCTGTTGGAATAACCTGTCTATGCGAAGTACCGCAAGCATGGTGATTTCTTTTGTTATTCCATTCTTTATTATACTTACTTGGTTAAAGTTTTGACTTTTATACTCCATGAAATTAGTAGAATATCCTTGATATTTGCGCTTCATCCAATATCTTTTCATGAAAATATTCTTTTGAGCATTCTTGAATTTTACACCACAAAACAGTATCTTGCTGACAAATTGGACGTTATTGGTTCCTAGATAAATTAATTCTTGAAGTTGTTTTATTGAATTATTATATCATTGTCATCATCCTCACGTTTATATTTTGTTAAAAGTCATCTGTGGCCTGTAGTGCATAGATGGACTTGGTATGATTATGACCAGGGATTATTCGGTATAATCATGATCGTAATATTACAAATGATGTGGAAAAAGTCCTCATTGGCCCATAGTGCATTGATGTACAGTTTTTGTTATTATTATGGCTATGGATTCTCTTCGGTCAAGAGTGCAAAGATGAATTATTTTATGGCATGATCAGGACCGTTGATGAAAACATGATTATCTTTAGTCGTAGTGCATGGATAATTCCTGGTCGTGATACTAAAGAATATCCTTGGCCGTAGTGCAGGAGTGATTCGATGATGTGGATTATTTAAAAAGCTGAGTCTCGGCGATAAAAGTGATGAAAAACTTTTTTAAATCATAGAAGATAGTAGATTTTATGCTCTACGTGACTCTACTAATGGATTGCTTATTTCCGGTGTAGTTTTTGATCTAAAACTTTTTGTCTATTATATTCTATCAGTTGTTATACTGTTGAAGGCTAAGGATAATTTATTCTGCATTATCTTAGTCATAATATTTCTTACTGGGCTAGTTGAGGTCACCCTTTCTTTCACTGTTCTCTTCAGGAAATGAAAATATAGTTGTGACGAGTCGGGGAACAGAGTGACAGTCCAGATGATAGCATTAGTAGTCCTCACTATTCTGTTAGATAGTGTGATAATAAATATAATGAGGACTTATTTGTGTTTGAATACTGTCTAGAAGACAGTATTTAAACTCACAGCACGACTGTTGTATAATTAAGTTTGTATTTAATTTATGTACCTCGTATCTGGCGACCCAAGACGGGTGACGTATACCTATTTTGGGGGCGTCACAGTTAGTATCAGAGCTTAGGGATATGAACCCTGGCTGAGATGTGACACAAGAACTAGGAGGGGAAAGATGGGGAATTCCTTCGCTAGTATGACCTACCTAAGTTTATTTGGTATTTAATTGGTCGGTCAAAGTATAATGATAATATGTGATATGTTAATTAACCCTTATTTTGTTACAGTGTTTGAGAATGGCAACTGAAAAGGCTGAGATAAACAATGAAGCACATGAGAGCGTTGATTCAGCTCAAGCAAAAGGTAACGACCAACAACACGATAATAATCATACTGGTGGCAACGGCTATCGGAACAATGATAACCATCGTGGGGGAAATTATCATGCCAAGAATGGTAACCACTTCGGTGGTAATCATGGCCAAGATAATAGAAGTCAAAATTTCAAGAAGAGAAGGTCATTTAGCTCAATTTTGTCGTGCACCAAAGTCAAGTCCAGCTGGGACGGTGGCACCAAAGGCGGATACAAACAAAACAAAATCGGTGATTTCAGGAAGAGCGTTTTTCGTGACTTCTCAAAAAACGAGTAACCCGAACGAAGTTAACATGGGTTAGTTAATTATAAATTCTTGTGAAGTCTATACTTTATAAGATACCGGTTCTACCCATTATTTTATCTTTTTTTCTTGCGTTCAACATTTAAATTTGACTCCGGAGAAGTTAGACTTTGACTTATTGGTTGAAACTTCGTTAGTAGAAGCCTTCGTTACCTCCACTGTTTATAAATCTTGTTTGATTCAAATCGACACTTTTACGTTACCTGTCGATCTTATCTCTTTGAAAATACTTGCCTTTGATGTAATTTTTGGAAACGATTGGTTTACTACTCATCATGCTTTTCTTAAGGTGGTTAGCTTTCATATTCCTAACCAACCTGCTATGCGAATTCAAAGCAACCAAACCACTAAAGTCAATCACTGTCATATCAAGCCATAAGTAAAGAGCCCCGATCCTTTCGTTGTTGACTTCCTTGTGTGGAATTCACCAAAGCCGGACTTTCTGTAGGCGACATCGTGAATGAAGATGGCAAGTTGATAGGTATCATTGTGAGGTGCTATCCAGGTTAAGGGATAGAAGTCAAATTTGGTATTAATGTGACGTACTATCCAAGTCTTGAATGAGAGTCACAGTTTTGAATGATATTTTTATCGTTAATAAATTTCTTGATGTGTTCTTGAAGACTTCTTATCCTACCCCTAGAGCATGAAATCGAATTTTGTATTGACCCCAGTACAAAACCCATTTGTTAAACCCTCAAATATTTCTTTACATAGAATGAACGTAACATGTGCCAAAGACGTTGGCTCGAGCTGTTGAAGATTACGATCGTACAATTCAATACCATCGTAAAAAAAGTGAACAAGGTAGCTGACGCGTTGAGTAGAAGATCGTATGCATTTACGAGTGCGAATATACGAACCCACGTGAAGATAACGAATATACGAGTAGAATCGACTTTAATCAATAAAGTTAAAGCCGCTCAAGCTACACACCCGAATTTGATGAATGTGAAGAAGAATGTTTAAGAAGGCGTTATCTCAACCCTCGATTTAATTGGCCCATTTGAAATCCTCGGTCGAGTAGGAACTGTGGCTTATAGACTCGTTTTACCGCCAAGTGTGTCGTGTGTTCATAACATTTTTCATGTATCGATGTTACGTAATTATGTGGACGACCTGAACTACATTATTGAGTTAAAACCAAACGAGATAGAGAAAAATTTAACGCATTAAAAATGTACCTGTTAAAATCTTGGATAAGAAGAATCGTATTCAACACTCAAAGGTTATACCTCAAGAGTTAGAATCTGAAATGAAGTCAATGTATCCTCTCCTGTTCGGCATACCAGGTACGTACGTAAATTTTGAGGGCGAAATTCTATAAGGAGGGGAGATTGTGAGACCCCAAATTTTATAAATAAATATTTAAATTTCTCGAAATATTTTTTTAGTATTATGGTGTGGATTTGATATAATGTTATAGTTATGGGTAGTATTTGAAAATTTTGCAAAGTAAGCAAGTTGTTATATAATATTCATTTTATTAGGCTAATAGTAAAATCTTTTTATACAAAACAGAATACTTTTATAAAGTTTTTCATTTTATTAGACAATAATTAGAATATATTATATTTTATTATGCATAGTATTTGTATAGTGTCTGCATAGTGTTTGCATAGTAAAATCTTTTATAAAGTTATTTATTTTATTAGATTATAAATAGAATATATTATATTTTATTTAAAAGATTTTGCTTTAAATATGGACCGTCAGATTAAAGTAAATCAATCTGAACCGTTCATGAGTTAGTTACTATGCAGTCCATTTTTCTATAAATAAAAGCTCATTCTTTCATTATTTTCTTACGAATTCACTACAAATCTAGAGAGAGAAAACTATAGAGAGAAAGAAGAAAAATATCCTGCTACTTCCCTACTCTTATAACTAGTTTCTTTTACGGTAAGGGGTGTTATTCTTTATTATTCATGAAGAGAACTTCGGTTATTCCATTCTTTATTATTCTATTGGAATAACCTGTATATGTGGCATACCCTATAAATAACCTGTATACGCGGCATACCCTGTACTTGGTGAAATCCTTATGTTATTCCATTCTTTATTATTCTGTTGGAATAACCTGTATAAGCGGCATACCCTATACATAACTTGTATACGCGGCATACCATGTACTTGGTGAAATCCTTATGTTATTCCATTCTTTATTATTCTGTTGGAATAACCTATATACGCGGTATACCATATACATAACATGTATAAGCGGCATACCCTTTACTTGGTGAAATCCTTATGTTATTCCATTCTTTGTTATTCTGTTGGAATAACCTGTATACGCGGCATACCCTATACATAACCTGTATAAGCGGCATACCCTGTACTTGGTGAAGTCCTTATATTATTCTGTCATTTAATATTCTGTCGGAATATCATGTCGGTGTGAATTTCACCTGACCTGGTTCCAATATTTATTATGACGCATTTAATATTCTGTCGGAATATCCTGTCGGTGTGAATTTCACCTGACCTAGTTCCATTATTTATTATTCCGCATTTAATATTTTGTCAGAATATCCTGTCGGTGTGAATTTCACCTGACCTGGTTCCATTATTTATTATTTCGTATTTATTATTCTGTAGGAATAACCTGTCTATGCTAAGTACCGCATGCATGGTGATTTCTATTGTTATTCCATTCTTTATTATTATGTTGGAATAACCTGTCTATGCGAAGTACCGCATGCATGGTGATTTCTGTTATTATTCTATTCTTTATTATTCTGTTGGAATAACATGTCTATAGGCCACGTGAAGAAGAAGGTTCAAGCTACATACCCATTTGAAATCCTCGATTGAGTAAGAACTGTGGCTTATAGACTCGTTTTACCGCCAAAAAATGTCGCGTGTTTATAACGTTTGTAACGTATCGATGTTACGTAAATTTGTGGACGACCCGAACCACATTATTGATTTAGAACCGGACGAGATGGTGGATAATTTAACGTATGAAGATGTACCTGTTAAAATATTGGATAAGAATAATCGTATTCAACACTCAAAGGTTATACCTCAAGAGTTAGAATCTGAAATGAAGTCAAGGTATCTTCACCTATTCGGCATACCAGGTACGTACATCAATTTCGAGGAAAAATTTCATAAGGAGGGGAGATTGTGAGACCCCAGATTTTATAAATAAAGATTTAAATTTCTCGAAATATTTTTTTTAATATTATGGTGTTGATTTGATATAATGTTATAGTTGTGGGTAGTATTTAAAAATTTTACAAAGTATGCAAGTTGTTATAAAATATTCTTTTTGTCGGGAATATTCGTACAACGACATAATCATTGGTGGACCCCACAACGGAAGAATTGTCGTATTTAAAAAACGACAAAAATATTTTATGAAAATAATGGCGGAGGTTTTACCGTTAAAACTGTTGAACTACCTGGTAGTAAAAGTACAGTAATACGCATGGTTGCATAGTAGCACACGATATTGATTATTGATGCTTACATGATAAATCACTCAGTTATACTGCATTATTGCTACAGTAATTGCTGCATCATATCTCTCATATTATTGATTCGATTATTGTCACAGTATCATCTGCATTATTTGTTATATTATTAAATCAATAATTGATGTCTAGAGGTTATTCAGGGCACTTTTTATGTTGGAGTTACTATTCACGGGTTACTATTCACCAAAATTACTATTCACTCTAGTATTATTCACTCGAGTATTTGAGACATTTTTTGTATCAGAGTTACTATTTATGAGTTACTATTCATGAGTTACTATTCATGAATTACTATTCACGAGTTACTATTCACGAGTTACTATGCACAAGTTACTATTCACCCAGTTACTATTTACTCTATTATTGTGTATTCGTGTATTTCGGTACAATATTATTCCATAAGGAGATATGCTAATTTTTCAGACCATTGGTTGAATGAATTAATATGGACCGCTGGTGGAAAGTTATAATAGTAAATCAATATGAGTCGCTGGTTTAAAGTTTTAATAGTAAATCAGTATGGAACGTTGTTTTAAGTTTAATAGTAAATCGATCTGGATCGTTCGTTTAAAAGTAAATCGATCTAGACCGTTCATGAATTAGTTACTATTCATTCCATTCTTCTATAAATAGAAGCTCATTCCTTCATTATTTTTTTACGAATTCACTGAAACTCTAGAGAGAGAAAATTATAGAGAGAAAGAAGAAACTCTGCTACTTCACTACTTCTATTTTCAGTTTCTTTTACGGTAAGGGGTGTTATTCTTTCTTATTCATGAAGAGAACTTCTTTTGTTCCATCCTTTATTATTCTGTTGGAATAACCTGTATACGCGACATACCCTATACATAACCTGTATAAGCGGCATACCCTTTATTTGGTGAAATCCTTATGTTATTCCGTTCTTTATTATTATGTTGAAATAACCTGTATACGCGGCATACCCTATACATAACCTGTATAAGAGGCATACCATGTACTTGGTGAAATCCTTATATTATTCCGTCATTTAATATTCTGTCGAAATATCCTGTCGGTGTGAATTTCACCTGACCTGGTTCCAATATTTATTATTCCGTCATTTAATATTCTGTCGAAATATCCTGTCGGTGTGAATTTCACCTGACCAGGTTCCATTATTTATTATTTCGTATTTATTATTCTGTTGGAATAACATGTCTATGCGAAGTACCGCATGCATGGTGATTTATATTGTTATTACATTCTTTAATTATGTTGGAATAGCCTGTCTATGCGAAGTACCACATGCATGGTGATTTCTGTTGTTATTACATTCTTTATTATTCTGTTGGAATAACATGTCTATGCGAAGTACCGCATGCATGGTGATTTTTGTTGTTATTCCATTCTTTATTATACTCAGTTGGTTAAAGTTTTGACTTCTATACTCTATGAAATTAGTGAAATATCCTCGATATTTGCGCTTCATCCAGTATCGTTTCATGGAAATATTCTTCTGAGTATTCTTCAATTTTACATCATAAAACAGTATCTTGTTGATAATTTGGACGTTATTGGTTCATGGACAAATTAATTCTTGAAGTTGTTTTATTGAATTTTTATATCATTGTCATCATCCTCATGTTTATATTATGTTGAAAGTCATCTGTGGCCTGTAGTGCATGGATGGACTTGGTATGATTATGACCAGGGATTATTAGGTATAATCATGACCGTAATGTTACAAATGATGTGATAAAAATCCTCATTGGCCCGTAGTGCATTGATGGACAGTTGTTGGCATGATCATGACCATAATACACGAATATCATTGGCCCATAGTGCATGGACAGTTTGTGGTCGTGAACTTAATGAATATCCTTGGCTGTAGTTCATAGAGGATGTGGCATGATCATGACCATTGATGAATACACGAATATCATTGGCGCGTAGTGCATGGATAATTTGGGGTCGTGATACTAAATAATATCTTTGGCCGTAGTGCAATGGTGATTAGATGATGTGGATTATTTATTAAGCTGAGTTCCAGCGATAAAAATGATGAAAAACCTTTTAAATCATAAAAGATAATAGATTTTATTCTCTACTTGACTCTTTTAATGGATTGCTTATTCCGCTGCAGTTAAACTTGATGTCTATTATATTTTATCAGTTTAACATTGTTGAAGGCTAATGATAATTTATCTTGTATTATCTTAGTCATAATATTTCTTACTGGGCTAGTTGAGTTCACCCTTTCTTTCACTGTTCTCTTCAGGAAATGAGAACGTAGCAGGGACTAGCCGGGGAACGGAGTGATGGTCCAGATGATAGCATTAGTAGTCCTCACTATTCTGTGAAATAGTGTGATAATAATTGTAAAGAGGACTCCATTGTGTTTGAATACTGTCTAGAAGACAATATTCGTTTCAAAATTTTCAGCTATGTTTTGTCGTATGTTACACGACAGTTGTATAATTAAGTTTGTAATTGATTTATGTACCATGTATTTAGCGACTCAAAATAGGTGATGTATACCTATTTTGGGGGCGTCACAGTTGGTATCAGAGCTTAGGGATATGATCCCTGGCTGAGATTTGAGCCAAGAACTAGGAGGGGAGAGACGGGGAATTCCTTCGCTAGTATGACCTACCTAAGCTTATGTGGTATTTAACTGGTCGATCAGAGTATAAGAATAATATGTTATATGTTAATTAACCCTTGTTTTGTGACAGTGTTTGAAAATGGCATTAGAAAATGTTGAGATAAGCAATGATGCAAAACAATATGATCGTGTCGCAATACGAGGCTAAGTTTGCGGAGTTATCGCGGTTTGCATCCCATTTGGTCGATAATGAGGAGCGAATGACGCGAATGTTTCTAAGAGGTTTGAAACCCTATATACGTCAATACCTCATTCTCATATTTATATTGTGTTGAAAGTCATTTGTGGCTTACGATCATAGATGGACTTGGTATGATTATGACAAGGGATTATTCGGTATAATCATGACCGTAATGTTATAAATGATGTGGTAAAAGTCATCTGTGGCTTACGTGCATAGATGGACTTGGTATGATTATGACCAGGGATTGTTCGGTATAATCATTACCGTAATTGAAAACACGATTATCTTTGGCACGTAGTGCATGAATAATTCGTGGTCGTGATACTAAAGAATATCCTTGGCCTGTAGTGAAGGGATGATTCGATGATGTGGATTAATTATTGAGCTGAGTCTCAGCAATAAAATATTAATTGATGGATGTGGTAAAACTCATCTTTGGCCGTAGTGAATTGATGGACTTGATATGATTATGACCAGGGATTATTCGGTATAATCATGACCGTAATTGAAAACACGATTATCTTTGGCACGTAGTGCATGGATAATTCGTGGTCGTGATACTAAAGAATATCCTTGGCCTGTAGTGCAGGGATGATTCGATGATGTGGATTAATTATTGAGCTGAGTCTCAGCAATGAAATATTAATTTATGGATGTGGTAAAAGTCATCTTTGGCCGTAGTGCATTGATGGACTTGGTATGATTATGACCAGGGATTATTCAGTATAATTATGACAGTAATTGAAAACACGAATATCCTTGGCCAGTAGTGCATGGATAATTCGTGGTCGTGATACTATTAAGCTGAGTCTCAGCATTATTGATTTTAAAGTTGTATATCTTTGCCCTGTAGTGCAAAGATGAACTGTTGATTATTGGTTATACAGTTGGCATGCAGTGCAAAAATGAATTCTTAATAAATATCTTTGGCCGTATTGCAAAGATGAATTTAATGTTTTCAACGATAAAAGTATTCAAGGTATCCTCACCTCTTCATTATACCAGGTACGTACGTAAATTTCGAGGGCAAAATTTCATAAGGAGTGGAGATTGTGAGACCCCGGATTTTATGAAATAAAAGTGTTCAATTTTTCTATTTTTGTGAATAGTTAAATTGAAAAAATTTAAAGTTAAGGGTGATATTTGAAAATTTTTCAAAGTAAGTGATGATGAAATTTGTTTTATTAGTATTATTAACGTAATAAAATAGAAACATCTTTTTATATAAAACAGAATACTTTATTAAAGTTATTTTATAAATAGAATATATTATATTTTATTATGCATAGTATTACATAGTGTTTTGCTTAGTAAAATCTTTTTATATAAAACAAAATACTTTTATAATGTTGTTTGTTTTATTAGGCAATAATTAGAATATATTATATTTTATTTAAAAGATTTTGCTTTAAATATGGACCGTCAGATTAAAGTAAATCAATCTGGGTCGTTCATGAATTAGTTGCTATGCATTTCATTTTCCTATAAATAGAAGCTCATTCCTTCATTATTTTCTTACGAATTCACTGAACTCTAGAGAGAGAAACTATAGAGAGAGACTATAGAGAGTTAGAAGAAAAGTTTTCTGCTACTTCACTACTCCTATATCCAGTTCTTTTACGGTAAGGGATAGTATTATTATAGTAAGGAGTGTTATTTCTTTTGTATTCAAGAAGAGAACTTCTGTTATTCCATCTTTATTATTCTGTTGGAATAACCTGTATACGCGGACTACCCTATACTTGGTGAAATCCTTATATTATTCCGTTTTTATTATTCTGTTGGAATAACCTGTATACGCGGCATACCCTATTCATAACCTGTATAAGTGGCATACCCTATACTTGGTGAAGTCTGTTGTTATTCAATTTTTTATTATTCTGTTGGAATAACCTGTATACGCGACATACCCTATACATATCCTGTATAAGTGGCATACCCTATACTTGGTGAAGTCTATTGTTATTCAATTCTTTATTATTCTGTTGGAATATCTCGTCGGTGTGATTTTCACCTGACCTGGTTCCATATTTATTATTCCGTTTTTTATTATTCTGTCGGAATATCCTGTCGGTGTGAATTTCATCTAACATGGTTCCATATTTATTATTCCGCATTTATTATTCTGTTGGGAATAACCTGTCTGTGCGGTCTCTATCGCATGCATGTGAAATCCTTCTGTTATTCCATTCTTTATTATTCTGTTAGAATAACCTGTCTATGTGGACTGCCACATGCATGGTGAATGATCCTCTGTATTCATTCCTTATTAAATTGTGGAAAATATCTGTTTACGTTGATTATGATGAGAGTCGTAATAAAAGCATTGGATCGATGAAACTCATGGTATATAAAGTATTAGTAAGTGTTATGATGAGTTATGTTGGTTATTATGAGAAAACATGAAAGTTTCTTAGAAATCACAATGGGTTGAAAAATCAGATTTTGGTAAAAACGTAACATAAAATTCAATTGACCATATCTCCTATTATATTTTGAATTTTTGAGTGTGGTCAAGTCCTAGAGTTAGATCTATGAGTTACCTAACTTATCCAAGTGGAATCACTAGAAAAGGTGTTGTAGATTTTCGTGTGGACTGGTTTTAGAAAAGGGGTCGAAAAGTGAAAATATCTAAAAAGCTGCTGCCATGATTTTAAAGGGGCTGTTTTGGCCACTTAAATTATGAGAAAAATTCTGGTCTTTTGGGACATAAAAGTATATGGTATAAAGTACATCCTTTCCAAAAATGAGCTCATTTTGACTTAAAATGAGCTAGTTATGACCATTTCAATATTTAGGTTTTTCTAACAAAAAATGCTATAATCGGAGTTCTATAACTCCGATGACCATGAAATTTAAACTAGAAACTCACGTTCACATGTGTAAGATTCTGCCAAGATTTGGGAATTTTTGGAGTTTACCTTGAGGTAGTTAATTTCTTAAGGAATTAATTAGAAATTGATTTTTGAAAAATAGTAAATGAATTTTAAAAATTTCGAGAAAAATATATGTTCATTATGAGACTATATTATGCTAAATCCCAGAAAAGAAATATTTTTGGGACTGATTTGGTATTTTTCATAAAAATAGTTTAGTTACGAACATATGAGTTAAATGTGTTATGTGAAGTAACAAAGTTGGAAGACAGGATTTTATGGCTTGGAAATCCTATATAAGGTATATGTAGATTGTTGATAAGGAATTTGATCATTGGTGATGAAATCTTATGAGTATGACCTGTTTGAATGATTAAATGCATTATTTAGTAAAGTGTAAACAACTGAAATAAATTATTTATAAGTTTAAGAAGTGATTCAAATATTGTTATGGTATTAACAATATTAGATTATCAATTTATTATATGATTGATAATATTTGGATAAAGTTAATGTCTTTAATATTTATCCTTGTTGATTAATGCTTATATCATTGTCATCATCCTCATGCTTATATATATGGTGATGAAAGTTATCTTTGGCTTACGTGCGAAGATGGGCTGTTATTTGTTGTTGTATATTTTTGGCTTACGTACAGAGGTAGACTTGTTATGATTATGACCAGGGATTATTCGGTATAGTCATGACCATTGATGATATAATGAATATCCTTGGCCCGTAGTGCAGGGATGATTCGATGATGTGGTTTATTTATTAAACTGAGTCTTAGCGACAAAAACTGATGAAAATATTTTAAATCATATAAGATAGTAGATTTATTCTCTACTTGACTCTTCTAATGGATTGCTTATTCCGCTACAGTTAAACTTGATTTCTGTTGCATTTTATCAGTTTAACATTATTTAAGACTAATGATAATTTTTTCTGCATTATCTTAGTCATAATATTTCTTACTGGGCTAGTTGAGCTCACCCTTTCTTTCACTGTTCTCTTTAGGAAATGAGAATATAGCTGGGAATAGTCGGGGAATGGAGTGACGTTCCAGAAGATAACATTAATAGTCATCACTATTCTGTGAAATAGTGTGATAATAAATGTAATAAGAACTCCTTTGAGTTTGTATAATGTCTAGATGACAATATACGTATTAAAACTCATAGCATATATTTTTTCGTATTTTACACGACTGTTGTATAATTAAGTTTGTATTTGATTTATGTACTATGTAAGTGGTGACCCAAGATAGGTGATGTATGCCTAATTTTGGGGGCGTCACAGTTGGTATCAGAGCTTAGGGATATGATCACTAGCTGAGATGTGAGACAAGAACTAGGAGAGGAGAGATGGGGAATTCCTTCGTTAGTATGACCTACCTAAGCTTATATGGTATTTAACTGGTCGGTCAGAGTATAGGAATAATATGTGATATGTTAATTAACTCTTGTTTTGTGACAGTGTTTGAAAATGGCATCTGAAAATGTGGAGATAAGCAATGAAGCAAAACAATATGATCGTGTCGCAATACGAGGCTAAGTTTGCGGAGTTATCACGGTTTGCATCCCATTTGGTCAATAATGAGGAGCGAATGACGCGAATGTTTCTAAGAGGTTTGAAGCCCTATATACGTCAATGCCTCATTCTCATATTTATATTGTGTTGAAAGTCATCTGTGGCTTACGTGCATAGATGGACTTGGTATGATTATGACCAGGGATTATTCGGTATAATCATGACCGTAATGTTATAATTGATGTGGTAAAAGTCATCTGTGGCTTATGTGCATAGATGGACTTGGTATGATTATGACCAGGGATTGTTCGGTATAATCATAACTGTAATTGAAAACACGATTATCTTTGGCACGCAGTGCATGGATAATTCGTGGTCGTGATACTAAAGAATATCTTTGGCTTGTAGTGCAGGGATGATTCGATGATGTGGATTAATTATTGAGCTGAGTCTCAACAATGAAATATTAATTCATGAATGTGGTAAAAGTTATCTGTGGCTTACGTGCATAGATGGACTTGGTATGATTATGACCAGGGATTGTTCGGTATAATCATGACCGTAATTCAAAACACGATTATCTTTGGCACGTAGTGCATGGACATTTTGTGGTCGTGATACTAAAGAATATCCTTGGCCTGTAGTGCAAGGATGATTCGATGATGTGGATTAATTATTGAGCTGAGTCTCAGCAATGAAATATTAATTCATGGATGTGGTAAAAGTCATTTATGGCTTACGTGCATAGATGGACTTGGTATGATTATGACAAGGGATTGTTCGGTAAAATTATGACCGTAATTGAAAACACGATTATCTTTGGCACGTAGTGCATGGATAATTTGTAGTCGTGATACTATTAAGCTGAGTCTCAGCATTATTGATTTTACAGTTATATATCTTTAGCCTGTAGTGGAAAGATGAACTGTTGATTATTGGTTATACAGTTAGCATGTAGTGCAAAAATGAATTGTTAATAAATATCTTTGGCCGTATTGCAAAGATGAATTTAATATTTTCAACGATAAAGGTATTCAAGGTATCCTCACCTCTTCGTTATACTAGGTACGTACGTAAATTTCGAGGGCAAAATTTCATAAGGAGGGGAGATTGTGAGACCCCGAATTTTATGAAATAAAAGTGTTAAATTTTTTATATTTTGGTGAATAGTTAAATTGATAAAAGTTTAAAGTTAAGGGTTATATTTGAAAATTTTTCAAAGTAAGTGATGATGAAGTTTTATTTTATTAGTATTATTAACGTAATAAAACAAAAACATCTTTTATATAAAACATAATACTTTATTAAAGTTATTCTATAAATAGAATATATTAAATTTTATTATGCATAGTGTTGCATAGTGTTTTGTATAGTAAAATCTTTTTATATAAAATAAAATACTTTTATAAAATTGTTTGTTTTATTATGCAATAATTAGAATATATTATATTTTATTTAAAAGATTTTGCTTTAAATATGGACCGTCAGATTAAAGTAAATCAATCTGGCCCGTTCATGAATTGGTTACTATCCAGTCTTTTTTCGTATAAATAGGAAGCTTAGTTAGAATTGAAATAACACCAGAAGTTCAGAGCATTCTCCTTCTATAATCTTGAGCATATTTCCTTAAGAGTTTTAAGAAACTTTTAGTGAAGAACATAGTATAAGTTTTCTTTAAGAAAACCCTCACCCTATCAGTCGGAATATTCTTCTTTTACGGTAAGGGGTGTTATTCTTTTATATTCATGAAGAGAACTACTGTTATTCCATTCTTTATTATTCTGTTGGAATAACCTGTATACGAGGCATACCCTATACATGGTGATCTTCTTTTGTTATTCAATTCTTTATTATTTTGTTGGAATAACCTGTATATGCGGCATACCCTTTACATGGTGATCTTCTTTTATTATTCAATTCTTTATTATTCTGTTGGAATAACCTGTATACGCGACATACCCTATACATGGTGATCTTCATTTTTTATTCAATTCTTTATTATTCTGTTGGAATAACCTATATACGCGGCATACCCTATACATAACCTGTATAAGTGGCATACCCTAAACTTGGTGAAGTCTGTTGTTATTCAATTCTTTATTATTCTGTTGGAATAACCAGTATACGCGACATACCCTATACATAACCTGTATAAGTGGCATACCCTATACTTGGTGAAGTCTGTTGTTATTAAATTCTTTATTATTCTGTCGGAATATCCTAACGATGTGAATTTCACCTGACCTGGTTCCATATTTATTATTCCACATTTATTATTCTGTTGGGATTAACCGGTCTGTACGGTCTCTATCGCATGCATGGTGAATTCTTCTGTTATTCCATTCTTTATTATTCTATTGGAATAACCTGTCTATGTGGATTACTACATGCATGGTGAATGATCCTTTATATTCATTCCTTATTGAATTGTGGAAATGATCTGTTTATGTGGATTATGATGAAAGTCATAATAAAAGTATAGGACTGATGAAAATCATGGGTATGTGAAGTATTAGTAAGTGTTATGATGAGTTATGTTGGTTAGTATGTGAAAACATAAAAGTTTCTTAGAAATCACAAAGGGTTGAAAAATCAGATTTTGGTAAAAACATAACATGAAATTCAATTGACCGTATCTCCTATTATATTTTGAATTTTTTAGTATGGTCAAGTCCTAGAGTTAGATCTATGAGTTACCTAACTTATCAAATTGGAATCCCTATAAAAGATGTTGTAGATTTTTGTGAGGACTGATTTTAGTAAAGGATGCAAAATCTGGAAATCCTTAAAAAGTTGCTGTCCAAAATTTGAAGGGGCTGTTTCGGCCACTTAATTTGTGAGAAAAATTCTGGCCTTCTGGGACATGAAAATATATGTTATAAAGTACCTTATGTCCAAAAATGAGCTCATTCTGACTTAAAATGAGCAAGTTATGACCATTTCAATATTTAGGTATTTCTGACGAAAAATGTTATAACCAGAGTTCTATAACTCCGATGACCATGAAATTTAAACTGGAAACTCACGTTAACATGTGTAAGATTCTGCCAAGATTTGGGAATTTTTGGAGTTAAACTTGAGGTAGCTAATTTCTTAAGGAATTAATTGGAAATTGATTTTTGAAAAATAGTAAATGAATTTTAAAAATTCCGAGAAAAATGGCAAAAAGCACCTTTTGGCCACTGTGGTTATAATGATTTAACGAATTAGCCACTGTGCTTTTAAAATATTCAATTAGCCCACTGAGCTTTTTAAAAATTAACAATCAACCCATTCCGTCCAAAAAATTGGACGGACGTTAACAGCTGGCATTTAAAAAAAAATTATGTGGTAATTACATGGCAACAGATTTTAAAAAAATTAATGCTGACGTGGCAAAAAAATACATAATATTCATTTTAAAGTTTTAAAAATAACAAAAATATAATAAAATAAAACAGATTTATTTTAAAATATTATTTTTAATAAAAACAGATTTTTTTTTTAAAAAACATAAATTTTAAAAAAAACATAATTTTTTAAAAAATATATTTTTTTAAAAAAAAAACGGAACTTTTGTAAAACAACTGTTTTTTTAAAAAAAATTTAAAAACCATATTTTTTTTTAAAAAAATAATTTAAAAACAGATTTTTTTTAAAAAAAGTTTTTTTTAAAAAACAAATTTTTTTAAAAGCAAATTTTCAATTTTTTTTAAAAACAGTTTTTTTAAAAAAAATTAATTTTTTTTTTAAAACATATTTTTTTTTTAAATTTTTTTTTTTTAAAAACAGATTTTTTTTAAAAAAAACAATTTTTTTAAAAATAAATTTAAATTTTTAAAGTACAAATTTTTTAAAAAGCGTACTTTTTTTGAAAAACACAATTTTTTTTAAAAAACATATTTTTTTTAAAAAAAAGTTTTTTTTAAAAAAAAATTAAAAAACAGATTTTTTTTAAAAAACAGATTTTTTTTAAATAAATAGATTTTTTTTAAAAATAGTTTTTTTTAAAAACAGATTTTCAAACACAGATTTTTTTTAAAAAAAATTTTAAAAACAGATTTTACAAATTTTTTAAAAAACAGATTTGAAAAAATCTGTTTTTATAATTTTTAATATTTTTTAAAAAAATCTGTTTTTTTAAAAAAGTATTTTTTTTAAAAAAATTTATGTTTTTTTAAAAAAATCTATTTTTTTAAAAAAGTATTTTTTTAAAAAAAATTTATGTTTTTTTAAAAAAATCTGTTTTTTTTTAAAAATTGTGTTTTTCAAAAAAAGTACGTTTTTTAAAAAATTCTATTTTTTTTAAAAATTATTTTTTTTAAAAAAATTATGCTTTTTAAAAAATCTGTACTTTAAAAAAAATTATGTTTTTTAAAAATCTGTTTTTTAAAAAATAAATTTAAATTTTTTTTTTGAAAAAAACAGATTTTAAAAAACATAATTTTTTAAAAAAAAATTACTTTTTTAAAAAAACAGATTTTTTTTAAAAAAAAAAATTTAAAAACAGATTTTTTAAAATCTGTTTTTTAAACAAATCTGTTTGTTAAAAATTTTGTAAAATCTGTTTATAAAAAAAATGTTTTTTAAAAAAAATCTGTTTTTAAAAAAATATTGTTTTCTTAAAAAAATCTGTTTTTAAAAAAAATTGTAAAATCTGTTTTTATAAAAAATTTGTTTTTTTAAAAAAATCTGTTTTTTAGATTTTTTTTTTGAAAATCTATTTTTTATAAAACTTTCGTTTTTAAAAAAAAATATGTTTTTAAAAAAAATCTGTTTTTATTAAAAATAATATTTTTAAAAAAAATCTGTTTTATTTTATTATATTTTGTTATTTTTAAAACTTTAAAATGAATATTATGTATTTTTTTGCCACGGCAGCATTAATTTTTTTAAAATCTGTTGCCACGTAATTGCCACATAATTTTTTTTTTAAAAGCCAGCTGTTAACGTCCGTCCAATTTTTTGGACGGAATGGGTTGATTGTTAATTTTTAAAAAGCTCAGTGGGCTAATTGAATATTTTAAAAGCACAGTGGCTAATTCGTTAAATCATTATATCCACAATGGCCAAAAGGTGCTTTTTGCCCGAGAAAAATATATGTTCATTATGGGACTATATTATGCTAAATCCCAAGAAAAAAAAATATTTTTGGAACTAATTTGGTATTTTTCATGAAAATAGTTTAGTTACGAACGTATGAGTTAAATATGTTATGTGAAGTAACAAAGTTGAAAAATAGGATTTTATAGCTTGAAAATCCTATATAAGATATATGTAAATTGTTGATAAGGGATTTGATCATTGGTGATGAAATCTTATGAGTATGACATTTTTGATGATTAAATGCATTATTTGGTAAAGTATAAACCATTGAAATAAATTATTTATAAGTTTAAGAGGTGATTAAGATATTGTTATAATATTAATGATATTAGATTATGAGTTTATTAAGTGATTGACAATATATGGATAAATTTAAAGTCTTTAATATTTATCCTTGTTTTCGTTTGATTAATGCTTATATCATTGTCATCATCCTCATGCTTATATGGTGATAAAAGTTATATTTGGCTTACGTGCGAAGATGGACTGTCGATTATTGGTTTTATGGTTGTATATCTTTGGCTTACGTGCAGAGATGGACTTGGTATGATTATGACCAATGATTTTTTGGTATAGTCATGACCATTGATGATTAATAAATATCCTTAGCTCGTAGTGTAGGGATGATTCGATGATTTGGTTTATTTATTAAATTGATTCTCAGCGATAAAAATTGATGAAAATATTTTAAATCATAAAAGATAGTAGATTTTATTCTCTACATGACTTTTCTAATGGATTGTTTGTTCCGCTACAGTTAAACTTGATGTCTATTGTATTTTATCAGTTTAACATTATTGAAGACTAATGATAATTTTTTTTCTGCATTATCTTAGTCATAATATTTCTTACTGGGCTAGTTGAGCTCACCCTTTTTTTCACTGTTCTCTTCAGGAAATGAGAATATAGTTGGGACTAGTCGGGGAATGGAGTGACGTTCCAGAAGATAGCATTAGTAGTCCTCACTATTCTGTAAAATAGTGTGATAATAAATGTAATGAGAACTCCTTTGAGTTTGTATACTGTCTAGATGACAATATACGTATTAAAACTTTTAGATTGTGTTTTGTCGTATTTTACACGACAGTTGTATTATTAAGTTGTATTTGAATTTTGTACCATGTATTTGACGACTCAAGATGGGTGATGTATACCTAATTTTGGGGGCGTCACAGTTGATACCAACTGTGATGCCCCCAAAATAGGTATACATCACCCATCTTGGGTCGCCAAATACATGGTACTGAATACAAATACAAACTAATTATACAACAGTCGTGTTAAATACGACAAAAATATACTGTGAGTTTTAACTCGAATATTGTCTTCTAGACAGTATTCAAACACAAATAAGTCCTCATTATATTTATTGGCACACTATTTAACAGAATAGTGAGGACTACTAGCTAATACTATCATTTGGACAATCACTCCGTTCCCCGACTCGTTCCAGCTACGTTCTCATTTCCTGAAAAGAACAGTGAAAGAAAGGGTGAGCTCAACTAGCCTAGTAGGAAATATTATGACTAAGATAATACAGAATAAATAATCCTTAGCCTTCAACAGTATAACAACTGATAGAATATAATAGACAACAAGTTTTAGATCAAAAACTGCAGTGGAAATAAGCAATCCATTAAAAGAGTCAAATAGAGAATAAAATCTACTATCTTTTAAGATTTAAAAGGTTTTTCATCACTTTTATAACTGAGACTCAGCTTAAAAAATAATCCACATCATCGAATCACCCCTGCACTACGGCCAAAGATATTCTTTAGGGTCACGACCACAAATTATCCATGCACTACGAGCCAAAGATAATCGTATTTTCATCAACAGTCCTGATCATGCCATAAAATAATTCAGCTTTGCTCCATTGGCCGAAGAGAATCTATAGCCATTATCATACCAAAAATTGTCCATCAATGCATTACGGGCCAATGAGGACTTTTTTCACATCATTTGTAACATTACGGTTATGATTATACCGAATAATCCCTAGTCATAATCACATCAAGTCTATCTATGCACTACAGGCCACAGATGACTTTTACCACATCATTTGTAACATTACGATCATGATTATACCGAATAATCCCTTGTTATAATCATCCCAAGTCCATCTATGCACTACAGGCCACCGATGACTTTCAACAAAATATAAACGTGAGGATGATGACAATGATATAATAATTCAATAAAAAAACTTCAAGAATTAATTTATCCAGGAACCAATAACGTCCAAATTGTCAACCTGATCCTTCTTTGTGGTGTAAAATTCAAGAATGCTCATAAGAATATTTCTATGAAAAGATATTGGATGAAACGCAAATATCAAGGATATTCTACTAATTTCATGGAGTATAGAAGTCAAAACTTTAACCAACTGAGTATAATAAAGAATGGAATAACAAAAGAAATCACCATGCATGCGGTACTTCGCATAGACAGGCTATTCCAACAGAATAATAATAACGGAACCATGTCAGGTGAAATTCACACCGACAGGATGTTCCAACAGAATAATAAATAATTAAAACGGAACCAGGTCCGACGTATAGCACAGACAGGATATTCCAACAGAATGAATGAATAATTAAAACGGAACCAGGTCCGGCGTATAGCACAGACAGGTTATTCCAACAGAATGAATGAATAATTAAAACGGAGCCAGGTCTGGCGTATAACACAAACATGATGTTCCAACAGAATGAATGAATAATTAAAACGGAGCCAGGTCTGGCGTATAACACAAACATGATGTTCCAACAGAATAGTAAAGACAGAATAATAGAAGAATGTCACCAAGTATAGGGTTGCACGCGTATACAGGTTATTCCAATAGAATAATAAAGAAATGGAATAACATAAGTTCTCTTCTTGAATACAAAAGAATAATATTCCTTACCGTAAAAGAACTGAATATAAGAGTAGTTAAGTAGCAGAAAACTTTTCTTCTTTCTCTCTATAATTTTCTCTCTCTAGAGTTTCAATAAATTCGTAAGAAATAATGAAGGAATGAGCTTCTATTTATAGAAGAATGGAATGAATAGTAACCAATCCATGAACGGTCCAGATTGATTTACTTTAATCGGACGGTCCATATTTAAAGCAAAATCTTTTAAATAAAATATAATATATTCTATTTATAATGTAATAAAACGAATAACTTTAATAAAGATTTTACTATACAAACACTATGCAGGCACTATGCAAATACTATGCATAATAAAATATAATATAATCTAATTATTGTCTAATAAAATGAATAACTTTATAAAAGTATTCTGTTTTATTTAAAAAGATTTTACTATTAGCCTAATAAAACGAATAACTTTATAAAAGTATTCTGTTTTATATAAAAAGTTTTTCTATTTTATTACGTTAATAATACGAATAAAACAAAACTTCATCATCGCTTACTTTGAAATTTTTTTAAATGTCACCCTTAACTTTAAACTTTTATCAATTTAATTAATTACCAAAATAAAAAAATTGAATACTTTTATTTCATAAAATCCGGGGTCTCACAATCTCCCCTCCTTATAAAATTTTGCCCTCGAAATTTACGTACGTACCTGATATTCGAAGAGATGAGAATACCTTGCTTTCTTTTCAGATTGTACCTTCCCGGTAATTTCCTCGCTATCATGATTTTCCCATTTCTCATCTCCTGTATTTCAGATATCATTCTAGAATATAACTTCAAAACAAAGGTTAATTGACATATATAATTAGTCAACTTATCAAGTAAACAATTTTAGCTTAGGTAAGTCACACACTAGCGAAGTATATAACTCGTCTCTCCCCTCCTAGTTCTAGACACTTATCTCTGCCAGCGACCATATCCCTAAACTCTGATACCAACTGTGACGCCCCCAAAATTAGATATACATCACCCATCTTGAGTCACCAAAAACATGGTACAAAATACAAATACAACTTAATTATGCAAATGTCGTGTAACATACGACAATACATAAACTGAGAGTTCTAATAGGAATATTGTCATCTAGACAATATCCATACTCAAGGAGTCCTCATTACATTTATTGTCACACTATTTAACAGAATAGTGAGGACTACTAATGCTATCTTCTGGACCATCACTCCTTTTCCCGACTCGTCTCAGCTATATTCTCATTTCCTGAAGAGAACATTGAAAGAAAGGGTGAGCTCAACTAGCCCAGTAAGAAATATTATGACTAAGATAATGCAGAATAAATTATCAATAGTCTTCAACAATGTTAAACTGATAAAATACAATAGACATCAAGTTTAACTGCAGCGGAATAAGCAATCCATTAGAAGAGTCAAGTAGAGAATAAAACCTACTATCTTTTATGATTTAAAAATGTTTTCATCAACTTTTATCGCTGAGACTCAGCTTAATAAATAAACCATATCTTCTAATCATCCCTGTACTACGAGCCAAGGTTATTCATTAAATCATCCACAGTCATGACTATACCGAATAATCCCTGGTCATAATCATACCAAAAACTGTCCATCAATGCATTACAAGCCACTGAGGACTTTTACCACATCACTTATAACATCACAGTTCATGATTATACCGAATAATCCCTGGTCATAATCATACTAAGTCCATCTATGCACGTAAGCTAAAGATGACTTTCAACATAATATAAACATGAGGATGATGACAATGTTATAGGAATTCAATTAAACATGTTCAAGAATTAATTTATCCAGGTACTAATAATATCCAAATTGTCAATATGATACTGGATAAAGCGCAAATATCAAGGATATTCCACTAATTTCATGGAGTATAGAAGTCAAAACTTTAACCAACTGAGTATAATAAAGAATATATGAAACTGCAAATGGATTTTCACCCGCCATGCGGTAACCCACGTATACAGATCATTTTTACAATTTAATAAGGAATGAATACAAAGGACCATACACCATGCATGTGGCAATCCACATAGACAGGTTATTCCAACAGAATAATAAAGAATGGAATAACAGAAGGATTCACCATGCATGTGATAGAGACCGCACAGACAGGTTATTTCCAACAGAATAATAAATGCGGAATAATAAATTTCCAACCAGGTCAGGTGAAATTCATATTGACGGGATATTCCGACAGATTAATAAATGCGGAATAATAAATATGGAACCAGGTCAGGTAAAATTCACACCGACAGGATATTCCGATAGAATAATAAAGAACAGAATAATAAAAGGATTTCACCAAGTATGCGGTACTTCACATAAACAGGTTATTCCAACATAATAATAAAGAATGAAATAACAAAAGAAGATCACCAAGTATTGGGTAAACCGCATATACAGGTCATTCCATCAAGTATAGGGTAAACCGCGCATACAGGTTATTCCAACAGAATAATAAAGAATGAAATAACATAAGGATTTCACCAAGTATAGGGTATGCCGCGTATAAAGGTTATTCCAACAGAATAAATAAGAATGGAATAACATAAGGATTTCAGCAATTATAGGGTATGCAATGTATACAGGTTATGTATAGGGTATGCCACTTTTACAGGTTATTCCAACAGAATAATAAAGAATGGAATAACAGAAGTTTTCTTAATGAATAAAAAAGAATAACACCCCTTACCGTAAAAGAAGAATATTCCGACTGATAGGGTGAGGATTTTCTTAAAGAAAACTTATACTATGTTCTTCGCTCAAAGTTTCTTAAAACTCTTAAGGAAATACGCTCAAGATTATAGAAGGAGAATGCTCTGAACTTCTGGTGTTATTTCAATTCTAACTAAGCTTCCTATTTATAGGAAAATGGACTGCATAATAACCAATCCATGAACGGTCCAGATTGATTTACTTTAATCTGACGGTCCATAATTAAAGTAAAATCTTTTAAATAAAATATAATATAATATATTCTAATTATTGCCTAATAAAACAAACAACTTTATAAAAGTATTTTATTTTATATAAAAAGATTTTGCTATGCAAAACACTATACAATACTATGCATAATAAAATATAATATATTCTATTTATTGAATAACTTTAATAAAGTATTCTATTGTATATAAAAAGATTTTTCTGTTTTATTACGTTAATAATACTAATAAAACAAAACTTCATCATCACTTACTTTGAAAAATTTTCAAATATCACCCTTAACTTTAAACTTTTATCAATTTAACTATTCACCAAAATAGAAAAATTGAACACTTTTATTTCATAAAATTCGGGGTCTCACAATGTTTCCTCCTTATGAAATTTTGCCCACGAAATGTACGTACGTACCTGGTATGACGAAGAGGTGATGATGTCTTGAATACCTTTATCGTTGAAAACATTAAATTCATCTTTGCAATACGGCCAAAGATATTTATTAATAATTTATTTTTGCACTACATGCCAACTGTATAACCAATAATCAACAGTTCATCTTTGCACTACATGCCAAAGATATACACAACTGTAAAATTAATAATGCTGAGACTCAGCTTAATAGTATCACGACCACAAATTATCCATGCACTACTGGCCAAGGATATTCGTGTTTTCAATTACGGTCATGATTATACCGAATAATCCCTGGTCATAATCATACAAAGTCCATCAATGCACTACGGCCAAAGATGACTTTTACCACATCCATGAATTAATATTTCATTGCTGAGACTCAGCTCAATAATTAATCCACATCATTGAATCATCCCTGTACTACAGGTCAAGGATCTTCTTTAGTATCACGACCATGAATTATCCATGCACTACGTGCCAAAGATAATCATGTTTTCAATTACAGTCATGATTATACCGAACAATCCCTGGTCATAATCATACCAAGTTCATCAATGCACCACGGTCAAAGATGACTTTTACCACATCCATAAATTAATATTTCATTGCTGAGACTCAGCTCAATAATTAATCCACGTCATCGAATCATCCCTACACTACAGGCCAAGGATATTCTTTAGTATCACGACCACGAATTATCCATGCACTACGTGCCAAAGATAATTATGTTTTCAATTATAGTCATGATTATAACGAACAATCCCTGGTCATAATCATACCAAGTCCATCTTTGCACTACGGGCCAAAGATGACTTTTACCACATCATTTGTAACATTACGGTTATGATTATACCGAATAATCCTTAGTCATAATCATACCAAGTCCATCTATGCACGTAAGCCACAGATGACTTTCAACACAATATAAGCATGAGGATCATGACAATGATATAAATAATCAATCAAATGAGATAAAGGACAAATATTAAACATTTATAATATAATTTATCCAGGGTTTAAGAATATCCCAATGTTATCAATCACTTAATAATCTCATAATCTAATATCATTAATATTATAATAATATTTTAATCACTTCTTAAACTTATAAACAATTTATTTCAGTTGTTTACACTTAACCAAATAATGCATTTAATCATTCAACCATGTCATACTCATAAGATTTCATCACCAATGATCAAATTCCTTATCAACAATCAACATATACCTTATATAGGATTTCCAAGCCATAAAATCCTATCTTCCAACTTTGTTACTTCACATAACACATTTAACTCATATGTTCATAACTAAACTATTTTTATGAAAAATACCAAATCAGTCCCAAAAATATTTCTTTTCTGGAATTTAGCATAATATAGTCCCATAATGAACATATATTTTTCTCGGAATTTTTAAAATTCATTTACTATTTTTCAAAAATTAATTTCTAATTAATTCCTTAAGAAATTAGCTACCTCAAGGATAACTCCAAAAATTCCCAAATCTTGGCAGAATCTTACACATGTTAACGTGAGCTTCCAGTTTAAATTCATGGTCATCTGAGTTATAGATCTCCGATTATAGCGTTTTTCGTCGAAAAAACTTAAATATTGAAATAGTCATAAATTGCTCATTTTAAGTCAAAATGAGTTAATTTGTGGACACGATGTTCTTTATACCATATAATTTCATGTCCCAAAAGGCCTGAATTTTTCTCACTAATTAAGTGGCCGAAACAACCCTTACAAAAACGTGGTAGCAGCCTTTTGGACATTTTGAAGTTTTGACACCTTTGCAATGAGTCCACACGAAAATCTACAACACCGTTTTTAGTGATTGCACTTGGATTAGATAGGTAACTCATAGATCTAACTCTAGGACTTGACCACACTCAAAAATTCAAAATATAATAGGAGATATGGTCAATTGAATTTCATGTTACGTTTTTACCAAAATCTAATTTTTCAACCCTTTGTGATTTCTAAGAAACTTTCATGTTTTCACATAATAACCAACATAACTCATCATAAAACTTACTAATACCACGTATACCCATGATTTTCATTAGTCTAATATTTTTATTATGACTTTCATCATAATCCACATAAACAGATCCTTTTAGTTGAAGAAATATTTGAGGGTTTTAGAAATGGGTTTTGTACTGGGGTCAATACAAAATTCGATTTCATGCTCTAGGGTTAGTTTAAGAAGTCTTCAAGAATATGTCAGGAAATTTATTAACAATAAAAATATCATTCAAAACTGTGACTCTCATCGAAGACTTGGATAGCACATGAAATGAAGGTTTCTCCTAACGGAGTTTCAACCGATAGGTCAAAGTCTAACTTCTCTAGAGTCAAATTTAAACTTTGAACGCAAGCAAGAATTTATAATTAACTAACCCGTGCTAACTTCGTTCGGTTTACTCACTTTTTGAGAAGTCCTGAAAAATGCTCTTCCTAAAACCAACGACTTTGTTTTGTTCGTATCCACCTTTGGTGTCACCGTCCCAGCTGGACTTGACTTTGGTGCACGACAAAATCGGGCTAAATGACCTTCTCTTCTTGCAATTTCCACTTCTATTATCTTTGCCAAGATTACCACTGAAGTGGTTACCATTCTTGGCATGATAATTTCCCCCTCGATGGTTATCATTGTTCCGATAGATGTTGCCACCAGTATGATTATTATCGTGTTGTTGGTCGTTACCTTTTGCTTGAGCTGAATCAACACTCTCATGTGCTTCATTGCTTATCTCAGCATTTTCAGATGTCATTCTAAAACACTATCACAAAACAAAGGTTAATTAACATATCACATTTTATGATATGTCAATTAACCTTGTTTCGAAGTATATTTTAGAATGATATCTTAAATACAGGAGATGAGCAATGGGAAAATTATGATACAGAGGAAATAACCGGGAAGGTACAATCCGAAAAGAAAGCAAGGTATTCTCATCTCTTCGAAATACCAGGTACATACGTAAATTTCGAGGGAAAAATTTCATAAGGAGAGGAGATTGTGAGACCCCGAATTTTATGAAATAAAAGTATTAAAATTTTCTATTTTGGTGAATAGTTAAATTGATAAATGTTTAAAGTTAAGGGTGACATTTGAAAAAATTTCAAAGTAAGCGATGATGAAGTTTTGTTTTATTCGTATTATTAACGTAATAAAACAGAAATTTTTTTATATAAAATAGAATACTTTGATAAAGTTATTTGTTTTATTAGATTATAAATAGAATATATTATATTTTATTTAAAAAATTTTGCTTTAAATATGGACCGTCTGATTAAAGTAAATCAATCTGGACCGTTCATGAGTTAGTTACTATGCAGTCCATTCTTCTATAAATAGAAGCTCATTCCTTCATTATTTTCTTACGAATTCACTGAAACTCTAGAGAGAGAAAATTATAGAGAGAAAGAAGAAGAGAAGTCTACTAACTTTCTTTTCCTATATCTAATTTCTTTTACGGTAAGGAATATTATTCTTTTGTATTCAAGAAGAGAACTTCTGTCATTCCATTTTCTTTATTATTCTGTTGGAATAACCTGTATACGCGGGCAATCCTATACTTGTTGACATCCTTCTATTATTCTGTCTTTATTATTCTGTTGGAATATCCTGTCTGTGCTATACGCCGGACCTGGTTCCGATTTAATTATTCAGTTATTATGTTGGAATATCATGTCTGTGCTATACGCCGAACCTAGTTCCGTTTTAATTATTCATTCATTCTGTTGGAATATCCTGTCTGTGCTATACGCCGGACCTGGTTCCGTTTTAATTATTCATTCATTCTGTTGGAATATCCTGTCTGTGCTATACGACGGACCTGATTCCGTTTTAATTATTTATTATTCTGTTGGAACATTCTGTCGGTGTGATAGTATTATTATAGTAAGGGATATCATTATTATAGTAAGGGATATTATTTGTTGTACCCGTAAGGAATATTATTCTTTTGTATTAAAGAAGAGAACTTCTGTTATTCCATTTCTTTATTATTCTGTTGGAATAACTTGTATACGCGGACAACCATATACTTGGTGACATTCTTCTATTATTCTGTCTTTACTATTCTGTTGGAATATCCTGTTTGTGCTATACGCCGGACCTGGTTCCGTTTTAATTATTCATTCATTCTGTTGGAATATCCTGTTTGTGCTATACGCCATACCTGGTTTCGTTTTAATTATTCATTCATTCTGTTGGAATATCCTGTCTGTACTATACGACGGTATTGATTATTCATGCTTACGTGAGAAAGCACTCAGTTTTGTTTAATTATTACTATAGTAGTTGTTGCATAATATCTCACGTTATTTGATTCAATTATTGTTGAAAGCAACTGTGACGCCCCCAAAATTAGGTATACATCTCCCATCTTGGGTCGCCACTTACATGGTGCATAAATCAAATACAAACTTAATTATACAACTGTCGTGTAACATACGACAAAACATAGCTGAGAATTTTGAAACGAATATTGTCTTCTAGACAGTATTCAAACACAATGTAGTCCTCATTACAGTTATTATCACACTATTTCACAGAATAGTGAGGACTACTAATGTTATCATCTGGACCATCACTCCGTTCCCCGACTAGTCTCTGCTACGTTCTCATTTCCTGAAGAGAACAGTGAAAGAAAATGTGAGCTCAACTAGCCCAGTAAGAAATATTATGACTAAGATAATGCAGGATAAATTATCATTAGCCTTCAACAATGTTAAACTGATAAAATACAATAGACATCAAGTTTAACTGCAGCGGAACAAGCAATCCATTAAAAGAGTCAAGTAGAGAATAAAATCTACTATCTTTTATAATTTAAAAAGTTTTGTACTGGGGTCAATACAAATTTGATTTCACGCTCTAGGGGTAGGCTAAGAAATCTTCAAGAATACGTCAGGAAATTTATTAACAATAGAAATACCCTTCAAAACTGTGACCCTCATCCAAGACTTGGATAGTACGTTACATTGATTCCTATCAACTTGTCATCGTCAATCACAACGTTGTCTAGAGAAAGTCTGGCTTTGGTGCATTCCACACAAGAAAGTCAACAACGAAAGGATCGGGGCTCTTTACTTATGACTTGATATGACAATGATTGACTTTAGTGGTTTGGTTGCTTGAATTCGCATAACAGGTTGGTTAGGAATATGAAAGCTAACAACCTTATGAAAAGCATGATGAGTTGTTAACCAATCGATTTCTAAAATCACATCAAAGGCAAGTATTTTCAAAAAGATAAGATCGACAGGTAACGTGAAAGTGTCGTTTTGAATCAATAAGATTTTTAAACAGTGGAGGTAACGAAGGCTCCTACTAACGAAGTTTCAACCAATAAGTTAAAGTGTAACTTCTCTGGAGTCAAATTTAAACGTTGAACGCAAGCAAGAGAGATAAAAGAATGGGTAGAACCGGTATATAATAAGGTATAGACTTCGCAAGAATTTATAATTAACTAACCCGTGCTAAGTTCATTCGGGTTACTCGCTTTTTGAGAAGTCACGAAAAACGCTCTTCCTGAAACCACAGACTTTGTTTTGTCCGTATCCGCCTTAGGTGCCACCGTCCCAGCTGGACTTGACTTCACTATACGACAATATCGAGCTAAATGACCTTCTCTTCTTGAAATTTCCACTTCTATTATCTTGGCCATGATTACCACCGAAGTGGTTACCATTCCTGGCATGATAATTTCCTTCACGATGGTTATCATTGTTCCAATGGTCGTTTCCACCGATACGATTATTATCATGTTGTTGCTCGTTACTTTTGGTTGAGCTGACTCAATGGTCTCTTGTGTTTCATTGCTTATCTCTGCATTTTCAGATGTCATTCTCAAACACTGTCACAAAACAAGGGTTAAATAACATATCACATATTATCCCTATACTCTGACCAACCAATTAAATACCAAATAAACTTAGGTAGGTCATACTAGCGAAGGAATTCCCCGTCTCTCCACTCCTAGTTCTTGTCTCATATCTTAGCTAGGGATCATATCTCTAAGCTTTGATACCAACTGAGTATAATAAAAAATGGAATAAAAACAGAAATCACCATGCATGCGGTACTTCGCATAGACAGGTGTCGACGTCGGATTTTTTACTATCCCTTGTCGTTACTTGTTTTTTGGTGTTCTCATGTTAATATGAGATTTGTTTGAAAAAACCAAGTGAAAAAGGTCCGACATGTATAATGTCGACGATTTGACTTTAAGAGTCACCAGTTGGTGTTTTTAACTGGTTGCACCAACGCAACCGAAAAGGTTTGCACATTGACCTAGTGATTTGGCAATGCTAAACAGGTTGGTGAAACCGAGATTCATTAAGGGTTCGGGGGCTTGATTATGCGGAGGGAAGGTTTTAGGCACCCCCCGACATCCGTGTTGCCACGGTGACCGCCACTCTTCAAAAAAACTGTTATATGAATGTGTGTGTGTATGGATCAATGTGCAATTATTTGAAAGTAGTGTTATGCCTCGTTCACACTTATATACATAGGGTTCGAATTTATAGAAAAATTCAGTTTTAAACAAGATATAGCAGTGATGTTTTGTAAAAAGATGTTTTCAAACCCTGTGCTTAATAGTAATTGAGGCCTTTGATACTTCCATTTTATTACTATGTGTTCGACTTGTTTGCTTTTATTTTCAAGATGCGAAGCATCTGCGAGAAAATAATATACAGCAGTGCCAAATTCCTCACGGGCATGACATCCATCCAAGGAAACTCGGGCACTGTAAAATAATGTACAAGTTGCTTACAGCTAAAAAATGTCCATCATAGGAATCGAACCTAGATTTATCATTCTGAATCTGTAAGATCTCATGATTCCTAGGCTCACACGATACTGCAATTGATATGGAAAGCAGTAAGCAGTTATATATATATATATATATATATATAATGTAAAATATATATATATATATATATACTGACATGATAGCCACCACGAATTATTCTCCATGGGGAACCACGCAGCAGGCAAGTATATATATAAAAGCGATACGGAATGTAAATATATATATATATATATATATATATATGTACATATATATATATATATATATATAAAAGCAGTAAATGCGCCGGATGTGAATCTAGGCTCATCGGATATGTCCGACAACAGTTATATATATATATATAAGCAATTAAATGCTCCGGATATAAATCCAGGCTCATCAGACAGAGTCTGACAACAATTCATATATATAAGTATATATATATATATAGAGAGGCCGGATCCTGTCCGGACTCCCGGACAGGTTTAAAATCCGGACCTTTTTTTTTTTTTTTAAACAACTAAATTTTTTTTTTATGGAATTGAAATTTTTACATAATATAGTGTTTTGGGCGTGATTTGGATGCCTATAACAAAACATGTCTGTACAGTCTGGGCAGACTGTACATACATTGGTTGGTGTAGGTATTAAAAACACACCCAAAACACTGTATTATGAAAAAATTTCAGTTCCATAATTTTTTTTTAGTTATTCTACAAAAAAAAAAAAAAAATTGGGTCCGGATTTTCTCCCGTCCGGGAGGTCCGGACCTGATCCTATTTCTCTATATATATATATATATATATATATATATATATATATATATATATATATATATATATATATATATATATATATATATATATACGAAAGCAAATAAACGCTCCAGACCGAAGTCTAGGCTCAATCGAGGCATAACTCGATACTGTTAGTCTATATATAAGAAATATATACATATATTAGTATATATATACAGACAGAAATGAAAACCACGGACATAAGTCTGTGCAAACACACTCACACGACTTTCAATGTGTTCAACAGTGTGTAATAATGAAAGAAAGAAGTTTTATAGAACATAAGAAGGCTTACAGTGAACTGCCAAAGTAGACTTCTTGGACTGTAAGTGGATGAACACTCGGCTCCCGCCGGACAAAAAGTAGCTATATAGGAGCTAACTAGTGTTTAAAGAAAAGGAAACACTCAAAAGATGTGTATGTAGAGCTAAATGGACAGGGCTTCCTCGCCTTTTTCTCTTTCTTCCTCCCTTGAAATGGCTGACCCCCCCTCTATATTTATAGACGGATGGCCGCGGGTCTACCAGCGGCAGCCGCGGGTCTACCTGCGGCTGGTCGTGGTGGGACCAGGCTTCACGGGTCCTGTCGTCTCGTAGTACATGCACTCGCGTACTGTAATGTCCAATCGAACTTGCAGAATTTCAATCCTAGCATCCAAACGAAGCGTGTCTGTACTTCTTTAGACCGCTGGTGTCGAGAGTTACGTAATGACATGGATTAGAGGTTGTACGAAGTCAGGAAGAGGGGTCTATACCCATGGTCTTCAAGCTTCAAAAATCTATCCAAAGTACTGTCACACGTAATAGTCACTCGGGATTGTCATTCTTCGGTTATTCGGGACATTGTTGGATGTATGTATATCTAAAATTTTGAGACGACATGCCATTTGTTGGACGAACAAGATGATGTTTGACTCTTTGCCAGAGTTATTGCCGAGTTGAGTTGAAAGTAGACGTTGCTCAGGGTTACAGCTGAGATTGGACTACTTGGTGGTATACTGTTATATCATCTTGTTGACGTTGTGAGATGACATTGGTGACTCCTCACCGGGGTTATCGCCGGTTTAAGCAGAAAGCAGACGTTGCTCAGGGTTACAGCTGAGATTGGACTGCTTGTTTGTGTGTCTCACTGTCATCCAGGATTTAAGCTGTTCACATGTGGTTGAAAAAAGCAATTCCGGAGTTATCGCCGGAACTGCGACGGTCATCTCTTGGGGTTATCACCAAGGATGGGATTGCTATTCCTAGTGTTCTCTGGGACTGGAACTAAACGTCGCGGTGTTATTGCCGAGACAGGACTGTCCTCTCCGGTGTTGTTGCTGGTCTTTTGATCTGCATATCTCGTGGTTATCTCCGAGATTGGAAATGAAGGGTCCGGTGTGTGTTCCAGGTTTGGAACTCATGCTCCCGGTTTGTGTTCCGGGTTGGAGCAAAACTTTCGATAGTATCCGGACTCGTTGTAAGCTGTCTTTCAGGGTTATCTCTAAAAGACGAATCTACCCTCCTGTAATGTCAGTAATAAGAGTGCAGAAAATTTTGAGTGTCTACAACAGGTTATTCCAGCAGAATAATAAATAATAGAATAAAAACAGAAATCACCATGCATGCGGTACTTCACATAGACAGGTTATTCCAACAGAATAATAAATACGAAATAATAAATAATGGAAGCAGGTAAGGTGAAATTCACACCGACAGGATATTCCGACAGAATATTAAATTCAGAATAATAAATAATGGAACCAGGTCAGGTGAAATTCACACCGACAGGATATTCCGACAGAATATTAAATGCGAAATAATAAATAATGGAACCAGGTCAGGTGAAATTCACACCGACATGATATTCCGACAGAATAATAAAGACGGAATAATATAAGGATTTCACCAAGTATAGGGGATTCCACGTATACAAGTTATTCCAACAGAATAAATAAGAATGGAATAACATAAGGATTTCACCAAGTACAAGGTATGTCGCTTATACAGGTTATGTATAGGGTATGCCGCGTATACAGATTATTCTAACAGAATAATAAAGAATGGAATAGCCGAAGTTCTCTTCATGAATAAGAAAGAATAACACCCCTTACGGGTACAACAAATAATATCTCTTACCGTAAAAGAAACTGAATATAAGAGTAGGGAAGTAGCAGAATACTTTTCTTCTTTCTCTCTATAGTTTTCTCTCTCTAGAGTTTCAGTGAATTCGTAAGAAAATAATGAAAGAATGAGCTTCTATTTATAGAAGAATGGACTGCATAGTAACTAACTCATGAACGATCCAGATTGATTTACTTTAATCTGACAGTCCATATTTAAAGCAAAATCTTTTAAATAAAATATAATATATTCTAATTATTGCCTAATAAAACAAATAACTTTATAAAAGTATTTTGTTTTATATAAAAAGATTTTACTATTAGCATAATAAAACGAATAACTTTATAAAAGTATTCTGTTTTATATAAAAAGTTTTTCTATTTTATTACGTTAATAATACTAATAAAACAAAAATTATAAATCAACAATAATTGAATCAAATAACGTGAGATACTATGCAACAACTACTGTAGCAATAATTAAACAAAACTGAGTGTTTTCTCACATAAGCATCAATAATCAATACCGTGTGCTACTATGAAACCACACGTATTACTGTACTTTTACTACCGAGTAGTTCAACAGTTTTAACGGTAAAACTTCCGTCGTTATTTTCATAAAAATATTTTTGTCGTTTTCTCAATCCGACAATAATTCTATTGTGGGGTCCACCAATGATTGTACCGTCGTACGGATATTCCCCGACAAAAAGAATATTCCCCGACCAATCGAATATTATATAACAACTTACTTACTTTACAAAATTTATAAATATTACCCACAACTATAACATTATATCAAATCCACACCATAATATAAAAAAAATTATTTCGAGAAAATTAAATCTTTATTCATAAAATCTGGGGTTTCACAATCTCCCCTCCTTATAGAATTTCGCCCTCGAAATTTACATACGTACATGGTATGCCGAACAGGTGAGGATACCTCCTTATAGATTATACGATCTTGATAGTCGGTCGTCGTCGATAAAGTTTGTCCCCATAATAATAATAATAATAATAATAATAATAATAATAATAATAATAATAATATCGATAATAATAATAATAATAATAATAATATCGATAATAATAATAATAATAATAATATCGATGATGATGATAATAATAATAATAATATCAATAATAATAATAATAATATAGATAATAATAATAATAATAATATTTATAATTTCCTTAATTATATTTTCTAATAATTACATAAAAACTCATTTGATATTAATTACAAAATAATTAAATATATTTTTTTGGTTTATGTTATTGTATTTTATATATTTTTTATTAAGTTTTTTTTATATTTTATTTTAAAAGAATTTCTTTCATTTTCTCCATAAAATTTGTTCATTTCCATTAAGTGTGCTACATCATGCATAAAAATTCAATGTCAGCTTTCTCTCTCCTATGTGTCAAATTCCGTTAAAAGTCAAAGGACTTTACAATTTTTGTAACGGTTTGTAAGAAAACTAAAGTTCAATGAGTTGAATGTAAGAAAAAAAAAGTTTAGTGACTCATTTGTAAGTTGACCTAAAGTAAAGACCTAAAGCTATGGTGACCAAAAAAGCATTTATCCTTATTTTATTTTAAAACAAGTTATATACTTTTGAAATTTTATTTAATTATAAACTTATTATTAATGCGTAACTTACATCATTAGTAGTAATTAAGTATAATTAAAATAGAAATAAATAATAAATTACTGTTAAAATAGATATAGGTATGTATCTATATGTGTAGATATAGATATATTACATATATAAATATTGGAGAAAAGTCTTAGGTACATTTATATATATAATTTTTACACCGTGAACTTCTCACTTCTTTTAGTTATTCTCTCACAAACATAAACATAGATCTATCACAAAGAACAAATATGAATTGTTATCACAAGATTGTTTAGTTTTCAGTTTTGAGACTTATACGTATCTTGTAGGCCATATATCGTCTGCAACCTAACAAATCATTCGTGGTGGGAAGCAATAAAGACCTTAAAGACATGAATCATCATGGACATGTTCTTACAATAATTTCCCTCAATATCTTTTAATTAAGTATTCTTACCTTATCAGTTAATGACAAAAAATTAAAATCTCTTATAAAAAAGTAGTGTAATTCATATTTACACCCTCCCCTCCCCCCTCCCCCTCCCCCTCCCCTCCCCTCCCCCTCCCCCTCCCATTATTATCATTTGCTCGGCCGGAAACCACCATGCATATACTACGTTGAACATGACAATGCGCCAAGCTCCACTTCACAAAATGAACGGATTTTTTAAGTCTTAAAAATGGAAATGGGGATTTAAGAGAACCAGTGAGATGTTATGAGTTATCTAAAACCTGAGAAATTATAATGTTTCATTGTTAACTTCTTGGCACTTTCCTGGTGTCTATGCACCTCACAATTATACTTCTTTATTATTTTATTTTTTTATCAACTAGATAATAAATGGAAGAATAATACTCCCTTCTTTCAACAAAAAGATCTGCATTTGCAAAAACAAAGAACTTCAAGAATATATATATTATGTAACAGGATTATTTTGAAGGGAAAAAACTGAACCAATACAATTGTTTTCATTTTTGATATAAAAATCAAAATTAGTAAATAGTCAATCCCACATTGAGGAGACCCTTAAATTCTAAAACTATCTCAAAAATGGAAATATGAACAGCTAAAAGACAAAAAGAAAAAAAAATCTTTTCAGACATAATTATGGTACACAAGGCCATGGATTCAACTACCTGCCATCCTGCAACATAGTAACGGTGACCTGATTCACCGTACACGATTCATCGTCTTGTTTACTTGAAGATGATTCACTTCCAAGAGGTCTTCTTCCGAGGCAAAATCCAGGGTTTTTAGGCTGAGGCAATATTGCAGCTTCACTGCTCAACATTAAAACCACATTTGACATGGTTGGCCTATCTTCTGCATGCTCTTGGACACATAAGAGCCCTACTTGTATGCATCTCAGTACTTCAGATGGGGAATAAGTATCCCCAAGTACTGCTGGATCCATTAATTCTAAACCCTTTCCTTCTCTCCACACCCTATACACCTGCAAAATTTTACCTTCCTTGTGTTAATGATCAGTGTACATAAGATTTTTAATTTGTTTTTTAAAATATATGACCAAGATCCAGTCCAATCATACACCATGCAGAGTTGCACTGTAAAGCCTATATACTCGTAAAAGATTGTATAAGCACTTAAGATGCAATCAATATGTTAAAAGCTTACATGTCCAAGAAGGTTAAGTTTGCTATTTGTGTAGTAGAATCCTCTGTTTTTCATACCACATATTATCTCCATAACTAAAACTCCGAAACTGAAAACATCAGATTTTATTGAGAAGTGGCCATCCATTGCATACTCAGGAGCCATATAACCACTGCACGTACAAGAGAAAACAAAGTGAAATAAGTAATCGATAATTTTAAGCTTAGGTGTGTAATGCGGTGTGCATATATATCTTTTGGTGCTTACTATGTTCCTACTATTCTCCGTGTATCAGCCTCAGTTTGATCTCCTCCGAAAATCCTTGCCATTCCAAAATCAGATATTTTAGGGTTCATCTCTTGATCAAGTAGAACATTGCTAGCTTTGAGATCACGGTGAATGATTCTAAATCTCGAATCTTGGTGAAGATATAAAAGCCCTCGAGCAATCCCACAAATGATGTTAAACCTCCTTTGCCAATTCAACAACAAACTTTTTTGTTTATCTGAATCAAACATTTAATAAAAATAAATAATAATAATTATCCAATAAGATCAACTCTATACCTAATTTTTTTCCAACTATAAAATTAAACTAAATTTAAAAAGTGCTAAGAGGGGCTAGCTTACTAAATAAGATGGAATCCAGGCTTTTGTTAGCCAAATACTCATATATTAGCATCTTTTCTTCCATTTCAATGCAGCAACCAAGGAGTCTAACAAGGTTTCTATGCTGAAGTCTAGCAATCAATCTCAGCTCATTCTTGAATTCCTCAATTCCTTGCCCAGAACTCTTTGAGAGCCTTTTCACAGCTATATCCTGACCTTCTACCAACAAACCCTAACATATATTCCCATTCATATACAACACTCATAAATGTGTCCCAAAAAGATTGTTTATTTTCGTATCATAAAAATATGATTTATATTATCGTGTTATAATTAGTTAATACCTTACCTTGTAAACAGAACCAAAACCACCTTGCCCTAGTTTATTTGCATCAGAAAAATTGTTTGTAGCCAATGCTATAGCATCATAATCAAACAACGGTAGCTCAAGCTCATCCATTGTACTTTCACCCGAATATTCTCTTTTACTTGGGATAACTGCTTCATTTAACAAAAAATCTTGACTTTTTTCATTTGGACCTGATTTTGATACCAAGAAAGTATATATTTCATCAAACGTTATACAATGCAATGTATTGCAAAACCATGCATGTTCATCTACATATCAGAAGATTAATTATAAGCCCAAAATTAAGTACCTTTACGCAATATCTTACTGTTTTGCACTTTTTTTAGTGCCTTCCTTTTTCGTACAAAACATATGGTTAGTCCAGATAGCAGAATAACCATGCCAAGTGCAATGCTGGTAGCTACTATGATCACCGTTTTGGTCTTGCTGGAACCCTTTTGTGAACCTCCACTGCCACCATTTTCTGGAATGAACCAACAAATTCGCAACTTAATTATAAGACTATATACTATCTGAACATAATGAACTTTAAGATTATGTCACATTTTTAGTATTAGTATTATGTCTTTCTAATAGCTTAAGCTTTTAGATGAATTGACTACTTAACATTTAGATATACTATTTGACATATATTTTAACTCCGCCTAGATTTTTTGCATAGCCTATAAGACGAAGTGGGTTGTGTCAAGCGTTAGAAAAAAATAGTTACCTCATCAAAATGATATGAGATTTAATTTCAGGCTACCCATCTAATTTGTGATATAAAATGTGTTGTTGAGGATAAGAGTCCTGCTATATGTTACAATAAATCAGTGTCGAAGTAAAATTACGAAACATATCAATACATGAGATTTGATAGAATTATAAGAGGTATAACTTATTACACATTTCTATTAAAAAAGTTACCAGTATTACTTATCCACGTAACTGGCAATCAAAAAGTTAACATAAACATTCACAATATATATTATTTTCTTGAGATTTATATCACATTTTAGTTAGGCAATCTAATTTGTTATTATAAAATTTATCTCAACAGGAATAAGAAACACAATTATTGACTAAAAACAGATCAAACGCATAATTCATATATCATAGAACCAAAAAATTTTAAAATTCTGTATGTTGAATTGGTTCCAGACTAATTAATTAATTAATTCAACTCTTCCCAAAGTCTTCTTCTAACCAACTTTTTGTTGATTTTTTTTCAGACTTGATCTAAAAAATTGAGAAAAACCAAATATCTTTTTAAAAAAAACACTACAGCGAAGAACGCCAACTTTGAACAGGCTACCTGCAGCTAAATGAAATCTCAACCTCATAATCTGAAAGAAGCAAAAGCCAACTCTAATTCTTTACTTATATTTTTTGATCAGATAAGAAAAGTATCTCATAACTACTTCAACTTCTGACCTATTTATTTTGCTGTGCCATACCAAATTATTTTTGGCTGAAATGAATAAAATATAAAATATAAAAACATATTATTTTAATAACATAAATTTAGTTATATTCTTTTCATATATTATTAAAATGCAGTTAAATAAATAATTAAAAAAAATTCCCATATATTTTTTATGCCCTCTTTTGTATTTGTTACTCCCTCCACGTTTCAGGAGAAAACATAAAGATTAAGAAATGCAATTAATGCTTTGCTTGATTGATTAAAATGAATATACAATCTCAATATTACACTTTAAAATTTATTCTGTCCCAGAATAAAAGTCTTAGATGACTTTTTTGCGTATATTAAGAAATAGAATAAAATGACAAAATTGTTCATATTTAAATTCTCATTTAATTGCTAAATAGCTTTTTGCACATTACTAGTGATGCTCCATAAATATGCATAGAAAATAGAAATATAACAATTAATAACAAGGGTATTATAGGCAAATTATTGTAAAAAATAGATCATTTAAGGTAAGTAGACATTTAACTTGGGACTACCTAAAATAGTAATAAAGACTTTTATCTTCGGACGGAGAGGGTAAACAATTTAACATTTAATGTAGGGATAATATAGTAAATTAAGACATAAATATTTTTTTAAATTTATAAAAAAGAACAATTTTCACTCTCTATATTAAAAAGAAAGCTTTAAATTAGACTAGGGGCGTGTTCGACCCAACTTATAAGTTATTTTTTACTTATAAGTAGGTTTTGAAAAGTAACAACCTTTTACTTTGGAGAAAATAACTTTCATTTTAAAATAAGCAAATTTGACCAAATATAAATACTATTTTATCCTTATTTCAGTAATTTTTACTTTTTACATATTATTTTAACTTATAGATTATTTTAGCCGAACACCTTTACATTTTATTTGAACTTAATTTTTAACTTATAAATTTAATAATACAAATATTGTTATTTATAAGTTACAGCTTAAATAATTTTTATGTCATTTTAAAATAAGTCATCCACGAACATGTAGTAGGACACCACAGAATAATTATTATCCCGCCTAATGAATTTGATGTAATAAATGGATCTGGACCCTACTTTGGGAATATTCCAACTTTTTCTAACTAGTACGGCCCAAGCCCTAGTCCTAAACATCAGCCAAGGTATATTGCAGCCGTCCATACTTTAGCTATATTCTCATTATGGGGCCCGGCTGTGCCCAAGTGGGCCAGGGCCCATTCTACTTTCTAAATCATTTTATTTCATCAAGCAAAAGATTTCACGCAACAATTCATGGAAACATGGTGCAATTTTCAAAGCATGTGACACACTTTTTATTCAAAAATTTAATTTAATACTCTATCCGTCCCAGGATAAAAGTCATTATTACTATTTTAGATAGTCCCATATTAGATGTTCATTTTTCTTTAATAACTAATCTTTTATACAATTTTTCATATTATACCATTAGCATTAAATATCTCATATTCTTCTTATTCTAATTCTCTCTCCATATTTAATAAGTATAATTAGTTATGTGGTGAAAGTAGTATTTTAAATTGAAAAGCTATAAAGTCACTCTCTCACCTACATTGGAAATGATTAATGACATATTATTATGGACAATTTTGTAATTTCATTCTCCTTTTTAATATGCGCAAAAAATCCACCAAAACTTTTATCTTCGTACGGAGGGACCGAGGGAGTAAATAAATATTAAAAAGTGAATTTTACCGACTTGGGGTAAAAATAAGAATATTCTTTTGGGTTCAAAAAGTCAGATTACTTTTGAATTTTTAGCTTAAATCAGAACAATTGGATTTACAATGACAAGGATATTAAATAGTATTTCAAAGCTACTTTCCAAAAGTGTTGCGCCTAAACACCACTTTCATGTCAACTTCATGTTTCCCCGTGAGAACGGAAAACAGTTCTCCAATGACAATCAAATAGGCCGGCACGCCTCTTCTTAACTACTAGCACTATGTTACCAACCAAAATTACTCATATTATTTCAATCCCAATCCCATCTACTTGGCTCTTCAACTATCCCAAAAGATTACACCAAATAATGAAAAATTTAATTCAAATACTAAGAAATTAAAACGAATGAATTCAATATATAATAAATTATATTTGACCAATACAGTGTTGACACGCAGGTCGAGAGGTGATCTCTCTTTGCGTGTCAATATTGTATTGATCAATTAATCAATTTATCATAAAGTTAATTTCATGCTAACCGGATTAAACATAACATACCTAAATCAGAAGCGGCCACTCGAAGATAGAAATCTTGGCCACCTTCAGACACCGCGTACTGCCTCATATCAAGAAGAACACCCGTCCAAATCACACACCCGGAATTACCACCCTCAATATCGGTACTCGCATAACCGGTGCACGTGCAATTTTCCCGGCACATCTTCTCACACTGAGCTAAATTCATATTTACGTCGACAAATGAAGTTGAAGTCTCGGGCAATTTCATATTTTTCAATGCCAAAAATCCGTCATCGTGACAATTCAAATTAGTTTGCCTAACACACCCATCAGACCCGTCTCTTAAACTCCACGCCTGCGGATTTTTGGGCTCAAACCCCTTCATACATTTGCACACAGGCGACGCATTAGTGTCACATACCCCATACACACCACACTCCATATACCTGTCACATTGATCTTTAGGCGCGTACCAAAAACGGTTCCACACATTGTTCTCATCAATCCAAGTATATCTCTCGAGATCGCCCGACGGATTCACCAATAATCTAGAATATAATGACTGATTTCTTAGCTCAAACGAATATTCTATCTCATTCGCATCCATAACAAACGAAAAAATGAGTAGCGAACCCGTCTTCATTTCTGGCACGCCGCTAAACCTTAGCCCGTTCCAAGGCCCGCTCCTGTACCTTACGTGCTGTTTGTTCTTCAAGAATATTTCTGGGAATCCTCGAGTTTCCATCTTGAAAGAAAAATCCCCTGTAGACGGGTTATCCCGGCTCCTCCACGAGGTAAGAAACCGGTTTAGTCCCGTTTTCGAGTCCCATCCGAGCTTCATCCCCGGTAACAATGTGTCCGTCGGATAATTAAAACTTTGCCATAAATAATTCTCCGAACTACCATCATTTTCTTGGCGAAGAACAAAATTTCCTGTGTCTAGCAGTTGAGCAAATAAGTTAACAGAATTTGTAATATTCGACGACCACACAGTTCCATTTTCGCCTTGGTCAAAAAGAATTAAGTTGCCTGATTCAATCTTTAGGACCCCGGATGATGAATTGGTTAGAGGATTGTCCCTATTAAAAACCCAAACATATGTTCTTTTGGGTACCTTTTTGTACCATATGCCCACATACCATTGGGAATTGCCCGGATCAAAAAAGCCTAATTCGAAGACGCCGCCGGCGGAGACGATTGTTTGGTTGCTGGAAAGTGGAGTTGTAGCAGTGATGGTGTCAAAGGCTGTGGCAAAAAAAGAGGAGAGAGAAAAAATTGAATTGATGAAGCAAAAAATAATAGGGTAGCAATGGAGCTTGGTGGTGTTTCTCATATTAATGAATGAGGTTTTTGGGTTTTTTTGTGTTAGTATTTAGCCATTTGGGTGTGTTTTGATTTTGATTTTGATTTTGATTTTGATTTATTTATGTGCAAGACCAAGACACTTGGAATTGTTTGATAGGAAAAGCCAAGGAATCTAAATCATAGAAATTAAACTGGAGTCCTTCTACATTCACATTTTTATTGGACATGTTTATTGGACATTTTCAAAAAAAAATTCACTTGTGACTTTTAAATAATGTATAGTATTTATTCCAATATGAATTTTTATAAAATATAGTGTTTTAGGTGTTTTAGGTCTGTATAACCCTGTTTTTGTGTATGTATTCAAATTATACCTAAAACACTATATTTTATAAAAATTTATGTTGGAATAAATACTATACATTTTTTGAGTCATAAATAAAAAAAAAATTAAAAATATCCAATTTTTCGATCTAATAAACCGGTTGCCTAGACTTATTCATTAAACTGTGTTTTTTTATCTTTTTAATATGTGGTCTTCTTGGGTCTTTCTTTGAAAATGAGGGTACTAGTTTATATATATATATATATATATATATATATATATATATATATATATATATATATATATATATATGTGTGTGTGTGTGTGTGTGTGTGTGTGAGATTTTAGAATTATACATAAAAAATTAAAAAAATAATTGTATAAAAGTAAATATTATATTAATTATTTATAATATTATTTATCATATACTTATATTATATTCTTTTTCATCCGTAATAATTTTCAATGAAGGGTAATTTTAAAAATATTATGACTAACTTTTTTAGACTATATAAAACGTAAAATAATTTAAAAAAATAAATTATTTAAAACGCAATATATTTAAAAAATTCAGTTTGGTACGGCTGCTGCATTAATTGGGATTTGATAAAAGTATGAAAGAGATAAATGTTGAAGGTGAGTAGCATATAGTACCCAAAATTACAGATAGGGTTGCAATTTCTATTTATTTTTTTGGGTAAAAATTCTTCACTTGTGGGGTGTTCTGCATAAGGGTTAGTATTTAATTGGGGGATTAACGAATTGACACAAACTCTCTAGCCTCGTCATTTCTACTTTAGTCGAGGATTAGGTAAATTGTCTTTCAAACTACTAAAGCATGACAGTCCTTCTGCACTGATCGAGAATTCTGATCGAACTCAAGTGTTACCAAATGCTAAATCATTTCATTTTTTAATCTAAAAAATGCTTTTAGTCCACACAAATGTTCTTCCAATCAGACTCTGAAGAACATTAATTTGGAGGGTATTTTTGCATGTGTCCTTTTTATACCATATAAATGTTTGACTAAAAGATAATTTATACCCTAAACTTTATACCCATATTAACTTTTGCATCCTAAATCGAAAAAAATGTCTAATTACACCTCAAACTTTAATTATACTTAACAAAAAACACACTTTCTCTATTTAACCGGTCAAAAATGATCGGCTAAGACACACATCTGCATCTAAATGATATTTAAGTCTTTTCCCCATCTTCATCTCTCATGTTTCTTCACCTAACCAAGCCATTTGATATTAAAGATCCAGAAATAATAGATAGTTCGCCACTATCTATTATTCAGCTCCGGCAAGGCATTAACGTCGTCGTCGTCGTTCTCGCCCGCGTCGGGGATGAGATCCAACGGCCGTTGACGAAAGACGAGGCCGCCGTGAAGCTCAATGGGTCCCACTATTTATTTTCTCTTCGTGTTCCGACGAATGAGTATGAGAGGGGAAATGGGAAGGAGGGTGAGAATTTACTAAATAGTGGATTGATTATTGCGTCGAAAGGAAAGGAGCATATATCGAAGGAGTTGGATGGGATTTTGGAGAATTATAGTGGGTTTTCGGTGGAAGAGGTTAAGGGGATGTGAATTGGGGGAAGGCTGATAAAGAGGTGTCGCCGGAGGAAATGGCGACGGATGTCTGGAAGAAGGAGGAGATGGAGAGGAATTCAGGTGCTTACTGGACTGCTTTGGCTCAGAATTTGGAGGATTATAGTTGGAGTGTAGCAAGGATGATTTCGACTGGGTCGGGGTAAGTGATTAGGGGAATTTTGTGGTGTGGGGATGTGACTGTTGGTGGGTTGAAATGGGGGGATAAGTTCTTTAGGAACAGAATGGGTCCGTGTTCGGAGTCGAATATTAGTCCTGAAGCTTAATTTGAAAAGGTTTGAAATTTTTGGGAATTTTTGATCAACTGCTTATATATTATTCATTTATTTGCTTTATTTTTAGTTTCTAGATATAATAATGTTTTCTTTGTGTGTTTGTTCTTTCAATCCATTTATAGTTTTGGAAAGAATGTATTGCTTACGATTTTCCTTACTTAGTTGGTTTGTGATGCCTCCAAAATAGGTATACATCACCCATTTTGAGTCATCAAAAATATGGTACAGAAACAACTACAACTTTATTAATACAATTGTCGTGCAAAATACGACAACACATAAACTGTGAGTTTAAATACAAATATTGTCATCTAGACAATATTCACACCCAAATAAGTCTTCATTACAATTATTGATACACTATTTTACAAAATAGTGAGGACTACTATAACAACTGCCTTGGAACATCACTCTACACCCCGGCTACTCCCCGATATATTCTCGCTTCCTGAGAATAAATTAAATGGAACAAAAATGAAAAGGGTGAGCTCAACTAGCCAGTAAAGAATATTATGACTAAGATAATATAGAACAAATTATCGTTAGTTCTTAACAGGGAAAAATCTGATAGAATATAATAGACAACAAGTTTTAAATCAATATTCGCAACGAAAATAATAATTCATTAGAAGAGTTAAGTAAAGAATGAAATCTACTATCTTTTATGATTTTAAAGTCCATCATCAATATTTTATCCCTGTAACATCAATCAATATACATCTTGAATCAAATATTCATCTTTGCACTACAGACCAAAGATATTCATCAGTTGATCATGTTCATCTCAACACATGTTCATCTTTGCACTACGGCCAAAGATATTCAGTTATATCACCATTTAGGATTGAGGATGATGAAAAATATTTTAAAGAAAACGAATCCAGTGAGACAAAAGAACAAATATTAAGGATTCATACTTTAGTTTATCCAAGTTAAAAAATACTCCATAATAAGCCATTGTAGAGCAAAATTCAAGAATCAAGTTCAAAACATGGATACAATCAAAGCTAGTAATCATAATAAACAACTTAGACAAAGAAAAGAAAATTTTAATTTTCTGTAAATAGTGTCGTATACGTGAATAGTGTCATATACGTGAATAGTAAACTCGACACAAAAAGACAAGAATTTAATAAGAAAAATCTTACCAATATTCTGGCATAATGATATTGAAAGAAATAATATCAAAAAATAACACCACTTACCTCAAAAGAATAATACTTCTGACTGGAATATCAGATATAACGCTGAAAGAAACTTGCACCGTATAGTAACACTCAAAGTATCAAAATACTCACAAAATACGCTCGATAATATATATAGAGAGAAAACTTTAGTTTCTGGTGTGATTTTCAATTCTAACCTAAGCACCCTATTTATAGAAAATTGCTTAGAACACCAAAGTAGAAAATTTAATAAAATATTAATATAATTAAAATTTTCACGCCCACCTTAGACAAACTGAATTCAGCACATTTATATCACATGTGGGGCCCACCCAATTGCAAATTTTTTTTTTCTAAATATAAATATTTTAAACTTCAAAAATTAATTATTCTGGAACTTCAATACTTCATAATAAATAGCCCTTTTATCTGAAAAATTCGAATCTTATGTCCATTCCATAGGAAATTCAATTATCTACAACTTTGTAGATTTAATTTTTTCTAAATTTCAAGCATAAATTGACCGAAATTCACATACGGATGATTTTACAGGTTATAATCAAATTTCAGTCAAAAATGGGGCCCACGAACATGTTTAACATGTTTTAAACATTTTTTGTAACAAAAATACTTTTCCTCCTCATTTATTCATAAATCACACATCCATTGTAAAATATCACCATTATTATATTATTATAATATAATAATATATTTAAATGAATTATTTTATCAGAAAAGATAAAATATTAATTTTCAACAATTGTCACATTAAAAAAATTTCTCCATCTATATCCACATAATAATATTTTTCTTATCATATAAATCAATAATTAATTATTCACAAATAATATTACAGAATTATAATACTGACAACCAGGCCGTTCCCAAGAAAGAGAGGGCTTTCTAATAAGAATTTTTCCTTACTGGCGCACAATTAGGTGACTAAACCTCTCATTAGACGATAAAACTTTCTAGACATTGCCAATAATGCTATCTAATAATATTATTCAAATAATATGAATTATTGATCTGATAATAGAAAATACTATGTAGTGACAATTATTGAAACAACAATAATATAAAATATTAACGTAGCAATTATTGAATCAATAAAATAAAATATTGAACTGTAATTACTGTAACAATTATTGAGTAATGCATTCTTACGTAATAATTAATAATTGGTGCAATACCACGTAATACTTTGTTTTAACTACCAGGTATTTCAATAGTGTTAACGGTAACAACTACGCCGTTATTTATAAAAATTTATACTTGTCATTTTCTTCATTCAATCGTTTTCCGTTATGGGGCCCACACAAGGCTGCGTCGTCATACTAATATTCTCCGACAGTAAGAATATTTTACGACCAAACGAATATTCCTCGACAACAATGAATATTTTATAACCACTTGCTTATTTAAGATATTTGCGCATTTTACCAATAACTAACCACATTAATCAAATCAACCCTTACTATTTCAAAATAATAAATAGATGAAATTTAATTTCATTTATAATAAGTTGGGGTCTTACATGGTTTGTTGGTATAATACTTCTTTTTTTATTTTATAATATTTTTTGTCATCTATTTTAGTTCATAAATTTGTTGATTATGGTTTATAAAGGATGGAAAGTGTTAAGGTGTCCATCAGTTCTTGATCAGTTGCTTATCATGATTTATTAGAGAACTTTTGAGAACTTTTGATTTGTCCCATTGTTCCTTCGAATGCGAGCTAGAGATGAAGCCAAAAGCTGAGTGAAAGGCACTTTTCAGGTGATGAAGGTGTTGTTATTTGCACAGGTTCAGGAGGCGGCGTGAAAGATGCAGAAGACGAGGGCGGAGGAGAGAGAGAGAGGAGGAGGGCGGATGAGAGGATGGTGGAGGTGGAGGAGTCAAAAGGGATGTGAAATAAATGTAAACTACCAAAATTACCCCTCTATAATAAATATTATAGCATTATCCGGTCATTTTTGACCGGTTAAATAGAGAAAGTGTGTTTTTTGTTAAGTGTAATTAAAGTTTGGGGTGTACTTAGACACCTTTTTCGGTTTGGGGTGCAAAAATCAATATAGGTGTAAAGTTTGGGGTGCAAATTGTATTTTAATCTAAATATTTTGAAACATCCAACTCAAAATAATTATGTAAAAAATCTAGATGGAGTAGCCCAAAAAATGTCATACATGGTTTTAAAATTCGAATTGGACGGTCGGTTTAATAGTTAAAACTGGAATCGATCGACATTCTGATTCGATTTGAACTAATAAACTATTTTTGGTCAAAAATCGGTTGATCCACAGGTCGAATCGATGGTTTCAACAAGTAAAACCGATTAATTGACCTAGTGAACCAGTTTTTAATTTAATTTTTTTTGTACCCAAAAAAAATTAATATTAAAATTAATCATTTGTAGTAATATTGTAACTCAACTTTATTATGTTTTAGTTCATAAAAATGATTTTTTTTAAAATTTTATTAATTACTAATTATATATATATATATATATTAATAAGATAGAACTTATTTTGAATTTAGGCGAGAAAAATACAATAACGGTTCAGATTCATTCTAATTGATTTGAGAGGGAAAAAGTGGTGGGAGAAGGAGGAGAGAGAGGAAATAAAAGTGAAATTGTTGAAACAGAGAGGGAGGATTTCGTTACGTCGTGCCTTCAAACACATGCAATTACTCTCTCTGTTCCTTAATGTAAGTCGTTTTAGAGTTGTGCATAAATATTAAGAAAATGATTGTATAACATTAAATATAATATTAATTGTCTATATTGCCTTTGTATTGAAAAAATAGTGTTATTTATTGGACAAAAAATAGTGAGAGAACCAAAGCTATATTTATTACTTGGGGTTAGGACTGAGTAAAAAATGGATATAACCGAAAAACCGAAGCGAACCGAATTTTTTTAACCGAAATTTCTTAATAATTCGGTTATTATTTGTAATTCGGTTATATCCGAATTTTTATTCGGTATTCGGTTTTTGGTTCCGGTTATTAAAATCATCATATTCGGTTACCCGAATAACCGAACATATTTATTAAAAAAAGAAATTTAATATTTGTATGATGGGCCTGATATAAATAAGTCAAATAAACTTATAAATTTGGACGGGCCAATTCCTAATTCCATGGCCCATCTTGGGGAAAAATAGATCTACAATTCTATTTCAGTTCCATGCCCAATTCCCAATTCCATGGCCATAGATCCATAATTTTTGGGAAAAAAAAAAGCAGATCTCATTTCCCTAATTCCATCTCACTATCTCAGTTGCTCTCTACGAATCTACTCCAGTGTTCTTCGAGATCCCAAATGACTCCCCCCTCTCGATCTCTCATCTCTCCTCCGGCACCTTTTCCCCTTCATTCTCTTCCTCAATTCCTACCGCTTTCTCTCTCCACTAAATACAAGCACTGAACCCTCATATTTCGGTTCTCTCCGGTTCAACCAGAACTCCACGTCGCCGTAGTCGTCCGGGTTTTGGGTGGTGCCCATCACGGCTCGCCATGGTGGTGGCGGTTTGATTGGTGGCAGACGGGGAGATAGGAGGAGAGAGAAAGAGAGAAACTGTAGCGAAAGAGATGATATAGGTATGGGGTTTCTTGGTCTTAGAAATGATATTCTCAGAGGAGTGGGTTTTCAGTTAAAAAGTAAAAACAAAATAGAGTACAACACCTTTGTACTTCGGTTTCTTTGCCAATAGCAATTATACTCTAGCAATAGTAATATTGTGGTGTTTTCTGTTCCAAGTAGTTCACATTTGTTGCTTTTGTGGAATCATTTTTGGGTATTATTTTTTATTGTAGTGTTTGGTTATTAACCGAAATACCGAATTTACAATTCGGTAATTCGGTATTCGGTTATTCGGTTATTATCAAAATTCGGTTATTAGTTCGGATATTGAAAATAGGAATATTTCGGCATTCGGTTATAACCGAATAGACTATTCGGTTCGGTTATAACCGAATGATCAGTCCTACTTGGGGTAATATTGAAAACTAAACAATTAATGCTATATTAAAGAATAAAAACAATTCTCTAAAATGACTTATATTAAGAAGCGGAGGGAGTATTAATTTTTATATATTAATGACATTATTGGGTCAATAACGGTTCGACCACCAATTAAACTAATAACTTATCCACCCGATATCTTTTACAATTTGATAATTAATCCGGGTCTAAAAACCTTGCTATACAGTCATAGATTTGGTTTTTATGTATTAATCGATTCTAATTAATACTTGAGTATACTGTGCTTTAGACTTTGAAATTAGTGTACAAGAATTAGTAAAAATATGGCCAAAGTTGATGTTCCCCTACCTTCATCTAAATATTAATTTAACTACACATGTCTATATACCAATAATATTCAGAAATGATCATTTTCTATCAACTTCTTTTTGGGTGTGTATATATATATAGTTTAAATTTGATACACTAATTTTGTATATACCATTGGTGCTACAATCATGGAAAGACATTAAAATAATAATAATAATAATAATAATAATAATAATAATAATAATAATAATAATAATAATAATATTGTTCAAACTCCAACATAAGTAATTTATTTATTTATAATATATCATAATCCTTACTCAACTCGTGTATAATTGACCGTGTATGAAATTTTAATCCGAGAATATAATTAAAAATAATTTTTTCATTATCATTTCCCAATAAAAAAATTCTATGTTAAAATTTTAAATTAAAAAAGAAAAAAATTGTCTAAATGTGTGCTAGATCAAAGGGAAATACTTAAAAAAAATTACTTTTTTTAAGACCATTTCTCCAAATGACCAAACAAATCATGGCAAGGGGCAAAAGAAGTTTGAGTGGATGGCATCCTTAGTAAGAAGTTGAATTCATGGCAACTTCTTGTTTTGTTTTGTCCCCTTCAATACAAGTTGTAAATATTTTTGTACCATTCCTGAATTATTATACAAGTTTCATAAATTCAGCCAAAGAAAATTTGCTTAGTCTTCAGTCCATACCCAATCTTCTTGTTAAACTACTGTTTGAACTTTGAATGGAAATTTAGTCTCAACTTCTAGAAACTGGTACAGTTTAGTCTGTACACATACACACATATATTCCTTTTATTTTACTTTTTTATTTTTCAAAATTCTAGTCAATTTTTAAAATTCAAGTTATGTATTTGATTTTAACTTAATAAAAAGAGTATTAGTACTAAATAAAATTTGTTATTCCAAAAATTAAAATAAATTCACATCACATTATTTATTTAGAATTACAGATATTAACCATGTTTAAAGTCATATAAGACATTTTTTTGTGAAATGATTATTTTGTGTTGCTTACTACATACAACGTACCAATGAAATTTGAATAAAATGCCAAGAGGTTTTTAAGGCTACAGCTGTAATTTTATTTAATCAGGTAATGCTCAAGTCATGGAATATATTTATTAGTGAATAATATTTTGTTAACCTTCCTACGGTTAGTAGTAGCATTACCAATAAGCTATATGTTTTTTTAATTACATCAATTCTTATATATAAAAGCACGATAATCGATCTTTTGAATTGAAAATTTTATTGAGTTAACTCTTAATTAATTAAGAGTTAATTCGGTTAATAGAAAAATTCACGCGAGTTTAAAATCGAGTCCATTTTCAATCGACAAAATTGTCGATTTCTTTTCAAATTTTCCCAATTCTTCCTCTTCATCTTCCTCTTCCTCATTACTTTCTCTTTTCCTGTGGATCAAAAACCTATTCCACTTCCATATATATGTTGTCCTTATGTCTTAATCTCTCTTCCCCTCCCATATTAACCACTAACTGAGTTGGGCGACGCATGAAGTGGTAAATTAGCAAAATAATTCGTCATTTTTTGGCGATTCCCCTTCAATTCCCAAGTAAAAATTCACCGAGTTAACCCCTAATTAATTAAGAGTTAACTTGATTCATTGAAAAACTCATGCAATTTTGACATTGAGTACATCTTCAATCGATAAATCGTTGGTTTCTTTTCAGATTTCCCTAATTCTTCTTCTTCCTCTTCTTCACTACCTTCTCTCTTTTTCCGTGGATCAAAAACCTAGACTCTTCACCCCTATTCCACTTATATATATATATATATATATATATATATATATATATATATATATATGTTGTCATTTTGTCTTCATCTCTTCCCTTCCCATATTAACCACTAACTGAGTAGGGCGACCAATGAAGTGGTAAATTAGCAAACTCATTCGCCATTTTTGGCAATTCCCCTTCAATGCCCGAGCAAAAACTCACTGAGTTAACAATTAATTAATTCAGAGTTAACTCGATTAATTGAAAAACTCATGCGAGTTTGAAATCAAGTCCATCTTCAATCGACAAAATCGTTGGTTTCTTTTCAGATTTCCCTAATTCTTCTTAATCCTCTTTTTCTACCTCACTAAATTCTCTTTTCTCGGTGGCGGAATCAGAACAAAATTTGAGGGGGGGGTCAAAATTTGAGGGCGTTTACCGGAGGTCTAGAGCAGCGACGTGTAGGTTGCAGCGGCGAGGGAGCGGAGTTAAGGTCCTTGTGTTTGATTTTGACCCAGATTCAAAAAAATAGAAAGTATATTAGCGGCCCAATGAATACCGACCAGAGAATCGTGACCCAATGCACAAGGCAGCACGCTACTGGCAAGAACACCAATAATTAGACCCAACTGGTTGATTGCAACACATTTGGAATCAATGACCTCAATTTTCATGAAGTAAGGTCTCAATTCTCAAAGCACCTACATATAGCCCATGTATGATATATAGAATTAAATGATAAATGCATTTTACTAGTTTAAAAATAATACTACTCCATTCGTCCTTAAAAGAATAACTAAAGGTGGATATATTTTTGATATCAAAAGAATAAAATAAAATACATAGAATAGTAATTATATCATTTAGTGGGGTTCATCAATACAAAAAAATTATTCATAATTTTATGAATCTTAAAAAACCACTTAGAAAAAATGTAAGACCCCAACTTATTATAAATAAATTAAATTTTCCTATATTCATTATTCTAAAATAATAAGGAATTTGATATAATATTTTGGTTATGGGTGAAATGTGAAATTTTTTACAAAATAAACAAGTGGTTATAAAATAATCATCGTTGTCGGGAAATATTCGTTTGGACGTGGAATATTCTTTTTGTCAGGAATATTCGTACGACGGTGCAGTCAATTATGGGCCCCATAACAGAAAAACGGTTGGATGAAAGAAAACGACAAAGATTGAGTTTTATAAATAACGGTGTAAATTGTTACCGTTAACACTGTTGGGTTACCCGGTGGTTAAAATACATAAGCGTGGTTGCACAGTAGCACACAGTATTTCACAGTATTGTTGAATTATTGATTCGTACGTAAGAAGGCACTACTCAATAATTGTTACAGTAATTACTGTTCATTATTTTATTGATTCAATAATTACTGCGTTAATATTTATATTATTATTGTTTCAATAATTGTCACTGCATAGTATTTTCCATTATCAGATCAATAATTCATATTATTTAAATAATATTATCAGATAACATTATTGGAAATATCTAGAAAGTTCTTTCTAAGGAGAGGTTTGGTCACCTAATTGCACGCCAGTAAGGAGAAATCCTTATTGGAAAGCCCCCTCTTTCCTGGGAATGGCCTGGTTGTCATAATTGTGATTCTGTAATATTATTTAAGAATAATTAGTTATTGATTCATATGATAAGGAAATATTTATTTGATGTGGATATAATTGATGGATATATTTATTTTTATGTGGATAAAAATGAAAGAATTAATGCTAAGGTGTTTTATCAGTATTTTGTCGGACTGGAAGAATTAAAAATCATCCGTTTATGGATTTCGGATATTTTTTGTTGGGAATTTGGAAAAACATTCATTTATAAAGTTGTAGAGAATTCGATTTCAGACAGAATGGACATAAAATTTGTATTTTTCTGATAAACGGTCTATTTTCTATGAATTGTTGAAGTTTCGAAAAATAAAATAACTTTTATTAAATTATGGTGGGACCCACTTTTTGGTGGGTGTTGTAGGCACATGGGCTGCTGAGATTTTCAGATTTGGTGGCTAGTTTGGTAGATGAAAGATGGCGTAGAAGAAAGAAAAAGAATTAATAATATTTTATTATTTAGTCTCCTTTGGCGTTCTAGCATTTTCCTATAAATAGAGGGCTAAGTTAGAATTGAAAATCACACCTGAAACAAGTTTTCTCTCTTTCTCTCTCTATATTATCGAGCGTATTCTTGTGAGTATACTTTGAGTGTTGCTATACGGTGCGAGTTTCTGTCAGCACTATACCGAAATTCAGTCAGAAGTACGGTTATTTTGAGGTAAGGGATGTTATTTTCTTCTTAAATAATATTATTTTCTTCAATATCATTATGCCGAATTATTGGTGAACTTTTTATCAAATTTGGAACTTTTTGTGTCGAGGTTACTATTCACGTATACGGCACTATTCACGAATACGACACTATTCACCAAAAAATGAAAATCTCCTTTTTGTCCAAAATGTCTATTATGGTTACTAGCTTTGATTGTATCCATGTTTTGATCTTCATTCTTGAAGTTTGGCTCATAATTGTTTATTATGGAGTATTTTTGAATTTGGACAAACTAAAGTACGAATCCTTAATCCTTGTCATTTTGTTTCACTGGATTCGTTGTTTTAAAAAAAATATTTTTCATCATCCTCAGTCCGAAATGATGATACTATTGAATATCTTTGGCCTGTAGTGCAAAGATAAATGATTATTGATGAATATCTTTGGCCCGTAGTGTAAAGATGAACAGGTGTTGAGATGAACATGACCAACCGGTGATATAAATGAATATCTTTGGCCTGTAATGAAAAGATGGTTAAAGATGTATATTGATTGTTGTTACAGGGATAAAATATTGATGATGAACTCTTAAATATTAGAAGATAGTAGAATTCATCCTCTACGTGACTCTTCTAATGGATTGCTGTTTCCGCTGTATTTGTTGATCTAAAACTTGTTGTCGATTATATTTTATCAAATTTTTTTCCCTGTTGAAGACTAACGATAATTTGTTGTATATTATCTTAGTCATAATGTTCTTTACTGGGCTAGTTGAGCTCACCCTTTTCCTTTTTGTTCCATTTTTCTTCTCAGGAGGTGAGAACATAGCAGGATCGAGTCGGGGTATGGAGTGAGGTTTATAGAAAGATGTTTTATCAGTCCTCACTATTTTTATAAAATAATGTTTGAATAATTGTAATGAGGACTTATTTGCGTGTAGATGTTGTCTAGAAGACAATATTTGTATTTAAACTCACAGTATGTATTGTCGTATTTCACACGACATTTGTATTATTGAAGTTGTAGTTTCTTTTATGTACCATGTATTTGGCGACTCAGAATGGGTGTTGTATACATGTTTTGGGGGCGTCACAAAAAATTTGAAACTTTATTTTTAATCTCTTTTTTCTATTTTTATTTTTTTAATATGTATAAAATTTATACTTTTTCTCATCTTTTAAAGAGAGAGTAATAATTCAACCCAACAGCCTAGCAGTTGAGTCATGAATCAAGTAACAAAAATAAACTGCATTTATGATCTCCTAGTTAAAAATATTCAACAATTTACATTCAAGCGCACCACTAAATTTATGTACGTACATCTATATAATTTTATATTTTATACTTATATATAAGTATAGAGTCCGGATCAGGTCCGGACTCCCGGATTTTGTTAAAATCTGGACCTTTTTTTTTTGAAACAACTAAAAAAAAATATTTATGGAATTGGAATTTTTACATTATACAGTGTTTTGGGCGTGATTTGGATGCCTATAACAAAACATGTCTGTACAGTCTGGGCAGACTGTACATACATTGGTTGGTATAGGTATTAAAAACACACCCAAAATATTGTATTATGGAAAAATTTCAGTTCCATAATTTTTTTTTTTAGTTGTTTAAAAAAAAAAACAAAAAAAAGAAAAAAAATTGGTCCGTATTTTGATCCAGTCCGGACTCCCGGACTGGATCCGTGTTCTATAAGTATAGAGTCCGGATCAGGTCCGGACTCCCGGATTTTGTTAAAATCCGGACCTTTTTTTTTTTTGAAACAACTAAAAAAAAAATAAATTATGGAATTGGAATTTTTACATTATACAGTGTTTTGGGCGTGATTTGGATGCCTATAACAAAACATGTCTGTACAGTCTGGGCAGACTGTACATACATTGGTTGGTATAGGTATTAAAAACACACCCAAAACATTCCCAACGTATTGGAAAAAATGTATGTACCATCCCGTTTTACGGTCACTAGTCATTACACTCCACTTCTCTCTCTCTCTCTCTTAAAAGCCCCTCTTAATTCCCAACGTTCCATTTCTACTGGTTGTAGAGGACTAACAAGCCCAACAATGGCGAAACCACAGTTAGCTTTCTCTCTCATACTCCTCCATTTCTCTCTCCTCCGTGCTCTATTAAACCAAGACGTGGAACATTTACTAGCATTCAAACAAGCTTCAGATACTTCACACAAGCTCACCACCGATCCTTGCACCTGGTACGGAGTCTTTTGCCTTCAAAATCGAGTCTCTCGACTTGTTCTCGAAGAGCTAGACAGTTTTGAGCCGCTTAGCTCGCTGACTCAGCTCTAAGTCATGAGTCTCAAGCGAAACCGCCTTTCCGGTCTAATTCCCGATCTCTCTTTCCGGCAGGGGCAGGCGGCAGCAGCATGCAGCAGTAAGCTTCATCCTAGGGGGGTCATATGCCCCCTCGACCCTCCTGGTTTCGCCTCTGTCTTTTCCCGTGGATCAAAAACATAGACTCTTCACCCCTATTCTACTTCCATATATATGTTACCTTTCTGTCTTCATCTCTTCCCCTCCCATATTAACCACTAACTGAGTTGGGCGATCCATGAAGTGGTAAATTAGCAAATCAATTCGTCATTTTTGGCGATTCCCCGTCAATTCCCAAGCAAAAAAAGAAAAAATAAAACCCTAGAGATGGGTTGCTAGCAACACCATGTAATCAAAGCATCAAAACATGAAATTGATCGTCGTTTAATTAGGTCGCCGATAATAGAGAGATCGACGTTGAATTTCCTTTCTTGCTCATCTAGAAACTCTCGAAAATTAACAAAGAGAAATGGGAACTTTCGTTAACTGAGAAAGAGAAGTGGAAAGGAATTCTCTCAGGATTTATGAATTTTCTTCTTTTCTAGACCCTGTATAATATAATCTCCCCCTTTTGATGCTCTCTTTTTTGATTATACAAAATTAATAACCAATGGGATTGATTTTTGGTAAGTTATGACTCAGAAAAAGTATCGTGTCATTTAAGGCTATTGATTGCAACAAAAGTATATAATTTATACATAATATCAATATTGATCCTCTGCACAAATAAACTCTACGATAATTTTGTTGGGAATTAAGTCAATGTAAATCACACAATAAAATAAAGAGAAATAAAAACACAAAATTTAATGTGAAAAATCCTTAAAGGAAAAAATCACAGGCCAAACTCCGAAACTCCCCTATATCAAAATAATGGGCTTACAATAATCATCCCAAGTTTTACGCCCTAAAACTTAAGGTTCCACAATACCGCGACAATTTAAGTTGAAAACCATATAGTTAACCTAAACCACTTGGATCTATTGGGTTTGTTAACTAGTTTTTAGGTGATGGATTGGTTTGGTTTTGTACCCGTATTATTATGGGTTCTTTACACTAATATACAACATTTAGAAAGTAATTACAAAAATAAAACATACACAACATAATTACAAAAATAAAACATAATCAATATAACGCGCCTAAAATCACGTGTAATTATCCAGTTAGTTATCCAATTTCATAATTGAAATTAACCGTCCCTAAAATCATGCAACTTTGAAATCGGAACAACAAATCAACGACAGAGAAGACAAAAATACGAAGCCGAAGCCTCCTGTCGCGACTAAACTTGTAATTGGAGAAGACGAAGCCGGTTGTCGCGACGCATCTCTAAGATCGAAAATAGCATACAAAATCAACAACGCCTTCAAGATCAGTAACCAAATACTGCAGTGATTGTTGAATACAAGATCAACATCAACTTCGATCAAAAAATACTGAGGTGTGTAAGTTTAAAATTTATAATAATATAGTTAGCTATTGTTACTACGAATTACTATATTGGTTACCTTTCTTAAGTTTTTTGCACTTAAAATGGTCACACGGTAAGAATAATGAATGTTTTGATTGGAATATGAATGTTTTGATTGCAATTGCATGTAAAAATGCACTTGGTTACTGCTTAACATTACATTGGTTACTGTCTAACTATGTATATGTTGTTGTTTAATGCTGGATTAATTAACGCATAATGGTATTAACTAATGTTGCATTGGTTGCTGACTAATAATGATTTGGTTACTGTGTCCATTACATTGGTTACTGACTAATAATGAATTGGATATTGTGTACCATTGCTTTGGTTACTGACTAATAATGACTTTGTCACTGTATAACATTATAATGGTTACTGATTATTACTTGGTTACTAACTAATGCTGACTTGGTTACTGCTTAACATTACATTGGTTACTGTCTGACTATGTATATGTTACTGTTTAATGCTAGATTGGTTAATGCATAATGGTACTAACTAATGTTGCATTGGTTACTGTGTACCATTACATTGATTATTGACTAATAATGAATTGGCTATTGTGTACCATTGCATTGGTTACTGACTAATAATGACTTTGTTAATGTGTAAAATTATAATGGTTACTACTGAAGACTTGGTTACTGACTAATGCTGACTTAATTACTGCTTAACATTACATTGGTTACTGTCTGACTATGTCTATGTTACTGACTAATACTGATTTGGTTACTGTGTACCACTGCATTGTTTACTGACTAATAATGACTTTGTTACTGTGTAACATTATAATGGTTACTGATGAAGACTTGGTTACTGATTAATAATGAATTGGTTACTGTTTAACATTATATTGGTTACTGTTTGACTATGTATATGTTACTGACTAAAAATGATTTGGTTACTGTGTTCCATTGCATTGGTTACTAACTAATAATTACTTTGTTACTGTGTAACATTATAATGGGTACTGATGAAGATTTGGTTACTGACTAATGATGACTTGGTTACTGTTTAACATTATTTTGGTTATCGGATAACATTGATTTTGTTACTTACCATTACTTATTCTGTTGACAGACAATGGAGATGATTTCAGTTGTACTTTATTTCAACGGCACATGGACTGATAGTAACCAATACACCAAATTTGAAGTTACTGGCATATTAGTTCCATCAACAATTTCGTTCAAAGAAATGCTAACCAAAATATGTAGTGCATTAAGGCTAGACACAAACGCAACAACATTGTTAATCAAATTTCAGATTAGAAACGACATTCCACCGATCAGTATATCAGATGAAGCAACCTTACAATTCTTTCTGGAAATGAGTAGAAAATCTGATGAACAAGGTAAATTCACATTGATTGTGGATATTGAACACAGAATGGGACGCACACCGATCTTGCATAACTTGATAAATGTAGAAGAATCTACAATTCACGATGTAATGCCAATCAGATCAACACAAGGGAATTCAGCACTAGTTCCACTAGCAAGTCAATCATGCCAATTTGGAATGCAATATGCTGATCAGCTTGCAATGGAAATTATTGAACAACAACGAGACAGACAACATGAAAAATTATACGCAGAAGAACGATATGATGATGTAATATCGGATCCGAATGAACGTGAAGTAAAATTACATCAAACCTACACAGACAAAAAAATCCTCTCACAAGCTATGAGGCTGCATTCAATCAGAAAAAATAGACAACACAAAGTCCAACGAAAAAGTTATAGAGACTTTGTGCTAGTGTGTCTATGCGATGAAAATTGCAAATGGAAGATGAGAGCATCAAGTTTCAGAAAAACCAGTATGTTCAAGGTTAGAGAATTCAATGATATCCACACTTGTTGGGTCAATGTATTGTTGGGAGACCACAGATAGGCAAATAGTGAGTTGGTCAGTGAATGCATAATGCAAAAAATAACAAATTTGAAGAAAATATACACACCAATCGATATTGTGGAAGACATGATCTCAGAATATAATGTGTCTATCTCTTACCAAAAAGCATGGAGATCGAAGGAGAAGGCGTTGGAAAATGTGAGAGGAAATCCACACGACTACTCACTCATCCCATCATGGTTACACATGCTGAAGAAAACAAATCCAGGTAACACCTTAAAAACATTTATTTGTTTTATAGCATTATACAGTAACCAATATGATGTTCCACATTAACCAAGATATCATTACACGATAGATTGTTTACCAATGTAAATTTTTTACTGATTAATATTGTATTGGTTACCTTCATGCAATATGCTGGTTACTGTATAATGCATTGGTTACCAAACATGTGGTTACCAAGCATTAGTCAGTAATATTATTCAGTAATCAAAATAGCATTAGTTAGTAACCAATTAAGCATTATACAGTAAACAATAAACTATTACATAGTAATCAATACACCTTTAGACAGAATGCATGTTTAGTTATTATTAGTATTATACCATTTGTATGCGGTTATTATACATGTTTGGTTACCTTAATACGCATGTTTAGTTACTAAATGTAATATACAATTTGTGTACCATTAACCACATGAACGGTTACCGATTACTAGTGATTTGGATACAGTATACTACTTGTAATTCTAATGATAGTTCTGATGTTTTATATCAGGTTCCGTCACAGCCCTTAAGTTGGAAACAAATGGTCGTTTCAAGTATCTATTCTTTGCCATTGGAGCATCCATTCAAGCATGACACCATTGTTTTCCAATCATTGTAATCGATGGCACATTCATACAATCAACTTACGGGGGGACATTACTGATAGCAAGCACACAAGATGCAAATAGAAACATTATTCCGATTTCTTTTTCAGTTGTTGACAGCGAAAATGAATTGTCTTGGAAATGGTTTTTCGTAAATTTGAGAATTGCTTGTGGAGTTAGGGAAGGTCAATGTATTGTTTCAGATAGACATGAAGCCATTATACAAGAAATGAATTGTGTGTTTTCGGATATCATGCATGGTTCCTGCACATATCATATACTAAAAAATATAAAAATAGATTCAAAAAGAAAGGAGAAGAAGTTAAATAGACTTACAACGGGGTTTGTAGATCTTACACTGTTGAACAATTCAACAAACACACGGCTGAACTTGATGTCATTGATCCTCGAATAAGGACATATCTGGAGGAAGAGGTCAAGTTGGATATGTAGTAGCCCCGAATCCGGGCCCCGAATCGCCGCGGACTCGGTATACTATTTCTATCACTATTTGTGGAAGATATAAACATAAATTGTTTATACATTACATTACACACTATTCCCCAAAATCGAGTAACCTTAACTTAATACACATTTCCTAAAATATCTATTACACAACAATATTTATCAAATACACTATTACAAACTAGCTGCACTTTATATCCCAAGCTGAACTTGGCTTTAATCGTTTCCTTTATCCGAACGCATTAACCTTTTCTGCAATGTTTTGTCATGATATAGCAAGGGTGAGCATAAAAGTTGCCCAGCAAGTTTTTATACAATAATATAACGATGTATCATGATTGAAGAGTATGAATAAAGGACTTGCTATAATTCATCAATATAATTGAGAACTAGCACGAACAAATTTTTGAATGAACAAGTATTATACATGAACAAATATTTCTGAACCAACTGGTAATGAAGGTGATCAGCCTTTCATACCTGACTTATACATGCAAGATGTACAGAGTACAATTTTCATGGCAATCAGCAATGATTAACCATAAGTTTGAAGAAACTACTCTTATTAGAGTTAAGTACAAAGAAAACTTGCCTGAACCGTTGATTACCGCAATGCAATATATAACGCTTTACCCGAAGACCTAATATTAATAATATAGATCTCCAATATTAGAATAATATCATCACAGTATAATACTGTTATATTTATACACACAGAATAACCTAAACACAATACCACACAAGTCTATCAGTCTATACAGCACATAAGACTAGATATCAAGTCAAACTATTGCAGTCTGAGTTGAATCCGACACAATTCTAACATCCCGACGGTCTAGTCGAACTTTTATCGAGTTTAAGTTCAATTAAACTCTATCTAACCACTTAATCATTATTACATATAATTTCTAATCAGAAAAAATATTTTTCCTAGGCTCGTAATAATTTTCGGATAATTATTACCAATTATCAACATTTTCAATCCTTAAAACCGTATTTAAATGAATTAAATACCACAAAATACCTTAATCATTAATATTCATTTAATATAAAATATTAATGGAAATCATAACATAATATTATAATATAATTATAATATATCAAAGTATTTTTAATATTTTAAAAATCATTTTTATATTATTTTTCAACACTTTAATCCATTATCTGATAATTAATATTAATATTAAAATATTAATATTTTCATGCCAAAATATCAAAAGTTACATTTTATAACTTAAAATATTTTTATAACACTTAAATTATTTTTATATAATTTATAAAGCATTAATTCCATTTTTCCTTTATTTATTTAATATATCTATTAAATAAACTAATTATCATTAATATTGATTAATTAATGAAATTCATCCCAAAATATTAAAAGTCATCAAAAATAACTTAAAATATTTTCTTATACCATAAAATAATTTTTCATGATTTTTCATGAATTAAAACTATTTTTAAATAATTTATTTAATATTATAATAAATTAAATAAATACCATTTATATTCCAAAAATATTAAATATTTTCAAAATATACTCAAAATAGTTAAAAACTATTTTTCAGACTTTAAAATAAATTTTTATAATTTATTTTGTATTTTTAATAATTAAAAACCATTTTTTTCTAATTTTAAATTAATTTCTGGAAAAATAATAATAATCTGTCGCTAAAGGCCTATAGCGACACTTTCTGTCGCTATAGGTGTTCTTGAGTGTTCTTGAGCCTTCATGACAGACACCGAGTGGGTAGGTTTGACCGTGATTTAATCCATGCTATACTTAATTTCTGGTCTGCTAATGCTGATGGTTATGTAGTATAAGTGTAATACTACAATTATCAACCAAGATTCTAGCCAAAACACAACATAACAACAAGATCTGGGCTCCCGAAATGTCTGACAACTATGTTCTTCATTTTCTGGGTTTTCCAGAAAATGAAGAACAGACGAGGTACTAGTTTTCGATCCTTGTAACTTGCAGTCAATGCTTCGTTTATGAGATCTAATGGTTTAATCTTGTAGTACGCATGACAGGGTATAACATTATAACATAAAATTAGTCTAACAACATCACATGCGTAAGATCTAGTTGGTCAAACATGCTGTCAGACACGTGTTCTTCAACTTTCTGGGAATTTCCAGAAACGCTAAAACAGTGCTAGTCACCTACTTTGACCATCGATTACTTATATTCTGTTGCTTGTTTACATTATCTAAAGCCACAAACTTAAATAATAAATGACAGGCTAGAAATCTGTTACAAAAACATCATCAAAACACGTTACCACTGACAGATCTGGGCTAACCAAAAACTTGTCAGACGCCGGTTTAGGATTTCTGGGTTACTTAGAAATCTTCCGGTCAATCTCGGTCAACGGAGTTTGACTGTTAATAACTCACGATATAGACATCCAATGACTGTGATGTCTCTTGCAGATAAAAGACCATATGACAAGCTACATATTCAAACTTTAAAACAACAAAAATCAAAAACAGAAAAGAGTATAAGGCCACTGACATTCGGTTGTCAGGCCACTTTTGTGTTCTTGGAAAAATTTTAAAAACTTCAATTTTTCTCCACTTTGATGCTATGGATCTATGATAGATCATCATAGATATTCATATAACACCCAATAGCAATTTTTTAAACACAAAAACACAAAAATTTCTCAAGCATACAAGATCAAAAATAAAATTTCGGATATACCTTCAAGCTTTGATTTTTTGATCTTAGCACTCCAAGTTGTTTGTGATTGATCTAGGGCTGGTATTAGGGACTGAAATACTTGAAATTTCCGGAGGTTTAGTGAGAGAGGGAGTTGGTGAGAGCAATTGTCAAAAATAAACAAAATCCTAAACTTTCTCTCTCCCAATCTCTTATATAATCACTTAGATTCATGAACTAGCTTGTGGTGCTGCCAAATGGGGCTGATTTGCTGGATTATAAGTCAATGGAGTGGTTAGGGTGGTTCAACAACCCACATATTTTGGCCAAGATTGCAAGCTATCACAAAATAATACACAAAAGGGCAATTTTGTCATTTCCTTTTATTTCTAGATTTTCCATGTGTTGCAAACCCTTAGGGTTAGGGTTTGGATCATTTTAGGATTTAGGGTTTAACCCTTTAGAATTTATATTTTATCCCTCAAATATTTAGCAACTTGGAATTTCAAAAATTTTCTAATTAAATTTAAAATAGAAAATTTTGATTTCTAAATTATAATTAGGGCTTCTTATCTATAATATTATTTCCGAATCACATATCAATCTTGCTAATTAGAACTAATTTATCCTAATTAAATTGTTAATTTAGCACTTAGGGCCACAATTATATATTAGGTTTCAAAACCACATTTTAGGGTTTTAAATAGAAAAATAATAGTTCAAATTTAGAAATTAGATTTCCTAATTAGATTAGGGTTTCTAATAACTTGACAATTATGATTTATATTTCCTAATTAATATTGCTAATATAGCAATTAAATCCACCACTAAACATTAGGGTTTCTGACTGAACAATTAGGGTTCCAAAAATTAGAAATTAGGGTTTGTTAATTAATTAACCTTTATCCTAATTAAACTTATAATTATTAGCACTAAAGCATTAAAATTCTCCGTTATATTTCCAGATTAGGGTTTCATTTTATCAGAATCTGAAATTAGGGTTTTCAGATCTGGTATTAGGGTTTCTAATAATCAATTAGAATTTTAGATAATTCATTAGGGTTTTCCCTAATTAATAAAAATTATTAATGACGTTTAACCTTGTACATACATTGCATTCCCAATCTAGGGTTTTCAATATCCGATTTAGGATTTCGAATTTCCCGGAACTGAAACTAGGGTTTTCAGAACCGATTTCTAGGGTTTCTTATTAGACGTTAGGGTTTTCTAACTGAACGTTGTCGTTCTTAATTATAAACTTAGGGTTTGTCACAGATATATTTTATCTGATCAACCCATGACCCTTAACCACATTCTGAACACATCATTAACCATATACACAGAACATAATCACATAAATCCTTAATCCTGAATAATTCACCTATATCCTTCACCGAATTTTGAAATCCTCAAAATTCAATCCCAATAACATCAAATGCATACACTTATTTTCTGTCTAGGTCTATTATTTGACATTAAATCAATCATTTAAGATTTTAATAAATTGTCTAAATTCTCGGGTTGTCACAGGATAGGTGCACCAGGCTCCATGGGACTGTAAGCAGGTACTCAATAATAACTTCAAACACCGCCGAATCTATTAACAATGCAATCAAGTTTATCAGGGATCTTCCAGTTGCGACAATGATTGAATGCCTACGTTGTCTGGTTCAAAGATGGTATTTCATAAACAAACAAGCAGTCATATCAACATTCACAACACTTTCCACAACAGCTGAGAGAAAGTTACAATCTAATATCTTTAAATCAAAGATACTTAAGGTAATTAATACTCGATTTAAATTATTGCATCCTAATTTGCATTTGCAATCTACTGACTATTACTAACTTGGTTACTTACTAATGCTAACTTAGTTACTGTGCAACATTAAATTGGTTACTGACTATTGCTGAGTTGGTTACTGTGTAACCATATAATGGTTGTTGGCTATTGCTGAGTTGGTTACTGTGTAACATTATACTGACTAACAGTAACTTGGTTACTGGATAAAATTATAATCTTTATTGGTTACAGACTAATGCTAACTTACTTAATGTGCAACATTATATTGGTTACTGACTACTACTGAATTGCTTACTGTGTACTTATATACTGGTTACTATATAATGCTTATTTGGTTACTGTGTAACATTATATTGGTTACTTATCAATACTGACTTAGTTACTATATAACATTATAATGTTACTGTGATTTATAATTATTTCTTTTATATTGGTGGTTACTTATTGACTAATATTGTGTACTAGTTAATTGGTTACTGTGAATTTGGGATGCAACTCTTAATCATATAATGGTTATTGACTATTGCTGACTTGGTTACTGTGTAACCATATAATGGTCGCTGGCTATTGCTGAGTTGGTTACTGTGTAACATTATACTGACTACAGAAACTTGGTTACTAGATAAAATTATAATCTTTATTGCATAATATTACTGACTAATACTGACTTGGTTACATACTATTGTTGACTTACTTAATGTGCAACATTATATTGGTTATTAACTACTACTTAATTGCTTATTGTGTAATTAAATAATGGTTACTGTATAATGCTTATTTGGTTACTGTGTAACATTATACTGGTTACTGATCAATACTGACTTAGTTACTATGTAACATTATAATGTTACTGAGATTTATTATTGTTTCTTTTATATTGGTGGTTACTTGTTGACTAACATTGTGTACTAGTTAATTGGTTACTGTATATTTGGCATGCAACTGTTAATCTGATTGTATACATTGGGTGTTGTAGGTTGAGACATCAAACTTAGTGATTTTCACTGTTTACGATGTCTCTAAACAGTATATTGTGGACATTGAACAAAAGACATGCACATGCCGTAAATTTCAGTACCATGAGATGCCTTGCCCACACGCTGCTGCTGTTATGAGCAAGAGAAATTTGAGCTGTTATGATTTTTGCTCAAGAAATTACACTAAAGCAACTTTGGTCAAGACATATTCAGCTTCCATCATGCCATTATATGACAAAGAAAACTGGGATGTATCAGAAGAAGTAAAAAACATATGTATAAAATCACCCAACACAAGAAGGCCAGCAGGAAGACCAAAAAAAGGAAGGTACAAACACGAATCTGAAATCAAAATTCAAAACAAATGCAGCAGGTGCCAAGAAAAAGGACACAACAGAAAGACATGCAGTAATCCCCCGGTTTTAAGACCACTAAAAAGGTCTGATATAGTGCAGTTAAATTAAGAGTGTAGATACATGAATGTATTATTGTTTACTTTGAGTAACCATTAAACGATTGGTTTGTAAAATTTTTGATTGTGTATAGTAAACAAAATTGTTATTCATTTATATATTGATTTTTGATTTCAATGAAACATTAACAATAACAGTAATCAAACAAATACATAATAGTAACCATAACATTTTTTAATGGTAACCACATATTTATATATCAGTAACCATAACAGTTACCAGCTAATAACATAACAGTAACCATACCAGCTTTTAACCAAATTTTTACATAATAGTAACCATAATAATGTTTAATGATACCCAAATAATTACATAATAGTAACCATCACAGTAACCACCTAATTTCATAACAGTAACAATACCATTTTATAATGGTAAGTACAACATAAACAACCTGTATATCCAGCAACATATAATTAAAAGGGTATTGAAGTTTATGAAACCCATGTATACTCACACATGTCCACTTAACATATGACATATGTCCTGATACAATATTGTTACTCTGGTTACTATCAAATCATTATCTGGTTACATATTTATACATGATTGGTTACCAACTGTATATTACAAAATTATAATTGGTTACCATTTTATACATGATAGTAACCATAACAGTAACCATGCCAGTTTTTAATGTAAACCAAATAATTACATAACAGTAACCATAACAATGTTTAATGGTACCCAAATAATTACATGACAGTAACCATCATAATAACCACCTAATTCCATAACAGTAACCAAACCAGTTTATAATGGTAACCACAACATAAACAACCTGTATATTCAGCAACCTATAATTAAAAGGGTATTGAAGTTTATGAAACCCATGTATACATAACACATGCACATTTAACATATGATATATGTCCTGATACAATCTTGTAACTCTATGGTTACTATCAAATCATTATCTGGTTACCCCTTTATATATGATTGGTTACCAACTATATATTTCAAAAAAATTCAACAAACACAACTTAAAAAGAAACAAAATACCAACCAACAAACAATATCTTTTTCATTAATGCTAATATAATCAAATATGTAATCCCATCTACATAAGATCCAATGAACATCAAAAAAATCATAAACCATACACAAATGTTGTGTATAACACCAAAACTTAAACAAAAAATACACAACAAAATTAATAAATACAAAACAACAAAATTTGAACTAATCAAAATCTGGAACAAATCTTCCTGAAAATTCTCTATCAGTATCATAGCCCTCCAACTGCTTGTTCCTAGCATGCATAAATAGGTTTGTGCATAACTTTTTCCGATACTTCGCAATAGGGAAAGGAATAGGAATCTGATCAAACTTCTGATGAATGACATGCTCAGCAAAACAAATTGTGAACATCCCACAATCACTGTAACAATAAAAAACATATAACAAAAATCAAAAATAAAATCAACCTATATTTAATAATTAAAAAAATGTACACAATTTAACCCTTACCCCTCTACTTGTTCAGGAACCGTCTCAGCAAATTCTAACTCAATTATATCGTCTTCGTTCTTGTTGCGATACTGGTCACTGCTGAAGTCAATGTCAGACCTATTCTTCCAAAAACCAGACTTGCGCAGTAGTATGGGAAGAATGAAGATGTACGGCTCACAAACATCAGATATTTTAATTTGCATGGATTTTCTTTTTGGTTGTAGAGAATTGTAAACAGTTAGACACCTACGATGCACATCAAAAGACAACAACAACCAATGGTCCGGTGATGACATATGAATTGAGAACAACACATAGTCAACGTTCCTCCATGGTGTGTTGACATCCATAAACAGCCCATGTATGTATTCAGCAACATCACCCTCCCCAGACAGAAAAATTTTGTCATAATTTTTTTTGTATACTCCTCGAAAAGAGCGGTGATCTTGTTGTGAAACCAACAATCCGTGGTCGTTACCCTTATAGGAACACTTTCGAAATGTCTTGCCAATTTACGAAAATAATACAAGGCAATATTGATGTGCTGAGCCAAAAAAAAAATAGGATATTAACAGTTGTTGGAAAATGCAAGTATGTGATTAATATAACTAAATAATGTAAACATAACTACAAAAACATAATTTTAAAAAAAATACTCACATCGTCGTCTAACCACTGCCCAGGCATCTTTAATTTATAGAACCACATCTTCGATGATATTGCAATGGATCGAAATTCAAAAGAAGGCATGATAATATCATTCTTTCCAGGAAATTTGTCCGTCCTTAAATATAAAAACATAATATTAGTATACACACTAACATTAACAATTATCGTATTAATATACACACTACTACAAATCAAACTTGCACGTTCTATAATTAACATACTAATCAAGCAACTTAATTTTAAACAGTACCCTGCTAACCAACAAATATTAAAATCATAACCATAATCAAATAGTAACTAATACATAACTAATAGGTAACCAAAACATAAACTAATATTAACCAGAATATAAAGTAATAGTAACCATAACATTTATTTAATAGTAACCACACCATTTATTTAATATTAACATTTATTAAATATTTAATATTTTGCAGTAACCAAAACAGCATTAGTCAGTAACCAATTAGGTATTATACAGTAACCAATGTAATGTTACACATTAACCAATATAACATTCGACATTTACCAATACATCATTAGACAGTAACAAAAATAGCATACCAAAATCAGTAAACTAATAAACAACTTAATTTTAAACATTAATCTGGTAACCAAACCATAATCACATAGTAACAGAAACATAACTACTAGGTAACCAAAATATTATCTAATAGTAACCAGGGTATAAAATAATAGTAACCATAACATTTATTTAAATATTAACCATATGTTACTACAATAATACAAACTTATTTGTTTCATAAAAAACTATAGCATTGTTAAGAACAAAAAACAAACCTTTTTCTGTTGTTTATTCCAATTTTGAACCATTCTTCAAACAATGCCTCTTCAAATTTTGAGGGCATCTCCATGCATGATTTGGGGAATGCACTTAAACGTGCAAGTGTTTGACTAGCAGCACCCACTACAGTAGATGATGAACCAACCGATCCGAACGCTGCTGTATATGGAGACTGTAAAATGGCAATCTTTGCAGGTTCACGTACAGGTCTACCACCGGCTTTGTGGACACTCTTCTCCAACTCATCACACTTAGCTATGTCCTGTGTGGTGAGAACCATAAGATCAAGAGCATACCTGCTTGCTGCCTCACCTTTCTTCCCCTTTTTCAGTTGACATAAAAAGGTAATATATACGATTAGTAACCTGAATAAAATAAACTAGTAACCAACTGACTGTACAACAGCTAATGAACTAAAATGAACATGTTATATTAGTAATCTGAATAACATAAACTAGTAACCAAATCATAATATAATAGTAGCCAAAACATAATATAATTGTAACCAAAACACAATATCATAGTAACCAATTCACTATATGATGGTAACCAAAACATAAATAACATTTCAATAAATGATGGCCCATAATTATAACACTAACCTTATCAGCGTCATACACAACAATCTTTTTCCCAGTACATTGGCTTAATATGTCAAAAGACGGCATGTCATTATTATTGTCAATCTGCGCAAAATAAAGAACCATTTAATAATTAAAACAAAAGACATATATCACATAACAAAACAAACAAATATGTCTAACCTTGACATTTTCTTCATCATCATTATTTTTTTTTCATCGGGTTCTTCAACCATAGCAGCACGTTCAACTTCATTAGCAATCTCAATTACATTCACATCACTCTTCTCCACGAATATTGACACATCATCACCAACTTCATTAACCAATTCAATTTCATTCCCACCCTTCTTCTCAACTTCATCCAACACATCATCACCATCATTATTCTTATTCACTTTTGAACCATGATCAACATCCTCATCAACATGGATCTCATCCACCATGACATCAGCATTCTCATCAGCAACGTCATCAGAAGCATCATCATCAGCTTCATCACCTTCACCGCCTTCATAACCTTCATCACCTTCATCTTCATCATCATCATCATCATCATCACCAGCATTGTCAGAATCGTCATCATCAGACTCACCATCAAGCTTTTTGTCCCCCACGTCTTTGATAGCACGTAACTCATCTCTAATAATGGACCTAAGGTCCTTGCATAACTGGACATGTAAAAGCTGCATTTCATCTTTAATATCAGTTCGCAACTTTCCAAATTCTTTCTTCAATTCAGAAACATCTTTCTTCAATTCAGACACTTTCTTCTCCAACGGCTTAGACCGCACATCAATTTCCTCTTTCACAACAGATAAATCAACACCAATGTTGTTGGCCTTCACTTTTTTGTCTACTTTCTTGTCACCATCCTTCCCATTAAAAAAGTGAAAATCGCCCAAATCAAGCCGATCCTTCTCATCGGTCGTGGGAGTCAAACTGTTTATCCTCATCTGAAAAATAAAAAGTATAGTTTAGTATATCATCTAACAAACAATTTACAATTACATTGAAATAAACAGTAAATAAGGAATCATAAAACATAATCAGTAACCAAATACATATATACAGGTAACCAAATGTATAATAAGTAGTAACCAACTAAATGTATAAATGTAACCAAATGTGTATATGATTGGTAACCAACAATAATGTCATTAGTAACCTGAATGTAATCTAATCAGTAACCGTATTTGAATATTCAAGTAACCAAAAATATTGTTATTATTAACATGCATATAAAATAATCAGTAACCAAACGTGTATATAAAGGTAACTAACTACTTTGTTAATAGTAAACTTCTCATAATATTTTCATTTATCAAGTATATAACTAAAGGTGAAACAACATACCTGTCCAGAACAAAAAACTAATTCATTCAACTTGTCATTAGAAAGCGGCTTCATTAACTCCTTCCATCTGAATAAACGGACATCCGATGGATGCTCGTCATTGCATATGCTCTGACTTTTGAATGTCAGAATAGTTTCAAACATAAAAACTTGGAATACATACGGAAGCCCATTCAACTTGTACAGTTTGGTGTAATGATCCATGTAAAAATTATATGTTGAAACACCATTCTTTCCTTTCCTATAACGCCCCTTCAAAGCATTAGACAAAGAGTACTTTGTCATCTCAAAAGCAACTTTCCCCCAAGGAAAACTATTAACATCGCCGTAACACAAAAAATTAACCATTGCCCCATCAACGTAATTTTCAGAAAATGTGCACATAATGAAATTAAAGACCAAAAATATCATAGACATCTTAATAGCCTCGTCATCATCATCAAAAACTTCCTTCCTATATATCCTACCTATACTACTATGTGTCACAGCTTCGTCACCAAAAAACTTACCAATAAGCATATTCTCCATACCTTTATATGGAGTTATATCATCCTCACCTTTCCATCTCAACCCATATATCATACAAAACTCAGGCAAACCGAACCTGACCCTTTTCTCTCCGAACAAAAATCACATTTCACCGTCATCCCTCTGGTGAACCTCCCTCACAAGAGCGTGGTGAAAAATCTGGGAATACATTTGGTGCTCACCAAACTCAAGAAAATTACCAAAACATGTTGCCTTAAATTTATCCAGCTGACTCTTATTCAATTTTTTTGCAATTATACTAGGGACTTCCATGTTGCACCAATATATCACTTTTCCGTTGAATTTTCTGTTTCATTCCTCGTAATAAAGATCCCATAACTGCAAATAAATAAAATCATATTTACAAAGTTAACCAACCAATCATATGATAGTAACCAAAACAACATAGACAATTAACCAATATAACTTTAGTCATTAAACAAAACATCGTTAATCAATAACCAATCCAGCATTAGACAGTAACCAAGACAGCATTACAAAATATAATAGTTTGACAGCAACCAATAAATCATTAGACAGAAACCAAGACAACATTATATAGTAAACAACATGTTGCAAAAAGGTAACCAATGTAAACTGGTTACTTATTAATGCTGTCTTGGTTATCTTCATGCAACATGTTGGTTACTGTCTAATACATTGGTTACCAACCATGTTCTTACCAATCATTAGTCATAAATATTATGAAGTAACCAAAATATCATTAGTCAGTAACCCATTAAGCATTATACAGTAACCAATACAATGTTGCACAGTAATCAATACAGCTTTAGACAATATATTGGTTAGACAGTAACCAAAACATCATTAGACAGTAAACAAGACATCATTAGACAGTAAACAAGACACACATAATACAGTAACCAAGACAACATTACACAATATAATAGTTAGACAACAACAAATAAATCATTAGACAGTAACCAATACAACATTATATAGTAAACAACATGTTGCAAGCAGGTAACCAATGTAAATTGGTTACTTATTAATGTTGTTTTGGTTACCTTCATGCAACATGCTGGTTACTGTCTAGTACATTGGTTACCAACCATGTACTTACCAATCATTAGTCAGAAATATTATGCAGTAACCAAAACAACATTAGTCAGTAACCCATTCAGCATTATACAGTAACCAATACAATGTTGCACAGTAACAAATACAACTTTAGACAATAAATTGGTTAGACAGTAACCAAAACATCATTAGACAGTAATAAAGACATCATAAGACAGTAATCAAGACATCATTAGACAGTAAACAAGACACACATAATACAGTAACCAAGACATCATTAGACAATATCCAAAACATCATAAGACAGTAACCAAGACATCATTGTACAGTAACCAAGACATCATAAGATAGTAACCAAGACATCATTAGACAGTAACCAAGACACTCATAAGACATTAACCAAGACAACATTAGACAGTAACCAAGACATCATAAGACAGTACCCAAGTCAGTTTTGGTTACCTTCATGCAACATGATGGTTATTGTCTAATGCATTGGTTACCAATCTTGTGGTTACCAAGCATTAATCATTAATATTATGCAGTAACCAATTAAGCATTATACAGTAAACAATAACAATATTTAAATTAACACACCTTTAAAATTCGTTGAGTTAGAATTATGTTCTGGATAAGCACTTGAGCTTCATTCTTAACAAGGACATCAAAATCAGAATCTAATTGCACTACGGAATGTTTGATATCACTATGTATCACCAAACTACTATCATTCTTACTTAATTTATTACCTACATCCTTCCCCTTTCCCTTCCCCTTGCTCTCCACAACAAACTTCTTCAAGTTCTTAACAGAATCACCCTCCACGATCCTTTTCCTCTTTCCATCCTTCTTACTTGTATCATTCTTTGTATCAACCATTCTATACAAAACATAAAAACAACACAAACCAAAATAATGAATACTCCATTCTGTTAGTAAATTACTTTATTATATAATACATTAAACTTAATAAGAAAATACTCACTTGAAGCAATAATAAACACCAGAGTCGATCAATGGAGAAGAATAACGAGTAACAACGACAATGAACCAGACGAGTAACAACGACAACGACAATGAACCAGACGAGTAACGAGTAACAACGACAATGACGAACAACTCAACGAGTATGCCGAACAACTAAACAAATATGATAGAGATGAAGAACACACGAACACAGATGAATAACAATCACCGGAAACAATAGTTTTTAACTCTGATTACGTTTAGTCACGACAGAGGAGAGAACAAGGGTTTCAGCATGTGCAAAAGGGTTTGGTAACTGCATAGTCCCGTACAGATGATAGGCGGTTATCACGCGATTCAAAAAAAAACTTTTTGCCATGTCAGTCAATTAATATTTATCCCTTAAATTAAGGACTCTTAATTATATTAGTATTGTAAATATATATGATGAAATGTCATATTTTTGTAATTATTTTATTAGTGTATAATTTTTGTAATTACTTTCATAAATGTATTATAATATGTAATTGTTCCTATTATTATTACAAATATGAGTTGGATTTAGTTTAACTAGTTTTGACCCGTATTAGTCTAAATAGTTTTTTGCACTTTGTAGAGCTAATACATCAACATTTATGTATTATTACACTACATTCTTATATAACACATATACATTATGCATATTACATTATATACATATTACATACTTTTGTAATTTATACATTATGTATAAAAACCATTTCAATAATTATGGAATTAATCCATAATAAAGTTAACATTTTTAGCGTAACGAACTACTAATTTAAATAATTAATATCTCCTCCCTTAATTAATTAAAATAACTCATTTAAATTATACAATTTTATATTATATAATTAAATTTAATTTCATCTTTCTCTCCATAAATTGTTTTATATTATATTATATAATTTAATTTCCCCCAACCCCACCCCCAACCCCACCCCCACCCCCACCCCCACCCCCTCCCCCTCCCCCTCCCCCTCTAAAAAAATAATATTTACTGATTATATATACACTCCAAAAAAAATAATTTTACTGATTATATATATACTCCAAAAATAATAATATTTACTGATTATTGTAATAAAATTCTTAATAATTTCATTAATTTTAATTAACATAATAAGTATCAATGTAAATTTTTTTTGAAAGGGCCTATAATCACAAAATTAATTTTTTTTAATACTAAAATTAGTCACATCAATTAAATATTTTACTTTCAAACTTGGGTCTAAAAAATTAAAATAAGACTCTTTTAGTATAACAAAAATTAAGATTTTTAGTGAAACTATAATTTGAAAAATAGGTCGATCTGGATTTGACCCATAACTATTTAAATCCAAACCACATAACCCACATTAAATATAAGTAATATGATTTTGGTTCCAAAACCAACCCAAACCTATTTTATGTAACCCAAAACCAACCCAAACCTATATTTGCCAAGTATATCTGTGATGGACTAAGATGACCTATGAAAATATTACCGGGCTAGTGGTTTAAAGTTTTATTTAGATGAATTCGATTCGGACTTGGGATTTAGATGAATTCGATTCACACTTGAGATTTAACTCAAAATTTGTTCCAGACTTAGAATTTAGATGAATTCCATTCGAACTTTGAGATTTGATCCAAAATTTATTACGGACTCAAAATTTGACCCAAATTATTTCATTAATCACTTCGAATGAAAGAACCGTTACGGCAGATTGATGTGTGATCTGTGGTATAGAAGAATTGTACTACTTTCGTTCCTTAATACAAGTCGTCGTTTTAGAATTGTGTACAAGTATTAAGAAAATGATTGTATAACATTAAATATAATATCAATTGTCTATATTGTCCTTGTATTGAAAAAAAAAGTGTTATTTATTGGACAAAAAATAGTGAGAGAACCAAAGTTATATTTAATACTTGAGATAATATTGAAAACTAAATAATTAATGTTTACTTAAAATTCTCAAATGACTTATATTAAGGAACAAAAATACTTCTCTAAAAGGACTTATATTAAGGAATGGAGGAAGTACAATGTAATAAATTAGTATATATAATAAATAAATAAATAAAAATTAGTGCAGTTAATTAAAAATAAGCTATGTGCTAATTAATTAATTGTTAGAGCATCTCCAGCAGATGGACTATTCCGTAGACTATATTTAGTCCATATGACATCAGTATATGTCCTTTAGTCTTCAATCCTTCCAACTATCATGTGGACTATCCCGTAGACTATAATATAAAAAGATTAAAATAATCAATGAATTAAAAAAAACTATTATTAAATATAATAAAAATACAAACTATTATTAACAAAACACTTACAATTGTATGTATTTAAAGATTTTCTAATTTACATTTTCAATTTATATCCGTTAATATTTTATTACCGTTCTGACCAAATTTTTTTTGTCGTTCTGATTTTTTTTATATACTTTGGAGCAGCCCTGCCCTTCATCTCCTTCTTCAGTATCCCCGTTTTCCTTCTTCTTCACCCATCTCTCCCATTTAAATATATTAAAAATTATAGTCACAATTATAATCCACCAACTCAAGTTCCTTGATATGGTCTTTGTGCCTCATCGAAAAATTCAATAGACTATATTTAGTCCATCTGCTAGAGCAAAATCTGTGTTCCTATACTAAATATAGTCTAGGATTACATTGCTAGAGATGCTCGTGAAGTCCCCTAACAGAATATTGGTGCTCAAGTCAATAAACTTTTATTAGGAGAATATTGTGCGTTACTGATGACAGAAGTCGTAAACTTTTATTAATGACTTTATTTTATTTTTCCAGAACCTATGAGAATTCAGATTCACTGAAATTAAATATGGTCTTTTCGTGAAATTCTGTAGTAAAAAATTGCATTTGTATAGCATAAATTACATGTAATTAGTTTCAAGATTGGAGATGAGTCAAAGATGCCATTGAGGGGTCATTTTGCCAAATTCAAAAGCATCCGGTCTTTGTTATAAGTATCGGTTTACCATGAAGTCAACTTTATAGTAAGTTGGTCAATTAATCAATACAGTGCTGACACGCAGAGAGAGATCACCTCTCGGTCTGCGTGTCAATTGACCAAAATTAACTTCATGCTAACCAGTCCCTCTGTAAGTTACGTCTAGTCTAGTCTAGTCTAGTCTAGTGTTTGTTATATAAATACAACGTATATATAACTCCATATATCTTCACAAAATAATTGTGCGAGAAAACAAATTAGTTGTGCTTTGATTTGCGGAGTTTTCGGACTTGTACTAAAAATTCAACAGAAAAAGCTAAAACTATCCAACAAAAAAAGTAAACAAAATGCTCTGTTATTAACTTATTATCAGCTACACGAAATCACGTACGTGTTCAAGATTTGGGAATAGCACTTGGAAACATAATAAGTGAAAGGTGACAAAAAATAATTAAAATATATGAATCTAGTTTAAGCTTTTGTTTGGTACATCAACATTCTTTCCTTCCCCTTAAATGCAGCATCCCTAATTAAATTTTATAAGATAATTGTGCTGTAATTTGGCAATTACCCTTGGAAGCTTATATCCTAAGACACAAGAAAAATAGTATCTTTATCTGTATACATTTGTTTGGCAGTGTCATATTGTCTGATTTTATTGTCCCCCTTGCAGCATTATTTTCATATGAATGGATGGTGACAAAAGCATCTACTACTACAATTTCTTTTCACCTTCCAGTCACTTCTGTAATTGGAACTTCAATGGAGGACGAAGAATCATGATCTAACATGATCGAATCCATTCTTTTGGAGCTCGTCGAGCTAATATCCAGCTGCCTTGGCATGCAAAGATTTGAGATTCCACTCTCCAACATCATCACAACAGATGACATTGTTGGTCTTTGTGATGCAGAGCTCTGTATGCACAACATTGCTACATGTATGCATCTCAACGCTTCGTCTTGAGAGCATGAATCAGCAACTAGAGGATCAATTAGCTCCACTGCTTTATTGTCTTTCCATAAATTCCATGCCTAAAAATGTTTCAAATAAAAATCAATTTGGGCTTACTATAAAAAACATCAACAGATGAAAACAAGAAAAAGGAGGTGATGGTTGGGCTTACATATCGAATAAGATTTGTGCATTCTTGCGAGTGAAAACTACTGTTCCTTTGGCCAGTGACAAGCTCTAGTAGTAAAACACCAAAACTATACACGTCGGACTTCACAGAAAATAAACCTTCCATTGCATATTCTGGAGACATGTAGCCACTGCATATAGCAATTATAGAAATTCGTACAGCTTTAATCTTTCGTAGATATTCATACTAATAGATAGATAGATAGACGGGGAAACTTACTATGTGCCAACAACTCGGACTGTATTTGCTTCATTTTGGTTCCCTCCAAATATTCTGGCCATGCCAAAATCTGAAATTTTCGGGTTCATCTCTTGGTCTAACAAAATATTGCTTGCTTTTAGATCTCGATGAATAATTCTTAGTCTTGAATCCCGATGAAGGTAAAGAAGCCCACGTGCAATCCCTTCAATGATTGCAAAGCGCGTTGTCCAGTCTAGTTGTGCTTTCTTGAACGAGTCTGCCAACAAGCCTCTATCAAAACATGCTTAACAAAGTAACATAAGACGGTGAATAATGAAAACTTATACTGAAGGGTGATTATAACAAACCAAATAGGAATGAGTCCAAGCTTTTATTAGGCATGAATTCATAGATCAACAACTTTTCTTCCCCTTCGATGCAACAACCAAGCAGTCTAACAAGATTTCGGTGTTGTAACTTTGCTATTAGTATAAGCGCAGTTTTAAATTCCCCTATGCCTTGTCCAGACCACTTTGATAGTCTTTTTATAGCAACTTCTTCTCCCCCAGGTAGGGTTCCCTAGATCATGGAATATAAAGTTCTTTAATATACTTTGTTGAACAACTTTCATGTTTTGCAATATGCTTTATATATAAGAACTTACCTTGTATACAGGACCAAATCCCCCTTCTCCAAGCTTGTTCTTGTTAGCAAAATTGTTGGTGGCAAGTTCTATCTGATTGAAACTGAATAAAGGCAATTGTGGTCCATTTCCTTGTTTTCCATCTATAGCAAGGTCATCAGCTTCCGAGAAAATAGTAGAGAATCCTTGAGTACTTGAGCTAACATCAGTTATTGGTATTTTATTGTTCTTCCGCTCTGCATTAATGAATCATGAGATTAAAAATATGAAATTACACAAGTAGATAACAATTTAGTTAGTTTCAATCGAAGAGGCAAAAACAAATACCGCTGCCTAGTAGTTTTCCTCTGAACCTCCATGTTATCCAAATGGCCATGCCAAAGAAAATTGTTCCCACAACTGCAACTGCTATAATTATTATATTTGATATTTTGCTCTTACCTCCTGTAAGTTGAAAGAAACACGGGTACGAATCAAATTTATAGACAATATTGCATTGTAGCTATATGGTTTGCGTATTCATTATGTGAATGAAGAGAAAAGAGACAAAGAAGAGAGAAACTAATGAGTAATGACAATTAAGAATATGCGTACCTAGTTCAGATTTAGCTAGACGAACGTAGAGTGTATTCCCACCACCTTTAAAATGCTCCATATCAACCAAATCACCACTCCATATCATACACCCTATTCCAGATACAAATGTGTACGCATTACATGAACAATTTTTCAAACATTCCTCTCTACATCTGCTGATGTTATCTGCTGCTAAGGTATCCGCAAAATCAGGCAACTTCAAGCCCTGAACTTCCAAAAACCCATCATCAGTACCAGTAATATTACACTGCAAAGAACTCTTCCTTCTGCACCCATTAGACCAACTTCCTCTATTCCATTAATCTATATATTTCGGATTAAAACCTTGCATACAACTGCATATAGGAGAACTTATCACGCTACTTATTCCAAAATTCCCACATTTGTTATAAATTTCAGACTCGTTTGAAGGCTCTGATAGTGATACATTCCACTGCTTGAGCCCTTCGTCCCAAATTAATTGCTCCACAATTCCATCCCACCGGAGCCTAAACCTTGTAATAAGCGACCTGTTCACCATAGTATATGTAAAATAAACATTTCCATTTCCTTCATTGGTAAGCTTGAATCCATACAAGTAAAGCGCTGTCATGCCAGGAAGACCTGTAAATATGAGTCCATTCCAGTGCCCACTTCTCCAATGCAGGTTCAATCCATCCCATACTATTATCTGTGGAGATGCACGAGGATCAAGGCGTAACGAGTTGTTCCCATATGAAGGATCATCAACACTTTTCCAAGAAGAAAAAACACTTCCCTTTCCGGTTTGGACATTTGTATAGACTTTCATGTCTGGTAAATATGTATCCGTGGGATCTATGAAGCTCCCCCCACAATGCCTTACTTGGATTATCAATATCCGCGCTTCTCAATAGAAGCAAGTTTCCAGAATCCATAAGAATTGCAGACATGTTAGTTGATGCAGAAGAAGTATTAGTGGACCATATACTAGTATTTCCATCTAAAACCATTAGATTGCCATCATTTCCAATACTTAAAACACTGGATTCGCCAGAGATTGGTTTATCTCTATTTGCTACCCATATGACTGTTTGTACTGGAATTTTATAGTACCATATTCCAACATATCTGTATGTGGAATTTCCAGAACTGAAAAACCCGAGCGCGAACTTCTGGCCTGCAGAAATAATCACTTGGCCATCTCTTATCAACTGGCCTTGTGTAATTGTGTTATTGTTTGCTGCTTGTAAAAGCAAAGCAACAGAATTTAAGATCAATAAGATGAAGAAAATATGAACACTTGATGGGTTTTTGTAATTAGTGCTCATTTTTCAAATTCTGAAGCAGTACAAATATGAAGAACAGATATAAACATGTTCATAAGAAAGACACCAACAATAGTAATTTAAGGAAGGGGATCATTCCTGTAATACCCGGTAAAAAAAAAATAAAAAAAATGAAATAATAATAATAATAGAGAAATAAAATAAATAAATATTCATATCTTTTAATTGGGCTTTTTTTATGTTTGGGTCAAATTGTATTTAATTATTGTGGACCATAATAAGTATGTGATTACATTAATTTGGGCTTTTATACTAATTGGGTCTATTTTATATTTGGGTAATATTAAAATTCTATTTAAATTAGGATAGTTAATAAATTAATAAATAATTACTAAATCTAATCTTACTTTCTTATACGAATCGGAAAAAAAAGGGGCAGCGACTGAGAGAGATCTGACCGAGAGCCACAAGGAGAGCAATTTATATTATATTGCTAGGTATTTCTGGTAAGTATTAACTATAGTTTCTTGGATATAGCAGTCATTAATTGAGATCATTATGCAGGCATGTATATATATATGTCATATGATTTGGATTACATGTGAAAGTATTGTTATGAGTTAATGGAAATCATGTGTGGATGAAACATGTGTAATAATAAAGTATTACAAGCAAGAGATGTTGAATTGTTGAGTATGATTATGTTAGTAGAATTAATTGTTAATATTTTGAATACAGCAACAAATTTAACTCTATGATGGTAATATGATAACAATAGTTGCCGAATTGTGTTGCTTCCTTGGTGCATCTGACTAAAGGAGTAAAAACATATATATACATATATAAGATACTTTAATTTAATATTTGACTCTTATTTTGAAAGGAACAAATAAAAATTTAAAAAATTAAAATTATTTAGTAATTTAACGCATAGTTTATTAATTTATTTTGTTAATTTGTTTAATTAGTTCGAACGGGGGGAATTTAAAGAGTTATTTTTGTAATATAAATTTTGGAGTATTAATAATTGATAAAAGGCGATGATTAAAGGCATATTAAATAGATTATGAATTATTTTGGAATTATTAGTTGGGATTATTTTTAATTTGAGGTGAATATGTTTAGGTATTAATAACGTTTCGTATTTGATATCGTTGGCATTTGAGAGTAAGATTTGGTGGAGTGTGCTATAAATGGTTTGCAAGTATCAGGTACGGATTCCGTACTCTTTATGCGATACTCTTGTTAAATTTGATTTGTTCGTTTTGTCGCTTGTTCGAATTTTGTTATTATTTCACATAATTATTTCCTGTGAAATAAATATATTAGTTTCATTTTGGAGTTGATACATTTGACTCGTACTTGTACTCTTTGAATCAGGTTATCATGTATAGTATTTATTTTGATAATTGTAGAGCGGTACATGTTGCTACTTTTTTTTAGACCTTGTGACCATAATTTGATTTGGTTCAACATGTACATATAGAACCCTTTTTTTGGTATTATGTCGCATGTGTTGTGACATGATATTTTTGTTAGAATATACCGTAGGGTATACCTGAGCTATAACCACCTGTGGGGGTACCACAGGCATGTTGTCTTGGCACGAGAGGCATGACACTTTCCGTGGCGGTGTGATTAGTCCACGGCGTCTCCATTTTGGGCTCCGGAGTAAATGGGCCATTTGGTGTTTTGTTGTGGGAGGCGTATGGGTTAACCCTAGTTTTCTGTTCTGCGGATTGGTGATGTTGTGCCAAACACACCTATCCGATTTGCATACATTGGATTCGCGGTCCAATGTGTGATTTGCCTGTGTGGCATTATTTTGACTTGCCTGTGTGGCATCATTTGACTTGCCTGTGTGGCATTATTTTGACTTGCCTGTGTGGCATTGTTTTGACTTGTCTGTGTGACAAGATATATTTCTGAGCTCAATCGGTATGAAATAACCCCAGCCATTTGTTTCAGCCTATTATTTTATGGTATTAGTTTTGTTCGTTTCGTTTCAGTTTGTTTCGTCTCCTTTCAATTAATTGGGTTAGTTATTTCAGTTCATTATTTTCTTTACTCCTCTGTTTGTTTCGTTATTCCTGTTGGTTTAGATATATTTTATTCATATCTTTGGAGTTTTATTTTTGTCAGAGGCAATATTTTGTCTATGTTGATTTCGTATGTCAGTTGTATATCTTTTGTACCTTTATATCCGTACTGGGCAATTGGCTCATGCTGTGTCTTTCTTCCGGCAGGTTTGCAGGGGCGATTCAGGGCTAGTGTAATGAGAGAGTTGTCTTTGACCATCAATCTAGGTTGTTTAAATTTTTATGTTTTGATTATTTTGACTCTAGTTGGAGAATTATAATTAGCACTTTATTGGTGGATATCATTATTACATATGTTGAAGTTATTAGTGCTCTGTTTACTATTTTGAGGTTTGTTGTGCTTTGTGCGTGACCTCCCTTTCCTTTTCGGGAAGGGGGTGTTACAGAGATGGTATCAAAGCTTAGGTTCTTTCTTGTAGAAAACCTATTTAGGTTTGACCTGTGAGTTATGGGTAAATCACTGGGTAGACATAGGAATTTGATTCGATTTTTTTTTCTCTGTTTGGTTGGTCTTGATTTTGACAAAGTGTTTTTAGCTCTTTGAGTTGTAGTTGATTTGAGAAAGCCGAGATAATTTGTTAAGATTAATATTGTTATGCGTTGGAGCAATAATATTGGTTAAGGATTATGATTGGATCATTAAGGAGAATAATGTTATATTATGTTCAATTAAGAAATGATTATACGATTATGATATGAGTATTTGTATCATCGAGTTTTGATATTGAAAAATTATTTGTTAGAGTTATTTCAGGTAATTACAAATTATTATGATTTTGGAATTGAGGATTTTATTTGGGTTAGACTCTAATTTTTGTTAAGTTATGAATAATTTGAGGTATGTGAATCGGTGGGATAATATGATAAAGTGAAAATTATTAAGTACAAAGGAACTCTTGTAATTTTGAGTTGTTGTAAAGATTCGAGGTAATTAGATTATTCTTTTGGAGTAAATGAATTTTGCGATTATTTCCTAGTAGAATATTGGAGTTATCTTACATGAAATTTTGAGTGATAGTATGGGTAGATTTTGGAATTTGTTGGGTTAAGGTTTGCACTAAGAGAATGATTGATTTATTGAATGATTAGATATTAAGTGATGAATCTTTAAGAGATTTTGAAAGCTATCATTTGCTTATTCAGATAGTAGGATATATGATTTGGAGTTTGGTATGGTGATGGAGAGATCTTAGTAGTAGTATATTTTTGGTGTAATAATATTTGAGAACTAATTTGATTGGAGGTTATGATATTTTGAAATTCTTGAGGACTTAGTGAGAGTTGGTGATATAATTTAAGTTATTTTGTTTATCTGATGTCTTTAGAGTTTTGTATGAATTTATGTAAAATAAAACAAAAATAATTTGTTAGATCCTTGTCATGTGTGGAACATAAACGTTTTACGAATTAAAGATAATTTTAAATATTTCGAGTATTCGAATAGTATTTAGATGAAGAGAAATTTTGTGATTTCGAATTATATTCCGAAGAGTACGTTTACAAGAATGAAACTCAAAGATATTAGCGATGGCCCGCACCAACAGTGGATCATGTGATTTAATTTGATGCAACACGAATAACCTTCTCAAAGCTTGACACGGTAGCTGACGAATCTTTTACAAGTACATTGATAAATACGTGGACCGATGACTTATCTGATTTGATCGTTACAAATGGCGGCGCTACGTCTTAACTAAAATTTATGAATAATTATGTAATTTAAATAAAAATATTTTTCTTTGTAAGTTATTTGAATTCCGAGGACAGAATTATTTTTAAGGGGTGAAAAATGTAATAACCCATATTTTTTTTAAAATTAAATATTAATTAATTTTATTGTATACAATTGTATTTAAATTGGAAAAGGTAAATGATTTTGTTTCCCTCTTTTCTTCCTTGTTTTGTTTGGAAAATTAAATTCTTTTAGTTGGTAAGTAAATAACTGATTAAATTAAAATGGAGAAAGATAATTCCTCTTGTTAAAGTCTTGTGGTAAAATCATTCGGAGCGGGAAGCTACTCGGGAGATAGAGAAGACTATTCGAGCGGAGTATCCACATCTTTTGATAAGTAGGTACATTCTTTGTTTTGATTCCGGGGACAGAATCCTTTTTAAGGGGTAGATGATGTAATACCCGGTAAAAAAAAATAAAAAAAAATGAAATAATAATAATAATAGAGAAATAAAATAAATAAATATTCATATCTTTTAATTGGGCTTTTCTTATGTTTGGGTCAAATTGTATTTAATTATTGTGGACCATAATAAGTATGTGATTACATTAATTTGGGCTTTTATACTAATTGGATCTATTTTATATTTGGGTAATATTAAAATTCTATTTAAATTAGGATAGTTAATAAATTAATAAATAATTACTAAACCTAATCTTACTTTCTTATACGAATCGGAAAAAAAAGGGGCAGCGACTGAGAGAGATCTGACCGAGAGCCACAAGGAGAGCAATTTATATTATATTGCTAGGTATTTCTGGTAAGTATTAACTATAGTTTCTTGGATATAACAGTCATTAATTGAGATCATTATGCAGGCATGTATATATATATATATATATATATATATATATATATATATATATATATATATATATATATATATATATATATGTCATATGATTTGGATTACATGTGAAAGTATTGTTATGAGTTAATGGAAATCATGTGTGGATGGAACATGTGTAATAATAAAGTATTACAAGCAAGAGATGTTGAATTGTTGAGTATGATTATGTTAGTAGAATTAATTGTTAATATTTTGAATACAGCAACAAATTTAACTCTATGATGGTAATATGATAACAATAGTTGCCGAATTGTGTTGCTTCCTTGGTGCATCTGACCAAAGGAGTAAAAATATATATATATATACGTATATAAGATACTTTAATTTAATATTTGACTCTTATTTTGAAAGGAACAAAGAAAAATTAAAAAAATTAAAATTATTTAGTAATTAGTAATTTAACGCATAGTTTATTAATTTATTTTGTTAATTTGTTTAATTAGTTCGAACGGGGGGAATTTAAAGAGTTATTTTTGTAATATAAATTTTGGAGTATTAATAATTGATAAAAGGCGATGATTAAAGGCATATTAAATAGATTATGAATTATTTTGGAATTATTAGTTGGGATTATTTTTAATTTGAGGTGAATATGTTTAGGTATGAATAACGTTTCGTATTTGATATCGTTGGCATTTGAGGGTAAGATTTGGTGGAGTGTGCTATAAATGGTTTGCAAGTATCAGGTACGGATTCCGTACTCTTTATGCGATACTCTTGTTAAATTTGATTTTTTCGTTTTGTCGCTTGTTCGAATTTTGTTATTATTTCACATAATTATTTCATGTGAAATAAATATATTAGTTTCATTTTGGAGTTGATACATTTGACTCGTACTTGTACTCTTTGAATCAGGTTATCATGTATAGTATTTATTTTGATAATTGTAGAGCGGTACATGTTGCTACTTTTTTTTAGACCTTGTGACCATAATTTGATTTGGTTCAACATGTACATATAGAACCCTTTTGTTGGTATTATGTCGCATGTGTTGGGACATGATATTTTTGTTAGAATATACCGTAGGGTATACCTGAGCTATAACCACCTGTGGGGGTACCACAGGCATGTTGTCTTGGCACGAGAGGCATGACACTTTCCGTGGCGGTGTGATTAGTCCACGGCGTCTCCATTTTGGGCTCCGGAGTAAATGGGCCATTTGGTGTTTTGTTGTGGGAGGCGTATGGGTTAACCCTAGTTTTCTGTTCTGCGGATTGGTGATGTTGTGCCAAACACACCTATCCGATTTGCATACATTGGATTCGCGGTCCAATGTGTGATTTGCCTGTGTGGCATTATTTTGACTTGCCTGTGTGGCATCGTTTGACTTGCCTGTGTGGCATTATTTTGACTTGCCTGTGTGGCATTGTTTTGACTTGTCTGTGTGACAAGATATATTTCTGAGCTCAATCGGTATGAAATAACCCCAGCCATTTGTTTCAGCCTATTATTTTATGGTATTAGTTTTGTTCGTTTCGTTTCAGTTTGTTTCGTCTCCTTTCAATTAATTGGGTTAGTTATTTCAGTTCATTTTTTTCTTTACTCCTCTGTTTGTTTCGTTATTCCTGTTGGTTTAGATATATTCTATTCATATCTTTGGAGTTTTATTTTTGTCAGAGGCAATATTTTGTCTATATTGATTTCGTATGTCAGTTGTATATCTGTTGTACCTTTATATCCGTACTGGGTAATTGGCTCATGCTGTGTCTTTCTTCCGGCAGGTTTGCAGGGGCGATTCAGGGCTAGTGTAATGAGAGAGTTGTCTTTGACCATCAATCTAGGTTGTTTAAATTTTAATGTTTTGATTATTTTGACTCTAGTTGGAGAATTATAATTAGCACTTTATTGGTGGATATCATTATTACATATGTTGAAGTTATTAGTGCTCAGTTTACTATTTTGAGGTTTGTTGTGCTTTGTGCGTGACCTCCATTTCCTTTTCGGGAAGGGGGAGTTACAATTCCTCTACCATTTTATCCTTATTTTTTGTCTGATGTGCAGAAACAAGGTCAAAGAAATATTAGACAACTCAAATAATTTGATTAAAAATTGAGAAGACTGAATGTATTTTACTACTAAATGTCAAGAAAAGCAATCTTCATGTGGCAATACAACATTTTGAAAGAATATTGAAAGAAAATGAAATGCCATAGTTTATATCGAATTGAAACAAAAAAAATGAAGATTAAGAGTGACCATTATATATTCACCTAATAGAACTTAATAAATCCGAAATAAAGTATATGAACTATTAGACATTGAAATTAAAACTGGCAACAAAAGTTGGGCCCAGGAATTTGGCCGTCTGCCAAAAGTAATTCGGGGTTTGAGATTGAGTTTGGATAACAAACACAAAGGCATTAGCCCTGATTTGTGCCATAAACTTTTCTAGTTCTAGTAAAATTCATTCGCTCTGTGGATGCATGCATGTTTGGCCTGAACCACATTAAAGTACTTGTTGCTTGTGCTGCCTTGTTATGGGATTCTTGTTTTCATCTTATCATGTATCTTGTCGGATCCCTGCACAAAATTAAATCCGAATTGGGTATGTGTTTGAAATGGGTAAAAACCCTAACATGAACTCAGTTTGAGAAATGGTATCAACTCTATATACTTGAGTCATGCTATATGAAGCATATGCACATGATATATATAAAACTGAATGATTAACTCTCACCTCCATGGTGATAAGTTGCAGGAAGGTGGAAATATTCCCATGATATATTTCATCAATCTTGTAAAGAACTCCAAGAGTCAAGAAACTTAAGTTTAAGCAATGTATAAGAGGTAGTGCTCGGAAGAATGAAATGTTGACAGTGATTAACAGTTGCCTCCTCAAAACTTTGGCAAAATTGGCATCATAACAGTTACCCCTTATGTCAAAAGGAAAAAGTCATTTTCTCCCACCTAAGCTCTAAACATAATTCCCTCATCATTTCATTCATTTGACCATTAGCAGGATTTCAATTTTATAATATCTTTCATTTTTAAGGCAAATAAATACCAGTTTGGCACTTTTTAAAATACCCTGTTCCTATTTGCTTAAGCATAGCACTCCAAGTCCTCAATCCTTACATTCTTCCCTGCAAACACAGCAAAAAGTAGTCCGGCATCCTTAACTCGACCATTTAAACGATACCCAGTAATAATAGAATTCCAAGACTATGTTTGTTTGCAAAAAGGGTGGGTGGGGATAAGATTAACGTAGCCCAGGTGACAGCGTCTTCCTGAAACATTTCATCAAACAAGTGACATGCCTCCTTTTTTCAACCAAACTTCACGATCTTATATTTTGAATTAGATTGCTTTATACAAACTTGATCATCAGAAGCACCATTAACATTTGTTTCATACAAGTGATGCCAAGAAAATGACAATTAACATTTGTTTCATACAAGTGATGCCAAGAAAATCACCATTAACATTTGTTTCATACAAGTAATGCCGACAAAATTGCCTACTATATACACTCTACACTGCCAGAAATTACATGACAATACTTTTTACCTTCCAATCAATTCTGTAATTGTTACTTCAGTTGAGGATATGATCTGAGGATCTTGTACGATCAAATCCATATCTCCAGATGAATTAATATCTGGCAGTCTAGGCAACGGAAGACTTACACTTTCACTCTCCAACATCCGTAAAACAGATGACATTGTTGGTCTATTCGCAGCAGAGATCTGCACACTCAACATCCCTACATGTATGCATTGCAATACAACATCACGAGGACATGAATCCATAATGATGGGATCAATCAGATTCACAGCATTACCCTCTTTCCACAAATTCCATGCCTGAAATGTCATGAAATTGTTACCAGTAAAATTTGCTACTCCAAAGAGGGGAAAAAATTTGAACAGAGAAAAAGGATTAAAGATAATTGTTGAGCTTACATATCCAATAAGGTTTGTACATTCAGGTGACCGAAAAGTAGTGTTTCTCTGGCCACTGACAATTTCCAGTAGTAATACCCCGAAGCTATATACATCAGATTTCACAGAAAATAGGCCTTCCATTGCATATTCTGGCGACATGTAACCACTATATTGTAGCAACAATAAAAATTCAATTATTGGGTTTCAGTAATATGAGTAAAACATGGCTTCATTTGAGAGTTAATATTCGAACTTACTATGTCCCAACAACTCTCACTGTATTTGCTTCATTTTGGTTCCCACCAAATATTCTGGCCATGCCGAAGTCAGAAATTTTTGGGTTCATCTCTTCATCCAGTAATATATTGCTAGCTTTTAGATCTCGATGAATTATTCGAAGTCTTGAATCGCGATGAAGATAGAGTAGCCCTCGTGCAACTCCTTCGATAATTGTAAAGCGTTTATTCCAATCAAGTTGCACTTTTTGGGTTGGATCTGCCATTGCATACATCAAAATATGCTAATTATTGTCATTGTGACATCGAAATGATAAACAATAGATAGACATAAGCTATACTAGAATGCAGAAGGAACAAACCAAATAGAAAAGAATCCAAGCTTTTATTAGGCATGTATTCATAAATGAGTAACTTCTCTTCCCCTTCAATGCAACAGCCGAGCAGTCTAACCAGATTACGATGTTGTAATTTTGCTATTAGAATCATCTCAGTTTTGAATTCCTCTAAGCCTTGTCCAGACCTTTTTGAGAGCCTTTTAACAGCTACTTCTTGGTCCCCAGGCAGGGTTCCCTGGAAACAGAAAAGAGAATATTTCATTCATTCCCTATTAGACATTCCACCACAGCTTAATTTATTTACAATATGGTTTAAACAAAAAATTCACCTTGTATACATGACCAAATCCCCCTTGTCCAAGCTTGTTTTCGTCAGCAAAGTTGTTGGTGGCCAGTTCTACATAATGTAAGCTGAATAAGGGCAACTGTGGTCCATTTCCTTGTTTCCCTTCAATGTCAAGCTCATCGGCTCCCGAAAGGACAGTAGAAATTTCTTGACTTCTGCTCACACTAGTTAAGACTGAATTATTCTGTTTCTCCCATGGATTTCTGACTGTTTTCATAAATATATAAAATAAAAAAAAGTGCAATTACATTAGTAAATAGTAATTCAGTTACACTCCCTCCACAACCCAAGCCAATAGATTTAAAAACTAAAATACAAAGTAAAAATAAACTGTATAAATTACTTTTCAGTTTTTCTCGGAACCTCCATAATGCCCAGAAAATGACGCCAAGAATAATTGTTCCCAATACTGCAATTATTATAATTGCTATATTGGATATTTTTCTCCTACCTCCTGAAATGAAACACAAAAGTTGAAAAAAATTGATCAAATTCTTTAAAGAATTATAGAGTTAGAACTGCCTACCTATATGAAACTCTAATTTTTCAAAGATGGCACCAAGAATAAGATATTGATCTACTATATATTACTCGATATATATTCTAACCAATAAATTAAATTTTGTAGAAAAAAAGCCAAAGTGTAAAAAAAATGAAGAACAAAAATTGAAATATAGTCTTAAATAGGATACAAACAAAACACAGGGATAAATAACCTTACCTAATTCAGAATTAGCTACACGTAGATACAGTGTATTCCCACCCGCAACATGCTCAACATCAACCAAATCATCACTCCAAGCCATGCACCCAATTCCAGAAACATATGCATAGGCATTACAGGAACAATTGTTTTTGCACTTGTCTTCACATTCCCTCAAATTTCCTGCCGCCAAAGTATCAGAAAAATCAGGTAACTTCACACCCTCCACTTCCAAAAACCCATCATTTGTACCATTTCTGTCACACTTCAAAGAGTTCCTCCTAATGCACCCGCCGGACCAATTTCCCCTATCCCACTGATCTGCAAACCTGGGAACAAACCCTTCCATACAGCTACATCTACGAGAATCCTCCATACTACAAACTCCAAAATTACCACACTTGTTATACTCTTCACATTCAGTAGAGGGCTGTGACTGTTCCACATCCCAATCCTGCCTACCTTCATTCCATATAAGTTGTTCTGTAGCTCCATTCCACCCAATACTAAACCTCACGGTTTCTGAACGGTCTACTGTGGTATAAATGAAATACATATCTCCATTCTTTTCAGTATTAAGCCTAAAACCATACAAGTAACGAGCTCTCGCAGTGGGAACACCAATAAATATTAGACCATTCCAGTGCCCACTCCTCCAAAGGCGATTTAATCCCCTCCATACCACTATTTGTGGTGATCCTCGGGATCAAAACCCACAGAGTAGTTTCCAGGTGAAGGATCATTGGGACTTTTCCAAGAAGTTAAAACAGCCCTCTCTACAGTTCGAGTTTGGGAAAATGTATAGACTCTCATGTCAGGCAAAAAGTTATCTGTGGGAAGAGCAAAGCTCTGCCACAAGGTCTTACGAGTATCATCAATATCCTCATTTCTACAGATAGCAAGATTACCACTATCCATTAGAACTACAGTTGAGTTAGTTGATATAGATGAAGTGTTAGTGGACCAATATATGCTAGAATTTCCATCTGAAAGTATTAGATTGCCATCATTTCCAAAACTTAAGAAACCAGAGTTATGAGAGATTGGATTCTCTCTATTTGCAACCCATATGACAGTTTTTGCTGGAATTCTGCTGTACCATATGCCAACATATCGCGACGACGAATTTCCAGGGCTAAAAAATCCAAGTGTATAATTCTGGCTTTCTGAGATGATGGTTTGACCATCTCTTATAACCTGGCCTTGTGTAATTTTGTCGTTGGTTGATTGTGAAAACACAGAAAGAGCGTTGAAGATCAAAAACAGTAAGCATAGATATATAATCATTGGGTTTCTGTTATGCACGGCCATTTATTTCACAATCTGAAGCAGGTAGACATTTTGTCTAAAGAATATATACAAGCATGTTGTAAAAAGCACAAACAAAAGATTGTTACTTCGAGGAAAGGGCCTCATTAATCTCCAATTACTATGCTTCTGATTTTGGCAATATAGTTCTAAAGTCAAAAAAATTACCTCAACATGGGTTGAATGCATTGTATTGGCATCAATGAAATAGTTCCCATATTTGTATCCACTTGAAAGGAATATAGAAAAGCATAAGCAAAACCATTATGATATTTCCATGCTGAAATAAATAATTGAAGATATTAGGGCATACTATTCTTGATTTTTGACCAAATGGTGGCTACAGACCAAACCAGATTTAGCATATACAATTAATCTAGAACTTATGGGGTTGTTTGGAAGGTAAAAAAACTCAAAAAGTATGATTATAGCAAAGCAACTATTCTTGATTAGATCGTACAACGAACTTGAGAATACTTCTATAATCAACCCACGCGGTCAAAATATTAAGCCAATGACAAAGATGGCCACGTTGGCTCCATGCGTTGCAGTAAGTTGACCAAGGTCTTGCCTGGATTTTTGGACTTAATACATGGTGTCACATTGACCCGGGGATCAGAATATTACAAAGTACGGCACTAGTACTAATTTTTATAGAGCAAGTTCTACTGTAGACGGTGAGGCTTGAAGTTGTTGAAGGAATGTCTTTCTTTGGGGACTTAATACAAACACTCTGCATACATCAATTAGTTTGCAGAGAGCTTCAACATACCTGCGCTGCAAGGTAGCCCTGATTCACATTTGTATATGTAAATCCTTTGGTTAATTCTCATTATGACATATATGGCTTCAAGGATTCCAAACCATTGCTATATAATACTCCCATCTCATTTGGTAAAAATATGAGTCAACATACGTTTTGATAGTAGTACAAAATTAGATCGGCAATATAGTTGATTAACGGTTGGGTCAAACCATATTAACTGGAACCAAATGGGTCGGTTAACTATTTTTATTTATTTGGATTTGGTAAAGTTTGGAACCATATTTTTAAATAGAAATATAGTTCTAACCCGGTTAACCATTTTTTGACCCATATTTTATTCCAACTCTAAATCAAAAGTTTTTTCTACTCATATTTACATATTCAAGAAGTTTTTTGACCCATATTTTCATATTTTTATACGGTTAAGTGACCTCAAAATGAAAAAGTGAGACTAAGAGAAAAATATACATACAATTTAGAGAAGTAAACCTGACTTGAGCAAAAATCTTTAGGTTAAATTTGTAACACCAAAAAGAAATCCCTAAAATGGAACCAAAAAGAGCTATGTTACATGGATTCAGAAGCAACATCCGATTGGACATAGTATCTTTAAGAGTCCAACACAAATACTCCTCAATTTTATCTTTTTACACTGAAATGAAGTGATCAGTACTCATATCTGAGTATCAAGTGTCTTTAGGGCAAAGTGATATTAAAAAATAAAGTAAAAGAAAGAAAATTTCCTGACTTTCACCGCTAGCTAGCGGGCTTCAATAATTGTAACAGTTACATTGTTTATAGAACATGTTTGAGGCTGTTGAATGGTGTCTGAAAATTTCCTTCTTTCTGTAAATGCAGCTTGTTTTGGAGCAGGAAGATCAGCAATTTCACTACTAAGCATTGAAAGAACTGTAGAAACAGATGGCCTATCCTTGGCGAATTCTTGAACACACAACAATCCTACATGTATGTATCTGATGATCTCTGCTTGGTATCTTGGATTCAATATTCTTGAATCTACTAGTTTTACAATCTCTTCTTCATTCCACAATTTCCATGCCTGAAATTGTTAACACATGAATTAAATGTTGTAACGCATATGCATAATTTAATTGTAATGATAAGGAAAAGTAGAGGTTTACATAAATGAAGAAATGGTTGAAAAGAACTTACATATCCTACAAGGCTCAAAGCATTCTCATCTTGGTAAAAACTAGTGCTCCTTCTTCCGCTTACAATCTCTAATAACAATACCCCGAAGCTGTAGACATCAGATTTTTCTGAGAATCTGCCTTCCATTGCATATTCTGGGGCCATATAACCACTGCATTATATCAAAATGGATACTTTAACTAAGCTGAAATGAATAAATGCAGTGAAAATTAATGAAGGATTATCGCTTGACATGACAAACTAGAACAAGTACTTACTAGGTTCCAACAACCCTTCTAGTGTTGGCTTGGTCTTGGTCACCGCCAAAAATCCTTGCCATGCCAAAATCTGATATTTTTGGGTATAGCTCCTCATCCAACAAAATATTACTTGCCTTCAAATCTCTATGAATAATCTTTAATCGAGAATCTCTGTGAAGGTACAAAAGACCTCTACCAATCCCTTCAATGATTTTCTCACGTTTCCTCCAATCTAGTTGCTCTTGTTTGAGTTTATCTAAAATGTGACATCCAGGACAGAAACAATATAGGATAAGTCTTGAAGTATATCTATATTTTCTTAATCCAATTAGTCTGCCACACATACAAAACTAAAGAACTGAACCACCAAGAACATAGTCCAGAATTAAAGAGAATTAAACATTATCTAACCGAAAAGAAATGCATCCAAGCTTCTATTTGGCATATATTCATAGATCAACATCTTTTCCTCTCCTTCTATGCAGCATCCAAGGAGTCTAACAAGATTCCGGTGCTGGAGTTTAGCTATCACCAGAACCTCATTCATGAACTCCTCTAAGCCTTGTCCAGAAGATCTTGAAAGTCTTTTCACAGCTATTAGCTGTCCACCTGCCAACTTTCCCTGTAAAATGGATAAAATTTTATCAACTTCAAATTGTTCAACCCGAACTATGCTCTGCGTGAACGAGCATTACCTTGTAGACTGGACCAAAACCGCCCTGCCCTAGCTTATTTGCCAAATGGAAGTTTTCTGTTGCAGCTGTGAGCGTCTCATAGTTGAATAGTGGTATTTCCTCAAGTTTAACTTTGTTCATATTATCTTCAGCCATGCGTTCAGTTGAATATTCCAGTTCTGGAAAAACTATCCCTCTTTTATACAATAACATCTCACTTTCTCGCTTCATTTCTGATTAAGAAAGTAGTTTTATTTATCTATATATTAAATAAGAACAAACATATATTAACCATATGAGTTAATTCTAATAGGCTACCTGCTCTTTTCGCCATCAACTTCCAACAAAAGTATGAACAGATGACAGCAGTTATTGACCCTATGACCGCTGCAACAATTGCAATAACTGTTTTTTGGTTCCCCTTTTTATCTGTAAAGTTGAACAGATGTAAAGGAAAATATAGTCAAACTGTTGATAGAAACTTAATATAACTAAGTTAAACATGCTTTTTTTGGTTCAAAAAAGGGCAAAGTGTAGACTAATGCCGTGAACAACTACTAAAAATTCCAGAAATGCTAAGATTTGTGAGAAAATGAAACAACAGATTACCAAGCTCTGAGTATGCCACGCGAACATAAAGATCCATCCCACCCGTACCAGAGAATTCTACTATGTCAATCAAATCATCACTCCAATACATACATCCAATCCCATAGTTAATTGCATAAGCCACACAAGAGCAATTAGTCAAGCACCGGCTTGCACAGTCCTCTTCTGGTGCATTTACCCACATAGCAAAATCTGGCACTTTCACAGTTGTAAGCTTCAAAAACCCATCTTCTTTGCTCAATTCAGTACCATTACTAGTATTATTTCTGTCACATTGCAATTGCGTCCTCCTTATGCATCCACTAGACCAATTCCCTCTACTCCATTCTTCCAAATTCTTCGGCTCAAACCCTTTTATACAAGTACAAATTGGGGATTCCTCCGAGTTACAACTCCCATATTTTCCACACTTTCCATAAAGATCACACTCGTCCTCTCGACTCAACCATGTCGCCTCCCAATCTTGTTTTGAATCAGACCATTCCTTCTCCATTAGTACTCCTTCAGAACTTAAGGTATAGTGGATTAATGCAGAGTTATTTGGATAGGTGAAAATTAGATACATGGTTCCAGTTGTATCATCTCCAATACTAAATCCACTTAGATATACAGAATTCATGTTGGGTACTCCAAGAAATGTTTGACCATTCCAAGGACCGCTACGCCAATGTTTCATATTACCATTCCTTACAAAGATTTGTGGAATATTTAAAGGCTCAAGACTAGCTGAAAATCTCCCAATGGATGGATCCGAGGGACTTTTCCACGATGTCAACAAAGTCCTCTCATCCGATTCCACATAGCTACTAAATCTCATGTTCTCTAAAATTGAATCGGAAGGATTTTGAAAACTTTCCCAGAGTGTCCTTCCATTGGAGTTATCTCTCAAGACTAAATTCCCGGTATCTAAAAGCTCAGCACTTGCATTTGACACAGGATCTGTAACATTTGATGACCAAATGACCATTTTCTGCCCATCCAAAACCATTAGATTCCCATCTTCAGAGATACCCAGTGTCCCAAAAGAGTCATTTAGAGGTCTTTCTCTATTAGCTACCCACACCGCATTCACAACTGAGGAATTGTAAAGAATACCAACATAACGATTCGTTGTGTTCACAGGGCTGAAAAATCCCAGCTTGAAAATTTTGTTAGTGGAGACTAATGTTTGAGGGTCTTTGATGAACTGAGTGGATGTAATGGTATTATTTTGGCTTGTGCAAATGTCTATATAAAAACATTGTAGTATAAGGAGCAGAAATTGAAGAAGAGGCATCAGTTTTGTGTTGCTGGTAAGTCCCATAAGTCGGTGGTGAAAATGGAATGGTGTAATGTGTATAGGTCTGTTTTCATATACAAATATTGAATGTCAACATTCTGTTCATTGTTTGATATTTCTTTCAATGGAAACATGGTTCAAGCCTCTTGCTCCTTTGCGGTGAAAGTCATTGCCACATATACGCGTATAGCCCATCATATTTGAACTTCAAGAATTGACAATTTGCTTCTTAATTTCTTCTCATCACCACCAAGAAATGTTTGAGAAACAGAGCATTAATATTTACGTCGTTTGACTATAAAACTTTGTCGTTTTATTATGGTAAAATAGCATAAATATCTTCAACGAAATATTGGAAATGATAACTACATCACCGGCTCACCGCAGATCCATTCAGCTTACTCTATGATCCAAAATACACCATATATACCACTATATTATGCTATAGTTTGTGTATAACATTTTCTTAGCAATCAGGGTACGAGAACTTATTAAAACTAATCTCACAACTACACGTCCCAATAAGAGCCATGCATCAGAAAAATTCAAGTAAAATTTTGCCCAACTATATAATTGGAGTAATCATAACTATATAACTAGTTTACATTTTTAAAGTGTTTTGACCATTTTGTGTTCAAAAATCAGGCTAGTTACTTTTAAGGAATACGATATCTTTTCGAACATACATGCTCTTGGTGTATTATTCAATTAAAACGAGTCGAAAATTAAAAAATATATCACTAATTTTGGTACGAAAGAAAAAAAGAAAGTGTATTGCTATTGTGGAACAGTCGCAATGCTCCTTTTGCCCAAGGTAGAGAAATGATTTATATGTTCACAAATTTATGTCCAAGGTTAATTACGACTTACTTGGAATTTTAAGTGATAAAATAAAATAAATTAAGGTGAGACATGTATCTACATACGTGGGCATTTAAGATCAACATACATAAATTTAGTACACCGATATTTCCACATGACTTTTTAATATTTTTACATGAAAATTGTGGTTATCTTCCCATTAAATGAAAATTGGTTTTTATTAAATTGTTTATTGTATCTTTTACTTATTGATTAATTGTTGGGCCATCAATTATCATGATAATTTATATAAAATTGGAAGATAGAATATAGATTTAGATCTGGATATAATAACATTTGTTCATATAATTTGAATAGGGTTAATATGATTAGCATGTAGGATTAGGAATATACATATGTGTCTTTTGTATCCATTGAAATAATTTGTGCAAAAAATTCTAATTAACTTGATTCACATAGGAATATAGTGAGTTGATTGAATAGGGTTGTTCCTTGTAATTATGTGTCTTAAAAATCGGATTTATGAGGATTTGTTCACGTGTCTTTGGAAGAAGTGCGTGAGTACTATAAAACATTCTTGGATAATGATTCATATTAACTAATTGATTTAAATGGGAAGTAAATTAATTTAAATGGAATACCAAGGGAAGTTGTAATCTTTAACTTGTTAAATATGCATTAATCTTGTGAACTTTGATCTTAGTCATTAGTTTTGTTAATTTTAATTTTTCAAATCACAAACAATATTTCGTAGTTTAAAATAGGATGAATTGCATTGGAATTGATAATTGATAAAGTTTAATCTATTTTCTCGTGGGAACGATATCTTTGTTTGCTAAATGTTGCAAACAAACGCGTATACTTGCGTGTAAAGTATTAAGAATTAAATTAATGTATTTAATTTAATTATCTCATTCCCTTAAATTAGTGATTGACTGATTCTTTAGTTCATTGTAATTATCTCATTCCCTTAAATTAGGGACTGGCTGATTCTTTAGTTATTAGGTTTGATATCAATATCTTTTTGGTTGTAACAAATTGATTCTCTCTTGTAATCTTATTGTATTTATACCTCCTAACATCAATGAAAATATCATGCCATTATTCATTAGTCTACTTTATTCTTTATGGTATCAAAGCATTAGTCGGTCCTAAACCCCTCTTCCGCCAATCCTAACCAAAGACCCACTATGGCCACTGATCATCAGAGTATCGCCATTCCCAACCCAGGAAATCCAACCCAAAGTCTTCAACTCATAAACATCTCTCATCCATCCATCATCAAATTGACCTCCACAAATTATCTCGCCTGGAAACTCCAGATTGAGGCAATTCTCATAGGGTACGACCTCTACAAATACATCGACAACAATCATCCATGTCCTCCTCGCACCATAACCACCAATAATGTTGAAGCTTCCAACCCAGATTTTCTGCCATGGATTCGCCAAGACAAACTGTTGTTTGGCGCCCTTGTTGGTTCCATCTCTCACTTCTTATTCCGCTAATCCAGCAATCAGCCACTTCCTGCGAAGCATGGCAAACCCTTGCCAACACCTATGCTCGCCCGACTCGTGGTCACATAAAGCAACTCAAGGACCAGATCAAGAAATCCACGAAGGGCTCACAGTCCATATCGGACTACATGCAATACGTCAAGTGTCACACTGATCAACTTGCTGCACTTGGAAAACCGATGGACCATGAAGACATCATTGAGACGATCTTAGAGGGTCTCGGTGATGACTATCGCCATATTGTCGATATAGTGGCCGGTAGAGACAACCCCATCTCATTTGGTGAGCTTCATGAAAAATTCATCAACAGAGAACTGACACTTCAGCAATCGCAATCTGCTTCCTTCCCGCATCTCGCCACGACCAACGCTGCATCGACTAGATTCAATAATTCACATCGGCCCGTGTTAAAACAGACACACCTACCACATCTTGCATCACGACAACAGCCAATGCCGCCTCTTCATGCCACGAATCGCCAATAGAGGCCTTATCTCGGCAAGTGCCAAGGATGCCGTCAACAGGGCCACACCGTTGCTCAGTGTCCCCTTTTTCAGCTTGTACCCGCCTCCTCACACGACGCTCCTCGCTCATCGCACAATGGACCTCCGTGGTACCCAAAGGCACATGTAGCCACAACATCAGGTGTTGAGACCCCAACTTGGCTTTTCGACAGTGGTGCCTCTCATCATGTCACTACTGACCTCGACAACCTTTCGCTTCATGCTCCATACGATGGGTCTGATGACATTGTAATCAGTGATGGCACTGGGTTACACATTTCCAAAACTGGTTCAGCCTCTCTTAAACATCCTCTCACACTTTTCAATTACATGATGTTTTATTTGTTCCTGCCATGAAAAGAAAATTACTCTTCACATCTCAATTTTACAAAACTAATAACACTTTGATTGAGTTCTTACCATCTTCTTTTCGTGTGAAGGATCTACTGACAGGGGCAATACTACTCAAAGGACAACCTAAAGATGGTGTGTATGAATTGCCAGTTTTGCCTCCCGCTTCTCGTCCTTCGGTCTTCACTAGTACAAAAGTATCCTCATGTGTCTGGCATCATCGTCTTGGTCACCCATCCCAGTCAATACAACGTCATATAGTCTCTAAGTTTTGTTTAAATTTAGATTTCTCTAGTTCTAAGAATTTCCATTGTAATGATTGTTAGTGTAATAAAAGTCATAAATTACCTTTTTCTCAATCATCTATTGTGTCGACTTCCCCTCTCCAAATTATTTATTCTGATGTGTGGACCTCACCTATCTATTCTGTAGATGGTTACAAATACTATGTTATTTTTGTGGATCACTTCACGCACTACATATGGCTTTACCCCCTCAAATGTAAATCTGACGTTGCCACTATTTTTCCTCGTTTCCGAGCTCTTGTTAAAAACTACTTCAAAAATAAAATAATCACCTTCTACTCTGACAATGGGTGGGGGGGGGGGAATACATGGGTCTCGCCAAATCCACTGGTCTCGCCACATACTTATCCACACATGGAATCTCGCATCTCACTTCACCACCTCACACTCAAGAACACAATGGCTTCTCGGAACGTAGACATCGCCATATTGTTGAAACATGACTTACCCTTCTCTCTAAAGCTACCTTACCACTAACCTACTGGTCATATGCCTTCTCCACTGCAGTCTATCTCATAAATCGCCTTCCAACACCAACTCTCATTATGACCTCTCCCTATCATAAACTCTTTAAGTCGTCCCCCAACTATTCCAAGCTTCGAGTCTTTGGTTGTCTATGATATCCTTGGCTCCGTCCATATTCACCTCACAAACTCGCTAGTCGCTCCACACCTTGTGTCTTCCTTGGTTACTCCCTCACTCAGAGTGCTTATCTGTGTCTTGATCCAAGTACTCAAAAGATCTTCATCTCACGTCATGTTCGATTTATTGAGTCTGAGTTTCCCATATCTAAAGTTGATCTACATCTTGCTCGTCCTGATAACTTGACATGTGATACATGGCTCCCACAACATGTCACTCTCTCGGCTTCATACCCATCATCTGAAGGTAGTTCCAGCGGCTCTTCGCCAGTTGACTCCACCACACAAAAGGTTATGGTAGCCCACAATGACTTTCCCCCAGTACTTCCTCCTACGCCTAATTTCCCAAACAACTTATCCCCCATACAACCCAACCCAATACCTGCACCTGCTCTTGGCACGTCCCCACCTGTCACTTTGGACTTACCTCAACCAGTAATTCCTTAAGCCTCCGAAGCCCCATTCTCACAATCCTTGCTTCGTACCTCGCCCATTGTCACTCGTTCTCGAAACAACATCCACAAACCAATCACTAAACTCAACCTCTCGACCCAACTTGCCTCAGCAATTGAACCCACATGTGTAACTCAAGCCATCAAAGATAGCAAATGGAGAAAGGCGATGTCCGAAGAGTTTGATGCCTTGGTTCAAAATGGCACATGGGAACTGGTACCTCCCAATGGTGTACAAAATATTATGGGGGTACAAATGGATATTTTGACTTAAACGTTTATCTAATGGCTCTATTGATAGGTACAAGGCTCGCTTAGTAGCAAAAGGGTTTCACCAACGGCCCAGAGTGGACTACCCTGAAACGTTCAATCCGGTTGTAAAGCCGACCACAGTTTGTCTCATCCTCTCGCTTGCGGTCAGCAGCGATTGGGATCTTCGACAGCTTGATGTCAACAATGCATTCCTCCAAGGCACCCTCACTGAAGATGTCTTCATGACCCAACCTCAAGGCTTTGTTGATGCTGATCATCCACTCCATGTATGTAAACTGTATAAGGCAATAAATGGTCTCAAACAAGCTCCTAGAGCTTGGTACACTGAACTTCGCCAATTTTTACTTGCATCTCATTTCACCAACTCTGTTGCTGACACCTTTTTATTCATTTTCAGTGATAAAGGTATAACCATCTTGTTACTTTTTTATGTTGACGATATCATCATCACAGGTAACAATACAACATCAATCCAAGCCTTAATCTCGGTCCTTGCTCGCCGCTTTTCACTCAAAGATCTCGGCCCTCTTCACTACTTCCTTGGTGTTGAAGTTGTTCCTTGCCTTCAAGGCCTTCTCCTATCACAACAAAGATACATAGCAGACTTGTTGGCTTGAACAAAGATGACTGATGCACGTCCTATTGCAACTCCTCTAGCCACCTCTCTCATCCTCACTCTTCAGTCGGGGACAACACTTAATGACCCAACCGAATTTCGAGCTGTAGTTGGCAGTTTTCAGTATCTTTCACTTACCCGTACAGACATTGCCTATGTAGTCAACAAACTATTTCAATACATGCATCGTCTGACTACCGATCACTGGAATGCTGCCAAACGACTTCTTCGATATTTGTGTGGCACCATTGATCATGGCATCCTGTTACATCGCCAGTCGCCTCTCACTCTACACGCCTACTCAAATGCTGACTGGGCTAGTAATAAAGACGACTTCACCTCCACCAGTGCTTATATTGTCTACCTCGGACGAAACCCGATATCCTGGAGTTCGAAGAAGCAACGAACAGTAGCTCGCTCCTCGACTAAAGCCGAGTACCGATCTGTTGCCTCCACAGCTGCTGAGGTGAGCTGGATCACATCTCTTTTTAGTGAACTTGGTGTCATATCCTCACAACAACCGGTAATCTACTGTGATAATGTGGGAGCAACAAACCTCTGGTCAAATCTAGTCTTCCATTCTCGCATGAAACATGTAGCTCTCGACTTTCACTTCATTCGTGAACAAGTTCAAGATGGCATCTTACGAGTCACTCATGTCTCTTCGATGGATCAACTAGATGATGCACTCACCAAACCACTACCCCGCACACGTTTCCATGGCTTGTTGAACAAGATTGGTCTCACCTCACGGAGCTCCAACTTGCGGGGGCATATTAGAGAATTAAATTAATGTATTTAATTTAATTATCTCATTCCCTTAAATTAGTGATTGACTGATTCTTTAGTTCATTGTAATTATCTCATTCCCTTAAATTAGGAACTGACTGATTCTTTAGTTATTAGGTTTGATATCAATATATTTTTGGTTGTAACAAATTGATTCTCTCTTGTAATCTTATTGTATTTATACCTCCTAACATCAATGAAAATATCATGCCATTATTCATTAGTCTAATTTATTCTTTATAAAGTGCTAGTAATAAATTAGGCAACAAGTTTTTGGCGTCGTTGCCGGGAAAAGTGGTTTAATATTTTGTCAGTATTAATTTTGATAGAGATAATCTTAATTTAAACCTTTTCTTTTCTGTTCTTTTCAGGTGTTCTTGACTAGTGTATGCAAACGCGATCGAAGAAGCTAGATTTATTGCCTTACGAGGACGACATCGAAAAATCATTTCAGCGGTTGCGTAAGTGGGTTAAAGAAACCAAAGAGGCACTTGATAATAAAGATAACATGGCTGAAGAATAGCAAAAAACACTGCGGGATTATGCTACACCGTGGGTTATTGAAATTTTGTCGAGTATTACGAGACCTGCCATTACTGGTACAAGTTTTGAGATAAAATAGGGGACAATACAGATGATTCGGAATTCATGTCAGTTTGGAGAGTTACCGAATGATGATCAGAACGATTACATAGTTAGCTTCATAGAAATATGTGATACTTTCAAGTATAATAATGTGTCAGAGGATGTAATAAGGCTAAGATTGTTTCCATTTACTCTTAGAGATAAGGCTAAGAGTTGGCTCCATTCACTACCACCAGGCTCGCTTACTACATAGAATGACAAAGCCCAAAAATTTCTTGCAAAGTTTTTCCAGCCAACAAAAACAACAAAGTTGTGAAACGATATCTTATCTTTCGTTCAACATGATTCAGAATCACTATATGAAGCGTGGGAGAGATTCTAAAACTCATTGTGAAAATGTCCACACCATGGGATTCCTAAATGGCTTCAGGTGCAGACTTTTTATAACAAATTATTCAGCACAATGAGATCGAGTATAGATGCTGCAGCGGGTGTAGCTATTATGCCCAAGAACTATGATGAGGGGTATTAGTTGCTTCAAACCATGACAACTAATAATTATCAGTGGCCAACAGCAAGAATGACTCAGCTAAGGATAGCCGATGTTCATGAAGTGGATGCAATAATAGCATTATCTGCTCAAGTGACATCTCAGATTTTTGCTCTTACAAAGAAGATAGATGCACTTGGGGTACAACCGGTTCAGAGAATGGAAATAGTTTATGAGATATGCATGGGTAACCATTCGAGCGATCAATGCGCAATAGATCTTGAATCAGTACAGTTCGTGTCAAATTTTAGTAGGCAGAGGGCAGTAATTCGAATAGCTATAATCCGGGATATTGGAGGAATCATCCAAATTTCTCTTGGAACAATAATTAGTCACAGACACAAGCTCCAAGGACACCATATCCCCCCCCCCCCCGGATTTCACCTTCAACAAGCTCAACAACAGCAACCAAAACTCCTCTTTTCTCTTCCTAAAGCACATGAAACTCCTACTTTCCTTTCCTCATAAAAATCAAAATCCTAATCTCTAACCCAACCTCAATAATGAAACCAAACACTATCTCATCATCTCTATTCACAATCACAGTTTATCACATCCAATTTCTAAATTGACAAGGATGGATTTGAATAAGAGTTTCAATTTTGAAGATTGATATCGGCTAATTCAATTGAGGTCATCAATTACCATAAACAAGTAAGTGCAACAGAGATTTAACATTATTTACTCGAAGTTGCTTATTTTGGGAGTGATTCAACAAATTCATTGAATATCTTTGTTTGAACACCAATTGAGTTTGTGTTGGCTCAATTGGGATTGTGTACTCTTAATTTTAGATTGTATTGAATCGGAAGGCTAGTTTTCTTAGTTAACTGACAAATTTGGTAAAAATTAAGTTTGGGAGAGAGATTTTCAATGATTATTTTAAACATTGCACCTCAAGTGTTTGAGAAATTGCTACAAATTAAGAGGGTTTTCACATATCTAGCCACTGAACATCATTTATTGGGCAAGGATTTGACAAATGCTAGACATATAGCTTCTAAAAGGCATAGAGGAGAGACTTCAAGTACTTCAACCAAGTTTGAAAAAAAAGAGAGTTTGTCAGCAAAACGAACCCAGCAGCGGCTCCATACCAGTTCCCACCACCTCCACCCTTATTTGTGTACCCCCCGACTGACTTCCCCCATGAGGATGAGGTTAATGAAGAAGAAGCAAAGGATGCTGATGAGGAGTAAGGCTTCGATCTTTCAGGGAAGTCCTCAATGCCTAATTTCTTATGTTTTTTATATACAATGAGGACATTGCATATGTTAAGTTTGGGAGTGCATTCTTCTTGTTGTATTGCATTCATTTAGTATTTGCATTCGTTTAGCATAACTCATTCATCTTGTAGTTTTTCATGTAGTTGTCATTCTAATTTCTAAAAAAAAAATCTTACATTTAGTTAGTTCATATTGCATAAATCCGAGCATGTCAGTTAGTGTGAGTTTGACTTGGACAATGATGAGATTGAAGTCGCGTATACATTTGAACAATATTACAACTGAGACATGGATGTAGTGTCGTATCATGATGTAAATCTTATCTTGTTTGAAACTGATGTAACCGGATAACATGTTAGGTTGACCATTTTGATCAACTTAGTTTAAATGACCGCATAATTTTCTTCTTGGGGGAAATCTTTGTTTTAATGAAGGGAAATTGGTAAACTTGTAGTAAAGGCTAGGATGACGCAAAAATTCAAGTTTGGGGGAAAATATGGGATTTTTAAATAAAAAAACAAAAATAATTAAAAATAAATCCAGAAAAAATTTATATGAATAAACACGTTGACTAGTTTAGTTTTGTGGCCTTTATTACTGGAGTAAATAAGCCCTTAGGAGTGTCTCTACTGTGTCGCCCCCAAAATTAGGTATACATCACCCATCTTGAGTCGTCAAATACATGGTACAAAATACAAATACAAACTTAATTATATAAATGTCGTGTAACATACGACAATAAATAAACTGAGAGTTCTAATAGGAATATTGTCATCTAGACAATATCCATACTCAAGGAGTTCTCATTACATTTATTGTCACACTATTTAACAGAATAGTGAGGACTATTAATGCTATCTTCTGGACCATCACTCCTTTCCCCGACTCGTCCCAGCTATATTCTCATTTCCTGAAGAGAACATTGAAAGAAAGGGTGAGCTCAACTAGCCCAGTAAAAAATATTATGACTAAGATAATACAGAATAAATTATCATTAGTCTTCAATAATGTTAAACTGATAATATACAATAGACATCAAGTTTAACTGCAGCGGAATATGCATTCCATTAAAAGAGTCAAGTAGAGAATAAAGTCTACTATCTTTTATGTTTTAAAAGGTTTTCATCATTTTTTATCGCTGAGACTCAGCTTAATAAATAAAACACCACATCTAATCATCCATGTACCACGGTCAAGGATTTTCATTAAATTATCAATGGTAATGACTATACCAAATAACCCTGGTCATAATCATACCAAAAACTATTCATCAATGCATTACAGGCCACTGAAGACTTTTTATCACATTATTTATAACAGGTCATGATTATACCGAATGATCCCTGGTTATAATCATACTAAGTTCATCTATGCACGTAAGCCAAAGATGACTTTCAACATAATATAACATGAGGATGACGACAATGACATAATAATTCAATAAAACAAGTTCAAGAATTAATTTTTCCAGGAACCAATAACGTCCAAATTGTCAACATGATACTTCTTTGTAAAGTAAAATTTAAGAATGCTCAGAAAAATATTTCCATGAAATGATACTGGATGAAGAGCAAATATCAAGGATATTCCACTAATTTCATGGAGTAGAGAAGTCAAAACTTTAACCAACTGAGTATAATAAAGAATGGAATAACAAAAGAAATCACCATGCATGCGGTACTTCGCATAGACAGGTTATTCCAACAGAATAATAAAGACGGAACCAGGTCCGGTGTAAAACACAAAGACAGGATATTCCAACAGGATAATAAATGCGGAATAATAAATATGGAACCAGGTCAGGTGAAATTCACACCGACGGGATATTTCAACAGAATAATAAAGAACGGAATAATAAAAGAATTTCACCAAGTATGTGGTACTTCGCATAAACAGGTTATTCCAACATAATAATAAAGAATGGAATAACAGAAGAAGATCACCAAGTATTGGGTAAACCGCATATACAGGTCATTCTACCACATATAGGGTAAACCGCACATACAGGTTATCCCAACAGAATAATAAAGAATGGAATAACATAAGGATTTCATCAAGTATAGGGTATGCCGCGTATACAGGTTATTCCAACAGAATAAATAAGAATGGAATAACATAAGGATTTCACCAAGTATAGGGTATGCCGCGTATACATGTTATGTATAGGGTATTCCACTTTTACAGGTTATTCTAACAGAATAATAAAGAATGGAATAACAGAAGTTCTCTTCATGAATAAGAAAGAATAACGCCCCTTACCGTAAAAGAAACTGGATATAGAAGTAGTGAAGTAGCAGAATACTCTTCTTCTTTCTCTCTATAATTTTCTCTCTATAGCTTCTCTCTATAATTTCTCTCTCTAGAGTTTCAATGAATTCGTAAGAAATAATGAAGGAATGAGCTTCTATTTATAGAAGAATGGAATGAATAGTAACTAATTCATGAACGGTCTAGATCGATTTACTTTTAAACGAACGGTCCAGATCGATTTACTATTAAAACTTAAAGCGACGGTCCATACTGATTTACTATTAAAACTTTAAACCAACGACCCATATTGATTCACTATTATAACTTTCCACCATCGGTCCATATTAATTCATTCAACCAACGGTCTGAAAAATTAGCACATCTCCTCATGGAATAATATTGTACCCAAATACCCGAATGCACAATAATAAAGTGAATAGTAACTAGGTGAATAGTAACTCATGAATAGTAACTCGTGAATAGTAACTAGTGAATATTAACTCGTGAATAGTAACTCATGAATAGTAACTCGTGAATAGTAACTCGTGAATAGTAACTTCGACACAAAAATATCCCGAATACCCAATTGAACAATATAACCTCCAGACATCAATTATCATCGGAATAAATGTCAATTTCTATTAACACAAATAATCCAAACACAATGAAACTATCAAATTCATATTTAATTAACATGAACTTAATCATCATTAATATTATAACTCACAATATTTAACAAACAGGTCGTTCCCAGGAAAGAGGGGGCTTTCCAATAAGGATTTCTCCCTATTGGCGCGCAATTAGGTGACCAAACCTCTCCTTGACAGAACTTCTAGACATTGTAAATATTGCAATTTAATAATATGAATAACTTTGTCGTCTCAATTATTGATTTAATAAAATAACATATTATGCACATGATACTGTGACAATAATTGAATCAATAATATGAGAGATATGATGCAGCAATTACTGTATCAATAATGCAGTACAACTGAGTGACTTATCACGTAAGCATCAATAATCAATACCGTGTACTACTATGCAACCACGCGTATTACTGTACTTTTACTACCGGGTAGTTCAACAGTTTTAACAATAACACCTCCGCCGTTATTTATAAAATATTTTTGTTATTTTCTCAATCCGACAATATTTCTATTGTGGGGTCCACAAATGATTGTGTCGTTGTACGAATATTCCCTGCAAAAAGAATATTCCCCGACCAATCGAATATTTATAAGACAACTTGCGTACTTTACAAAATTTATAAATACTAGCCCCAACTATAACATTATATCAAATTCATTCCATAATACTCAAAAATAATATTCATAGAAAAATCATCTTTAGTCATAAAATTTGGGGTCTTACATCTACACCCAACGCCCTAAAACCATTTGGTTTGGGAGTCGTTGATCGAAAGCTCGTTAAATGCGTAACATTGAAAAGCCTAAGAGAACTAGATATTGCGCGGTCAATTGTAAACACGAGAAAGAGCATAAATGCCCTCGTGAGCAAATAAAAGAATAAATAAATCTCGTATTGACTCTGAATTTGGTGATTGTATAATTTTAGCTGGAGCTTAACTTGTGAATGGAGTTTCTTAAGTTAAAACTGTGTCTTTTCCTCTAAGAAGCATATTATGCAATGTATTTAAACTGTAGTTGATTTTAATGGTTGCTAAGCAAACACACCTTGCATCAGTAATAACTTGTTTTGATTTATAGATTGGTATGAGTTATTGAATTGTCTTGCTTGGATATATTGTTTGAATCTATTGTTGATACCTCTAAGGCATATTTGTTTAATTTCATAATAAAGGATGGCTGGATTTGTAGGCATATAGTTAAGATGCATTTTTATTTGCATTGATTGGGGACAAGCAATTGGTTAAGTTTGGGGGTATTTGATGACTAGGTTTTATACCTATGAATCCGATATTATTAAACTTAATTATTGTTAACTTTAAGTGTTTTAGTATCATTTTATGTGTTTTTGTGTTTATTTCTTATAGGTTGGAGCATTGGCATTTTTGTAAATACGTGGTCTTCGTCAAGAGCCTAGGCGCTTGGATTTGTACTAGGTTGAGCGCCTAGGCATTCATGCATGATCAAAGTTGGATTTTCTACTACTGAGTTGTTTTTGAAGCTAATTAGGAATCTTGATGAGGGTTGAGACCAATACAAATAGGAAAAGACTTCAGGAAAGAGGTATCACTCAATTTATGAAGAGATTTGCAGAGAGAAAAACGAGAAGAACACGAAGGATATTGCAGAGGCTAAAGATTGAGTGGAGGATTAGGAACAATCTGACAAGTTCTTCTAATCTTTTCTATAATTCTTATCTTTGTAATTATCTGGGATGTCTGGATTATTAATTTGGATAATGTTTTCCTTTATTATCATGAACTAAATTTTAATTAAGATTGCAATGAAACTTGGTATATATGTAGTTTAAATTAAACCTTCCCATTAAATAAAAATTGATTTTTATTGAAATGTTTATTATATCTTTTGCTTATTGATTAATTGTTGGGCCAACAATTACCATGATAATCTATTTAAAATTGGAAGATGGAATATAGATTTAGATCTGGATATAATAACATATGCTCAGATAATATGAATTGGGTTAATATGATTAGCATGTAGGATAGGAATATACCTATGTGGCTTTTGTAACCATTGAAAGAATTTGTGCGAAAAATCCTTATTAACTTGATTCACATAGGAATATAGTGAGTTGATTGACTAGGGTGTTTCTTGTAATTCTGTCTTAAAAATCAGATTTAGGAGGATTTGTTCACGTGTCTTTGGAAGAAGTGCGTGAGTACTATAAAACATTCTTGGATAATGATTCATATTAACTAATTGATTTAAATGGTAAATAAATTAATTTAAATGGAATACCAAGATAAGTTGTAATCTTAACCTGTTAAATCTGCATTAATCTTGTGAACTTTGATCTTAGTCATTAGTTTTGTTAATTTTAATTTTTCAAATCACAAACAATATTTCTTAGTTTAAAATAGGATGAATTGCATTGGAATTGATAATTGATAAAGTTTAATTTATTTTCTCGTGGAAACGATATATTTGCTTGCTAAATACTGCAAACGAACGCGTATACTTATGTGTAAAGTGCCAGTAATAAATTAGGCAACAGTTATCCTAACATGGAGGGAGAAATAATATTTTAAAAGACCAAAGGGGTTAAAGTTCATATACGATAATGTGATATTGAATCAATAAGTCTACTATCACATAAAATAACTCACATATCGCTCACATACACTTACATATATATTTTGATAGCCCACATACAGAGTAAATCACGTGGACCATCAAAATATACATATAACTTTAATATGAGCGATTTTATGTGATAGTAAACTTATTTGATATTAAATATTTTCTTCCATTCCCTTCTCCCCAATATACAGTCTACAGATGCTTTTTGTTTGTATTCATACTCGTGAATCGTGCAGATATATTCGCTTTTGATTTGTTTAAACATGATCATGGAATTAATCAAGAATACAAAAATGGATGGGCCCAAGGGGAAAGCAAGGGAATCCCTACTCCCTAGTCCCTCCTCTCCCAAAAAAATGATTAAAAGCCTATTTTTTTAAAAAAAATGAGATAAAATATATTAATTGAATAGTAAATATGTCATTTAATAAAATTTATTAGTATTTAAAAAATAAAAATACTTATTATTTTATATGTTCTTGTGGATCATTATTCATCTAAATTAAAATATTAATTAATCTGGTGGGCTCAGTATCAATCTATAATTAGCTTATGCCAACCTAATGTTATGAATAGAATAAACAGACCCCCACAATTTGATGAAATGTCATAATTGGATTAGTTCGACTTTTGTTCCACAAGGTGTGACTGCACGACGGGACCTTTATCAAACAAGCTTAATTTTTTTTTTTTGTGCCAAATGAAACAATGAAGTGCAGTTCACATTTCAAATTTTTATAAAAATTATCGCGTCGTTTCAAAATATAAAATCAATCAAAGAAAATTTTTATGTAAAAATATCAAAAAGTCATATAAAAATATCAGTTTCCTAATTAAATTAAGACAAAACAAAATATATATACTACTTACTATAGTCTTATATATTTGATCTCATCAGCTATATGAGAAGCTCATTTGTATTTCTCATTGAGTATGAGTAATATCCCTTGTTTAAAAATAAATAAATCAAATTAATAGTGTTAGGGATGGCAGAAGCTTGTAAATAGGCAAAAAAAAAAGAGCCAAATTTTGTTTCTACATAGGAAAATGCTTGCCACGACAACTGAAACCATTTGGTAGCTATAGGCACCTTCCCATGCAGTTTCGAGGATATTTCACCATGACAATGTCCAGGAAACTTTAGCAGCAAAATCCCCACAAATTATATAATATGATCTGTACCTACGCTGTCATCTTCCTAGTCTTTCTCCTACCCAGCTGCCTATATAATTTTATCCCTCGACTTCCACAAATTAAAGCCAACTTTTGTACATTCATTTTCATACAACATTTATCGATCCATCTATATATCTAAAAATGGCGTCGAACAATGTGGTTGTTTTCGAGGATTTGTTTCCATCCATGGTGGAGAAATTAGGCGTCGACGGATTTATGAACGAGATTTGCAATGGTTTTCAATTGCTTGTGGATGGGGAGAAGGGGGTGATAACATTGGATAGCTTGAAGAAGAACTCGGCCGTACTAGGGTTGCAAGAAATGAGTGATGAGGAGTTCAAGTGCATGATAAGGGAAGGGGATTTGGATGGTGATGAATGTTTGAATGAGATGGAGTTTTGTGTTCTTATGATTAGGATTGAGCCCCTGACTTGATGGATAGATCAAGACAGTGGTTTCAACATTCTGTGCTCAGTGACATCTAGGTTTTATATTTTCAGTGTATTTTTGTCTTTATGATGTTATGATTTATGAATGTATTAGTCTCTGGCTTATCTATCTCCATCTATATTATAAAGCCTCCACGGATGTTTTGGTGATTTTGTGTCATGCTTTTTTTTATAATTATTTTGTTTGCCCTTAATTACAACTTTAGATATATTATTAATTTGTTCTTTTTAAATTAATCTTTTTTTTATTTACTCCTTCAAATTTTATAAAATTTTAATTTAATCCTATATAATTTATACACGCAACGCGTGTGCCTCCAGGTACTAGTATATATAAAGAAGTTTCCTCAATGCTACATTTTCTTTTTGTTACACGTTTATTGTTCCTACGTACATTCAAAAGAATAGCCATTAAAATAAGTAAGAAAATAACAAGATTTGAGTAAATCTCACGAAGTGATAAATACGCTCCAAAATTCTCCATTTGTGCTGCATTGTCGATTTAAAATGGACCTAATTTTTATTTTAAAATCAGTTTATGATGGGAACGAAAAAAGCCCTAAAGAAAATCTCTCACACAGACTTTTAAACTCTTAATTCCTTTGTTATTCTATTATACAAAGACAACACTCCACACATGAACCAAGTTTAAACCAATGTAAAAAAAAATGCCAGCTATATATATATATATATATATATATATATATATATATATATATATATATACACACACACGTGGGAATTGAATGGTAAGGGAAAATAATTACTGGTTTTGTAGTCAAGTTGTTGTAGAAAGGCATGGGCTCAACTATTCCTAACCAAATAAGTCTACTGACTTCTATCACATAAAACCGTTCACATACACTCACATATATATTTTGATGGCCCACATGCAGAGCAAGTCAGCGGGCCATCAAAATATGTATGTGAGTGTATGTGAACAGTATGTGAGCGCTTTTATATGATAATAAACTTACTGTTTGAAAAATATGTCCTAATTTTTTCATATTTTTATTTTAGCAAAGCCAAAAATATTTATTAACGAAATCCAAAAATATGGCCCAATTTTGTGTTTGCTTAGTGCAATTTGATCAAATGCACTTGATCTAGCTAGCTTACTTAGTGTCTCCTCATACTTTCACTTATTTTAACAAATCCAAAAACATAAAATTATCATGATTTAGGAGGATGGTAACTTTTGGTGCAGTATCCTATATTAGGTATCATGTATTCGACTTGCCATTGTCATCATTTGAAATCAAATGATATGCTTTTTAAATTTTTTTAGGTAGCGTGACACAAAAAAGATATATAAGATGATTGTTAAAAGAGTAATATGGCCAAACATAGTTATATATGTTTTATTTGTGCACAATTTGTCAAAACTACGTCATTTTAGTAGATTTGTTTTAAAAAAACAGTTTCTCTTCTCCCAAATCAGAAATCAAAAACAAATCTGCCAAAACGACGTAGTTTTGATAGATTGTACACAAATAAAATATACAAAGATGTGTATGACCATATCTATGCTATTAAGAAAACTTATCTATGCTATTAAGTTCTTGTGTTGATTCTTACTGCCAGATAAGACTATCACCTTACTCCATTAGAATATGCCCATAGTCAATATTATAAACAATTTTTTTGCAGTAAGATTTTGTCAATCAAATACCAAGTCCCTTGCATAGGTAATGTTATACACACCCATATTTTTTTGTCTAACATGTTTGAATCAAATAAGCTAGTGACCATAACATTCCTGTGTATCTCATCTCATGGATATATACAAGAACCTTGAACAGATTTCCTTTTCAAATAGCAACTTGGACCTTCTTCTTTTTTTCCCCTATGGCTACCAGAATATCATGAAGCACTTGTATATAAGAGTGATCCATAATAAATACTTGGTATAATATTATTCGGACAAACGCATCTATGATGTCAATAGGAGAAACAAACAGCCTAATTTCTTTTAAAGAAAAAGTGAGATATGCTATTATAAAATTTTAAATGTAGACAACCTGATTTAATAGTAGCAGATAACAACAGATACAACTTTTTTTAAAAAAAAATGGATTGTTTTTTTTTCTCTTATATATATATATATATATGGGAACCCATCCATGGCAACTGGTTGCCATGAGAACTGTGCAACAACCTCTTTTTGTACCCTTGATAAATTGATTTGAAGACTGAGATTAGAAGTTAAATATGATAAGTCGGCACAGGTTGTTGTGCCCATATATTTACATATACCGGCTTCTATTTTAATAAGAGAGGCCCACGTAAAATATTTTTGTCAGTATAGTTATACAATATGAATATTTATTATTAAAATAATCCGGCCGGAAGAGCTTGTACCGGCTTATCCTTTTTTTTTGCGGCCGGTGCAACTTGTACCGGCTTACCCCTTTTTTTCTTTTTTTTTTCTTTTCTCCATTATATGTCATGACTCAGTAAATTAAAATAAAATAAAAAATAAATTGAACCCGGCCGGTACAGCCTATCACAGCTGGGAAATAAAAAAAAATTAACAGTATCCAACTATTCACTGCTAAACAGATTCAAACTCACGACCTCTAGCACCAAACCCTCGTCATATGACCATGCACCCAAGCACCACGAGCCTAGCTATTCATTTCAACCAAGGATATATCTTTATATTAAAACTTCACCATCCCCCAAAATCTATATATTATTATTATATTACGATTTATTTTTATATAAATCTATATTATTAATTGAGTTTGTTAAAATAGAAATAAGTTAATTTTTATATTTATTATTATCCCCTTTAATATTTTTTCTTATTTTTGTAATAATATCAATAAAAGGATTATTAATATATAAAAAATAAATATCATTCTTTAATAAAATATAAAGTGATATTTATAAATCTTGCATTATTAGTATTAATAATTTTATTATTAAATTGGTTGAGTGGAATTTAAATGGATTTAGATTATAGTAATTTATTTTATTATTACACATATTTATTTTAATTATTATTTGAGTATGAGTAAATAATATGAAACATTAATTTTAATATTAATATAAATAATGTGATTATTAATAACTAGACTGAATAATAATATCCATACAGTTCAACCAAATATATATTCTTATTAATTAATATGTACATTAGATAACGCTGGACAAGTTTTATATCTCAGAGGCCGGAAGTAATCTTGCGGATTTCTTGTAGAGCTCCCATGCGATGCGGTAACGAAAGACCGTGACATCTTCTAAGGACAACTTCTCTAGGCAAATATCACTATTGGCCTTAACGAATGAGTCAACATACTTGCATACAAAAATGCCATAGTCTGAGTCGTTGTGTTGTTTCGGTCGAATCTTTGCGGTCTGCACGGTAGGATTACCGCTGGGTCACGCACGCATCAGATTACCATTTCGTAAACAAAATGGTATCAAATGTACTGCATGTACAAAGTAGTTGGTTAATGAATTTTTAATATTAAAGGACATTATAAAAGAAAAATATTTTAAAACTACACATACCGCAACTTTAACGAATTCTGCGTACATTTCTTATATCTTCATATGTTTGGTATCATTGTAGTACGGGTCAATTATCGTAACCAACCAATCTTCAACTCCAAATAGGAACAAGATAAAATGGCGTTGATGCGTACTACACACTGACATGAATATGTATTGGCATTCGTGTAAAGGTGGGCCAACATCTTGGTTCACATACGGATTGCAAAAAATCCATGCTTGAATCTCATCAGTTAGGGGCACATAGCTCTGCCCAAGATGCATGAAGAATGAATTTATGAAACCAAATTTGGCCCACCTTTGTATTCCCCGCGACCTGTAGTATTCCTCTCTGTCTTGTAGCAACAACATATAAGCATCGAGGACATGCTCGAAAATCCAATTCCCAGGTCCTAAGGAATGCAATGCACTGTGGTCTAAAACATATAACTTCTGTGGATGTGACAAAGGATTGCAACTAATCATAAACATTCAAATACGAATGATATCAAATCTAGGATGTATGTATGTAAGAAAGCCGGTACACCAATTGTTGGCAAGAGTTTATCTGATGATGAAGATGGTAGTAATAAAATAACTAGACAGAGAGACTCTATAGGATGAACAATGTGCAAAGCTAGAATATATGTTGTCCACAATAAGAAAGAAGACAATTGGCGTATTTCTATTGTTGAATTAGAGCACAATCATCACTTAGTGACCCCCACCAAAGTAGATTTGATAGAGACACACAGAAATATTACTCCTGTTGCAAGAAAATTAATTGACACTTTAAATAAGTCCGATATTGGTCCTAGTAAGATGATGAATGTTTTGAGCACAATGGGAGGTGGGTTGTAAAATATTCCTTTCTTTACTGTCAATGTTGAGAATGTGGTGCGAGATTTAAGGCGTGATTCTGTAGATGAAAATGATGCATAAGCTGCTGTCAATCATTTGAAAAAACTTGCATCCGGAAGTGCTAGTAATTTTTTTTCCCGAGTGAAACCCTGGTGAAAATAACCGCATAGCTTGTATTTTGTGGGTTGACGCCCGATCAAGGTTTATGTATCAATGGTTCGGAGATGTTGTGACATTTGATAGTACATACCAGACAAATAAGTATAGCATGCCATTTGTTCCATTTGTTGGGGTCAACCACCATTATCAGTCTATACTATTTGGATTTGCATTGTTAAGAGACGAGACAGAGGACACTTTTGTTTGGGCATTATAGACATGGCTTTAAGCTATGGACTACAAGGCACCTACAACCATCATCACTGATCAAGACAGAGCCATGAGTAATGCTATTGCTACGGTACTTCCTTCTAGTTATCATTTATTGTGTTCTTGGCATATTAGCAATAAATTTCCTGAAAAATTGCATCATGTTTATTCTGAGCACCTATCATTCAAAAATGATTTTAACAACTGTGTGTATAACTCATTGTCCATCGAGGAATTTGAAGAGCGTTGGCATATTCTGATAAGTTCCTATGAATTTTATACCAATGAATGGCTTGGAAGTTTGTATGATGTACGACAGAAATGGATTCCAGCATATACAAAGAGATATTTTGTCGCAGGAATGACTACCACTGAAAGAAGCGAGAGCATGAATGCCTTTTTTGATGAGTATGTTAATGCATCAACAGGTATGTTATGTTTTGTACTGCAGAGTCAAAAGGCTATAGAAAAACAATTTATCAGGGAGAGGAAGGCCGAATACATAACAAAACATCGTAAAAGGATTATGGTACTCGGTTCATCTTTAGAAGTTCATGCTGCACAAGTTTACACAAAAGAGATGTTTAGACGTTTCTAACGTCAATTCATCGATTCCATGAAATACAATGTTCATAAACTGAGTGAGTCGTGTGTCACTGAAACTAAGGTTTATGCAGTGTATAATGCAGATGCAACTGAAAGTGGTGGAAGATATAAAGAAGTTGTCAACAATCGTCAACTGGGATCGGTAACATGTAACTGTCAAATTTTTTCTCACTCTGGTGAATTATGTAGGCACATCTTGAGATATTTCATAGCAAAGAGTATTTCACAAATACCGAGTGACATGATTCTTCATCGGTGGGCAAGAGACGCGAACAAAAGCAATGGTAAAGACTTACTCTTTAACTCCACATCTGCTGACTTCGAACAAGATCAAGCAATGCGCTATAATCATTTGATGAATGATTACCAGGAGTTAGCGAGCAAAGCGGCTTGCTCAATTCGATTTTACAAAACTGTTCTTAAACTCAATGCACGAGGAAAAAAGTTGGTTGACTAGTATGATCCGGATGAGAATATTACTGAACTGGAAGATGACGACATTGATTGCACAGTTGGAGATCCAAATCATGATATGGGATATGATAATGACGATGAAGATGCAGAGGTGGAAGCAGAAAAAGAGTTTTTGCCGCCTATTATTTCTCAGACAAAGGGCCACAAAAAATAATCTAGATTCAAGAGTGCACTCAAGAAAATCATTCCTTCTAAGCCTCATTGAAAATGTGCAATTTGTGACATTGAAACCGACCACGATAAGAGAAATCACTATCGAGTGCTAGGGATTCCTGAGCCAAAAAATAGGCGTCGGTTGTATTAATCATGCTATATTTTTTTATTTTATGAAAATGAACATGTAATATGTACTATTCCTCTTAATGTTATGCAGTACTAGTATTGGTATAACATGTACTTCTAATATTGATAATCACATTATTATTATTATAATAATACTTCACTACTTTTACAAATTCGATAAGTAAATTAATTTCCTGAAATGTCTTGAAAAATTATCATCATTATTTATTAGACTAATTGAACTAATTTTATTAATAATAAAATCACTGCTTAATAATAAAATCATTGCTTAATTTATAAAATTATTACTAATAATCATTGCTTAATAATAAAATTATTAATACTAATAATGCAAGATTTATAATGATCACTTTATATTTTATTAAAGAATGATATTTATTTTTTATATATTAATACTCCTTTTATTGATATTATTACAAAAATAAGAAAAAATATTAAAGGGGATAATAATAAATATAAAAATTAACTTATTTCTATTTTAACAAACCCAATTAATAATATAGATTTATATAAAAATAAATCGTAATATAATAATAATATATAGATTTTGGGGGATGGTGAAGTTTTAATATAAAGATATATCCTTGATTGAAATTAACAGCTAGGCCCGTGGTGCTCGGGTGGTCATATGACGAGGGTTTGGTGCTGGAGGTCACGAGTTCGAATTTGTTTAGTAGCGAGTAGTTGTATATTGTTAATTTTTTTTATTTCCCAGTTGTGACAGGCTGTACCGGTCGGGTTCAATTTATTATTTTATTTTAATTTGCTGAGTTATGACATATAATGGAGAAAAAAAAGGGTAAGCCGGTACAAGCTGTACTGGCCGAAAAAAAGAAGGATAAGCCAGTACAAGCTCTTCCGGCCGGATTATTTTAATAATAAATATTCATATTATATAACTATACTGACAAAAATATTTTACGTGGGCCTCTCATAATAAAATAGAAGTCGGTATAAGTAAATATATGGGCGCACCAACCTGTGCCGGATTATCGTATTTAACTTCTAATCTCAGCCTTCAAATCAATTTATCAACGGTACAAAAAGAGGTTGTTGCACAGTTCCCATGGCAACCGGTTGCCATGGATGGGTTCCCTATATATATATATATATATATATATATATATATATATATATATATATATATATATATATATGGGTTGATGCCGGTAGGGCTGGTCTAAACTTTTTGGAGGTCTCAAGCCAAATCTTAAATTGAGACCTTTTTTAACCATTCAATACTAAATTAAATTAATATAGAAATGCGTATAAAATGCTAAATAATTTATAGAGGTTCACTAGTAGAGAGAGAGAGAAAGAGAGAGCGGTGGAGAGAGTAATACGTAGAGAGACTAAAGACAATGGCGGGCCTTGGGAAAAAGAAGAATATATTTCAGCCTTCCGTTAGAGAGAAAAAATATCTTGTATGATTGTACTTATAGCTAATATTTTGTTAGAATTTTTTTTTGGGTTTTTTAATGGACTCTTAACATATATGGATTATTAAAATTTGGGGGCATTCTCAATTTTGAGAGCCTCAAGTCATTGCTTAAATGGCTTAACATATGCGCCGATCCTAGATGTCGGTTCTGGGACGGACCAGTCCGTTAACGGACTAGTCTGTCGGAGATCCTCGCCGTATAGGGGTTAATGGAGCTACACAGGTGTGCAGACTCCCGAATATACACAGTGTACAATTATAGAATTAAGTCACTCTACGATTGTAGAGTAGTCACTCTACAATCTGAGGATTCACTCTACGTGTTTACGGTAGTAGAGTGATAACTCTACGATCATATCGTAGGGTGATTTAACTCTGCGATATATCGTAAACTGTGTATATTTGAAACTTGCACAACTGTGTACCCCCATTTTTTCCATATATATATATATATATATATATATATATATAGTATTTGGGAACCAAAAAAATTGAGAGGTTTAAATAGAAAGAATCTTTAGAAGAAAAAATTAAAAACAAAGGAGAGAATGAAGAAATGTGAGCTATGCAACTCCATTGCAAGAATGATCTGTGAGTCAGATCAAGCAAGCCTATGTTGGAATTGCGATGCCAAGGTTCACTCTGCAAATTTCCTTGTGGCCAAGCACTCCAGAACCCTTCTGTGCCAATCCTGCCAGTCTATTACTCCATGGACGGGCTCTGGCTCCAAGCTTGGTCCCACTCTTTCATTCTGTGAAACTTGTGCTCAGAAAAATTCTACTAATTATATCCATGATCATAATCATAGTCATGTTCATGATCTTCTTGATGATGATGACGATGATGCAGGGGAATATGACGAGGATGAGGATGAGGATGAAGATGATGAGGAGTATGATGGTGATGATGATGGGGAGAATCAAGTTGTTCCTCTTTTTTCTTCGTCTTCTTCATCGCTAGGTCCACCTCAAGTTTCGAGTTCTTCTTGTAGTGAAGAGTCCTCTGGTAGATTATTTAGTGGTGGAGAAACTAGCAAACAATCAAGATTTTCATTTTCATGGAGGTGAACTTTTTAATTTTGACAAAGGTGTGTTTATATTTATGTTTCCTTTCGCTATACGCTCTGTTTTGATGTACTATGTTCTTTTTATATTCTCTTCTTTTTCTTCAAATGATCTCAAGATTAACTATTTCACGCATTATAATTTATTGGGGCATTCTAAAATCATGTATGTTTTGATGGGCTTTCTCTAGAATTTGATTTACATAAATCAAGATTTTCATATTCATGAGGCCAAATTGTTGGTTTTGACAAAGGTGTGTTTTTATTGATGTCTCCTTTTGTTATGCACTCTAACTATATTTGTTTGCAAGAATTATAATATCGGGATTATAATCCATGATATTATAATCCCAAGACTATTAAACTTAGAATTATAATCTCGGTATTATAATTATAATATCAAGACTATTAAGTCATTTTATAATCCTAGACTAATAGTTCCAAGTCTAAATTTAAAAACAAACAAGACACGTTGGATTAATATTCTTATTCCAAGTATAATTCTTATAAACAAGCATAACCAGTTTTCATGTACTCTGCTCTTTTTATATTTTGCTGATTTTTATTTTTTATTTAATTTAATTTTTCTAAATTCTTTATATATTCTCTTCTCCTTTTTCTTCAATGATCTCAAGATTACTTATTTATAAGGCATTATAATTTTTTGGGTATTATTAAAATCATATATGCTTTGATGGGTATTATCTAAAATATGATTTACATATAGCATGTAGTGTAAATCTTATGTACAATCACTTCTTGACTTTCATATTTTTTTCCCCAAATTGGAAAAATAATTTTTCATGTAAAGTTCAATCTTCTTTTTTGGTAAAATGTCAGTTCAATCTCAAGACAAAAGTGACCCACAAACTTCACCATAAGGCATGATGATAGAGTGCTGAAAGCTGAAGCTGAGCTAAAGATCAAACAAAATCATCTATCAAAGCATATATCAAGTAGGGGTGAGTATGGTGTGGTTTAAACCCGAAATCACTTAAGTGCAGTTTGACAAATTCAAAACCGCATATGAAACCGCTTGTGATTGGTGCACTGTTATTTTAAATTGTGTGATACGGTTTCATTTGGTGCAGTTTCAGTTTCAAAAGTAATTGAAAGAACAAAATTTTATGCAATTTATCATCACTACTCTAATTTGTGACCATATTTGAAAAATATTTATCTCTTAAGCCGATTATTTCTTTGGTGCGAACTTCTAGTGTAATTATTTTTTTAGACCAGTTCTATGGTCATCCACTACTTGCAGACCTCCCTTCCAATCAACCTAGTAGTGACTTGAATATGTCATTTTTCCAATAAGGTCTAAGCCTTCAATAAATTTTTTTTTCACCCTAATAAAATGAACAATCATTTGAAACTTTTAATTGTGTGATCAATAATTTTTAACATACTTGACTTTATTATAGTCATACATTCAGAGACATCAATATCATGCATCTGAGTATTCCCAAAAGGTCAAATCAGATTTTTATTTTTTCTTTCCAAAAGGGGACAATATATTGTCTACATAATAGGCTCCTATATAACACTTCTCTCCACCATTTATACAAAGAGTCAGAAATATTATAGGCTACTCTACCGACACTTATATTTTATACAATTGCCCTCACATACATACATACACACACACATGGCGCGGTTTCGGTTTTATGCGTGCAATTTTGGCTAGTAACCAAACCGAAATCATAAATTTGTTTTTTCAAACCACCTAAAATCGCCACATACGTCGGAACCGTTGATGCGGTTTTAATTGGTGCTATGCTATTTTTGGTACGATTTGGGTTCCAATTTGGTTCCTTGCTTAGCCCTAATATCAAGGATGCTAATGTTATTCTTACCAACTAATTTCTAGTTTGATTGTGAGGTTTTTAATGATTTCATGTTTTTGTTAGTATTGATCAAACCTGTAAATACTAATAATCAGCTTGTACTTAAACGGATTAAGTTTTTTTTAGGTCACTCTACTTTAGGTCAACATATAAATGAGTCATTGAACTTTTTTTTCTTACAATCAACTCACTGAACTTTTATTTACTAACAAAACGTTTACAATTTCGTTAAGTCTATTGACTTTAGACGAAATTTGACACATAAGCTGCAGACGTGTAAAATTTTTTTGATGTGGCACGGATCAGTCACATGCATATGTGGATTTCATTATGTGGAAATGGAGGAGAATTTACAAATGAAATAATATAAATTAGAAAAGTTAGTAAAATAAATAAGAAATTAAATAAAAAATATATTTAATATATTATTTTGTAATTAATATCAAATGAATTTTTATTTAATTCTTTACAAATATAATAATATAAATTAGAAAAATTTACCAAAATATAAGAAAATAAATGAAATATATATTTAATTATTTTTGTAATTAATATTAAATGAATTTTTGTTTAATTATTTAAAAATATGCTAGAACAACAATTAATCCAAGCCAACACAATCAATCTAAGCTAAGAAAATTAAAATGAAGTGGGCAAGATTGAAAGATAACAAATGAACCATCCCAAATTGGTACCATCAAAACGTGACGAAACCATATTTCGGTAATGGAATCCGGCGATGGACCTCATCAGTTCCCACAAAAATCCAATCTGGACATTAAAAGAAAAATATAGCATTCAAATCGGAAGTTCAAAACGGATAATAGCCATTTAGGGCAACCCAAAAACCGAAGCTAGAAGGACAAATCTAGATTCCAACAACCAAATAGAAACCCAAAAATCCAACAATTAACATCTAAATTTGAAATAATAAAGGAAAATCAATAGAATCATACTTTAGATCGGAAAACCACAAGGATGAAAATGAACCATCCGAGCAACAGAACCACTAGCAAAACAAATCCCACCGGCAGAAAGACGGACATGGATCAACTGATAACATCCCAAAATCTATAAATTGCCGAAAAATGAGCAGAGCCAGTCCCAGATTCGGCAAGCTAGCTCCATTCGAGATCTAAAAAAGGAAACTTAAATCAAGAAAAAAAACCTTCTTCCAAACTAACACAGACAATAACAAATCTCCCCAAATTTATGATGATGATAAAGACCCTATAAGTGGCCTGATTGAGAATGACGATGGAAACTTTGTATTCCACTACAACAAAAAGGCTTATCAGCGACCGCCTATCAGCAACCGCAAATGGTCGCAGATGAGTATCAGCGACCGAATGTGGTCACTGATCTTAGTCGCAGCTAATTTGGTCGCTGGATGGACATCAGCGACCAACAATAGCGACCAATTTATCTGCGACTGCCGTCAGCGACCGAATCCGTCGCTATTATGACTCATGTCGAGTCATTTGTCTGCTGTGATGTGGCACATGTGTCCGCGACCGAATCCGTTGCTATTATGACTCATGCTGAGTCATTTGTCTGCTGTGATGTGGAACATGTGTCCGCGACCGGTAATAGCAACCGAATTGGTCTTTAGTTTCCAAGTTGTTATCAGCGACCGCGTTTCAGTATTAGCGACCGCATGCGGTCGCTGATGTTTTTTTTAAATATTTTTCCTGCTTTATTGATTTCCCCAAAATAACCTGCTTTGTACCGGCTTTCTATCCCAACACACAGCAGTATATATAAGCATCCATCAATGATAACTACCATATGATAAACATTCATCCATGATAACTACTATATGATAAACATCCATCGTAAACCAACACAACACAATACAAGTTTGAACATCCATATAATAGAATCGTAAACCAATATAATTGTCCAAAGAATCAATCTAAAAGAGTACAAGGCTTTAAAAATCTAAAAAACAAGTCTAGCAAGGCTTTAAAAATCTAACATATATGACTGGTCTAGCTCTTCATGGATCATCCAAATTAGAACCCTGTAATTAACAAAAGAATAAAACATATATGTTACATGTGTTGATACTGCTATGACTTGGGAAAAGCTAAAAAATAGACAATGTAGTGAAACATATAAGTAAGACAATGACAATAATAATATTGATATATATACCTGGTCGCCACCCTGATGTTGTGATGCTGTTGCTGCCGCCATTGCCTTCGCCAACTTATTAGGACTAAGAGAATGCATATGCCCGCCCAATATATGAAGAAGATCACGATTCTGACAGATTGCTCTCACACAGTCAGCAGTAGTATGATAGGCTGAATGACCTGATGATTATGTAGACTGGGTAGCAGAGCTGCCTGTGCCACTGATGGTCGGGCGTCATTTTTGTCCTTGGCCTTTAACATAGTTTTTCTTCACGACGGACGCCCTCTCCCACAATTCTTGATCAATCGACGGACGCGGGGTGCCTTCAGGATAGCGCTCGTTCATTAAGCCCTTATAAGTGTCCTGTCAGAAGGTCAACAATTAAATAGTTAAAAATAAATAAAAAATGCTAAAAAAAGGTCGTCATAATTTATAAACAACATATTAGTATAAAGTTAACTTATTATCGCTATCTGAACAGCATCAGGCAGACCATCACGGGCGGCCACATACACATCCAACCAATTGATAGGTTGACCTTGAGACTGAGACTCCTACAGTTCATGTTCTCATATTAATATGTAAACATATGATATTTTAGCTACAAAACATGATTGTAAACATAAAAACAAATAACTAAGCCAATAAGCTTGCTATACATACGTACCCTAGCAGCAATATGCTGTAGTTGCGCCTTCAGATACACCTGAGGATCTGTTCGAGGTAGAAGTCTTGCGTCTCTTAACCCAACTCCCAGCTCTCCACTGGTCACACATTATGATGTCAATGTACAGTGCAAAAACCTTCTCAAGTTCTCAGTCTACAAATGATGGATAAATTCTTGAATATTCAACACCGTAATAAGTAAAATGATTTTTTCACACTGACCAATAAAATTGGTTAAACTACAAACATAAACATTAGGGGATTCACGAGTCTATATCATGTGCATGACTTCCTATAATAACCAAACTGCTACTACCTCTATTGCACAAAAAGAATCCCAATGTCCATTATGAAAATGAATCCAAATAAATTTGTGAAAACCTAAAATTTAAAGTGGATGTGATTCGTGTAAGTTTCGAATATAACAAATTTTGTGTTTAGTAGTACTTTCAAGATAGCTTATAATAATAACGATTATACTAACTACAATCTAATACATTCATATCCATTTTATCAATTTTGAACATCAAGATTTACAAAAATCGATTTTAAAAAGTCAAAATGGGACTCTTTTTGTGGAACGAGTGGAGTATTACTAGTCTACTTGATGGGTCATGTACACCCATTACACATCATTATGGTGAAGCTAGCACTTGCTTCTTTCTGTTGCTAGATGCTCCAAGAAGTAGAAAGTGCTTGCCTCTGCAATTTTATTTATTAATTTATTTTTTGATGTTTTTCAAGTATATGAAAATTTTATTTTTATTTTTTTAGGCAGAGAAATACCTTTTTCACATAACTAAAACTATCAGTTAACATAAACAATTAAAAGGTACAAACAATATATACGTAAAACAGATTGAAGGTATGTGAAAGCTGTAAATTATAAATCTATAATAGAAGTACAAATTGAATGATTAAAAACTAGGTGTTATTTTACTTCGTCCATAGCAGTGAGGGTCATGTAAGAGAGGAAGCGACACAAAAGGAGAGAAGAATAACACATAATATTAAGAAAGCTCCAAAACTGAACCAAGTTAGCTACCAAATATTTGTGAAATTTCTCTGCCTTCATATTAAATTCAAGTTGTGAATAAAGAATTTAATTTTTTCTTCTTAAACATTAGTGCCCTTTATTCTCATCTCCTCTTACTTAAATCTACAATAAATTGAATCACTAACTGAAACAGAATACAATTCAGGGGACAAATGGATATGTTAACAACAATTTAATTGACAACTGGTATATAAACTCATGATCAGTAGACCTTAAAAGCTAAAAATGAAGAGAGAAACCCCATTTTTAGTACACTTATTGGGAAAATAGTAAGAAAAATCTCTTACCTGTGCAGGTAGCGGTGGCGTCGGCGGCGGCCGTGGTGGTGGTGATGGTGGCGGCGGCGGTTTTCCCATCTTCTCCCTCTTCTCTTCTACCCCTTCTCCCTCTTCTTTTCTCCCGCTTTTTTTTCTTCTGTTGTGGATCGAGAGTGATGAACTGATACTGGTTAATTGAAATAGATCAACGACTGCTATCAGCGACCGCATGCGGTAGCTAATTTTAAATGATGTGGAAGTATCCGTGACCGAATGCGGTCGCTAATGGTGAGTGGTCGCAAACAACTAGCACGCCAACATTTCCTGCCAATTTTTTTGGAGGTAAAATTGAACCAGCGACCGATTAGTGACCGGATGCGATCGCTAACATAATCTAGCGACCGAATTCAAGGGCGGTCGCTACTTTCAGTCGCGAATAATCCTATCTGTGACCGCACGTTCGGTCGCTGTTAGAGCATTTTCTTGTAGTGTTCTCTGCTCCATTGCCTGTGAAGATAGATCCTAGAACTGATATAAATGAGGAGCAAGAAAAAATTTGTAAAAATATTAAATATTCATTTCATATTAATTACAAAAATAATTAAATATATTTAATTTATTTTCCTATTTTTGGCAAACTTTTTCTAATTTATATTATTATATTTGTAAAGAATTAAATAAAAATTCATTTGATATTAATTAAAAAGATAATTGAATATATATTTCATTTATTTTCTTAGTTTTTTGTCTAACTTTTCTAATTTATATTATTATATTTGTAAATAATTATAAATAATCATTTGATATTAATTACAAAATAATTTAATATATATTTCATTTATTTTCCTTATTTTTTGGCAAACTTTTCTAATTTATATTATTATATTTGTAAAGAATTAAATAAAAATTCATTTGATATTAATTACAAAATAATTGAATATATTTTTCATTTATTTTCTTATTTTTTGACTAACTTTTCTAATTTATATTATTATATTTGTAAATTTTCCTCCATTTCCACATAATGAAAGCCACATGGGACTGATCCGTGCCACATTAGAAATTTTTACACGTCTGCAACTTATGTGTCAAATTCCGTCTAAAGTCAACAGACTTAACGGAATTGTAAACGTTTTGTTAGTAAAGAAAAGTTCAGTGAGTTGACTGTAAGAAAAAAAAGTTCAATGACCTATTTGTAGGTCGACCTAAAAGAAAATAATCTAAAAAGTATTTAATCCGTTCTTAAACAAATATACTAATGATTCCCACATTATGATTGTGAGGTTCATAACTTCTTATCATTGATTTAGAATCTTTATCTAATACTTTTCCCTTCTAATTTTCATATTTTCTAAAATTTATTAATTGAAATATGCCAATATTATTAAATATTTGTAATATATACTCTAAGACTATGTTTGGCTGCAAGGATATCATATACAATTAGGTATTATAATTCCTACCATTTGAGACTAAAAATATGTAGACAAAATTAACTTTTAACTTTGTTTAAAAAGACCGATATATCTTATCCTATTTATCTGTACTCAAAGTAATGAGAATATGATATATTTGTTATTAGTGGTAAGTGTATAATAGTTCAAACGATAAGTGATGAGGTGTGATTATTTGAGTCTAGCCAAGTTGTAGCCCAATTTATTTAGTGGACTAGATTTGGTGTTAAACCCATCATATATATTTTTTTTGACAGTGAGAGATTCCTTATTAAAGTAAGACTGTGTTTCTTTATTTGGTGGAATAAGGAGATTTAATTTGAGAATGAATCTATCAATCATTAATTATAGTTATAAGGTAATTCTGAAAAGGACTTCTACTCCTGATTGGATTATGGAGGACATGACAGCTATAAATACAGCAATAAACAAGGGATTGATACAACACACGATGAGACAATAACATATGACACAAATAAACAATTTGTACTCTCCATATTATTATAGTGGATTTCTCTCTCTTCGTGATTTTTTTCTAATTGGGTTTCCACGTAAATTCTTATGTTTATATTTTATATATATCTCTTTGTTTATGTTTACGTGAGTGTATTTCGTGAGTTTGATTTCACAACAATACAATCAACCGTTAGCTCGATTTTGGCATGTTGTTTTGGTGTTTTCGTCATGCGTACAAAATCTGACATTAACATTGGCGCCGTCTGTGGGAAAGCAAAATTCTATTCCAAAAATCACCAACACAATTAATCCATCTCCGTGTCGACTTACTGAGATAAGGAGGTAGATCCTACGCCTAAAAGATAAGTTGTTCTCTTTTATTAATTTATGAAATCATCATGATTAACAATACTACTTCACTTGTAATATAAATTTCATATTATGATGTTATGCTTGTAACTGATAAATCCTACTGTTACGTTATGCATTACTTACATTATTAATTTTCTTTATTCAAAGTATGTAATACATCATATTCATATATGTGATTACATGTGGCTTTAACGTGATGACACTTTTGTCCTCTGGAGATCCACTTTTTTGCCCAGGTCCTGATGATCAAATTAAATAGGCGGAGAGAAAAAATACAGAAGGAAATTTTTTAGAGTTCTAAAAGTCAGAGAACTTAACGGATTCAGATTTAGCATCAACCATCTTTAGGCATGTCAATACGCTTCGACACATTAACCCGCTTTGGCACATCGATCTGCTTCTGGAACATTAATCCGCTTTGATCATTGTAAACAATCTTCAGAATTAACAGATCGGGTCTTGTTTTATCCCCTCTTTGGTTTTGCCAAATAAATAAAAGAAGAAGCAGAATTTCAGGCATCAATTATATTTTTACCACCTGGGGGGCAAGATATACAAGCCTGGTATGAGCTCCAACGGACCAACAAACGAGTACCATCTTTCAGGACGGACCATCGTCCTCCTGAACGGATCACTTCCTTCAGGGACGAACCATCGTCCTCTCGAATGGAATCACTTCCTTCGGACGGACCGACGTCCTCCCGAACTGGACAACATCCTTTGAGACGAACCATCTTCCTCCTGAACAGATCACTTCCTTCGAGACGAATCATTGTCCTCCCGAACGGATCACTTCCTTCGGGACGGACCATCGTCCTCCTGAACATACAACTTCCTTCTAGACGGACCATCGTCCTCCTGAACGGTCAACATAAACACTTATACAGTTCTTCAGAACGAATACGTTTAGTTCCTCGGAACGAACTTTATAATTGGTCTTCGATTGGATGTTCAGTTCTTTGGAACGAAATTTATTGGTGTTCGGTGGGTTATTTATCTATGTTCAGCTGTAATAAGGTTGGCTCGATTATCTGTGTATTCGGCTGTGATAAGGTTGGTTCGGTTGGTATAAGGTTGGTTTTCTATATATTCAGTAGTTATAAGGTTGGTTCGGTTGATATAAGGTTGGTTCTTTATATCTTCGGTAGTAATAAGGGCAATTGTTTATCTATCTTAGGAGTGAACAAGAGAGGTGGGGCGGCAATCGATATTGGGAGATAAAAAATTTTGTTCAGCGTATGGAGTTTGGGTGTGATAGTTCGTCTTCGACAGATATGAATTTTGGATGATTATATATTTGTATACTCTCTTATTTTAAGTTCCTTATAAATAAGAGACTAGGAGCAATGATGGGGTGTGATTATTTGAGTCTAGCCAAGGTGTAACCGAATTTATTTAATAGACTAAATTTGGTGTTGACCCATCATATATATTTATTTTGACAGTGGGAGAGTCCTTATTAAAGTAAAATTGTGTTTCCTTATTTAGTGGGATAAAAAGATTTAATTTGGGAAGGAATCTATCAACCATTAATTGCAGTTATAAGGTGATTCTGAAAATAACTTCTACTCTTGATTGAATTATGGAGGACATGACAACTATAAATATAGCAATAAGCAAGGGATTGATACAACACACGATGAGACAATAGCATATGACACAAATAAACACTTTGTACTCTCCATATTAATATAGTGCATTTTCTCTCTACGTGGTTTTTTCCCAATTGGGTTTTCACGTAAATTCTTGTGTTCATATTTTATATCTCTTTGTTTTTATTTATTTGAGTGTATTTTGTGAGTTTGATTTCACAACAATACAATCAACCGTTGGCGCGATTTTGGTATGCTGTTTTGGTGATTTCGTCATGCGTACAAAATCTGACATTAACAATAAGTTTTAATCCAATCTTTAAATAATCTTGGACAAAATAAACATAACATGAGATTATTTTAAGTTATCTCATAAATAATCATATGAAAAACAAATATGTGACTATGAATATTTAATCATAGGATTAATAGTCTTGAGATTATAATTCATGGAATTAATAGTTTCGGGATTGTAATCCTTGCAAACACACATGACCTAATTAGTATCTACTCCCTCCGTTCATTAATATATGTCGTTTTAGAGTTGCGCACAAGTATTAAGAAAATAATTATATATCATTAATATAATATCAATTGTATATATTGTTCTTGTATTGAATAAAAGATAGTGTTATTTATTGAGTAAAAATAGTGAAAGAACCAAAATTATATTTAATACTTGAACTACTATTGAAAACTAAACAATTAATATTTAAGTGAAATTCTTAAATAATAAATATTATGAGATAAAAACAATTTTCTAAAACCACATTTAAAAAGGGAGGTAGGGAGTATGTTGTTGGAAAGTGATGTTATATAATTCCATAGGATAAAGACTAGGCAAACCTTGGTTATAGACAGAATATAAAAAGAAGTGCATGGTGTGTGTCTCACTTTGATGAAATCAATCACCATAAGAATTTGAATCGATTAATTTAATTAAGCAACTTTTGTGATGCACTAGTAACATTAATAAATTATGAATTTTTGAAAGCCAATTGATATTCTCACATCAAAAGTAATATTATGAGATCAATAAATGTTGCTTAAAATGGTTAATGTCACTATAACAATTATAAAAGTGTCGCTAAATGTAACCTTTGAGAGGAAATCAAGAAAATGAGGAGGAAATGAGGGAGTTTCTCTTATTTATTAAGAAGAAATAAAGGAAGAAAAAGAAAAAGAAAGAACCACGCACCAAAAAAGAATCTGATCCAGTATTACATAAATCAAATAGCTGCAAGATTTTGATAATAAAAAATTTATATGGGGAACCAAACTAGTGAGAAAATGGGGATGGGAATGTTTCTGGCCTCTCATTTTCCTTGTGGCCATCAATCATTGATATTTAAACAAATGTCAAACAACCCACTTGGTATAGTCGAGTGCATGAACCTTGTCCAGTTCATCTTTAATCAAACCATAACGATTACACTGTAGTTTGGTGGTATTCTTCTGCATGCGCCACAGGTTTTTATTGTTCCCTGGTTTGTGTATACCATACATAAATCACAACATTAATCACTTCCCCCACATTTAAAAATTACAAAAATAAAATAAAAATATAAAAGAATTTTAAGAGAATGTATGGAATATATGGACCAAGTTTATATGCCACATTAGGGAAGTAATATAAAAGAGAACTAGTAATATCGTTGAATGAAACTGTTAGAGATATCAACCTCACATAAATATACTACGATAAATACATGCATACTGCTGTATGAGATATAAAATAGTAACACAAGAATTTTACGTGGAAAATTTAACTGGAAAAAACTATGGGAAGAAATATCAGAAATTCATTATGAAAATAATATGGAGAATACAAACTCTCAACTGAGAAATATATAAACTAACTGTTTATGTTTTCTCTACACCCTTACTTTCTCTATTGCTCCTACTGAGCTACTTTGGTGTGTATTTCATTGCTCAACTGAGCAACCTATTAATAGTAGAAACTTAGGAGATATGCTCCCTTAAACTACAAAACCAAGTCAAGGAACAACACACGAACGTTTTTTTAACTGAGAAGTGTTTATATAGTGATACCTTCTTCCTGACAGAACTATAAGAATGGCTTATCCTTGTACTTCATGCCATTATATGATTTGAACTACTTCAGCTTCTTTCCGGTCTAGTTTTTCATTTTATCTTTCCACTGCTTAAAGATTATAAAAACCTCAAACTTTTGCTTCATAAAAATACACCCACACTTTTATAGAGTAGTAAAGTTGACAAAATAATTGGCTCGAAAATTAGAGGTATGCTTTTATGGACCCCACACATCTGAATGCACATAATCAAGTACATCCTTACTAATTAATGTGTGCTCGTGCCTTGAAGCTGGCTCTTCGTTGTTTTCCGTACATGCAGAACTTATAAAACTCCAAACTGCACATTTTGACATCTTTTAACAACTGTCTTTTATAAAGTTCTTTCACTCCATCTTCACTCAAATGACCAAGTCTAATGTGCCATAATTATATGCTATCACTTTTGGGATTATCCTACACTGAAATTACTGCTCCACCAACATGTGCCCCTACCAACTTGTAGAGAGTGCCTTTTTCTTTGGCCCTTCATAATTAATTATCATCGAAACCTTGGTAATTTTCATGACACCATCTCTAACTGAGATACTACGGTCTATAGAGTCAAGTACTCAAACCGATAACAAACTCTTCTTCAATTTTGAAATATTTCTTACATCACCCAACATTCTGACAACCCCATTAAATATTTTAATTTTGATAGTGCATATCCCAGTAACTTTACAAACTACATTGTTACCCAAAAAAATTGTACCACCAATGTAGGGTACTGTAAAAGTATCAAAGTAATCCCTGTGAAAGTTCATATGAAAAGAACCACTAGAATCCAAGTACCAATCTTTCAAGATGTTACTGTATCTAACAATTAAGAGATCACCCTATGAAACTTCATTTTCTATCATTGTGTACAGCTCTCCATCACTGCAAACATCCGTTTGGTTAGCAACATTAATTAGTAGCATTTTTAGTATTTTTACATTTCTTTTAATTCTCCTTTTTGTACAATGAACACTAATTTTTGTAGTGTCCCTTCTCGTGGCAATGATAACACTCAACCTGATATTTATCTTTTTTGCCTGATTTCGACTGAGATCTTCTTTATTCCTTACCAAAATTCTTTTTTCAATTAAGACCCCTGTCGCGTCCATCTGAAAATACAAGAAGTCTGTCTCCTTGATCTCCGGAAGCAGTGCCCCTGAACTTGTCCTGATCCAAGACTGTTGACATCACATCGTCATCTGTAAGCTTTTCTTTCTTTACAAAGAGAGTAGTCTAGAAAATTAAGTATAAATCTGATAGAGATACAAGAAGCAATAAGGCTTATCTTCTTCATCCAGTATTATATCGATATTGGTCAGCTGGGTCACCAATCTATTAAACTCATTAATATTATTGGTCAAATTTGAACTTTTTCCATCCGAAGCCGGTATAATTCCTTCTTCAAATATAATCGGTTTGACAAAGATTTTGACTTGTAAACTTTCTCTAGTTTTTTCCATAAGCCCTTCAAAGAGTTTTATGTCAAAACTTGATATTTAATCTATGGCGCTAAATTCAATCTGATTGTTACCATGACCTTTGCTTCAAAATCCATCCATTTTTCATCTGAAATAATCACTTATTTCTTCTCATTCCATTATAGTGCCTTCGTCGGTCCCTGTTGAACCAATACATCTTTGACAGTGCTTTATCAAATACTAAAATTTGACTTTCCATTAAATGGTTCAACATTGTACCTCATACTCGTACTTATCATCTTTATAATTGTGACCTGTGAGATTTTTTTTAAATGGATCGTACCAGTTGACAAGATAAATGTAAGTCATGTGGGAGTCTCTCCGTATTTTTGCAATGGTGACTAATTAAATAACCAACATTCTTAAAGGCACTGCCTTTTGAACCACTTTATTAGACAACAATGACATAAAACAAAAGCTCTGATGCCAATTGTTAAGACATAAAGCTCACACAAATACATTACGATAAACACACACACGCTGCAGCATGAGATGTAAAATAGTAACAAACGAATTTTATGTGGAAAACCCAACTACGAAAAACCACAATGAGAGATCTCAAAAATCCTTTATATATGAAAATAATATGGATAATACAAACTCTCAACTGAGAAATAAACTAACTGTTTATTTTCTCTCTACATACTCACTTTCTCTATTATTCTTACTTAGCTACTTTAGTGTGTATTTCGTTGCTCAACTGATCAACCTATTTATAGTAAAAACTTAAGAGAAATGATCCCTTAAACTAAGGAACAAAGTCAAGGATCAACACACAAACTTATTTATTGTGCTTGCTACTTAATTCTGTTATTTCACAAGATAATGCCCATATTGTCATGTCCTTCTAGCTACCAATTCAATCCCTCAATCAATTCCCAACAATGAGCCGCCTCCACGAGTCTTCTGCCTCAGGACATGTGGAGGCTTCTCCCGGGTCTAGCACATTTATTTCCGACTCTTCCGTCTTTTCATTTAATTATAATGTGAACCTTAATTTGTGTATTTAATTCAATTAGGTCAAGTGAACCCTAATTTGCACTTGGGCTCACACACTTCTAGCTCTCCATAATATCAAGGAAGAAAAAAATGAAGTAAGAGTTTATGCTAGTATTTTTCTCTTCTTGTATTTTCTTTTTTCCAAAAACTTTATAAGGCTAGGTTCCACACGCGTACGTAGGTCTTACCTTGAGGTTTATCTCTATTTGTAGAATCTCAGATCTTGTTGATATGGTAGAAATCTAGGGTTTTCTCTTTATCATAAATTTAAAAAAGCCAAAAATTGATGTTGAATTATCAAGAGAGAGAAATAAATTTTGAAGAGATATAACCAAATTCAGCTCTAGGACCACTGATCATTTGAAGTTTTGGATAAATCTAGGATATCTTTATTTGAGAAAACACCCGGGTTTTTCTTGAAACCAAATGTTTTCAATAAAATTGAAACACTTCTTCCAGTGGAAGCTTAAATCATTAATTATTTAGAAAAGGGGCACTAAAATTGGATCATCTAAGTACCTAGTTCCCATCATTGTATGCATGTTGATTATGATTTCATCTTCCTCCTTGGTGAAATTTCCACGCTTAATATCAGGATTTAAACAGTTTACCCAGCGAAGTCTACAACTCTTCCCAGTTCTCGACAACCCTACAAAACAAGAAAATTAATATAGCACAAGATTTAGGATCCAGATTAATTTCATGCAATCCTCTACTAATTTCCATATGAACCTAGTATAGCAAATTAAAATAATTGTGCAGTCTAATTAAGAATTGATTAAGTTGATATATAATTAGTCTCATATATATAATGTGTGTGTATATATATATATATATATATATATATATATATATATATATATATATATATTCTTGCTAACCAGCATATTCAGCCATCCAATTCCAGTTCCAAATGCCATATTTATTGATATAGGATACCAACTTCATATCTTCCTCAGGAGTCCATGTACCTGTCTTGATCTCACAGTGGCGACCGCTCATTTTCTTACTTGGAGAAAAAACCTAATATGCAAGAGAGTTGGTGCTGATCAGTTTGATGAACCCAACTCTAACGAAATGAGCCTCAATTTACCAATTATATATAAAATTAATTAATATATACTCGAGCTGTCCAACAATTTAACAGTCAAATATATATCCCGAGATAGGCCCCTCCAAGAACATTCACGTAATAATTGTTAAATCATGGAAACGTGGAAATTGGGGGTGATATGGATCCATGGAAAAGAAAATTTAGATTTTGAGATTAAAAGAACAGGAATTTTTGACTATAGTGTAACTTAATTAAAGGAATTAACAATGACATCTTCATTTAGCAATAAAAAATAACAATGACGTCTGCAGTTTTATATTTTTTCTTCCGTGTTTGTTGAACAATGGAGGGAAGAGGGACAGATTCTAGACTACATAGCAGAGTTAATTGGCTGCACCAATTAATTGTATGATTAGTCATATGAAGCAGATTTTAGGATAATTAATTAAGAGTTTAGATTCATTGTACATTTGTACCTAATATCATAATAAACTTCGAATAAACGGGAATACATTAAATTCCTAATCATCATTATCTTTAATAAATAGTCCTACTGACTTTGACAATTTTTTTTATTAAAAACATACAATTTGACATCAACGATGTTTATATCATTGTCATAACATAATCTGCGTTTATTTCCATGTAACATCTTAACATGTGCCCAAGCTAAAACAATTAGCATGGACTTAATCATAACTCAACTCATGCAATTAACAGAACTGTAACAACTTAAACATTTCAATAACAGAACAATTCGTAGCTAAACACCTAGTACAATTATAACATGTTTGCACAAAGACGTGAAACTTGCATTCAATTCAATAATCTAAATGAAGTTAAGAAACTTTCTTAATATCAACAATTAAACAGGAATTAGAAACTTGCTCAATAAAATTCGAGTAAGTTTAACAAACTTGCCTTACAACTTACAATATATTGCTCTTCAAACAACCTACATATATCATTAGGGTCGAACATACCAATTAGTCAAACATTGACCCCAAATATTGGTTTACTTTAGCTTAGCTTAGCTTAGCTTATTCATAATTTACGATGTTTAGATTTTATAAATCGGCACAATGTACTTAACTTTATATACCCCCCCCCCCCCCCCGCGTATATTTCTCTTTTAACTTCGTTCTTAGTTTAGACTTTAATTCTAAAGTCCCGTTATGCTCATATTTCATAATTTAAGACATCTTAAATTATTCTTTAATTAATTTTTACTACACTTGATTTATATAGTTTGGAACAATATAGCATAACATTGTCCGACTACTCGGCTTTTGGAAACCAATACACTTTGGTTTACTTCCCACTTCGCCTAAATCATGCTTTAGACTTACATATTAAAGTCCTTCCATGAATTTATTAATTCCATTTCACCCCTTATGGTTTGCATTTTATGATTTAATTAATACACCCAACTTTCATTTTTCATTTTTTTTCGTTACAGGTATAAAGCGGGCATCTTGAACCGTTTAACTTTAGCTCAAAAACCCACTGTCTGTTAATCCAGACAATTTAAACTAATGACACGAAGTGTCTGCTTTAGCTTTAAACTCACTTTCTGCTAATCCAGATAGTTAACTAACGACACAAAGTGTCTGCCTTAGTTCAAAACTCACTAATCCTGAAGCAGTAACAAACAATTTTTTCATGCTTGTCACACCTACTTTGCAACATCATAACTCGATCCTCTGTTATCGGAATGAGTACATTCTTGCGTCATTTTCTTCCTTGTTACATCTACTACGAATCCCCTCGGTTGGAATTTTTTCCAGGTTCATTCTCTAGCCAAAAAAGTGGTACAAAATTCCCTACCCGAAATAGTTTTCTAGTTTTTTGACAGTTTTGACTAGTCTCCTTCCGAAGGGCATATCTCCCACCTTCGGACTAGGAATGAGTTAATTCTTACGTACACGGACTCGTTACTTAACGTACTACATAACCCCCAAAATAGAAAAAATTTCCAGCATACCATTTGAAACATAAAATTGCTTAAGGGTTAGGGGTTACACAATTTTCGTTTTTAACTAGTTTTACTTAAAAATTCGTCATGGCTTCGTTACAAAAGCTTTTACTTCTGTTCCAATTGAGTGATTTTCATGACTCATAAAGTATAACATCACACCCTAGAACTTAATTTTCAAGATTGGGACACCACATGAAAAATGGCCCCAAAACAACCCCTTAACAGTCCACTATTGTACATGGCCATCCTTCACGCATATGTTCATTTTCTTTCTTTTTCTTGCATTATTACATGGTTTAATTATATAACCATTATCATACCCTCCTTATCACTTCGGATCCATCATGATCCCTAAAAATAACAACAACAACATTCCAACAACTAAGCATATATAATAAAAACTTTAGATGATGAAAGAGAAGTTAGGTTTTTCATGGCTTATCCTTTACAGTCCTTTCTTCTTCTTGCTTTAAGCTTAGATGATTAAATGGTGAAGCTTTTTAGCTCCTTCTGTGAGACCCCAAATTTTATGAATAAAGATATAAATTTCTCAAAATATTTGTTTTTTTTGAATATTATGGTGTGGATTTGATATAATGTTATAGTTGTGAGTAATATTTATAAATTTTATAAAGTATGCAAGTTGTTATATAATATTTGATTGGTCGGAGAATATTCTTTTTGTCGAGGAATATTCATACGACGGCATAATCATTGGTGGACCCCACAATGGAAGTATTGTCGTAGTTAAAAAATGACAGAATTATCTTTTTATAAAAATAACGGCGAAAGTGTTACCGTTAAAACTGTTGAACTATCCGGTGTTAAAAGTAGAGTAATGTGCGTGGTTGCATAGTAGCACACGGTATTGATTATTGATGTTTACGTGAGAAGTCACTCAGTTTTGTTCAATTATTGCTACAGTAATTGTTGCATAGTATCTCATGTTATTTGATTCAATTATTGTCAATATTTTATATATTATTAAATCAATAATTGAGACGACAAATTTATTAATATTATTATTTACAATATTAACGATGTCTAGAAGTTTTTTTAAGGAGAGGTTTAGTCACATAATTGCGTGTCAATAGGGAGAAATCCTTATTGGAAAGCCCCCTCTTTCCTGGAAACGACCTGGTCGATTAATATTGTGAATTATAATAACGGTGATAAATGTTGTTAAAATTATTAAGGTGATTTTTATGAAGTTTTGCTTATTTTATGGACCCCCATTTACCCATTTTTCAAAATAATTGGTAGAAATTTCTTAAAAGGTGGGCCCACATGTGGGGGCCACGAAAGAAAAATGGGGGGGAGAATCTGGGAAGTCATGGAAGTTTATATATATATATAAATTTTATTTTATTATTATTATAAATGTAATAAAACAGAAAAAATTTTATATAAAACAGAATATTTTTTATATACTTTTGTTTTATTTGATTATAAATAGAATATATTATATTTTATTATGTATAGTGCATGCATAGTGTTTGCATAGTAAAATCTTTTTATATAAAACATAATACTTTTATAAAATTATTTGTTTTATTAGATTTTAAATAATATATATATATATATATATATATTATAAATTTTGTTTTATTATATAATTATAAATAGAATATATTATAGTTTATTGCATAGTATCCTTTCTATTCTCCTATAAATAAGATGTTTAGTTAGAATTGAAAAACACACCAGAAATTCAGAGAATTTTTCTTCTATAATCTTGAGCTTATTTCTTTAGAATTTAAGAAAGCTTTGAGCGTAGAAAATAGTACAAGTTTTCTTCAAGTATATTCCCGCCCTACCTGTCGAAATACTCTTCTTTTTAAGGTAAGGGGTATTATTCTTTTGTATTCATGAAGAGAGTTATTTTCTTTCAATACTCGTAAGGGTTGTTATTCCATTCTTTATTATTATGTTGGAATAACTTGTCTATGTGAAGTACCGCATACATGGTGAAATTCTTTTGTTATTCTATTCTTTATTATTCTGTTGGAACATCCTGTCTGTGCGGATTACGCATGACCTGGTTCCATTCTTTATTATTATGTTGGAACATCATGTATGTGCGGATTACGCATGACCTAGATTCATTCTTTATTATTCTGTTGGAATATCCTGTCTGTGCGGATTACGCATGACCTGGTTCCATTCTTTGTTACTCTGTTGGAATAAGCATGCATGGTGAATGATCCTTTGTATTCATTCCTTATTAACTTGTGGAAATAATCTGTTTACGTGGATTACCGCATGGCGGATGAAAATCCATTTGTAGTTTTATATATTCTATTATACTCAGTTGGTTAAAGTTTTGGCTTCTATACTCCATGAAATTAGTAGAATATCCTAGATATTTGCGCTTCATCCAGTATCTTTGCATGGAATTATTCTTCTGAGTATTCATGAATTTTTACTCCACAAAGCAGTATCATGTTGACAATTTGGACATTATTGGTTCCTGGATAAATTAATTTATAAATCTTTAAAATTTATTCTTGAATTTGTTTTATTGAATTATTATGTCATTGTCATCATCCTCATGTTTATATTATGTTGAAAGTCATCTGTGGCCTGTAATGCATAGATGGACCTGGTATGATTATGACGAGGGATTATTCGGTATAATCATGACCGTAATGTTATAAATGATGTGATAAAAGTCATCATTGACCCGTAGTCCATTGATGGACAGTTATTGGCATGATCATGATCATTGATGAAAACACGAATATCCTTGGCCCGTAGTGCATGGATAATTTGTGGTTATGATACTAATGAATATCCTTGGCCGTAGTGCAGGGATGATGTAGATTATTTATCGAGCTGAGTCTCAGGGATAAAAGTGATGAAAAACCCTTTAAATCATAGAAGATAGTAGATTTTATTCTCTACTTGACTCTTCTAATGGATTGCTTGTTCTGCTGCAGTTAAACTTGATGTTTTTATATTGTTTCAGTTTAACACTGTTGAAGGCTAACGATAATTTATTCTGCATTATCTTAGTCATAATATTTCTTACTGGGCTAGTTGAGCTCACCCTTTTGCTTTCATTGTTCTCTTCAAGAAATGAGAACGTAGCAGGGACTAGTCGGGGAATGAAGTGACGGTCCAGAGGATAGCATTAGTAGTCCTCACTATTCTATGAAATAGTGTGATAATAAATGTATTGAGGACTTATTTTGAGTTTGACTACTGTCTAGAAGACAATATTTGTATTAAAACTCACAGCTCATGTTGTATATTTAAGATTGTATTTGTATTTTGTACCCTGTATTTGGCGACTCAGAATAGGTGATGTATACCTATTTTAGGGGCGTTACAGTTGGTATCAAAGCTTACGGATATGATTCCTAGCTGAGATGTGAGACAAGAACTAGGAGGGGAGAGATGGGAAATTCTTTCACTAGTATGACCTACCTAAGTTTATTTGGTATTTAATCGATCGGTAAGAGTATAGGGATAATATGTGATATGTTAATTAACCCTTGTTTTGTGGTAGTATTGGAAAATGGCAGCTAAAAATGTTAACAATGGAGTGAATGAGATCGTGGAGACACCTCTAATCACCAACCAGAATAATGTGATGTCAGGCGAAGAAGGAATTAGAGATATCCATGCGGTGAGTGAAGAATTGATAGTTGCACCCGAGATAGTTGCAAAGGTAGCAGCTGAGAGTGAGGAAGAAGAGGAACTTGAGGAAAATTTATTAGAAGAATTTTATGATCGAAATTTAGAATTGCAAAATCGTGTTCATGAGTTAGAAGAGCAGGCTGAAGAATGACAAGTAGTCGTGGAACAAAAGGATGAAACAATTCAAGCTTGTGTTACCCGATATGTGATGCTTGAACAGAAGCACTCTTTGGCAGAGTATAAGATGATAAAGCTGGAATCTGAGCTGAAAGAAGAAACAACTGAACGAGTGAGAATGAGTGATGCATGGGTAAAAGCCGCACGATGCGTTGATATTGTGGAAAGAGATGCCTGATCTAAGAATGCTAAAATAGATGATATGTATTTCTCTTTTTGGACAGCAATTGAGAGAACCCAACATCAAGTTTTGAATTATCCGGTACATTGCGGTCAACCCTAATTTGATATGGATCAAAGATTAATGATTCAGATCATGAAATAGGAGTACAATGAAGCAGTTGAGGGTGGAATATGCCCTATAGAAAAGTCAATTTCAACGGTAGTGATTACACCAAATGCTACCCCATACAAGTCAAAGCTGGGTAGTTCAAGGGAGAGCGGTTGTCATGACTTCCCAACAAGTGAGGAACCCAAATAAAGTTATCACGGGTTAGTTATTTATAAATTCTTGCGAAGTCTATACCTTATTAGATACCGATTTTACCCATTCTTTTATCTATCTTGCTTGCGTTCATCGTTTAAATTTGACCCCAGAGAAGTTAGACTTTGACTTATTGGTTGAAATTTTTTTAGTAGAAACCTTCGTTACCTCCACTGTTTATAAATCTTGTTGATTCAAATCGACACTTTCACGTTACCTGTCGATCTTATCTCTTTGAAAATACTTGCCTTTGATGTGATTTTAGGAATCGATTGATTAACTACTCATCATGCTTTTCGTAAGGTTGTTAGCTTTCATATTCCTAACCAACCTGTTATGCGAATTCAAGCAACTAAACCACTAAAATTAATCATTGTCATATCAAGCCATAGGTAAAGAGCCCCGATCCTTTCGTTGATGACTTCCTTGTGTGGAATGCACCGAAGCCAGACTTTCTGTACGCGACGTCGTGAATAACGATGGCAAGTAGATAGGTATCAATGTGACGTACTATCCAAGTCTTGGATGAGAGTCACAGTTTTAAATAATATTTCTATCGTTAATAAATTTCCTGACGTATTCTTGAAGACTTCTTGGCCTACCCCTAGAGCGTGAAATCAAATTTTGTATTGACCCCAGTACAAAACTCATTTCTTCAACCCTTAAATATTTCTTCAACCAAAATGAACGTATAATGCGCCAAAGACGTTGGCTCGAGATGTTGAAGATTACGATCATATCATTCAATATCATCGTGGAAGAGCGAGCGTTGTAGCTAACGCGTTGAGTAAAAGATCATATGCGTTTACGAGTGCGATGTTGTTAACACAAAAACCCATTTCGTATAACTTATAAATGATGAAGAAGAGTTAAAGACTCTAGGAACCCACGTGAATATAACGAATATACGAGTAGAATCGACTTTAATTGATAAAGTTAAAATCGCTCAAGCTACACACCCGGAGCTGATGAATGTGAAGAAGAAGGTTCAAGAAGGCATTATTCTAGAAGCAAGAGTTGATGAAAAGAGGAAATATCCACCCTCGATTTAATTGGCCCATTTGAAATCCTCGATCGAGTAGGAACTGTGGCCTATAGACTCGTTTTACAACCAAGTATGTTGTGTGTTCATAACATTTTTTCACGTATCGATGTTACGTAAATATGTGGATGACCCGAACCACATTATTGAATTGGAACTAGATGAGATAAGCAGAAGATTTAATATATGAGGAGATACGTGTTAAAATCTTGGATAATAAGGATCACATTCGACACTCAAGGTTATACCTCAAGAGTTAGAATCTGAAATGAAGTCAAGGTATCCTCACCTCTTCGGCATACCAGGTACGTACGTAAATTTTGAGGGCGAAATTTCATAAGGAGGGGAGACTGTGAGACCCCAAATTTTATGAATAAAGATCTAAATTTCTCAAAATATTTGTTTTTTTTGAATATTATTGTGTGGATTTGATATAATGTTATAGTTGTGGGTAATATTTATAAATTTTGCAAAGTATGCAAGTTCTTATATAATATTCGATTGGTCGAAGAATATTCTTTTTGTCGGGGAATATCCGTACGACGGCACAATCATTGGTGGACCACACAATGGAAGTATTGTCGTAGTTAGAAAACGACAGAATTATCTTTTTATAAAAATAATGGCAAAAGTTTTACCGTTAAAACTGTTGAACTACCCGGTGTTAAAAATACAGTAATGCGCGTGGTTTCATAGTAGCACACGGTATTGATTATTGATGCTTACGTGAGAAGTCACTCAGTTTTGTTCAATTATTGCTACAGTAATTATTGCATAGTATCTCACGTTATTTGATTCAATTATTGTCAATATTTTATATATTAATAAATCAATAATTGAGACAACAAAGTTATTAATATTATTATTTGCAATATTAACGATGTCTAGAAGTTCTGTCAAGGAGAGGTTTGGTCACCTAATTGCGCGCCAATAGGGAGAAATCCTTATTGGAAAGCCCCCTCTTTCCTGGGAACGACCTGGTCGATTAATATTGTGAATTATAATAACGGTGATAAATGTTGTTAAAATTATTAAGGTGATTTTTATGAAGTTTTGCTTATTTTATGAACCCCCATTTACCCATTTTTCAAAATAATCGATTGAAATTTCTTAAAAGGTGGGCCCACATGTGGGGGCCACGAAAGAAAAATGGGGGGAGAATCTGGGAAGTCACGGAAGTTTATATATATATATTATATTTAAATTTTGTTTTATTATTATTATAAATATAATAAAACAGAAAACTTTTTATATAAAATAGAATATTTTTTATAAAGTTTTATTTTATTTGATTATAAATAGAATATATTATATTTTATTATGTATAGTGTTTGCATAGTGCATGCATAGTATTTGTATAGTAAAATCTTTTTATATAAAACAGAATACTTTTTATAAAGTTTTGTTTTATTTGATTATAAATAGAATATATTATATTTTATTATGCATAGTATTTGCATAGTGCCTGCATAATATTTGTATAGTAAAATCTTTTTATATAAAACAGAATACTTTTATAAAGTTATTTGTTTTATTAGATTTTAAATAAAATATATATATATATATATATTATAAATTTTATTTTATTATATAATTATAAATAGAATATATTATATTTTATTACATTGTATCATTTTCATTCTCCTATAAATAGGATGCTTAGTTAGAATTGAAAAACACACCAGAAATTCAGAGAATTCTTCTTCTATAATCTTGAGCGTATTTCTTTAGAGTTTAAGAAAGCTTTGAGCATAGAAAATAGTATAAATTTTCTTCAAGTATATCTCCGCCCTACCCGTCAGAATACTCTTCTTTTTAAGGTAAGGGGTATTATTCTTTTGTATTCATGAAGAGAGTTATTTTCTTTCAATACTCATAATGGTTGTTATTCCATTCTTTATTAGTATGTTGGAATAACTTGTCTATGTGGATTACCGCATGAATGGTGAATGATCCTTTGTATTCATTCCTTATTAACTTGTGGAAATGATCTGTCTACATGGATTACCGCATGGCGGGCGAAAATCCATATGCAGTTTCATATATTCTATTATACTCAGTTGGTTAAAGTTTTGGCTTCTATACTCCATGAAATTAGTAGAATATCTTGGATATTTGCGCTTCATCCAGTATCTTTGCATGGAAATATTCTTCTGATCATTCTTGAATTTTTACTCCACAAAGCAGTATCATGTTGACAATTTGAAAGTTATTGGTTCTTGGATAAATTAATTTATAAATCTTTAAAATTTATTCTTGAACTTTTTTATTGAATTATTATGTCATTGTCATCATCCTCGTGTTTATATTATGTTGAAAGTCATCTGTGGCTTGTAGTGCATAGATGGACTTGGTATGATTATGACCAGGAATTATTCAGTATAATCATGACAGTAATGTTATAAATGATGTGGTAAAAGTCCTCATTGGCCCGTAGTACATTGATGGACAGTTGTTGGCATGATCATGACCATTGATGAAAACACGAATATCTTTGGCCCGTAGTGCATGGATAATTTGTGGTTGTGATACTAATGAATATCATTGGCCGTAGTGTAGGGATGATGTGGATTATTTATCGAGCTGAGTCTCAGCGATAAAAGTGATGAAAAACCCTTTAAATCATAGAAGATAGTAGATTTTATTCTCTACTTGACTCTTCTAATGGATTGCTTGTTCTGCTGCAGTTAAACTTGATGTTTGTTATATTGTATCAATTTAACACTGTTGAAGGCTAACGATAATTTATTCTGCATTATCTTAGTCATAATATTTTTTACTGGGATAGTTGAGCTCACCCTTTTTCTATCATTGTTCTCTTCAGGAAATGAGAACGTAGCAGGGACTAATCGGGGAACGGAGTGATGGTCCAGAGGATAGCATTAGTAGTCCTCACTATTCTATGAAATAGTGTGATAATAAATGTATTGAGGACTTATTTTGAGTTTGAATACTATCTAGAAGATAATATTTGTATTAAAACTCATAGTTCATGTTGTATATTTAAGATTGTATTTGTATTTTGTACCCTGTATTTGGCGACTCAGAATAGGTGATGTATACCTATTTTGGGGGCGTCAAACCTTCTTCCTCTTCTCTTCTGCCCGTGCCTCCCTCTTTCTTTTCCCTCTCAAGCTTTCTCTTTCTTCCTTGCTTAACTCATAAGATGAAATGAATAAATGAACAATTACCCAAGTATTGGATTAATTAAATCCCCCACCAACTAACTCAACCATGCTACCAAGGGTTAACCACCTATGATCAATTAACTTAAGATAGACAAAATAATAACATTAAGGCAATTTTTGGTTTGAAACAATTGTGTGGAGGGAATAAACATTAAATGACTTGCTTCCTATGGACCAAAACTTACCAAAAATGGAAAATTTCCATCCAACTCTCCTCTCTTTTCATGCCATCCGCCCACTTCTCCTCTTCCTTGCCTTTTCCAAATCCAATTAACCTCATGTCAATTATCTAGCAAGTGACACATGTCTTTCCTAGCTCAATGACTCACCCTTTTAGCCTTTTCACTCTTCCTTATCCCATGTGCTATTTATGTTTGCAAGACACTTGGTTATCAACTTATTTAATCAAGTGACACATAAAATTGCAAAGCTTTGGCTCTAAGTTTGACTTAAGTTTTCAAGCCATGGCTTCAAGGCTTAAGCCTCCCTAGCCTATCCATTTTTAAATGCCTAGCCAAGCCTCTTTCATTTCCTTAGCCAAGCTATTTTAATTTAAAGCCAAGTCATTTTAATTCTTAGGCTTCATTTGGTTTGATTATTTCTTAACTTATTATTATTATTATTATTATTATTATTATTATTATTATTTCTAGTTTCTTTTTTTTTAGTTAGTTTCGCTAACTTTTACATTTAGTCAAAATATTGACTTTCACTTTTCTAAATTTCGATTTCATTTTCCATCCCCATTTCTCGAACAAATAATATGTCAAAATTCAAAAATATGAAAATGTATTTTTAGCGAGAATAGTGATTTTATGTCTTTTCTGACAAAAATATTTTTATCGGATATTTCGTCTCTTTTTTCTAAATAAATGATATGCCGTAATTTGAAAAGTTAAAAAATGAAAAAGCTTTTTTTACGTTTTATGAATAGTGATTAAGCGTTTTTCTCGGAAAAAAAAGTATTTTCTCCCAAAAATTCCCAACACTCGTACATAATCATGTAATACATAATAATATCAATAAAATTTTATTTTATTAGATATTCATAATAAAAACCTATTACAAGGTCATCCGATTTCTCGGGTCGTCACATGATTATTGTAAGACCCTAACTTTTATGAATAAAGATTTAATTTTCTCTAAATATTATTTTTGAATAATAAGGTGTGGATTTGATATAATGTTATAGTTATGAGTAATATTTATAAATTTTGCAAAGTAAGCAAGTTGTCATAAAATATTCTTTTGGTCGAGGAATATTCGTTTTATCAGGGAATATTCGTACGACGGCACAATCATTGGTAGACCCCACAACAAAATTACTGTCGGATTTAGAAAGCGACAGAAATAACCTTTTTATAAAAATAATAGCAAAACTTTTACCGTTAACTGTTAAAATACCCGATAATAAACGTAAAGTAATACGCGTTGTTGCATAGTAGCACACAGTATTGTACAGTATCTTTGATTATTGATGCTTACGTGAGAAGTCACTTAGTTTTATTCAATTATTGCCATAGTAATTGCTGCATAGTATCTCACATTATTGATTCAATTATTGTCATAATATTTTATATTATTAAATCAATAATTGAGACGACACCGTTATTCATATTATTATTTGTATTATTGACAATGTCTAGAAAGTTCTATCGAGGAAAGGGGTTTGGTCATCTAATTGTGCTCCAATAAGGAGAAGTCCTTATCGGAAAACCTCTTTTTTCCTGGAAATGATATGGCTGTTAATATTATGAGTTATAATATTAATGATGAATAAGTTCGTGTTGATTAAAGATAAGAATAATAATTGATGAGTGGAAGATGTTTGTTCAATTATCCTTTCAAATTGGTGTTTGTTCATTTAGTTTTTTTAAAGGTTGCATAATAGTCTGTATGGCCAATTACCTTCAAAGAAGTTAATTTTCTGATTGGTGGGATATGAGATTATTGTCCAACTTTTCAATTAATGCAGCTACTGTTCACTGACTTATGAATGAGGGTGCTCCATCATTGGTCCATATCTCCCAAATTCCAATTACCTCCTAAGGAGGGCACTCTCTTATTGGCTGTCTCAAATATATGCTGATGAATTGCGTCAGAATATTTTTTTTACTGTGCATCCGTGATTATTTTCCTAAATAGTATCATGTTATTCTCCTATAAATAGGATGCTTAGTTTAGAAATGAAAATCACACCAGAATCAAAGAATTCTTCTTCTATAATATTGAGCGTATTTCTTTTGAGTTAAGGAAGCTTTGAGTGTAGAAAATAGTACAAGTTTTCTTCAAGAATATCCCCGCCATACCAGTCAAAGATACTCTCCATTTAAGGTAAGGAATATTATTTTTGTTCAATATTCGTAAGAAATAATATTTTCTTCCATACTCTGTAGTATGTAAGTAATATTATTTCGTTTCATATTCCTAATTCTACACTTATTTTGATAAGTATTGCTTCTATACTCCTTAAAATTAGTAGAATATTCTTAAAATTTGCGTTTCATCGAGTATCTTTTCACAAAAATATTTTTCTAAATATTCTTGTTAAATATTAATTTTTCATGTTGGGGTACTGTAAGACCCCAATTTTTATGAATAAAAATATTTTTCTCGAAATATATTTTCGAATATTATGGTGTATATTTGATATAATGTTATAGTTATGGGTAATATTTATAAATTTTGCAAAGTAAGCAAGTGGTTATATAATATTCGATTGGTCGGGGAATATTCGTACGACGGCACAATCATTGGTGGACCCCACAACGGAAGTATTGTCGTAGTTAGAAAATGACATAATTATCTTTTTATAAAAATAACAGCGAAAATTTTACTGTTAAACTGTTGAACTACCCGGTAGTAAAAGTACAGTAATGCGCGTGGTTGCATAGTAGCACACGATATTGATTATTGATGCTTACGTGAGAAGTCACTCAGTTATACTCAATTATTGCTACAGTAATTGATGCATCATATCTCTCATATTATTGATTCGATTATTGTCACGGTATCATCTGCATAATATGATATATTATTAAATCAATAATTAAGAAGAAAAAGTTATTCATATTATTAAATTACAAATTTATAATGTCTAGAAGTTCTGTCAAGGAGAGGTTTGGTCATCTAATTGCGTGCCAATAAGGAGAAATCCTTATCAGAAAGCCCCCTCTTTCCTGGGAATGACCTAGTTGTTAAATATTGTGAGTTATAATATTAATGATGAATAAGTTCGTGTTGATTAAAGATGAAATTGATAGTTCCATTGTGTTGGAATTATTAGTGTTAGTGGAAATCGACATTTATTTCAATATTAATTGATATCTGGAAGTTATACTGACTAGTCAGGTAATTAACCGGATAAATGAGAAATTAATTGCTATTAATTCACATGATTATAACTATTTGTTCACATGTGTGTACTATTGATTCACATTCTTGTACTATTAGGGGAGCTGTCGCAAAATTGATAATACTTGCATGACTAAGTTAAAAATGGAGGTATAGATGGAGGTACTATACTGTAATTCATATTTTCACATGATCATAACTATTGATTCACATAATTGAACTATTGATTCACATTATTTACTATTAGGATAGGTGGTGCAAGTTTGATAATACTTGCAGGACTAAATTAAAAATGAAAGAAAAGTTGAAGGTATTGTACTGTAATATTTCGAGCCCCAAAACGTGCAATTATCAAAACTATATTTTTCTATAAATAGAAGCTCATTCTTCCTTCATTTCTCACCAATTCACTAAAGCTATAGAGCAATTATTATAGAGAGAAATTATAGAGAGAAAGAAGAAAAGAAGTCTGCTACCTCTCTACTCCAGTATCTAGTTTCTTTATAAGGTAAGGAGTATTATTTCTTTCGTATTCATGAAGAGAGCTTCTGTTATTCCATTCTTTACTATTATGTTGGAATAACTAGACTATACGAAGTACCGCATACATGGTGAAATTCTTCTGTTATTCCATTCTTTATTATTATGTTGGAATAACCTGTCTATGTGAAGTACCGCATACATGGTGAAATTCTTCTATTATTCTATTCTTTATTATTCTGTTGGAATATTCTGTCTGTGCAGATTACGCTAGACCTGGTTCCATTCTTTATTATTATGTTAGAATAACCTGTCTATGCGGTCTATCGCATGCATGGTCAATTCTTTGTTATTCCAATCTTTATTATTCTGTTGGAATATCCTGTCTGTGCGGATTACGCTAGACCTGGTTCCATTCTTTATTATTCTGTTGGAATAACCTGTCTGTGCGGTCTATCGCATGTATGGTGAATTCTTCTGTTATTCCATTCTTTATTATTCTTTTGGAATATCCTGTCTGTGCGAATTACGCATGACCTAGTTCCATTCTTTATTATTCTGTTGGAATAACATGTCTATGTGGATTATCACATGCATGGTGAATGATCCTTCGTATTCATTCCTTATTAAATTATGAAAATGATCTGTCTACGTGGATTACCGTATGGCGGGTGAAAATCCATTTACAGTTTCGTATATTCTGTGATACTCATTTGGTTAAAGTTTTGACTTCTATACTCCATGAAATTAGTAGAATATCCTTGATATCTGTGCTTCATCTGGTATCTTTTCATGAAAATATTCTTCTGAGCATTCTTGAATTTTACTCCACAAAACAGTATCATGTTAACAATTTGGACGTAATTGATTTCAAGATAAATTAACTTATAAATCTTTAAAATTTATTCTTGAACTTGTTTTATTGAATTATTATGTCATTGTCATCATCCTCATGCTTATATTGTGATGAAAGTCATCTTTGGCTTACGTGTATAGATGGACTTGGTATGATTATGACCATGGATTATTCGGTATAATCATGACCTGTAATGTTATAAATGATGTGGTAAAAGTCCTCAGTAGCCTAAAGTGCATTGATGGACAGTTTTTGGTATGATTATGACCAGAGATTATTCGGTATAGTCATAACCATTGATGATTTAATGAATATCATTGGCCCGTAGTGCATGGATGACTCGATGATGTGTTTTATTTATTAAGCTGAGTCTCAACGATAAAAATTGATGAAAACATTTTAAATCATAGAAGATAGTAGATATCATGCTCTACTTGACTCTTCTAATGGATTGCTTATTTTGCTGCAGTTAAACTTGATGTCTATTGTATTTTATCATTTTAACATTATTGAAGACTAATGATAATTTATTCTGCATTATCTTAGTCATAATATTTCTTACTGGGCTAGTTGAGCTCACCCTTTCTTTCACTGTTCTCTTCAGGAAATGAGAACGTAGCCGGGACTAGTCGGGGAACGGAGTGACGGTCTAGATGATAGAATTAATAGTCCTCACTATTCTGTTAAATAGTGTGATAATAAATGTAATGAGGACTCCATTGAGTGTGGATATTGTCTAGATGACAAAATTCTTATTAAAACTCTTAGATTATGTTTTGTTGTATTTTATACGACTGTTGTATAATTAAGTTGTATTTGAATTTTGTACCATGTATTTGGCGATTCAAGATGGGTGATGTATACCTATTTTGGGGGCGTCACAGGTACTATTCACGGGGTACTATTCATTCGGGCACTATTCACCCGGGGTACTATTCACGACACAAATTGATTTTTTTTTTGTCCAAATTATTTTTGATACATGAATATTATTCTTAAATTTTACTTCACAAAGCAGTTATCATGTTGACAATTTGGATATTCTTAAACTCTGGATAAATTGATTTATAAATCTTTAATATTTATCCTTGATCTCGTTTGATTGAATTCTTATATCATTGTCACATCCTCATGCTTATATTGTGATGAAAAAGTAATCTTTGGCCCGTAATGCATAGATGGACTGTTAATTGGTATGATTATGACCAAGAATTTTGTATTGGTATAATCATGACCCGTAATATTACAAATGATGTGATAAAATTTCTCATTGGCCCGTAGTGCATTGATGGACAGTTATTGATAAAATCATGACCATTTATGATAATAACGAATATCCTTGGCCCGTAGTACATGGATAATTCGTGGATGTGATACTAATGAATATCTTTGGCCCGTAGTGCATGCATAATTCAGTGATGTGGATTATTTATTGAGCTGTGTTACAGCAATAAAATATTGATGATGAACTTTTAAATTATAGAAGATAATAGATATCATGCTCTACTTGACTCTTCTAATGGATTGTTTGTTCTGCTGCAGTTAAACTTGTTATCTATTGTATTCTATCAGTTTAACACTGTTGAGTTTTCTTTCTCTATAATATTGAGCGTATTTTTGTGAGTATTTAGATACTTTGAGAGTTGATAAGCAGTGCAAGTTTTTTTCAGCATTATATCCGATATTTCAGTCAGAAATACTATTCTTTTGAGGTAAGGGATGTTATTTTCTTCGTAAATGATGTTATTTCTTTCAATATCATTATACCGAAATATTGGTATGAATTTTATTATGAAATTTTTACCTTTTCATGTCAAGGTTACTATTCACGTATACGACACTATTCACGAATACGATACTATTCACGAGTACTATTCACGAAGTATGATTTTTCTTGTGAAATTTCTATCTTTTTTGTGTCGGGGTTACTATTCACGTATACGACACTAATCACGTATACAGCACTATTCACGAATACGACATTATTCACAGAAAAATTAAATTTTCTTTTCTTTGTCCAAGTTGTCTATTATGGTTACTATTTTTGATTATATCCATGTTTTGATCTTCATTCTTGAATTTTGCTCTATAATTGATTATTATGGAGTATTTTTGAACTTGGATAAACTAAAGTACGAATCCCTAATCTTTGTCCTTTTATCTCACTAGATTCATTTTTTTAAAGATATTTTTCATCATCCTCAGTCTTCAATGGTGATACTTCATGAATATCGTTGGCCTGTAGTGCAAAGATGAATGATTACCTAATGAATATCTTTGGCCCGTAGTACAAAGATGGACAGGTGTTGAGATGAACATTACCAACTGGTGATACAAATGAATATCTTTGGCCCGTAGTGCAAAGATGAATATTTGGTTCAAGATGTATATTGGTTGATGTTATACGGATAAAATATTGATGATGAACTTTTAAATCATAGAAGATAGTAGACTTCATTCTCTACTTAACTCTTCTAATGAATTGTTATTTTCGCTGCGAATATTGATCTAAAACTTGTTATCCATTATATTTTATCTGATTTATTGAAGGCTAACGATAATTTTTTCTTCATTATCTTAGTCATAATATTCTTTACTAGGCTAGTTGAGCTCACTATTTTCCTTTTTATTTCATTTTTTTTCTTAGAAGGCGAGAATATAGCGGGAACTAGTCAGGGTGTGGAGTGATGTTTTCAAGTCAGTTGTTTTAGCAATCCTCATTATTTTGTAAAATAGTGTATCAATAATTATAATAAGGACTTATTTGAGTTTAAATATTGTCTAGGAGACAATATTTGTATTTAAACTCACAGCATATGTGTTGTCGTATTTTGCACGACAATTGTAATAATGAAGTTGTAGTTGTTTTCTGTACCATATATTTGGCGACTCAGAATGGGTTGTGTGGACCTATTTTGGGGGCATCACATTTGTCATTAAGTATTTGTTGTAAGTTTGGCTTACTACATGAACCTCTACTTACTCATTTTTCAAAATCGCCGGTAGAAAGTTGTCTCAATTTTGTTTTATTATTATAATAGTAGCAATAAAATAGAAACTTTTTATATAAAATAGAATACTTTTTATATTATATATAAAGTTATTTGTTTTACTAGATTATAATTAAAATATATTATATTTTATATAAAGTTTTTGTTTTATTAGAATATTTTTATTGTACAGTGATGAATAGTAAAAATCAGAAAAATCACGTGAATTCGTCTGTGAAAAAAGTTTCTGTTCACCCGTAATTATTTTCTTAAATAGTGCCATGTCATTCTCCTATAAATAGGATGCTTAGTTAAGAAGAATAATGCTAGAGACACAAACTATTTTATAAATATTTTATAAATTATTGATGTGGCATACTCCACCTCAACATATTGTGTGGGGCCAAAGACTACATTGAAACAATTTGTTCATCAATATGTTGAGTTGGAGTATGCCACATCAGCAGTTTGTAAAATATTTGTAAAATAGTTTATCTGTACCATTACTCACTTAAGAAATAGAAAATCACACCAAAATCAGATAATTTTTCTTTTATAATATTGTGCGTATTTCTTTTGAGTATAAGGATACTTTGAGTGTAGTAAATAGTGCAAGTTTTTCTCAATAATATATCCGCTATACCAGTCAAATTTAGTCTCCTACTAAGGTAAGGGATATTATTTTCGTTCAATATTCGTAAGGAATATTATTTTCTTCCATACCCTATAGTATGTAAGTGATATTATTTCATTTCATATTCCTAAATCTACACTTACTTTGATAAGTATTGCTTCTATAATTCCTAAAATTAGTATAACATCCTTGAATTTTGTGCTTCTTCTAGTGTTGTTTCAGTGAAATATTTGTCTAAACCTTCTTATTACATTTTAATATTTTCATTCGGGGTACTATTCACGGAATACTATTCAGAGTACTATTCACTCGGGGTACTATTCAAAAAAAAAATTGGACTCTTTTTTGTCCAAATTATTTTTGATACATGAATATCATTCTTGAATTTTACTCTACAATTAATTATCATGTTGTCAATTTGGACATTCTTGAACTCTAAATATATTGAATTATAAGTCTAATATTTATCCTTGATCTCACTTGATTGATTTTTTATATCATTGTCATCATCTTCATATTATGGTCAAAGTCATCTTTGGCCCGTAATGCATAGATGAACTGTTTATTGATATGATTATGATTAGGAATTGTGTATTGGTATAATCATGACCTGTAATGTTATAGACAAATGATATGGTGAAAGTCCTTTTTGGCACGTAGTGCACAGATAGATAGTTGTTTGGCATGATCATGACTACTAGTGATACTAACGAATATCCTTGACCCGTAATGCATGGATAATTCGTTGATTTGAAATATTTATTCGTTGGTGCTACATGGATAAAATATTGATGATAAACTTTTAAATTATAGAAGATAGTAGACACCATGCTCTACTTGACTCTTCTAATGGATTTCTATTTCCGTTACAGTTGTTGATCTAAAACTTGTTGTTTAATGTATTCTTTACTGGGCTAGTTGAGCTCACCCTTTTTCTTTTAGTTCTATTGTTCTTCTCAAGAGGCGAGAATGTAGCTGGGACTAATCAGAGAGTGGAGTAATGGTCCAATATGGTTATTTTAGTAATCCTCACTATTTTGGAAAATAGTGTGATAATAATTGTAATGAGAATTTTATTTGAGTTTGGATATTGTCTACGAGACAATATTTGTATTAAAACTCAGTGTATGGTTTTGTCGTATTTTATACGACAATTAATAGTTGTATAAATGAAGTTTGTATTTGAATTCTATACCATATATTTGACGACTCAGTATGGATTGTGTGGACATATTTTGGAGGCGTCACAATCGTCATAAGGTTTATTATAGTTCTACAGCTCGTCTTTTCTTAGGATATAGTTCTTCTCGTCTCCTTAATTTAAAAACGAATCGTTTTTATATTAGTAAGAATGTTCGATTTCATGAAGACTATTATCCATTTTCTAACACTGTATCTCCTCCTGACACTAACCTACAACCAGTGACACCTAGTCATTCTTAGGTATTTATATCTCTTGTTTCAGGTTCTGCTTCTGCCTAATTCAGACAGTTTGAGTCCCAATCCAGACAGCATGAACCCCAATTCAGACAGTCTACGCCCCAAATCCAGACAGTCTGATGCGCACTTGTTTGCATTCCAACAATTTTCCCCACTTGCTCCTTCTGATACGTCAATACAATCAACATCAACCTCACTGCAATCACATCCAAATACATCATTGGTCCACTCCATTCCCATGCCGCATACCAAGACTGCTACAACACATGTTCGGACTGCACGATTAAGCGACATTTATGCTCGTACTGTCCCTCTCTTTGTTGGTCCCTCCTCACAATCTGGGCAATCACAATCAACAGCCATGGATTCCCCAGAACCATTATCTACCGTCACCAATATTGTCCTACCTCTATCTACAAATTCAGATTCTAATCCACTAGTTTCACAAGTAATGACTCGTTCTATGGCTCATCGGCTTGGGTATTTTCCACCATCAGCTCTAAACTCAATCCTGGACTCACTCCAAGCCAACTTGTTTCTCTCAAGTAAATAGCCATCCTCATTGGCGCAAAGAAATGGTTGATAAAATTAATGCCCTGTTGACTAATGGTACTTGGACTCTTGTTCCCAAATCTCATTCCATGAATATTGTTGGCTGCAAGTGGGTGTTCAAAATTAAAAAGAGGGTTGATGGACAAATTGAAAAATACAAAGTCCGTCTTATTGCTAAGAGCTATCATCAAGAAGAGGGTTTAGACTACTCGGAAACTTTCATTAAGCCTACTACCAATCGGGCGATTCTCTCTCTAGTAATGCATTCTTACATGGGACTTTATCAGAAACAGTCTTACATGTCGTGAGTTATTTTTGGCCGTTATCTGATTAGAAGCAATTAGTTATTAGAATAACAACCTAGTTATCCCCTTTAATTCTTCCAATAAAACTCTTTTGTTTCAAAATTAGGAATACATTTTTCTTTTTAATTCTTTTCAAAATTAGAGACACGTTTTTCTTTTTAATGTATTTCAAGATTAAACACATTCAACAAAACAGTCTCTCTTAAGTAATAAACAAATGGACACCCTCAATTTAGTTGATTGACACCTTTAATTATGATGATATGTGAATAAATTTGACATTAATACAGTCTAACAAGTTACATAGTGATGCATTTTTAGATCAGTCTTTATAAGCATGTTCAGGATTTAACAAACAAGGAGCAAGCACATATTAATAAGAATTCAGTACCTCGCCAAAAGAAAAGAAACCACCCATAATAAATTATAATGCACCTCACTCAAACACAAAGATCACGTCTTCATTGCAGGTCTAACCAGTCCCAATCCAGAACCACTCCCCAAATGCTTGAAGTCTTTTGCTTCAAGATTATCTCCATGAGCAGAGAAACCCGTTCCACCTTTCGCCAAGCACACCAGATTTCTCTCTTTGCATCCCTTGTTGCAAACCAAACAGACCTTGTCAACAGCCATGAACTTATCAGCACACTTTTTACAGAAGATGTGTCCGCAAGAGCTTAGGGCCACGAGTGCTAATGTGTTGGTCATTGTGACCTTGCAGCTAGGACAGATATAGGTCCTGTTGAGAGACGTGGATTGCTTCTCCTCATTGCTGTCCTCTGTGAAGTTGATCGGGAAGAGGGTCTTCATTTTTAGTTTTTCCTGGCCTTCTGGACAAGTGGTGCAGGTGGATGGTGCCTCTACTTTAACAGGAGCTTCAGGTGTAGCAGAAGGTAGCCAGAATGCTTTCATTGTTCTCAGTGCTTCCTCTTCATATGATGTGGCCTTCACACTGTTCGCCCCATGGAAGCCAGTCTTGTCTCTGTTATAGTTCTTATCGCTGTATTGAGGTAATGCGCCATGGTTTTGCTGATCAAATGCATCAAGCTCTCTTGCTTTCTGCATCTTTAACTTTTCTTCTTCTTCTTCTTTTTCTTGCTTCTGTTGAACAGTATGGGCAGCTATTTTCCTGCCGTGTAATATTCAACATAAACTTGAGTATGCATTGGCAAAATGAATGGCAAACCAAGCACATGACTCATCACATGAATCAATTAAGACAGGGTGGAAACAAAATTGCTTCATATAATATTGACTGACAGAGGGATAGAACTTTTAATTATAACTTCCCCTATACTGAGACTTGTTTATTCCTCCAAGGAAAGCTAAAAGTGACATTTCAAGTTCAATAAAGCAATCCAGATTCCTATGTCCTCTGAAGTTTCTTTTCCTGCTTGAGAAGAGTTATGGAGAGAAGTGGAGAATAAAAGGGTTTGGAACTAGACCTGTTTTAGAAAAATAAAGAATAAAAAGTTATAATTAACTGTGAGATGTAAAAGAAGTTATTCTTCATTCAGAACATATTCTCAATCTCTCCAGTAGTTCATAATGTCCACTCTCCAGTAACATAGAAATAGTAAATCACCAGTTCCACTAAAACCACGTACCCAGCTCCAGAAGGAAACCCAGCAGACTTTGAGGATTACAAATATCTGCTCTTAGTAACCATAAGAACATAACTACTTTAAGAACCAAGAATGGATAGACTATATTGGGACAAAACAAAATGTGGTGCTAACAATCAACTGAAATGAACTCTGAAACCAAATAGTTCCTCTACATCAGGGAAAAATTAGGCAAGGGCGGCCCTGGGCCCTGACACCCCTACAAACCACCCCTCCCCAACCCAAAATAAACAAAAAAAAAGTAAAATAAAATAAAATGTAGCCTGTAGAATATATCACTTTAGTGCATGTTATTCTAGTTCTGTGTCCCCTCCAAGCAATATCAATTATGTAGTAAGTAAATCACTCCTATTAGTGTAGTTAACCAACCAAGCTTGTGCAGAATTCCTCTAAGGCCTTCATCATAACATCTCTTAAACATAATTATATCATAAGAAACAAAGAGCTGCAAATACTTTTATATTTGACTTTCTATTGAGGCAAAACTCACTCCCCACAAATCAACAAATATGGGCCCAATCCCAGCAACCCAGCTTAAAAATCCTAGTATTGATCCTTCCAACAAACAGAATTATATCAAAATTAACCTCCTAAAAAGAAAAATACAAACTTCACTAACGAATAATTCAATAAAGCTCACTGAATTAACAGAATTGCAAACCAAAAGTACACATATTAGTTAATACATGAATTTGAACCACTGCATAACCCAAACAATAGTAAGTAACAAAAATTCAAAGAACAGGGATAGATATGATAGAACGAACCTTTGAATATCTTTCTTTTGAGCTAACAAACATTCGAGAATGCATTCTTTACAGAAGATATGACCTTTCTGGCAACACATAGGATCGATTACGGGCTTCAAACAGAGGGAACAAGCATCAAAAGGCTTAATTGAGTCTTTTCCCAGCCTTTCCTTCTGAGTTCCATATCCGAGCTTTCGCTTCTCATCGTATGTAAAGAATGCTAGATCATTGTTATTCTTCGAGTGTCTCTGCGGCATCTCTTCTTCTGGTTATCAAATACAAATCCCTAAATTGATGAGCAAGAAACCGACACCTAAAACGAAAACTAAACCAACCCTAGAAATTGGATGCGCGAATTGGATATTTTAAGTACCCAAGTCCCAACTCCTAACTCCTAAACATACCCGGACTAGTAGCCGGGGTCATTTTGAAACTAAAGCTGTGTTTGGGGCACGGTAAATGACGTAAAAAATTAATCAACTTCTCGTTTTTTTATTAATTATTAAATAAAAAATTAATTTAAATTTTAAATTAATGAAAGAGATTTTATTTTTTCTAAAATGTCAAATATCTTTAATTGACTACATTTGACTGGTTGACTGTTAAAAAATAATTACAGTGTCTTTTAATTTATTTTTTTAACAACACAAATGATAATATGTCTGCATATCTAATAACATATTATGTTAATATATAATGAGTTGTACCATCTTTTCATGGTCAATTGATTTTAAATTAAAGAAATTGATGTATTTATTTATTAAATTTGGACCTATTTATAAATTTAACATAAACCTGATTTGATATAATGTAAAAAATGAAAATTTGCATTTTGTTGCCCCCGATCTTAAAGCCAACACACCACACATCCAAACAGAGATCAGATTATAAATAAAAAGGTTCATGTTAAATAGCCATAAATTTGAATCTTTTTCTAAACTATATATATAATCCGGATTAAACCCTGATCTTACATACTTAGCTCACCTATAAAACTCGCCCTCGTATTTCTTTCTCTCTCCTCACTTACACATACACGTACATGGCAAACGGAAGTGGTTAGCATGGAGTTTATTTTTGGGTAAATTGGTGAATAGAGTACTGATATGCAGGCGAGGTTTAAAATCATTTGTATTTTAGGATGTCTATTACAACATGATTTATTAAGATGAGCGGGAAATTCAAAATCATTTATATTTTATTATATAGATTAAGAAGAGTCTCATTTTAATTTAGGAACAATTACATATATTAGTACATTTTTGAAAATAATTACAAAAATCATTGTAATACCCGGGGAAAAAAAATAATAATATTAAATAATAAAAATTATTTTTGTTGGAAAACATATTAATTGGACTTTGCATTTTTATTTGGGTCAAAGTGGTCATTCAATTTATGTGGGTTAATAAGTATTAGTAAGTGATGAAAAAATTAAGTTAGGAAATTTGGGCCTTAATATTGAGTGAACCCAATTAGAAATTTATTAAAACAAGACCTCTTCATTAATAAACATCTATACCTAATTTTATTTCATAATACAACTGAGGGAAAGAGAGAGGAGAGCGAATTGTGTGGTTGCGAAAAGAGAAGTAGGCGAGGCGGCATAATTATTGAAGAGGAGAAATTCGTGATACTTGGCAAGACCCATTTAGTAAGTAATTGTTATTTTTAGGGGTTAGATCTATCAAGTATATTTCAGAGTATGCTTAACGTTTCTGTAATTGTAGTAATACCTTATTGGTTAATGTGGATAGTATGGGTAATATATGTGTATATATATAATGAGAATCCTATGAATCTAATGTAATCAGGAAGCTTGTAATGATGATGAGGAAAAAAAATAAAAATAAAAAATAAAAAAACGTCCAGAGAGTCCACGCCATTTTAGAAGCCCATACTGAGCTTCAATGTTGTTTAGTAATATAGTAGTTTATTTTGGCCCATCGATTTGGATTCAATTTGGTGTTGTAATTGATGAGATCGGTTTCAGAGGTGTATGAAATGTCTTGCTAATTAATTCTAACAAGGCAATGGGAAGATTTGTTTTATTTGGTGGAACTACTGGACTTTTGTAATATAACAAGGATTATATATATATATATATATATATATATATATATATATATATATATATATATATATATCAAGTTTGATTGCAGGACAAGAAGTAATCATTAAAAGATTAATATATTATAAATTGAGTTTGTATTGTAGTTTGATGTAGTTGGGGAAATTAATTTCATATTAATATAAATTATAATTAGTAAGTAACTTATAATTGTATTATTATTACCTTTTATTTTGATCAGACGGAGGAAATTTAAAGAGTTAATTTTGAAATATAAATTTTGGAGTATTAGTAATTGATAAAAGGCGATGATTAAATGTATATTAAATAAATTATGAATTATTTTAGAATTATTAGTTTGGATTGTTTTTAATTTGAGGTGAATATGTTTAGGTTGTGAATGACGTTTCGTATTTGATATCGTTGACATTTGAGGGTAAGATTTGGTGGAGTGTGCTATAAATGGGTTGGAAGTATCAGGTACGGATTCCGTACTCTTTCTGCGATACTCATGTTAAATTTGATTTGTTCGTTTTGTCGCTTGTTCGAATTTCGTTATTATTTCACATAATTGTTTCTTGTGAAATAAGTATATTAGTTTCATTTTGGAGTTGATTCATATAACTCGTAATTGTACTCTTTGAATTAGGATATCATGTTAGTATTTATTTTTGATAATTGTAGAGCGGTACATGTTGTTACCTTCTTTTTGAGACCTTGTGATTATAATTTGATTTGGTTCAACATGTACATATAGAACCCTTCTGTTGGTGTTATGTCGCATGTGTTGTGACATGATATTTTTGTTAGAATATACCGTAGGGTATACCTGAGCTATAACCACCTGTGGGGGTACCACAGGCATGTCGTCTTGGCACAAGAGGCATGACACTTTCCGTGGCGGTGTGATTAGTCCACGGCGTCTCCATTTTGGGCTCCGGAGTAAATGGGTCATTTGGTGTTTTGTTGTGGGAGGCGTATGGGTTAACCCTAGTTTTCTGTTCTGCGGATTGGTGATGTTGTGCCAAACACACCTATCCGATTTGCATACATTGGATTCGCGGTCCAATGTGTGATTTGCCTGTGTGACATCATTTGATTTGCCTGTGTGACATTATTTTGACTTGCCTGTGTGGCATCATTTGACTTGCTTGTGTGGCATTATTTTGACTTGCCTGTGTGGTATTATTTTGACTTGCCTGTGTGGCATTGTTTTGACTTGTCTGTGTGACAAGATATATTTCTGAGCTCAATCGGTATGAAATAACCCCAGCCATTTGTTTCAGCCTATTATTTTATGGTATTAGTTTTGTTCGTTTCGTTTCAGTTTGTTTCGTCTCCTTTCAATTAATTGGGTTAGTTATTTCAGTTCATTATTTTCTTTACTCCTCTGTTTGTTTCGTTATTCCCGTTGGTTTAGATATATTCTATTCATATCTTTGGAGTTTTATTTTTGTCAGAGGAAATATTTTGTCTATGTTGATTTCGTATTTCAGTTGTATATCTTTTGTACCTTTATATCCGTACTGGGCAATTGGCTCATGCTGTGTTTTTCTTCCGGCAGGTTTGCAGGGGTGATTCAGGGCTAGTGTGATGAGAGTTTTGCCTTTGACCAGTTAGGTTGATTCAAATTTTAAGTTTTGATTATTTTGACTCAGTTTAGAGAATTGTACTTATTACTTTATTGATGGATCACCACTATTAATATTTTGAGGTTGTTAGTGCTCTGTTTATTTATTTTGAGGTTTGTTGTGCTTTGCACGTGACCTCCCTTTCCTTTTCGGGAAGGGGGTGTTACAGAGATGGTATCAGAGCTTAGGTTCTTTCTTGTAGAAAACCTATTTAGGTTTGACCTGTGAGTTGTGGGTAAATCACTGGGTAGACATAGGAATTTGAATTGATTTTGTTCTCTGTTTGGTTGGTCTTATTCTGACCAAGTGTTTTCTTAGTTCTTTGAGTTATAGTTGATTTGAGAAAGGCGAGATAATTTGTTAAGATTATTATGGTTATGTGTTGGAGCAATAATATTAGTTAAGGATTGTGATGGGATCATTAAGGAGAATAATGTTATATTATGTTCAGTTAAGAAATGATTATACGATTATGATATGAGTATTTGTATCATCGAGTTTTGATATTGGAGAATTATTTGTTAGAGTTATTTTAGGTAATTACAAATTATCGTGATTTTGGAATTGAGAATTTTATTTGGGTTAGATTCTAATTTTTGTTAAGTTGTGAATAATTTGAGGTATGTGAATCGGTGAGATAATATTATAAAGTGAAAACTATTAAGTACAGAGGATCCGTTGTAATTTTGAGTTGTTGTAAAGATTCGAGGTAATTAGATTGATCTTTTGGAGTACATGAATTTTGCAATTATTTTCTAGTAGAATATTGGAGTTATCTTATATGAAATTTTGAGTGATAATATGAGCAGATCTTGGAATTTGTTGGGTTAAGGTTTTCATTAAGAGAATGATTGATTTATTGAATGATTAAATATACAATAAGTGATGAATCTTTAAGAGATTTTGAAAGCTATCGTTTGTTTATTCAGATAGTAGGATATATGATTTGGAGTTTGGTATGGTGATGGAGAGATCTTAATGGTAGTATATTTTTGGTGTAATAATATTTGAGAACTAATTTGATTTGAGGTTATGATGTTTTGAAACTCTTAAGGACTTAGGAGAGCTGGTGATAAAGAGATATTAGTAGTATATTCTTTGGTGTAATATTATTTGATGAATAGTTCAAATTGAGGATGAGATATTTTGAAGCTCTTGAGGACTTAGAGAGAGTTGGTAATATAGTTTGCGTAGTTATATTTATCTGATGTCTTTAGAGTTTTGTATGAATTTATGTAAAATAAAACAAAAATAATTTGTTAGATCTTTGTCATGTGTGGAATATAAACGTTTTACGAATTAAAAATAATTTTAAATATTTTGGGTATTCGAATCGTATTTAGATGAAGAGAATTTTATTTTTTGTGTGATTTCGAATTATGTTCCGAAGAGTACGTACGTTTGCAAGAATGAAACTCAAAGATATTAGCGACAGCCGCACCAACGGTGGATCATGCGATCTAATTTGATGCAACGCGAAGAACCTTACCAAGGCTTGCCACGATAGCTGATGAATCTTTTACGAATACGTGGACAATTGTGTGGACTGATGGACTTATCCGCGCTGATCATTACAAATGGCGGCGCTACGTCGTAGCTAAATTTATTTATTTATTTTTGTAGCTTATTTGAATTCCGAGGACGGAATTATTTTTAAGGGGTGAAAAATGTAATAACCTATTTTTTTATTAAATATTAATTGATTTTATCTTATACAATTATGTTTAAATTGAAAAAGGTAAATGATTTTGTTTCCCTCTTTTCTTCCTTGTTTTGTTTGGAAAATTAAATTCGTTTAGTAGATAATTAAATAACTGATTAAATTAAAATTGAGGAAGATAATCTCTTTTGTTAAAGTCTTGTGGTAAAATCATTCGGAGCGGGAAGCTACTTGGGAGATAAAAGAGTCTATTCGAGCGGAGTATCCACATCTTTTGATAATTAGATACGTTCATTCTTTTAATTCCGGGGACGGAATTCTTTTAAGGGGTAGGTGATGTAATACCCGGGAAAAAAAATAATAATATTAAATAATAAAAATTATTTTTGTTGGAAAACATATTAATTGGACTTTGCATTTTTATTTGGGTCAAAGTGGTCATTCAATTTATGTGGGTTAATAAGTATTAGTAAGTGATGAAAAAATTAAGTTAGGAAATTTGGGCCTTAATATTGAGTGAACCCAATTAGAAGTTTATTAAAACAAGACCTCTTCATTAATAAACATCTATACCTAATTTTATTTCATAATACAACTGAGGGAAAGAGAGATGAGAGCGAATTGTGTGGTTGCGAAAAGAGAAGTAGGCGAGGCGGCATAATTATTGAAGAGGAGAAATTCGTGATACTTGGCAAGACCCATTTAGTAAGTAATTGTTATTTTTAGGGGTTAGATCTATCAAGTATATTTCAGAGTATGCTTAACGTTTCTGTAATTGTAGTAATACCTTATTGGTTAATGTGGATAGTATGGGTAATATATGTGTATATATATAATGAGAATCCTATGAATCTAATGTAATCAGGAAGCTTGTAATGATGATGAGGAAAAAAAATAAAAATAAAAAATAAAAAAACGTCCAGAGAGTCCACGCCATTTTAGAAGCCCATACTGAGCTTCAATGTTGTTTAGTAATATAGTAGTTTATTTTGGCCCATCGATTTGGATTCAATTTGGTGTTGTAATTGATGAGATCGGTTTCAGAGGTGTATGAAATGTCTTGCTAATTAATTCTAACAAGGCAATGGGAAGATTTATTTTATTTGGTGGAACTACTGGACTTTTGTAATATAACAAGGATTATATATATATATATATATATATATATATATATATATATATATATATATATATATATATATATATATATATATATATATCAAGTTTGATTGCAGGACAAGAAGTAATCATTAAAAGATTAATATATTATAAATTGAGTTTGTATTGTAGTTTGATGTAGTTGGGGAAATTAATTTCATATTAATATAAATTATAATTAGTAAGTAACTTATAATTGTATTATTATTACCTTTTATTTTGATCAGACGGAGGAAATTTAAAGAGTTAATTTTGAAATATAAATTTTGGAGTATTAGTAATTGATAAAAGGCGATGATTAAATGTATATTAAATAAATTATGAATTATTTTAGAATTATTAGTTTGGATTGTTTTTAATTTGAGGTGAATATGTTTAGGTTGTGAATGACGTTTCGTATTTGATATCGTTGACATTTGAGGGTAAGATTTGGTGGAGTGTGCTATAAATGGGTTGGAAGTATCAGGTACGGATTCCGTACTCTTTCTGCGATACTCATGTTAAATTTGATTTGTTCGTTTTGTCGCTTGTTCGAATTTCGTTATTATTTCACATAATTGTTTCTTGTGAAATAAGTATATTAGTTTCATTTTGGAGTTGATTCATATAACTCGTAATTGTACTCTTTGAATTAGGATATCATGTTAGTATTTATTTTTGATAATTGTAGAGCGGTACATGTTGTTACCTTCTTTTTGAGACCTTGTGATTATAATTTGATTTGGTTCAACATGTACATATAGAACCCTTCTGTTGGTGTTATGTCGCATGTGTTGTGACATGATATTTTTGTTAGAATATACCGTAGGGTATACCTGAGCTATAACCACCTGTGGGGGTACCACAGGCATGTCGTCTTGGCACGAGAGGCATGACACTTTCTGTGGCGGTGTGATTAGTCCACGGCGTCTCCATTTTGGGCTCCGGAGTAAATGGGTCATTTGGTGTTTTGTTGTGGGAGGCGTATGGGTTAACCCTAGTTTTCTGTTCTGCGGATTGGTGATGTTGTGCCAAACACACCTATCCGATTTGCATACATTGGATTCGCGGTCCAATGTGTGATTTGCCTGTGTGACATCATTTGATTTGCCTGTGTGACATTATTTTGACTTGTCTGTGTGGCATCATTTGACTTGCCTGTGTGGCATTATTTTGACTTGCCTGTGTGGTATTATTTTGACTTGCCTGTGTGACATTGTTTTGACTTGTCTGTGTGACAAGATATATTTCTGAGCTCAATCGGTATGAAATAACCCCAGCCATTTGTTTCAGCCTATTATTTTATGGTATTAGTTTTGTTCGTTTCGTTTCAGTTTGTTTCGTCTCCTTTCAATTAATTGGGTTAGTTATTTCAGTTCATTATTTTCTTTACTCCTCTGTTTGTTTCGTTATTCCCGTTGGTTTAGATATATTCTATTCATATCTTTGGAGTTTTATTTTTGTCAGAGGCAATATTTTGTCTATGTTGATTTCGTATTTCAGTTGTATATCTTTTGTACCTTTATATCCGTACTGGGCAATTGGCTCATGCTGTGTTTTTCTTCCGGCAGGTTTGCAGGGGTGATTCAGGGCTAGTGTGATGAGAGTTTTGCCTTTGACCAGTTAGGTTGATTCAAATTTTAAGTTTTGATTATTTTGACTCAGTTTAGAGAATTGTACTTATTACTTTATTGATGGATCACCACTATTAATATTTTGAGGTTGTTAGTGCTCTGTTTATTTATTTTGAGGTTTGTTGTGCTTTGCACGTGACCTCCCTTTCCTTTTCGGGAAGGGGGTGTTACAATCATACATTCATAAAATAATTACAAAAATACTACACTTCATCATTTTTATTTTTAAACCTAATACAATTAAAAGTCCTTAAATTAAGGGATTTGTTTTCATCTTCCTTAGGTCTCTCTATCCGCTCTTTCTATTTCTCTCTTTCTCTTACTACTTCTCTCTCCTCTCGAAGCCACTCGTCGTCGTCCTCTTCCGCCTCCGCCGCCGCCGCAACACCATAGTCTCTCAACTCGTCGTCGTCCTCTTCTTCATCTACTGGTATTTCTTCATCTACTGATATTTCTTCATCTACTGATATTTCTTCTTTTTCTTGTACTGATATTTTTACTGGTATTTCTTTTTTTTTCTTCATCTTCATCATCATCATCATCATCATAGTTGTTAGACTAATTAACTAATTGGTGGCGTAATAGGAATTTTGCTTCAAACAAGGCTCTTGATGTTGTTCGAAAAGAGATCATGGCGACAAATGTCATGGGAAGAAGCTTAAGTTCATAGTCAGAAGATATTTTAAACCCAAAAATTTTTAAAGGTGTGTTAATTTAAATTTTATTATTGTTACTATTATATAACTGTTTGGTTACTTCTGCATTATGTTTTGGTTACTGTTAATTTGTGATTCGGATACCATTTTTGTTACATTGATTTGGTATTTTGGTTACTTTTTTATGTTGTTATGGTTACCATGTATTTGCTTAGTATACATGGTTGACTAAACTGATTTTGGTGTACATGTTGTTTATGTATTGGTTACCATTAATATATGTTTTGGTTACTAACATATAACTATTTGGTTTTTTCATTAGTATATTTTTTGTTACTGTTAGCTTATGATTTGGATACCATTCTTTTTCTCTCAATTAGGATTTTGGTTACTTTTATATGTTATTTTGGTTACAATGTATTTGCTTAGTATACATTGGTTGACTAAACTGATTTGGTCTACATGTTGTTTATGTGTTGGTTATCATTAAAACATGATTTGGTTACTAGCATATAAATATTTGGTTACTTCTTTAGTATATTTTTTGGTATACATGTTTTGTTTACTACATAAAATAGTTTGTACTACATGTTGTTTATATTTTGGTTGTCATTAGATTATATAATATAACTTTTTGGTTACTACTTTATTATGGTATGGTTAATGTTATATTATGATATGATAACTATTATTGTGCAGTCAATTTGGGATGTTGGTTATTTGTTATAGTCTATTTTGGCTTCTGTGTAATTGTTATATTATGTTTTGGTTAGTATGCTCTTATTTGTTAGTCACTGTGTAAATATTTATGATATAGATATTGTTTATATCTAGTTACTAATGACTGTGTAAATCTGATTTTATTTATTTGCAGTTATATGATCTTTACTATGAGGAATGCAATTCATTGGAAAAGTTATATATTGGTGACATGGAAGTCCCCAACATTATTATCAAGAAATTGAACTCCAGTCAGTTGGAGAAGTTTAAGGCATCATTAGTTTGTGATTGTATTATTTTTGTAAATAATAAACCCAAGTCAGAATAAATCATGTATTTACTTAGTATACATTGATGTATTATTTTTGTAAAGTCCTTCAAACATAACCATTTATTATGGTTAGTGAGTATGTAATGTTTATTGGAGCTTATGTAAATGGAATTACATATTTGATTATATAATCAATTTTTTGACATTGTTTGATGGTTCGTATTAAGTTGTTTTTGATACATTTGTTTGAAAGGTGCAGTTGGTAACCAAACATGCATAGAAGGGTAACCATTTTATTTTTTGGTAGTAGTCAAATATTTACAAGCTTGTATCAGGACATATATCAAATGTTAAATGTACATGCGAGAGTATACATGGGTTGCCTAAACTGGATTGGATACACATGTTGTTTCTAGTTTGGTTACCATTAAAACATGTTCTGTTTACTTTTCATATAACTATTTGGTTACTTCTTTATTTTGTTTTGGTTACTGTTACCTTATGGTTTGGCTACTATTATTGTGCCCTCGATGTGGGATTTTGATTACTGTTATTTTTATTCTGGTTAATATGTAGTTGTTTAGTATACATGGATTACCTAAATTAGGTTTCATTACATAATATTTATATTTTGGTTACCATTAAAACTTGTTCTGGTTACTATCATATAATTATGTGGTTACTGTTTTATTATGTTACATTATGGTTACTGTTATTAGTAAACAGATAGTTACAAGCTTGTATCAGGACAAACATCAATTGTTAAATGTATATGTGAGAGTTTTCATTTATATATATGGTTACTTATAGATCTCATATTAAAATAAAAATAGTTTGAGAGGTGCAGTTGGTATCCAAACATGCATATATGAGTAACCATTTTAGTTTTTATTAGTAATCAAATAATTAAAAACTTATATCAGAATAATTATCAAGTGCTTAATGTACATGTGAGGATTTACATTTATCTAGCTGATGGATACTTTTAAATTAAGTAGTTATAAAAATTATTTGAAAATGGTCCATGCCAGTTGGTAACTAAATATGAATATAGAGGTAACCATTTTATTTTAGATGGATAACCAGATTTACATAAAAATATTTCAGAACAGTTACCAATTGTTCAATGTATATGTTTACTTTATATTGATAACTCATGATGGAATCAAAAATTAAAATATTAATCAACATCAATTTTTGTTATTGTACACAATCAAAAATATTACCAACCATGTGGTTAATAGTTACTAACAGTAAACAATTATATATTCCTGTAAATAATTAAATTTGTTGTATTGGTTACTGTCAGTCTCCATTGTCTAACAACTGAATAAACATTGTAAAGTAACCAAATCAATATTAGACAGTAACCAAATTACATAATCTTAGTAACTAGAAAATAAACCAAATTTTTTACATGCAAATTTGAAGGCCTAAATGATGGAATTTGACCAAAAAACCATGCAGTTCACCAGCAAAGCTGATGACTTTTGATCGTTGATACGTTTCCAATGAAATTAGGATCTAAATCGCCAAAATCCGACACTCCAAACTTGACAGAAATTGTCAAATTGTCACTGCAACCAAATAAACATTATACTGTAACCAATTAAATAGTATACAACAACCAATATATATAATCAGATTAGCAGTTGTATATAGGTAACCAATGTATTCAATGAGTAACCACCAATATAAAAGAAACAATTATAAAACTGAATAATAGTATAGAGTAACCAAATAAACACCTTACAGTATCTAAATACATATTATACAGTAACCAAGACAACATTAGACAGTAACCAAATATTTAGTAACCATTATAATGTTACACAGTAACCGAACCAGCATTAATTAGTAACCAATATATTGTTACACAGTAACCAAGACAGCATTAGACAGTAACCAAAACAACATTATACATTATAATGTTATTCAGTAAACAAGACAACATTAGAGAGTAACCAACAGTTCCATGAAAGTAACCAAACTTATTTAAAAATTATAAAGCCATCAAATAAACATTACTTAGCAAACAAATACACAATTATCAGTAACCAATTTATATATATTTAGTAACCATAATAAAAAAAAACATATCAATGAATCATCCAAACGTTATAGGAAATTGTAGTAACCATTTGAAGTGTGAAAAACTTAAGAAAGGTAATCAATATAGGAATTCGTGGCAACCATAAGTAACTACATGCATATGAATTTTAATCTCACATACCTCAGTATTTAGATTTGTATCGAAGTTGCTGTGATTTTGTATTCAACAATTACTGCCGTTCGATTGTACTGTTTCGTTACTGAACTTGAAGTTGCTGTTGATTTTGTATGCTATTTTCCGATCTCAGCGTGCCGTCGAAACAAAAAGTTTCGTCTTCTCCGATCCCAGAGGTGTCGCGACAGAAGATTTGGATTTCAGTTGCTCGAATTTTGGATCTCAGTCGCTTGATTCTAGGAGCGGTTGGAGATGAGAGAGAGGTAACTGACGTGTAGAGAGAAAAAAGATCCCTAATTTTAGTAAGCCTAATATTATGTTGCGTTATTTTTGTAAATATGTTGTTTGTGTTTTATTTTTGTAAATACTTTCTAATGGTTGTATATTAATGTTAAGAACCCTTTAATTTATTCTATATACTTTAACGTCAGTTAGTCAAATATATATTTGTTAACATGTTTATCATTTTCCAAATAAAAATGATTCTAATCCGTATGAAACCAATATTCAACATCCCTTATAACTCAACAATTTTTGTTCATCTTTGGATATTGGTAAATATAACAGGGGTGACATATTAGAGTTCATCAACTAATTGTATTTAATTTTTTTTTTATATTGTATATAAGAAAAAAAAAATTATATAATTTTGAAAGGGAGGGAGACAAGGCCATAATCGAGCGGGAAATGTAGGCAATTGAGAGGATACTTAAAAATTGAATGTATTGACGCTTCAATCCTCTGTTTTCTATTTCTTCTTCGTGATTTGGTTACTGAGTTGTGCAATTCCTTCTCAATTCGTAAAAACTGAAGAGGTAGATTTCAGACGAGATTCAAAGAAGGATATACGTATGATTCTGAACAAATCAATAGCAGACCACCTGCTCGTAAAAATGACATACTCATATTAAATAGATTTTTTGAAGATAGTTCGGCATTTCAAGATTTCAAGGCACCTTCTCATGAGCTCAGTTTATAGTTGAATATGTCTTTGTTGTGTTTTATGAAGTATATTATAAAGAAAAGACTGATGGCTAGTGATTGGCAGAACATATTGTACCTCGGGTTTTGGGAAATTAAAGAACATATGAGGAAAGTATTTGAGTGAGTTAGAGATAGACTGGGGAGGAATGCAGAGATTATATCTAGACTTGATTTATTTGGAGAAAGTAAATGTTGGAAACTCTTTCCGTTCAGTAAGAGCAGAATGGGGATGAAGAAGACCGAGTTAAAGCATTTACAAGAGATGGCATACTGGATTTGTGTGCTAATTTCCTGGAGAGATCTACATTGACCATTGTATGTCACTGTCCTTTGAATTCAGTTTCAGAAATTACATCTTATTTGTAATTCTATGTATTTTACAAAGTTTTCTTTTCTTTAAAATGTCTCTATCTAACAACCAGATATATGTATGTTTTCATTTCTTTAAAATGTCACAGTTCATACTTCAAACATTGAAACACAATATCTGATTATTTATGTCATGATTATTTGCATCACTGCTTGTATTTCAACTACTTAACTGATCTTGCACTGTTGCACATGCTTAAAGCTTGTCGATGAACCATTATCTTTTGAATGTGTAATAACATTCAACTTTAACATGTCATTTTGAGTTATTAAGAAGCTTGTGCTTATCTGTTTCACTGTTTCTACAGTTAACTGTGTACTCCAAGCAATTGTAAAGGATTGTCAATTGTGGGATCTACAAAAAGATTTCTAGCATCCAGCATTTTCTTGTTCCCAAGGAAAGTTTGTTTACTTATATAAGGTACAATATATAATCCTGGGAGAAATTACTGTAGTAATAGTCTTGTGTTTCATTGAAGTTTTCACAAAGGTAATATAACTGCATTATGGTTTATAATTCTCTAAGAAAAAGGATTATAGAAAAATATGAGGTGATTATTTCATGGCCAGTCATCTTGCTAGTCAGCGTAAGTTACACAATAAGATCTAATTTAAAAGGATTATACATAAGACAAGCCATGATACCTAAATTTGTAAGAGAACATGATTATTTCTCTCATTCAAATTCAAAATGGAATCTTTGCTCGTAGTAAAAGATTTGTACTTGCAAATTCATTGGAAGTACTACTTAATTTTTCTGTCATTGGTGTTTTTAAGCTGTTAACTTGAATGTTGATTTTACTCAATTTTATACTTAAGATTGAGTGGGATTCTCGTACCAGGAATTTACCTGCTTATAATGAGATTCTAACCATTTCTCTCGGAATTTACCTGCTTATGATGAGATTCTAACCATTTATCTCAATTATTCTAATAATATGTACTTCATATTGATAATTTGTCATGATTAAAATTCTTCACACTTGTTCGTTGATATTTTGTCTGGTCAAAAATGATCCCCAAGACTTTTAGATAGTCTACGAGTACTTCCAAGACTTCGATTGGTAGAAATAGAACTGCCCTCTGATCATTAATTGTGTGAGCAGAGCTAATATATGGAGAATTCTCAATGTCTTTATGTTGTGGGTCTTGCAAGAGGGTGTTAGTTTATATAGATTTATATTTTTTTATTGATTGATAGATTATACTCGTAGCTGGCTACAATTTGCAGGCATAATATATTTGCTTATGAAAATGCTCATGTTCAATGTCAAAGAATTAATTTAGGGGTGTAAGATATTTGCTTGTGAAAATACTCATGTCAATACCGAAGAATTAGGTTTAGGGGTATTCATAGTTAAATATTGTATTAATGTGTGAACTCATAGTAAACAAGACTTTGCAATACCAATATATTACTACTAAACCATGGGCCTGCATAATATATTCAAAACCATTCTGAAACTCGATTATGACAGATAAGCATGTCTATAGGCTCCGTCTTGACAGCTGAAAAGTCTTGGCCTCAACAATATTATAAACCTGATATGCATTAAAGTTCTCCAGATTAATTGGATTGATTTGGTGTAGTTTAAAATCATGCCGAAGCTTTTCACCAACTACCCTAGTACTTCCAAGAGTTTGGTAGGTAGAAATATAATTTCCATCTCACAGTTAATTGTGTGAATGGAGCAGAGAGACTTCAAAATGTGTGCTCTTGACCTTGTAACCCCTGCAAGTGGGTGTTTCATATTTTATTGAAATTCGTCCTTATTAGTAGTAAATTCTGCCCATTAACTGGCAGACAAAATTAAAACCTCTGCATATAGGTAACATGTTACTTGTGAAATCTCATGTTTCAAAACTCCCGTTTGATATAATACTGAAGAATAGTTTAAAGATAATTAAGCAATGCGACTCTATTGTTATACTTGTTAGAATATGTAAAATTATGTCTTTGAGTATAGAACTTGATCATATTCATTTTTTCTATTTTTATTTATCAGTTATCTTAAGATGGTGAATTACAAGAAAATACTTCACCTTAAATAAATATTATTAATTGTCAGTGTTAATAAATTTATCAGCTAGTATTGTGATCAGGACTACAGGGGTTTTGTTGCTACATAGTAGTAAACCAGTAGTAACCAATTCTTAACCATGTTTACATTTGTCTTTCCTGTAATATGACCGTTGATGCACGTTAGCAGCCTATCTTCATCTTAAATCTCAATCCAGCTGGATCTGAAATTTTTTGGGAATAAAAAATAGAATGAAACTCAATTATGGTAGAATTGTTTAAATTAGTTGGTGTTGACTTAATATTAAAATCAGGTGTTAGCAATAATAGAAAGAAAAAAAGCAATAATGAAAGATGAGCAACAACAATTAGTTGACTTTTGATGATCCATATGATGCAATTCACATTTATGCTCAATCCATTCACCATTACAAAGGTTATATCTGTTCTCACTCCTATGTTTCAATTCTGCTTATTGTGGTTTGTAGCCAATTGAGCAGTAACCAAAGTTTGTTAAACCAGAGTGAAAGAGCCAGTAAAATAACCAGAAAGGTGGTATGGAAATCCCCATACCTGAACATTGGAAGACTCTTTGGAATAAATGGGATCTCCGGGCTTTCATCTTCTTAAGCCTTTTCCTTCAAACGTTCTTAGTTATTGTTGCACCACTAAGAAAAAGAACGTCGCGCAGTTGGATCATCATGCCCCTCTGGTCAGCATACTTGCTAGCCGATTGGGCAGCTAATTTTGCTGTTGGGCTCATCTCCAGCAGCGAAAGCAACAACGTTAAGGACTCCAATGGCATAGCTAATAACGGTGACCTTCTAGCATTCTGGGCACCGTTTCTATTAGTTCACCTTGGCGGTCCGGACACAATCACTGCTTTCGCCCTCGAGGATAATGAGCTGTGGCTCAGGCATTTGTTCGGCCTATTTTTCCAATGTCTTGCTGCAATTTATGTTTTCTTTCAGTCCCTCCCACATAACAAGCTATGGGTCCCAACATTGCTCATGTTTATGGCTGGAGTCATCAAATACTCTGAGCGTACGCGTTCTCTGTATCTTGCAAGCGCTGATAGCTTCCGAGACTCCATGCTTACAGAACCTGATCCGGGGCCAAACTACGCCAAGCTCATGGATGAGTACTTTTCGAAGAAAGAAGCTAAACTTCCTACACGGATTGAAATGCTTCCGGAGCCTGATAGAGTTGTGAAAGCTGCTAATAAAGTTAAGACTGGTGAATTGGAAGACTTGGAAGTGGTGCAGTATGCTTATCGCTACTTTATGACGTTCAAAGGACTAGTTGTTGATCTCATTTTCAGCTTCCGTGAGCGCAACCAGAGCCGAGACTTCTTCTTGGCGAGATCAGCAAAAGATGCTTTCAGAGTAGTGGAGGTCGAGTTGAATTTCATCTACGAAGTTCTCTTCACCAAGCTTCCTGTGGTGTTTGACCGTTTAGGATACTGCTGTCGAATGTTTTCCTCTACTGCAGTTATTATTTCCCTTGTGCTCTTCCACGTCGAGGATAAGAAGGGGTTTGAAGGGTTTGATGTGGGGATTACTTACACTTTGCTTATTGGTGCAATTACGTTGGATGTGATTGCGTTTATAGTGCTTATTTTCTCTGACTGGACTGTTGTAGCACTCAAGCCTTCGCCCGATGAGAAGTCTAGTCAATCGAAAATCAGTAACTTCCTTAAGTCGTTGCTGAGCATCAAGACAAAAAGAACTAATCTTAGCTCAGTTCCCTTTTTTGGGGTTCCTCTGCGAATCCTGGACCGCAGGTGGGCTGAATCTGTCTCAAAATACAACTTGATTTATTATTGTCTAAACAAACGTCCCAAAGGAAGGGAAGATTTGTATGGTTACTTGGGACTTACTAGTTTCCTGGACGAGATTTGGTACGTGGAACGTGAACGATTCACCACTCCGTTAAGAGACTTTATTTTTGAAGAGCTGAGACTAAAATCTGAGGTGGCTGATGATCTGGGAACTGCTAAAGAGATATGTTCAGCCAAAGGTGAATGGGTACTTCGAATTGAAGGATACAGTAGTGAATTACTCCCTTTTATTACTGATGTTGACTATGACGAGAGCCTTCTTTTGTGGCACATCGCCACCGAACTTTGCTACAACTTAGATGATGTTTCATACCCGGGCGAGAAAGATACTGCTCCAAATCTAAACTACCGTGACTTTGCTAAGCTGATTTCAGATTACATGATATATCTTCTGGTTATGCAGCCTAATATGATGTCTGCAGTTTCTGGCATTGGCCTAATAAGGTTCCGAGATACATGTGCTGAGGCTTTTAAATTCTTTAACAGTGGAAAATTAGAACTAAAAAAGCCTGGTGTTCATTTCTGTGGGGGAGGCAAAAGGGAAAGAAATGAGTTACAGAGAGAGGCCTGCGAAAGTATTCTAGCTGTTAACACGGAAGTTAAACCGGTTACTGTGAAGGGAGATAGGAGTAAATCAGTCTTGTTTGATGCATCGATATTGGCCAAAGAGCTGAAAAAGTTGCCAAAGAAAGATGATCATGCAAACAAGGATAAATGGTTCATAATGAGCAAAGTGTGGGTAGAATTGCTGTCGTATGCCGCATCTCATATCAGGTCTAGCTCTCATGCCCAACAACTGAGTAATGGTGGAGAGCTTATAACTATTGTTTGGTTATTGATGGCTCATTTTGGGTTGGGAGATCAGTTCCAAATAAATGAAGGTCATGCACGGGCAAAGTTGATTGTGGGAAAGTAGGGTAAACTTAATACTCGGTATAAGATCACTCGAACAGAGGTAGTTTTATCTATCAGTTGTGCTTTTATAGTGTTGTAGAAATTTATTATCCCTTCTGTAACACTCCTTCCCGAACAGTAAAAAGAGGTCCTATGTAAAGTACAACAAATCTCAAAATAATTAACAAAATACTAATAATTTTAAGATATTTAATAGTTAATAATCTATAAATATTGAATTAAATATAATTATCCAAAAATTGACAGAATAATCAAAACTTAAAATCAAATAAACTTAAATGGTCAAATGTAACTCTCTTAACAAGAAAACTTAAACCGCCCATGCAAACCTGTCGGAAGTAAAATACAACATGAGCTAATTACCCAGTACGAATAAAGTTATACAAAAGAAGCATAATTGACAAATAGAACTAACTGAACAAAATATTAAAGAACACCCCAAAATAAGCATTAACGATAACAAAATCGTCAAAGTCTGAACAAGATATAACCGAATCTGTGACGCACCCAAAATAGGTATACATTACCCATCTTGAGTCGCCCCCAAAATAGGTATACATTACCCATCTTGAGTCGCCAAATACATGGTACAAAATTTAAATACAACTTAATTATACAACATTCGTGTAAAATACGACAAAACATATGTTGTGAGTTTTAACACAAATATTGTCATTTAGACAATATCCACACTTAATTGAGTTCTCATTACATTTATTATCACACTATTTAACAGAATAGTGAGGACTACTAATGCTATTATCTGGACCGTCACTCCGTTCCCCGACTAGTCCCTGTTATGTTCTCATTTCCTGAAGAGAACAATGAAAGTAAAAAGGTTAGCTCAACTAGCCCAGTAAGAAATATTATGACTAAGATAATACAAAATAAATTATCGTTAGCCTTCAACAGTGTTAAACTGATACAATATAACAAACATCAAGTTTAACTGCAGCGGAACAAACAATTCATTAAAAGAGTCAAGTATGGAATAAAATCTACTATCTTTTATAATTTAAAAGGTTTTTCATCACTTTTATCGCTGGGACTCAGCTTAATAAATAATCCACATCATCCATGCACTATGGCGAATGATATTCATTAGTATCACAACCACAAATTATTCATGCACTACGGCCAATGATATTCGTGTATTCACCAATGGTCATGATCATCCCAACAACTGTCCATCAATGCACTACGGGCCAATGAGGACTTTTACCACATCATTTGTAACATTACGGTCATGATTATACCGATTAATCTCAGGTCATAATCATACCAAGTCCATCTATGCACTACAGGCCATAGATGATTTTCAACACAATATAAACATGAGGATGATGACAATGATATAAAAATTCAATAAAACAAGTTCAAGAATTAATTTATCCAGGAACTAATAACGTCCAAATTGTCAACATGATATTTCTTTGTAGAGTAAAATTCAAGAATGCTCAGAAGAATATTTTTATGAAAAGATACTGGATAAAGCGCAAATATCAAGGATATTCCACTAATTTCATGGATTATAGAAGTCAAAACTTTAACCAACTGAGTATAATAAAGAATGGAATAACAAAAAAAATCACCAGGCAGAAATATTAACCGCTAGACTAAAGGGGTGTTTGATAAAACTGAATGAAATAATTATGAATGTTTAAGTAATCTGAATGAGCTGAATGAAGCAGAATTTTGAATACTTAATGAAAAAAATCGTTTGATAATTGACATATTTGAAACATCTGAATAACATATTTTTATTATTTTACCCCTATGAAAAAAATTCAAAATTATTGTAAATTTATTTACTATTACTTAATATAATAGTTAATATTATAAAAAAATGTAAAATACTTCATCCAGTAGTCATTCAGCCCATTCAGCCAAAAAAATTAAACTTGACCATTCAATCCAAAAATCTGATCGATTCAACCATTCAAACAATTTTTATTCAAAATAAACGCACTGAATGACTCACCGATTTAGCTATTCAGTCTTTCAGCTCTAAACAAACAACCCGTAAGACCTCATCTGAATAAAATAAATTAATTGTTGTATATAATTTTGCATCGTGTGTAAACATTTATTGGTTGCATAAATTTATTTGTAATCCATATGTCGTGACAGAAGTGTTCCTTTCTGAATTTGGTTATTTTATAACTGGTTCTACACCAACTTGCAATAAAAATGGGACAACATACAGTACTCTATTTTATTCATCATGTTCAAGGGAAAGGCTGTAACACCCCCTTCCTGAAAATGAAAGGAAGGTCACGTGCAAAGCATAACAAACTTCAAAATATGTAAGCAGAGCACTAATGACTTAAAATATGTAATAATGATATCCATCAATGAAGTACTAAATACAATTCTACAACTAAAGTCAAAATAACCAAAACCAAAAATCGAACAACCTAGATGGTCGAAAGAAACACTCTCATCATACTAGCTCTAAATCACCCCTCTCATCATACGGATATAGATAATACAAAGATGTATAACTGAAATACGAAATCAATTGAAGAAAAATACTTAACAAAGCCTTAAGCTTAAAGACTGACAAAAATATGATATCCAAAGTCTGAATAGAATATATCTGAATCAACAGATTTAACGATACAAACAGAAGAGTAAAGAATGAACTGAAGTAATTAACTTAATTAATTAAACTGAACAGAAATAAACAAAATTAATACAATGAAATAATAGGCTGAATCAAATGGCTGGGTGTTATTTCATATCGATTGAGCTTAGAAATATACATTGCCACACAGGCAAGTCAAAACAATGTCACACTGGCAAGTCAAAATAATATCACATAGGCAAGTTAAAATAATGCCACACAAGCAACAAAAATAATGCCACACAGGCAAATCACACATTGGACCGCAAATCTAAATGCATGCAAATCGGATAGGTGTGTTTGGCACAACATCACCAATCCGCAGAATAAAAAACTAGGGTTAAAACATACGCCTCTCACAATAAAACACCAAATGGCCCACTTTCTCTAGAGCCCAAACGGAGACGCCGTGGACTAATCACACTGCCACGGAAAGTGTCATGCCTCTCGTGCCAAGAAGACATGCCTATGGTATGAGACCCCAAATTTTATGAAATGAAAGTATTCAATTTTCTTATTATTATTTTATTTAGTAACTGGTTAAATTGAGAAAGGGTTAAAGTTAAGGGTGATATTTAAAAATTTTATAAAGTAAGCAAGTTGTTATTCGATTGGTTAAGGAATATTCTTTTTATCAGGGAATATTCGAATGACGGCATAATCATTGGTGGACCCCACAACGAAAGTATTGTCGTATTTAGAAAACGACAGAATTATCTTTTTATAAAAATAACGGTGAAAGTGTTACCGTTAAAACTGTTGAACTACTCTGGAGTAAAAGTACAGTAATACGCGTGGTTGCATAGTAGCACACGGTATTGATTATTGATGCTTACATGAGAATTCACTCAGTTATACTCAATTATTGCTACAGTAATTGCTGCATCATATCTCTCATATTATTGATTCAATTATTGTCACAGTATCATCTGCATAATATGTTACATTATTAAATTAATAACTGAGACGAAAAAGTTATTCATATTATTATTTGGAATATTGACAATGTCTAGAAGTTCTGTCAAGGAGAGGTTTGGTCATCTAATTGCGCGCCAATAAGGAGAAATCCTCATCGGAAAGCCCCTTCTTTTCTGGGAATGACATGTTGTTAAATATTATGAATTATAATATTAATGATGAATAAGTTCGTGTTGATTAAAGAAGAAATTGATAGTTCCATTGTGTTGGAATTATTAGTGTTAGTGAAAATTGACATTTATTTCGATAATAATTGATGTCTGGAGGTTATATTGACCAATCGAATAAATGAGCAATTAATTGCTATTAATTCACATGCTTATAACTATGTTTTCACATGTGTGTACTATTGATTCATAAGATTTACTATTAGGGGAGTTGGTGCAAGTTTGATAATACTTGCATGACTAAGTTAAAAATGGATGTATAGTTGAAGGTACTATACTATAATTAATTTTTTCACATGTTTAGAATTATTGAGTCACATGATTTACTATTGATTCACATGATTTACTATTAGGGGAGGTAGTGCAAGTTTGATAATACTTGCATGAAATTAAAAATGAAGGAAAAGATGAGGGTATTATACTGTAATATTTCGAGCCCCAAAATGTGAAATTATGGAAATTATATTTTCCTATAAATAGAAGCTCATTCCTTCATTATTTTTCACCAATTTACTAAGTCTCACAAGAGCAATTATTATAGAGAAATTATAAGAGAGAAAACTATAGAGAGAAAGAAGAAGCGAAGTCTGCTACTTCATTATTCCAGTATCCAGTCTTCTTCTGGGGTAATGGATATTATTATTATAGTAAGGGGTATTATTCTTTCGTATTCATGAAGAGAGTTATTTTCTTTCAATACTCGTAAGAGTTGTTATTCCATTTTTTATTATTTTGTTAGAATAACCTGTCTATGCGAAGTACCGCATACATGGTGAAATTCTTCTGTTATTCCATTCTTTAGTATTCTATTGGAATAACCTGTCTGTGCGTTTTATCGCATGCCTGGTGAATTATGTTGTTATTCCATTCTTTATTATTCTGTTGGAATATCCTGTCTGTGCAGATTACGCATGACCTGGTTCCATTCTTTATTATTATGTTGGAAAATCCTGTCTGTGTGGATTACGCATGACCTGGTTCCATTCTTTATTATTCTGTTGGGAATAACCTGTCTGTGCGGTCTATCGCATGCATGTTGAATTCTTCTGTTATTCCATTCTTTATTATTCTGTTGGAATAACATGTCTATGTGGATTACCGCATGCATGGTGAATGATCCTTTGTATTCATTCTTTATTAAATTGTGGAAATGATCTGTCTACGTTGATTACCGCATGGCGAGTGAAAATCCATTTGCAGTTTCGTATATTCTATTATACTCGTATGAGATATCATTTCTTTTGTACTAGTCATGGAATATCAGTTTCTTTGGTATTTTTTTACGAGTTACTATTCATGTGTTACTATTCACCCGGTTACTATTCACTCTAGTATTATTCATTCTGGTATTCGGGATACTTTTCGTGTCAGAGTACTATTCACGGGTTACTATTCACTTAAATTACTATTCACCTGAATATTATTCACTCGGGTATTTGGGGTACTTTTTATGTCGAGGTACTATTCACGAGGTACTATTACCAAAGTACTATTTATAGGGTACTATTGCGGAGTAATATTTACCCGAAAAATATATTTCTTTTCTGTCAAAATTATTTTTGGTACATGAATATTATTCTTGAATTTTACTCTACAATGCAGTATCATGTCGACAATTTGGATATTTTTAAACTCTGGATAAATTTAAAGTCTTTAATATTTATCCTTGATTTCGTTTGATTAATGTTTATATCATTGTCATCATTCTCATGCTTATATTATGATGAAAGTCATCTTTGGCTTACGTGCAAAGATGGACTGTTGATTATTGGTTTTAAAGTTGTATATCTTTGGCTTACGTGCAAAGATGGATTGTTGATTATTGGTTTTACAGTTGTATATCTTTGGCTTACAAAGATGGACTGTTGATTATTGATTTTACAGTTGTATATCTTTGGCTTACGTGCAAAGATGAACTATTGATTGATGAGTATCTTTGGCTTATGTGCATTGATGAACTGTTTATTGGTATGATTATGACCATGGATCATTTGGTATAATCATGACCCGTAATGTTATAGATGATGTGATAAAAGTCATCATTGACCCGTAGTGTATTGATGGACAATTATTGGTATGATTATGACCAGGGATTATTCGGTATAATCATGACCATTGATGATTACATGAATATCCTTGGCCGTAGTGCAGGGATGGTTCGATGATGTGGATTATTTATTAATCTGAGTCTCAGCGATAAAATATTGATTATACACTTTTAGTTCGTAAAAGATAGTAGATATCATGCTCTACTTGACTCTTCTAAAATACAGTTGTATGTCTTTGGCCTGTAGTGCAAAGATGAATTGTTAATGAATATCTTTGGCCGTAGTGCAAAGATGAATTTATTAGTATGATTATGAGCAGGAATTGTGATTTGGTATAACCATGATTTTTGATATTTCAGGTGAAGATAGGTGATGAAAATTATCTTCGTCTTAGGTGCGAAGAGGAATTTAGAATCACAATTATGATTATGAGTTATTTATATTATTGTGGACATGAATTGTTAATTGATGTTACAGGGAAAAAATATTATTGGTGGACTTTTAACATGGAGAAGATAATAGATCTGATGGTCTATTTGACTCTTCTAATGGATTGCTCGTTCCGTTGCAACTATGGTTGAAAAGTTTTATCATCTACCATATGTTCTAAATCTCTGATTTATTACTGATGAAGGCTATTGATGATGTAAATTATCTTTAGTCATGATATTCTTTACTGGGCTAGTTGTGCTCACCCTTTTTGCTTCACAATTCCTTTCAGGTAATAAGAGTGTAGCTGGGTTGAGGGGGGGTAACAGGAGAATATAACGGTGGTCTATAGCTGTTGAGGTTCTCCTTAAATATTATGGAAATAATTTTATTGAAAACTTTAGATAAGTGTGTCATATTGTATACGTCATTTGATATTTAATTTTGGTGAACCGAATAAGGTGAGGTGAACCCAACTTTGGAAGAGTGTTTTGCCACTATCATACAAGATGTCTAATGACATACAATCTCGTGTTATCATAAGACAGGATTGTGCACATCCACTTGCTGAATATATCTACGAGCACTACCTAATCTTGGAGTTTGGTTGAAGTATAATTTTCAATTGCAGATAGTGTAGATAGTTATATGTCAAGAGAAGACTCACCATTGGAAAAAACATGATAGTAATCTTCTCGTTTTTCTTTGGGGTTTATTGGGTCAACCAAGGATAATTCTGTGGACATATGATATCTATCATAACCTTGACGCATGGCCTCCCATGTACGAAGGTTTCCTTGAGCACTTTCTAAAGATTTTAATTTCTAAAACAGTTTTTTGACTATACTTTTATGTAAAGTACCATTGTAAGGTTGTGGTCGAGGAACCATGAGAGTAACATACATTTGTATTAAAACTCACAGTTTAACTATAATCGTATTATGCACGATAGTTCAACAGTTGTATAAATGTAGTTTGTAAATGATTTTTATAGTGTGATATCTGGCGAGTTAGAATGGGTCGTGTGGACCTATTTTGGGGGTGTCACATATGGTACCCCCACATGTGGTTATAGCTCAGGTATATCCTACGATACATTCTAAAAAAATATCATATCACATCACATGTGACATAATACCATCAAAATAGGTATCGTGTCACAACACATGCGACATAATACCAATAAAAATAGATATCGTGTCACAACACATGCGAAACAATATCCACTAAAATGGGGTTCTAATGTATATGTTGAACCAGATCAAATCATAATATTTCCAAAAGAAGGTAACAACATATATCGCTCTACAAATATTAAAATAAATACTAAACATGATAACCTAATTCAAAGAGTATAATTACGAGTTAGTACCAACGCCAACATGAAACAATCATATTAATTTCACATGAAACAATTATGTGAAATAATATCCAAATTTGAAATGAGTAACAAAACAAATTAATTAAATTTAACAAGAATATCGTTGGAAAATTATAGAATATGTACAAATTGTAATAGAAGGAAAAAAATTTAAATTACTGCATACAGCCAAAGTATCAAATATCAAATTTTTATTTAAGATTTTCAATAGGATTATAAGAAAAACTGAAATGAATGACGAGATATCACGAGATACAAAGAATGCAACAATAATCAAGGGAGTAGAGTACGGAATCCGTACCTGAATTAAGCAATGTCATACCCAAAATTATAATTCGAATATAACTCTTTAAATTCCTTCCGTCCGAGCAAATTACACAAATTAACATAAATAAATTAATAATAATATATTAAATTAATAATTAATAATTTCCCCTTTTCCATGATTTATTATTATTATTATTATTATTATTAAATGATTTCAAGGATGCAGATTATTATTATAACTCCGAAGCCATATCCATTCCTATACATTAATCTATCAAGTATTACTAAATGAACTTAAAAATGTCCAAAAACTTATAAAAAAAAATAAGTTCAACCAGTTTAGTGGATTCTATATATATAAAAAATAATTATTATTTTTACACCCATTTGTGTCTTGGTAGGAGTAGAATAGAAATAAACCATGCACTTCTGAAAAGATCACTTTCAAAACTTTTATTATTTTACTCACATAAATGATTCCCTCCATGAATCTAATATTTTAATGATTTTGGACTCAATTCAAGTATTAAACTATCAAAATACATTCAACATATATTCACATATATGATACTCAACCACTACACATGCATCACTACCTACTAAAACATACCATGAAGAAAATAAACAAATAGATTTCTCCAAAGCACAACACAACAATCCTTCTTTTCTTTTTTTTATCTGCCGCCTTACGCCCAATTCAGTTCGTATAAAAATGGTTAGGTTTTCCTTATTAACTCTCCTACTTTTAATAGGATTTTACTTTACACAAATATAAATTAGGCTCAATTATTTTAAAAGCCCAATTAATATAATCTCTTACTTAGTATGGACCATATAAATTAAGTTTAACTCAAACACAAGGAAAACCCCAATTAAAATATTAAAAATAAAGATTTAATAGTATTTATTTATTTTATTTTATTATTATTTTTTCCTGAGTATTACAAAGGCATTATATAATGAACCATTCATTTATATATATATATATATATATATATATATATATAGGGGAATGATCCATGACACACGTTAGTTATGGACACTATTCCAGTTAATTGTTATCCAGCCGTCCAAAATTAGATGGAATGGCTAAGGTGAGGGCCCAGCCGCTACTCTCTCTAGTGGCCAGGAGAGAAAATTTTTTGCTAGCCACAAGAGAGGATAGATGCCAGGAGAAATTTCTAAAATACCCCCATCCTTAGTTAGATTTAAATAGTTTCAATATACAAAATAGTTGTATAAATAATTTTTAAGTAATAAAAACTAACATTATCAACTATATATAATGTATTTATTTCTATAAATAATTTTTATAAATATTAAAATTTAAAATTATTAATTATATATTCAATGCATTTATTTGTATGAATAATTTCTTAAGTATAATTATTAAACTATAAATACATTAAAAAATTATTCATACAGATAAATATATTGAATATAATAAATATTTTTAAATTTTAATATCTATAAAAAATATTTATAAAGATAAATACATTATATATAGTTGATAATGTTAATTTTTATTACTTAAAAAATTATTCATACAAATAAATACATTGAATATAATTAATATTTTTAAATTTTAATATGTATAAAAAATATTTATAGAAATAAATACATTATATATAGTTGATAATGTTATTTTTTTATTACTTAAGAAATTATTTAAATTTAACTAAGGGTGGGGGTATTTTAAAATTTTCACTTGGCCTCTACTCTCTCCTGTGGCCAGCAAAAAAAAATTTCTCCTGGCCGCTAGAAAGAGTAGCAGCCATCAAAAAAAAATATTCTCTAGCTACTAGAGTAAGTACCGGTTGGGCCCTCACCTCAGCCGTTCGATCTAATTTGGGACAGCTGGATAACAGTTAGCTGAAATAGTGCCTATAGCTAACGTTTGTCATGGATCATCCCATATATATATATATATATATATATATATATATATATATATATATATATATATATATATATATAATCCTTCAAAAGCGAACCAACAGAGCGAACAAAAGACGAACTTAAAAAAAATACGCGGGTCAAAAGTGGGTTGGGAAAATGGGTCAAATTAAAAAGAAAATAAAACCCATTTGAGATCAGATGTGGAAGGAAGGTAAAGCTCCGACCGGCCAACGAAATTAAACAAACAAAAAGTTAAGGTACTTCACTTTATTAATTTTGTAATTTCTATTTGAACCAAAGGAAATCTAAGGGTTATTAGGGGGTTGTGATTTAAGATTACATTAAATTGATAAGACCAACTATAGCTCCCAAAATCTAGAATTGGTGACGTGGATTTCCTCTTACAATAATAAAAAGGAAAAACAAACAAAAAGAAAATATAAAAGTAATTAAGTGGAATGACAGAGAAAGAGGAAACTCGAGAAGAGTGAACAACAATGACACACTGCCCTGTTAGCTTGACAGATTTCAAACTGAGGTGCCGAATAAACCCTAGATTTCGACTATGAAATTCCACAGTTGGTCCTACCAATTTAATGTAATCTTAAATCAAAACCCCCTAATAAATCCTAGATTTCATTCGGTTCAAATAGAAATTACAAAATTAATAAAGTAAAGTACCCTCACCTTCCGTTTGCTTAGTTCTGTTGCCCGGCTAGAGCTTTACCTTCCTTCCACAGTCGCGTTGGTCCCTTTATGTTTGCTACAAGTTCGCTTTGAGAGAGAGAGAGTGAAGAGTTACAGAAAGATTGTGGATGGTTGCATCTAATCTCAAATGAGTTTTATTTTCTTCTTAATTTGACCCATTTTTGCCAACTCACTTTTGACCCGCGTGTTTTTTTTAAGTCCGTCTTTTGTTCGCTCTGTTGGTTTGGTTTTGAAGGATTCCGTGTGTGTGTATATATATATATATATATATATATATAGAGAGAGAGAGAGAGAGAGAGGTATGAAACAATATATAAAATTGTAAATGTTAAATTTTACAGTATGATATTCTAGTAATTAATAATTAGATGATATATAACAATAATTTAATTTCCAGTCACATGATTCTTGTCCATCTCTTTGCCTGCTCTTCGTGGTCCATACCTTCAAGAAAAACATAATAAATAATATTGGATATATGTCGATTCTGAAATTGTCCCAACTAAAGAAGTGGCCCGGTATTGTATTGTCTTTCTCCTACACCAAGACCATAATGATGCGGCTACCTGCATGGGGATGAAGGCGTGAATGCACTCACTCATATCATCATCGATCATCGATCATTAATATATATTTATATTCATCTCCTTCCACTTGTATCATTATTGAAAACATGTATTTGCAATGAATTAAAAATGAGCATACTTCATCTTTATCATTCAATATTAAAACCAATGACATATATTAATTTATGTCTACGACGGGGGTTATGTCTGCTATTAATACTCTAATAGTAGCGGATGACGGTCATGGGCGAAACTAGTAGGGGGCTAGGGGGTCATATGACCCCCCAACTCTGAAATCTGAAGCATGTTAATATTAGTTAAATTTGATCTTTGTTATGAGATGATATTAATTTATTTGCTTTCTCATGTCCTTTCACCTATAATAAATTAACAATATTACTATAAGATAAAATAATGTTAAATAAGTTTGATGATTAATTACTTAATATTGCACTCATTTGTCTTACTGACTTAATCATATCTTAGTATCAATTTTTTGTAAATGAAAATAACTTAATTCATTTTCTCGCTTTGAGTGGCTCCTCTCAGTTGTCTCTAAGAAAGATGACCAGAACCACAATATAAGGTTTTGAATATATAATATTATAATTTGTAAGTTATATATAAAAGTATCTAATCAGTTGACTAAAAAATTGAAAGTCTGGTTAATAGTTTCATAGTTCGGGGGAAATTAATATATATATTTAAAGTTATTAGACGCACAACTCAAAGGTTGACAATGGTTGGGATAAAATGTTGTGAAATATTATATAATATAATTTAGAAAATGAATTTGAAAGAAGCACTTAAAGCGTCAATAAATAATTCTTTTTATTGATGTATTTTGACCCCTCTCTAAAAATGTTCTGGTTCCGCCGCTGATGACGATACTATTTTCAGCGTCATTCGCTACTTTTAATAACGGGCGTAACCCGTCGTCCTAGGGACGTGAATTAATCTTGGCTGTTGATTCCTATATTGAACAATAAAGATGGTGTATGTTTATTTTTAATCCATAACATTTACATGATACGAAAATGAATCCCCTATATATATATATATATATGTTATACTCAACTCTCACAATTAGTCAATTTATTAATATTTTTATTTAAATTAGTTGAATAAGGATTTAAATAGAGCATTTAATTTGACGTATAAATATGATGGCTTCCTTTATTACAAAAAATGTCTCATTTTAACTACCTTTGAGAGGGTTATAATGCTTAAATGCAAGTGTTATAATGTTTACGTCAAAATGAGTCTAATAATGCTCTATTACAACTGAAACAAGAAAAATATGATGGCTACCTTTATTACAAAAAAAGACTCATTTAGACGTATAAATTAATTAAGTTTGTAATTCTAAATTATAAATTAAACTTATTTAAGATTTAAAAACAATAAATATTATAATTAAGATTAGTAAATAAAGATTTGATTTTGCAAGCGGTGCAATAAGAACACAAGATGAAAAAGAAGAGAAAAAAAAAAGAAAGAAAAAGAAAAGTGAAAGTTTATTGGTCTCCCAACCCAATGAGTTTTGGGATTTATTTGTTTGAGGTTTTAACTTTAGGCTTTCTCTTCTATCAATGAAGAATCCGAATCCATTGGGAGGTCAAAGTAGAAGACACACACTAAAAAAGAAATTAAAGGAAAGGAAAGGAAAGAAAAGAAAAGGTAAATTCTCTAGGGACAATTTGAGGTGGGTGAACAATTAATTAAAAGTGTGGTCAAGTCATTTGGCTTCTTAGTTCTCTGTTCTCATTTTCATACACATAAAGTATGTGTGTGTCCCTTCCTTATCAAATCTAACTTTTCCTGTGTTAGTTTGGGTTGTACTTCTGATTTCGTTTTACTACTTGATAATAATATATTTAGTTATGATTAACTTTGTGCTAATTAAAGTATATATATATATATATATATATATATATATATATAGCTCAGATCTCTTCAGCGAACTGGAGGGAGCAAACTAAGAGCGAACCGGTTATAGCGACAGTTTTTCCGTCGTTATAGCATAAAAACCGGCTCTCTATGCTATAACGACGAAAAAACCGTCGCTATAGCCGGTTCGTTCTCAATTCTCTTCTTCCAGTTCGCTGGAGAAGCGGACTATATATATATTAACTTAAAAAAAATCAAAAAGTGAGTGGCATTAGTACTACAAATTGATCAGTGAACTTGTTCAGCACAAAAAAAAGATGAATTAAAGTTTCATGCACAGTCAGTATATGTGCGTGTGTGGTTTAGGTAATTAGTCGTTCTTTGATCTAGAAAGAGATAAACAAGAGTTATTATTGAACAATAAGTGCACTCACGTGAGTCATATTTAGAACCATTCTGCAGTATGCTGTTAATCCAAAGGGCCATATTGATACATAGGCAGAAGAGCTCCAAGATGGTGGGACTCAAATATGTCTCCAAGCTCATCACCCTATGTGATTCATGTGACTATTCTTTTCATTACAGCTTCATATATAAAGATAGAATTATTAATATCCTATATATGATAATAAAAATATTATAAATTTGAGAATTTTATCACCTAAAATTCATGTAATCTTCTTATAATTAAAGTAAATTAAAAATACTTGACAAATATGATAGTTCTACGAAATCTCTCTCATATAAATAGTAAATGAACCTCACTCACGAGAACTTATGGAAATATCAATTTCTTAAATTTAAAGCTGAAGAAGAAAGTTGTTGGTTTCCATTAATTTGATTTTAAAAAAAAAACAATGGATGCGCCAGATCTACTACTACACTGCATGCGCGCAGGCAGGCGCAGGTACATGCATTCGTCTATATATGTTGCAGCGCTTTTCCAGGGCCAAGGACAAAATTAAAACATATTCTTGACTATCTTATATTCTTATTTGTATCTAATATCTATCTAAAGAAATTAATTAATTAATTTATTTATTTATTTATTAATTAATTTTTTTTCTCTTAATTCTCTCTTTCCCTCCTTTTAATTTTTATTTTGTTGAGATTAGGGTCTAATCTTCTGATGTGAAAACCAGGGCCGGCCCTGAGTTTTGAAGGGCCTAAAGCGGACAACAACAAAAAAGGCCTTTTGCGAATTGCTATTAAGACAGGCATAAAAAAAGAAGAACTTTTCCTGAATAAAAGAGCATCAATACGAAAGAATATCAAATATAATAACCGACTATTTCAATATTTTCAAAGCATCATTTAGATATCACATTATCACTAAGGGGGTGTTTGATAAAAATTGAATGAATCTGAATCTGAATCTAAATGAGCTGAATCTGAATGAAAAAAACTGTTTGATAACTGACATATCTTAAAGATCTGAATGACATATTTTTAATATTTTACCCCTCTGAAAAAATTCAAAGTTGTTGTAAATTTATTTAATATTACATAATATAATAGTTAATATTTTTATTATTATTTTTATTTTTTTTACTTCATTCAGCCAACCATTCAGCCATTCAGACCAAAAATTCGGACTTAACCATTCAGCCAACATATCTGACCGATTCAGCCATTCAGACGATTTTTTTTTTAAACAAACGCACTTAATGATTCAGCCACTTACCGATTCAGCCATTCAGACCCATTAAGTTCTAAACAAACAGCCCCTAAGTCAAAAAAGTAATTACCAAATAGGGCCTCCTTTATTAAGAGTAAGGCTGTGTTTGTTTAGGTCTGAATGCCTCTTAATAGATGTATGTCTGATTCGGTCAGACGCTAAACTTGTTTGATAATTTTTTTTGCCTCTTAATACCTCTTAATCGGTAAGATACAAAATTAAATCTTAACTATTTAGAGGCACATCTGAATGAGTTTATATTTTTTTGGACAAAAATAACCTCTATAATATTACAAAATCTCTCTTATATCCCTCTAATAGAATAGACAAATTAAAGAACAAAGAAACAGAAGTGGAGAATGGTCTTGGCTCGCAGGTCGATTCTGATGGCTTTTCCTTCTTTGGTTGCCATTGATAAAGATCGAGAAATCAGAGGTAATCAAGAACAAGGGAAGTTCGGACTGGGCTCTAATCTTATTGAATCGGTCCAGTCGGGTGGGTTTGTGCATCCTAATGTTCATTGGCAGAGAAACAAAACTTCTTTCTTTCTTCTTTTTTTGTAAAGGAACTGGAACTACACATGAGAGAGAAATGTTATTGCTTGGTTTTTTATTTTTATTAAACCAAATCACAATCACTTATAAACAAAATCAAATTGTCCCACACAAATGAGATGAGATCAGAACCAACTCCCATAAAGCTACAAAATAAGCAAATATCCAGAAAGCCGTAGCAAGAGAATAAGTAAAAGAAACTGAAATCAAGTTAAAGAAAAATCATCTTACCTGATGCAGAAATGTACGGGCATGTGAGGAAGAAGAAAGACATTGACCCAACAGCTGATCCCCAATAGATTTTAAGTTAAAAGAGCAAATGGGTAATTGAGAAATTTAGATTTTAGAGTACCAGATTTATCAATTAATGAGCAGTCATTTAACAAGTTTTGCTTAAATAGTTCATACGGTTAAAATAGTAAAATACTGTTATTCAGATATTTTGAAAAAATAAATTATCAAACAACATTTATTCATTCAGATACAATTCAATTCAGATTCTCTATATTATTCAAATGTCTAAACTATTAAGATCTTAACACTCAATTTTATCAAACACAACCTAACACTACTCCCAAATAATTAAAAAAACTCAAAAAACTGAATCTGATGATGAACCCCCGGGTACATAATAATTAAATTATTTTGTACAAATTATATTCTTTAAATATGTAGAATATTACAATAATCAGTATATGTAGAATATTACAGATCGATTATTTACTTTAATATTTAAGTATTCTATTTAAGTAATAAAAAGAAGAGAATATTTAAAGGGACCCTAAAAATTTTTGGGCCTAAAGTCCGAACACCTTGAGCTTTAGCCCATGGCCGGTACTGGCGGAAACTCATTCTGTTTCTATTTTTTTTTACTTACTTTTTGCTAGGTGAGTTATAAGAGGATTCTGTCTCTAACCTAGCTAAATAAAAGAAAGTAGCTAGGTCTTGTTCCTAAGGTTAAATTACAAGGAATTGATATTTTTAAAAGGGAAATTGATAGTTTCACAAGACACTCTTTACATGAATAGTAAATGGCCCCACATTTATGTGAGTAAATCCTTGCTCAAATATCAAATTTTCTTTGTGAAAATAACAATTCTCTAAATTATATGGTCTTGTGAGCATGGTGCGGTTTGAAATCCAAATCGCACACGAAACCGCTTAGGTGCGATTTGACAAATCAAAAATCGCACATGAAACTGCTTGTGATTGGTGCGGTGCGATTTCGGTTCCAAATCCAATGAAACAACACAATTTTCTGCAATTTAAATTAACAATTTAGCATCATACAATATTAAATACCATGCACTTTGATGACACACACAACCTTACTTATAATGTTTTGTCTAAACAAAAGATAAATAGAACCAAACTCAAACCGTAAATTCGATTTTATATAATATAGGGTGTGACTAATTAATGTTGAACATAAAATAATAAAATAATTTAATTATTTAATGAGTCTCATATATGCTTATTATCATATTTCCATGTATCTATTTGTATTTATTTAATATCTATAAAATTTGTTATCATATATAACACTCTACTTATATAAAGAAAAAAAAATAATACATAAGTTTAACCTTTTAAGTTTAGGATAATAATATTAGAAAAATAAAAAATATATATGTATATGAGTTGGTATGTATCTATATAAACATAGTGATGAATAACAGTGAATAAAATTTGTTGGTGAACTTGTTCTTGTAAATTATTATTGTTATTATAATGATGATGATGATGGTAAGCTCAATCATATTCCCATTAAAATTTATAAATCACTCTGAACAACTTGACTTCTTTATTTTGTTGGCATATGCTGCAGTTTCGGTTTTATGCATGCAGTTTTGGCCAATAATCAAACCACTACAACAAAAGGCTTATTTCCGACCGATATATTGTCGACAGAATTGAAATTCAGTCGGTCTTAGAATAATCCCGACGGATTATTCTATCGGTATTAATTCCCTCAGAAATAACGTAAATACGACCGAATTCGGTCGAAAATAAGTGCTAGTAAAGGCGCCAAAAAAGCCCGCCAGCGCGAATTATTTTCTCGACGGAATACTAATATTTTCGACAGAATGTCCGTCGAAGTTATATAATCCTCGTCGGATATAATGCCGACGAAATTCCGTCGAAAATATTAAATAAAAAAAGATCTGTCAATTCATTTCAGATGTTGCTCCCTGTCCCTTTCTTTATCTCAGACTGTTCTCTATCTCTCTCTATCTCTCTCTCTCAGCCGCGATAACTCCTCTTGCCCTTTCTTTCAGTCGAACCCTCCTGCCCTGTCACCACCACACCTCCGTTCTCGGCCGCCACTGCCGTTCTCATCCCCTGCGCCCTACCACCACCACACCGCCGGTAACATGCTTGGCATAGCAGCGTCGGCAGCTAGCTCCCCCTCCGATTCTCTCTTTCCCTCCTCATTTCTCCTCTTGTAATTCAAGATACATACTGTAATTCCTAATTTTTTTAGCTAGGGTTAATATATATATGCTGATTTTGACTGAAATTTAGTTTGAGTTATATGGTTAATTTATTATATATTATGGTAGCTTGAGTTAATTTTTAATCTGGAATTGGTTAATATATATGGAAATCTGGAATTGGTTTATAGGGTTAATATATATGTTGTTGATTTTTTTATGCCTTTTGCTGCCATATGAAGTGAAATGTAGTGTTATTGTCATCAAATTGAAAAACTGACTAACTTAATTTCGACGTGCTTATATACGACCGAATTTTCGACTGAATATTCTGTCGCAAATAAGGTTGTCCTCGACGGAATAACCTTATTATCGACGGAATATTCCGTCGAAAATAAGTATTTTTGTTGTAGTTAACCTAAAATCGTAAATTTAGTTTTTCAACCCACCTAAAATCGTCACATACGTCGAAACCGTTGGTACGATTTTTATTAATACTCCCTCCGTCCCAGGATAAAAGTCCCAGTAGATTTTTCACGCATATTAAGAAGAGGAATGAAGTGATAAAATTGCCCATAATAATATGTCATTAATTATTTTTAATGTAGGTAATAGAGTAACTTTTTAGCTATTCAATTCAAAATATTCTTTGTTCATACTTATTAAATATGGAAAGAGAATTAGAATAAGAAAAATATGAGATATTTAATGCAACGGGCATAATAGGAAAAAATGTGTAAAAATTTAGTTATTAAATAAAAGTGGACATTTAAAATGGCACTATTCAAAATAGTAATAAAGACTTTTATCATGAGACGGAAGGAGTACAATTTTAGAGACAATTTAATTTTTTACTCAACTCTACTAGTGACTACTCACAAACTCCAATAAATGTGATAAATAATAAATATATCAAAGACCTAGACAGTCGCTCCCTAGTCTCCTACTAACATTATTTCTATCCATCTTTATTTCATTTAATTACAAAAGTACTTGAACGTTATACCTAACACGTTTGAACGCATTTCCATGGGGGTAAGGATTTATATTTACTCCATTTTCCTTTCTCTAGTTTAATTTTTAGTTGGACTTTGTTCTCACTTAACAATTCCTTTTACCTTAAATATTATTACTCTCTCACTTCTAAAATTAGAAATGAATTTAATGTTTTTTTTTGAAATATAATTTTTACAGTAATGACCATAACATTACTTATAAATGTAATAGCAGTAATGATAATATTCAATCAATTAAGAATGTAATGGAAAAACAATATAATAATACTACTATGTCCTGAAAAGTTGACTTAATTTGACTTGTCTGATTAAATTGACCAACTTTAAAATTAAAAATTTTAATATATTTATTTATAGTTTCAAACTCATAAAAATAATAATAAATTGGATATGATTTTCTTACGGTTATAATTTTTCTACCTATATTTTAAAAAAAAAGTATAAATTTTGATTATAAAAATGACCATTATTTTTGACCGAAAAAATCAAACTAAGATAAAAAAAATTTAGAGATTGAGGGAGTAATAAAAAACAAATAACTAAAAGGTGGAACCCATTTTATTCTCACGTGAGAGGATTATAGGGAAATATCAAAAACACACATAGAAATATATATATATAGAGAGAGAGAGCAAGGATCAAGTGCATACCTCTTATCTTACTTATCCGTGCTCACCCCCTTTAGCGACAGACCTGACGACGGTTTCGGTCATACAACTGTCGTCTATACTTTTAGCGACGGACAACATATTGTCGCTAAAAGTATAAACGACGGTTGTATGACCGAATCGTCATCGGGTCCGTCGCTAAAAGGAGGTGAACACGGATGAGTAAGATAAGGGGTATGCACTTGATCCGATCGTGTGTGTGTGTGTATATATATATATATATACGGTCCGATCAAGTGCATACCCCTTATCTTACTCACCCGTGCTTAACCCCCCTTTAGGTGACGGTTTGGTCATACAACCGTCGTCTATACTTTTAGCGACGGACAACATAGCGTCGCTAAAAGTATAGACGACGGTTGTATGACCGAAACCGTCGCCTAAAGGAGGTAAGCACGGGTGAGTAAAATAAGGGGTATACACTTGATCCTTGCTATATATATATATATATATATATATATATTGAGACCGGATCCAGTCCGGACTCCCGATTTTGTTAAAATCCGGACTTTTTTTTTTTTTTTGCTTTTTTTTTTTTGAAACAACTAAAAAAAAAAAAAAAAAATTTATGGAATTGAAATTTTACATTATACAGTGTTTTGGGTGTGATTTGGATGCCTATAACGAAACATGTCTGTACAGTCTGGGCAGACTGTACATACATTGGTTGGTATAGGCATCCAAATCACGCCCAAAACACTGTATTATGGAAAAATTTCAATTCCATAATTATTATTTTTTTTTTTAGTTGTTTCAAAAAAAAAAAGCAAAAAAAAAAAAAAAAAAAGGTCCGGATTTTGTTAAAATCCGAGAGTCCGGACCTGATCCGGACTCTCTCTCTCTCTCTCTCTCTCTCTCTCTCTCTCTCTATATATATATATATATATATATATATATATATATATATATATATATATATATATATATATATATATATATATATCAGTTTCCTATATATAATGGGTGCAGTTTGTTGAAAACAAATCTGCTTCTACACGAACCCTTCCTTTATCTTCTACTAGTATTTAATTTAATGTCTTACTCTTCATCTCCAATGCCTTTCACTTTCTTCCTCTAATTAAAGCTTAATTCTAAAAATATAAAGCAAACACACACATATATATATATATGGAGTTTGATCTTCAAAATCCATTGACTAGCTTCAAAGAACACCAAACTGATACGATTCCATCTCTTTTCTCGGACGAAACACATCACATGCCTTCACTCTCCTCCACAGCCAATGACTATTTCGTCTCGCTTCGCGGCAAAGCCATTTCTCTCATTTGGCAGGTAAGATATAAACACAAATCAAAATTATTTAGTTAAGAGTTTTACTATATCTTGCCACAAATTTATTGGATCCACAAAATAAAATAGCACACTAGCTATATAAACAAGTGCAAATATAAAAAAGTACAAAGTCCAATTTTTATTTATTTTATTTTTTTTCTTAATTTGTTTGTTTCTATATATAGAAGGAACCAAAATACAATCAATAAGTGTAGGGGGATCGGCTACTACCGACCGGTCCATTTTTTTTTTTTACAGAATTTAGGATTTAGGGGTAATTTGGATACATATAAAAAACAGTATTGTACAGTCTGTGCAACACTATTATTTATATGTATCTAAATCACTGCATTCTATAAAAAGTCATTACAATAAATACTATACATTTTTTGGAGTCAAAGCAACAAAAATAAAAATAAAATTTTCTTTGGACCGGTCACTAGCCCCGTCGATAGTAGTCAGGACTGAAATACAATGACTAAGGGGCATACCCCAGACTATAGCTAGATCATCTAGAGGCAAACCCAAAAGAGGAACTTGCTATAGTGAGCAGACACAAAATATAAGCCAATTGCATTAGTCAGTTATAATATTATTGACAAAAATTTGTGGCTTTGACAAAAGAATGGCAAATAAATAGCCTAGAATATTTAATAATATTGACTACATCATTTGCAAGTTTGTTTGGAGGACTAGCAGAATCATTATGCAGCTTCTTGTTTCTTGGTTCCCATATAAATTTATAAATTAGGCTAGGCTGGATGAGTAATTTTTTTATGATGTAGTAGTGTTGTACCTAAACTTGTGTGATAATTATTTTTAGGCACAATTCTCTTGCAATTTTGATCCGTACATATCCTACCTTGCTGGTAATTACATGGATCGATTCATCTCGAAGCAAGAATTTCCAGTAAGCAGATTTCAACTTCTCAATTAATTTCTGATTTATTAATTAATTGTCTGCATGAATCAATGGGATGAACTATATATGTATTAATTAAATTAAGTATTAATGTTGCAGCAACAAGAAAAACCATGGATCCTGAGGCTCTTAGTAATCTCTTGCTTTTCACTCGCTGCTAAAATGAAGAACATCGACCTGTCTCTCTCACATTTACAGGTATAAAAATAAATGTACTCCACTTTTTTTAACTGCAAAGTTAAAATGAATTGAACTTATTGTACAATAAAGTGCTAGCCCGAAATGGTGGAACTAAAGCATGAATCAATTCCTAAGTCATTCGAGGGGCGGATCTATATACGTGGTAGCATAGGCAGTTGTCCGTGCTGTAATTGACAGATATGTAAATTAATAAATTTAAGTTGGCTGATTAATGGAAGAGTTAAATTCGGATGAAAAAAAATAAATTTCATAAATTAATTTTAAATATAAGTATAAAAATCTTCTTAATTTTAAAATCTCGATGAAATCTTCTTAGTTTTAAGGCTCGAATTGTAGTAGAATATGTTCCCAAAAAAGAGTCATCTGATTTGACTTTGCTTTTCAAGGATAATGTAGTTTTACAAGTGAATGTTCTTACATGAAACTTTTGTTCTAAATTTGTGATTAAGTTGAATGAAACCTCATAATTAATGAAACAGGGAGACAAAGGTTTCATATACAATACTCGATCGATTCATCGAATGCAAGTCCTCATTCTCACAACTCTCAAATGGCAAATGCGATCCATAACACCTTTTTCCTTCTTCTACTTCTTCCTCTCTTTGTTCAAGATCAAAGACGATCCGGTATCGACTCAAGTTCTAAAAGAAAGGGCTTCACAGATTCTTTTCAAATCTCATGCCGGTAAGTATACCCTCGGTGGCGAAGGCAGAAAAAAGTTTCAGTGGAGTCAAATTATTAAATTACATCCAAAAAAATTTATTATATCACTATATATATATATACAAAAAAAATCAGTGCGATCAAATTACTAAATTACATCCACACAAAATTTATTAAATCATATATATATATATATATATATATATATAATTCAGCGGGGTCAATTTACCCCACACTAATACACGTGGCTTCGATCGCCCCTATCGGTGTATTAAATTTAAACTCTTGTTATAATATTTTGTGTTTTTTTTTAATTACAGAGATCAAGCTTTTAGAGTATAAACCATCAATAATAGCAGCATCGGCTCTTCTTTGTGCATCTCATGAGATGTTTCCCCTGCGATTTCCTTGCTTCAGATATGAGATTTCTTCTTGTGGATATGTCGATAAAGTAAGATTAATATGTGTAATATAAGTCTTATTTTACGGTTCTACTTTGTGCTTTTAATCTTTTACATTTGTCAAATTATATATTACAAAGTATAGACCACATAATTTAGAATTGATCATATAAATTCATTTTCTGTCAGGCATAAAATTATGAAATTATAAACTATAGAAGATATATTACTAGTTATTTAAACTTCATACTATATGTTGGAATAGAGGGAGTGACTTTTTTAAGGGACCGAGCTCCTGTTTTCTTATAAACTAATATAGCATAGAATTATGAACAATTTATTTAAACTATAATCCATACTTCCTCAAAAAAATGTTTTCAAGTTCAATAAATTTGACTACCAAAAATGTCTAAATATGTATAAATTTATACTAAATATGTTAAAAGGACAAACTTACCCTTGAAAGTAAGCTCCGCTAATTTAAGAAAGAAAAACACGCATTGTAATTATTTTGGCTAAGGCCGTAAAATGAGCAAACAGTTTGGGCTCGGTTCGATTCGAGCTCGACTCGAAATATAAATGAGTCAACTATGAGCACATTTTAAAGTTCGATAAATTACTCGAACCCCCTCAAATTATAATTTTCTATTGATACTCGGATTATATTCGTTGGAAAAATCCAAACTGCCCGGGCTCAATTCGGAATCGTGCTCGACTCGGTAGCTAAATGAGCCTCAATCAAACCTTATTTTATATTCGATAAATTTTGTGAACCAAATCTGAGCAACTCAATACTCGGATCGACTCGGTTCGTTTACACCCTTAATTTTGGCTCGTAATATTGAAACTAGCTTATTTTATTCTCTACAACTTTAATTTCTTTTAATATGCGTGAAAAATAGTTTTTAGATATTTTTTGAAGACGAATGAAATAATAATTTGATTTTATTTTAAATTTATATATATAATGTGTTGCAGGATAATTTGTTGAAGTGCTCTAGAGTGATGCAGGAGATGATAATGAAGTGGAATGAGTCAACAGTTCATGCAATCTCAAGTACTTCAACTATGGTTGTTGATCACCATCATTCTACAAGTGAAGACAACGAAAGCGGTTCAATTATCCACGAGATGAGAGACATTAATGATGTTAAAGGGATAAAATTGAATAAGTTTTGCAATAATCAAGTGTTTCAATTTTCTCAAATTCAGCCATGCTGATTTCAACAACAGTATAGTGCAAAAACGAGACCGTCCATTTAATTTGTTCTTGGAGAATCTTGTGAGGGAGGGTGTACGTAATAACTCTAAAAACTCGTTCTTAGTTATAGGCTGCGGTTAACGTGTATAAAATGAGAATCTGAAGTAATCATTGATCAGCCATTAGCCTTGTACACCTTCGTTATACGTTTTAATACAAAGAAATAAAGAGTGTATAGTTTTATGCATGGAAAAACAAATTAAATGGAAGAAAATTGGTGGATTTTTTCTAAAAAACTGAACGCGGGAGGAAAGAAAATCTAGTAACACTTTCTTTTTGTTCTATAAAAATAATCTCATCCGATAATAGAAAATAATAATGTCTTTAAATATGTGGTCATAGAAGCGAAGACAGCAAAAAAAAAAAATTGCAGAACACACAACTGATGATGTTTAATAAAGCTAGCTACTTGCCCACAATCAGCTTTGCCCTTGCATGACCTTCATTTATTTGGAACTGATCTCCCAACCCAAAATGAGTCATCAATAACCAAACGATAGTTATAAGCTCTCCACCTCTACTCAGTTGTTGAGCATGAGAGTTTGACCTGACATGAGTTGCGGCATACGACAACAACTCTACCCACACTTTGCTCAATACAAACCATTTATCCTTGTTTGCATGATCTTCTTTCTTCAGTGGCAACTTTTTCAGCTCTTTGGCCAATATCGATGCATCAAACAACACCGATTTACTCCTATCTCCCTTTATAGCAACTGGTTTAACTTCCGTATTAACAGCAAGAATACGTTCGCAAGCCTCCTTCTGTGACTTTTCTGCCTCATTTTTCCCAATACCAGAGAACTGAAAGTGCGGCATTTTTTGTTTTAATTTCCTGCTGTTGAAGAATTTAGTAACCTCAGCACATGTATCTCGGAACCTTATTAGCCCAATGCCAGACACTGCAGACATCATATTAGGCTGCATCACCAGAAGATATATCATGTAATCTGACATCAGCTTAGCAAACTCGCGGTGCTTGTTTTGAACAGTATCTTTCTTGTCTGGGTTTGGAACATTACCTACTTTATTTGGGTTTGGCACATTACCTTTCTCATTCGGGTTTGGAACAGTATCTTCTTCTTCTTCCTCTTCCTCTTCTTCTTCTGTGTAGCAAAGTTCAGTGGCGATGTGCCACAAAAGAAGGCTCTCATCATAGTCAACATTAGTTACATAAGGAAACAATTCAGTGCCACTGAAACCTTCAATTCGAAGTACCCATTCACCTTTGGCTGAACATATCTCTTTCGCTGTGTCTAAATCATCCGCCATCTCAGATTTTTCTTTCAGCTCCTCAAAAATGAAGTCTCTTAAGGGAGTGGTGAAACGTTTGCGTTCCACATACCAAATCTCATTCAAGAATCCAATAAGGCCCAAGTAACTGTATATTCTTTCCCTTTGCGTAGAACGTTGGTTTAGACAATAATAAATCAAGTTGTATGTTGAGACAGATTCAGACCACCTGCGATCCATGAATTGCATAGAAACCCCAAAACAGGTAGCTGTGTTAACATGACTTCTTCTTGTCTTAATGCTCAGCAACCACATTAGGAACTTGCTGGTTCTAGAAGGATCAGTTGATTTCTCAACATCAGGTGACTTCTTGAGCGCTACAACAGTCCAGTCAGAGAAAATAAGCATGATAAACGCAATCACATCCAACGTAATTGCACCGATGAGTAAACTGTAAGTAATCGCGACATCAAACCCTTCAAAACCCTTCTTATCCTTGTTGTGGAAAAGCACAAGGGAAACAATAACTGCAATAGAGGAAAAAGTTCTACAGCAGTATCCTAATTTGTCATACACCACAGGGAGCTTGGTAAAGAGAACTTCATAGAGGAAATTCAACTCTACCTCTACTACTCTGAAAGCATCTTCAGCTGTTCTCGCGAGGAAAAAGTCTCGGCTCTGGTTGCGCTCGCGGAAGCTAAAAATGAGATCAACAACGAGTCCTTTGAACGTCTCAAAGTAGCGATAAGCATACTGCACTACTTGCAAATCTGTCAACTTATCTGTCTTTACTCTATTAGCAGCTTTGACAATTCTATCGGGCTCCGGAAGCATTTCAATCCGTGTAGGAAGTTTAGCCTCTTTCTTTGAGAAGTACTCATCCATGAGCTTGGCGTAGTTGGGCCCCGGATCAGGTTCTGTAAGCATGGAGTCTCGGAAACTATCAGCGCTTGCAAGATACAGAGAACGCGTACGCTCAGAATATTTGATGATTCCAGCCATAAACATAAGCAGTGTTGGGATCCATAGCTTGTTATGCGGAAGGGACTGAAAGAAAACATAAACTGCAGCAAGGCACTGGAAAACTAGGCCGAACAAATGCCTGAGCCACAGCTCATTATCCTCGAGGGCGAAAGCAGTGATAGTGTCTGGGCCGCCAAGGTGTACTAACAGAAATGGAGCCCAGAATGCCAAAAGGTCAGCGTTGTTAGCAGTGCCATTGGAGCTCTTACCAATATTGTTTTGGCTTCTGGAGATGAGGAGTCCAACTGCAAATTTGTTAGCAGTGTCATTGGAGTTCTGACCAATGTTGATTTCGCTGCTAGAGATGAGTCCAACTGCAAAATTGGCTGCCCAATCAGCAAGCAAGTATGCTGACCAGAGGGGCATGATGATCCAACTGCGCGACGTTCTTTTTCTTAGTGGGGCGACCAAAATTAAGAAGGTTTGAAGGAAAAGGCTTAAGAAGATGAAAGCCCGAATATCCCATTGATCCCACAGCTGCTTCCAATGTTCAGGTATGGGTATTTCCATACTGTCCTTTTGGTTAGTGCTGAAGTGCCTAAAAAGCACAATATACAGAATTGAAACACAGGATTAAGAAAAGTTACAATCTTTGTAATGGTAAATGGAGCATATGAATGAATTGCATCATATAAAATACCTAATTAAATTCAATTTATTCCTCTTGCTAATCACTCATTATTTGTTCTATAATGTTAGTTACAGATGGATTCGAAATTATTTTTAAGCTAGCAAGAAAGGAAAATGATGGGTTGCTGGTATGTTAATTGCACGAATATGGAAAGACAAGTTGGGAAAGTAACAATGGTTAACACAGGGTTAATTGGCTTTAAGATTTACCATGAAGAAACAAAATCCTTGTTTGTGATCACAGGCTCTCAGTGACGACTCTTAAATATATATAAAGTGGAAGAATGAAAAAAAACATGGGAATCAAATTATTTAATTTTACAACTAAAAGCATATCAAGTAGGAAGACCATGAGGAGGCAAACGGAAGTGAAAAAAGATGTTCATGCAGAGATTAATTTGCTATGGGACAAAAGAAGCACACATTACATTTAAATGGATTAATTAATGTGTTAAGCTTCTTTTTTTCTTCTGGTGTGTTCATTTAGCTCATTTATGAATGATTTGGACCATCCATATAACAGGGTCTGATTTTTGCAAAATCAATCAAAAAGTTATATTGAAACCTATCCAACCCTGCTGTTTCAAAAGGCATAACATCTAAGGCCTGGAAATTTGGCCAATAGCTATTTCTTTCCTAACTTTTTAAGAGCAGAAACAAGGGTCTTAAGATGAGGTAAAATGGCAGAGGAAATAGAAGAATATCAACTTCGAAAACTTGGGGAAAAGTTCTACTACCCCAATAATGTCTTGAATAAGGATGATGATACCGAAGATAAAAAAAGAACTTAAAGGTGGAGCTCCAAATAGGCCCAAGTCCTCCATTCAATAATTAATGAATCAAGCATGCCGAGAGAGTTATGGACTTACCGGTGGAGTTCTGATGCAACAAAATTCACGGGCTTGATTGCAAACTGTTATCGATCTATGGAGAGACTGCTTGTTGAGTGGAAAGGAAATGATCCGTTTAAGGCTATTGGGATTGTTGGAATGGCTGGAGTTGGAAAGACCAATTGATTATCAACTGGCCTAAAGTGAAAGAACATTTTCTTCCGAGGATTTGGGTAATGTATGTCAAAATAGCCAAATGAAGACAGTGATAAGGAAGTAGCAAAGAATATGGTTGGAGAAGAGGAGAGCCCTTCCTGATTCAGAGAGCCGTTGGCTGATATTTAATAAAGACTCGGGGGAAGATGGAATAGAATTCCCTCGGAATCTGGAATATTTTAAAAGAAGAGATGGTCAAAAAAATGTGCAGATCTTCATTTGCCAGTTTTACGTACTAGTTGATGGATAAGTAATTCTTCATATTTTCTCCATGCATTATTTGCATTAATATTCAAAAGCTATAAATGATACTAAAGCAACTCTCTAGGGCCCCAAGGTAGTTGCTTGGTACATGCAAAAGCATTCACCATCAGCTTTGAGACAATTTCCTAGCTGTTACATGTGTATATATATTATACTCCATGCCTTCCAAAAAATAAGAGATACTCAGATATATCTTCCTTTTTAATCCGTTCCCAGATTAGAAATACATTAATTTCTAATTATACACTATACCATTACTTATATTCTACAAGTACTATCATGTCATCATTATTACATTTCTACTTTTGTTAGGGTTATGTTTGAAAAAAAAAATATCCCTAAAAAGTTACTATCATTTTGAAGACAAGTTCAAGTTACGGGAGAAGGGAATGAATAATCATCAAACCCATAAATTTGCAATTTTGACTCCCAATGATTTTCGACTTATTTCACAAATGAAAATTTTACTTGAGAATTTAGTTTGTGGCAATTATTTCCCCATCTATCCAGTGAACAAGAAGGGGACAAGTGAGGAACTTAAAAAAGCCAACTCAAAAAATGGGAAGTGGTTAGTATGAAATTTATTTTTGGGTAAATTGTTCAATTAGCCGTACTGACACACAGACGAGGCTCTATGTGTGTCAACATTCTATTGGCCAATTGACTAATTTATCAAAAAATAAACTTCATAGAAAATGACTTATATACCAGTAATCCCTACCATAATCTTCAGTGCTAGAGAAATCTGTACGACTCTTTTTATGGAATCGGGCTGTATGTTTTTTTCAATGAACTATTTTCATGTAATTCACCATCTAACCATTCACACAAAAAGATATATTTTAACATGTATATTAATTCTCCCATATTATATCAAATGGGCAGCTTTCAATTAAAGATGAACAACTTCAACAAGTCCCAAATGCAAGAAAGAGAAATGAACCTATTTTCTTTTTCTTTCTTGTTGGTTCTCTCTTTTTCAAAAAATAAAAAATAAAAAAAATCCTCTTTAATGGTCAAATAAATAATTTTTTTATTCACTGGGTGTTCTTTTTCAACTTGGTCCAATAGACGTTCTATATTTGTGTAAAAAGTCCATAAAAATTCTGAACAAAAAAGTATATAATGTGAAAGCTTAAACTTCAAAATACTTCACATATACCTTCCTTCTCCATTGAGTTATGTAAAAGGGGACAGAATCTTCTTACTATAGGCCAGTCCCTGACACCATGAAAAAAAAATGAAGAAGAAAAAGAATACATCTATACATCAATAGTGTCACTTTTCATATAAAAATATCAAAAAGTGTCGTAGAAATATCAATTTTCTTAAATATAACTTTGATTTTCTTACTATTTTCTACCCAATAAATAATGAGATGTAAATATTACTACATCGCTATAGTCGATTTGTCTTTGGTTTGTTGCTTTTTTATTCTTTAAAAAGGGAACCGTATATATATATATATATATATATATATATATATATATATATATATGGACAACAATCCATACCATCTATTTGATATAAATCAAAAAGTGGCATATAGTATCTTAACCTTCCATTCCAAAAATAAAGGGCTGCGATTGAAAAGGCCAACACGCCATTGTCGACGTCGGGATTTTTAAGTGTCCCTTTTCGTTACTTGTTCTTTGGTGTTCTCATGTTAATGTGAGATTTGTTTGAAAAAATAAGTGAAAAAGGTCCGACATGTATAATGTCGACGATTGGACTTTAAGAGTCTCCAGTTGGTGTATTTAACTAGTTGCACCAACGCAACCGAAAAGGCTTGCACATTGACCCAGTGATTTGACACTGCTAAACGGGTCTGTGAAACCGAGATTCATTTTGGGTCTAGGGGCTTGATTATGCGGAGGGAAGGTGCTAAGCACCCTCCGACATCCGTGCTACTACGGTGACCGCCACTTTTCAAAGAAATTGTTATATGAATGTGTGTGTTTATGTGTGTATGTGTGGATCAATATGCAATTATTTGAAAGTAATGTGAGGCCTCGTTCGCTCCTATATACACAAAGTTTGAATTTTATAGAAAAATTCAGTTTTAACCAAGATATAGCAATGACGTTTTTTAAAAGAGGTTTTTCAAACCATGTGCTCAATAGGAATTGAGACCTTTTCATACTTCCATTTTATTATTAAATGTTCGGCTTGTTTGCTTTTATTTTCGAGATGCAAAACATTCTCGAGAAAATAATATACAGCAGTGTCTAACTCCTCATGGGCATGACAGTCATCCAAGAAAATTCAGACACTGTAAAATAATGTACAAGTTGTTTACAGTTGAAAAATGTCCATCATGGGAACCGAATCTAGATTCAGTAAACTGAACTTGTGATCACATGATTCCTAGGCTCACATGATACTACAATTTGTATGGAAAGCAGTAAGCAGTTATATATATAAAAGCTGTAAATATATATATATATATATGGACATGATCAACCGCCACGAATTAAACTCCAGGCAGGACAAAATATAAATAAAGCTGTAAAAGCGATCAACTGCGCGCCACGAATTAAACTCCAGGCAGGACAAAATGTAAATAAAACTGTAAAAGGCCACGAAGTAAAGTCCAGGCCTGACAAGAATGTAAATATATATATATATATATATATATATATATATATATATATATATATATATATATATATATATATAATTGTTGTCGGACATATCCGATGAGCCTCGATTTACATCCGGTGCGTTTACTATTTTTATATATATATTTGTACATATATATATATATATATATATATATATATATATATAAAATTGTTGTCAGACATATCTGATGATAAATATATATATATATATATATATAAGCGAATAAACGCACCGGATGTAAAATTCAAGCTCATCAGATATGTCTGACAACAATTATATATATAAGTGAGTTAAACGCACCGGATGTAAAATCTAGGCTCATCAGACAGAGTCTGACCACAGTTTATATATATATATATATATATATATATATATATATATATATATATATATATGAGCAATTTGGTATAATATAACATTATACCGTATAATTCATGAAAAGTAATTTCCGAAAGTAACATAAATATGCTAATTAGCATATATGATTAATTATGTTGATCAAGTTCTGCCAATTGAATCTTGATTCAATAGTTACCTTTATTATCATGTTTTTTTATTGAGCGCTTCTCGAGAGACATATATATTGAATCCTGCCTACCTGCTTTGTATTATTAAAAGAAAGCTTATCTTCAAGTATATGATATTAAACCGACTAGCTTTTATTTTGCGCATGTCGTCATATATATAATTCCTGCAGATCATGTCATATATAATTCCTGCAGATCATGTCATGCACCCATAAATACAGTGTGTTAATATATATTATTATATATAGTGGATAATATTATGATATTCTTATGCCTTCATATATTCATTTTAAAATTAACGAGATTATTTTATAATCAATTCATGTTCATCATTATATATTTTAATTTAAAATTTTGAACATGATGTGATATATTATTAGGGCTTTTAATTAAGCTGTTACATGTAAATTTTAAATAATGTTAATTTTCAAACATGATTAATGTGTTTAAAGAAAATTGAGTTTGATCATAATAGTTTACGTGTATGCGTGACTCTTTTATTGTTAAAATTAATAATCAGCCCAACGGAGGATTATTAATTGAAACAATTAAAGATTAAGAAAAGTCACATAATGTTACATTTAATAAATAAAGATTTTAATTTTACCCAACGGAAAAATTAGAATTAAAATTTATTAAATGGAATTTTATTGCATAAGTAACATGTTTATTTCATTTTGCCCAACGGTGATGCGTGGATAAATGTGTTTTGCATTATTTTATGGGGATGTTATTAGTATATTATTAATTGGACCAACGAAAAATTAATAATTATGCACCAACATCTCATTAAAATCTATTTTTTGGGTGTTGTAAATAGATTTTATGTAACTAACTGCTTGCCCTACAGTTGGTTTTTATTATGATTAATTATTAATTATTGTTGTACATTGTGGATTTCTTTTAGTTTTTTTTAAGCATGCTTATGAGCTTGATTGTATTTCAGCATTGACTCCAACTAGTATTTCTGGGTATCTCTCTGGAATAGAAGCCTTGAATGGAACTAATTTTACTATTTGGAAAGAGCAAGTGAAAATTGTTCTCGGCGTTATGGATTTGGACTATGCATTACGAGTTGATCCTCCTGCTCCACTTACAGATACAAGCTCAATTGAGTAAAAATCTATTTATGAAAAGTGGGAGCGATCCAACCGCATGTCCCTTATGATTATAAAAAACTCTATCACGACAACCATTCGAGGAGTCATTCCTGACTCTGAGAATGTTAAAGAGTACTTAACTTTAGTCGAGGAATAATTCAAGGGTTCTTCTAAAACTCATGCAAGTACCCTTATTTTGAAAATGCTCACTAGCAGGTATGATGGGGTTAGTGGAGTGCACGAGCACATTATGATGATGAACGACATGGCCTTTAATTAAAGGGTGTGGACATGGCGATTTCTGAGGGTTTTCTTGTTCACTTCATTTTGACCTTCTCTTCCTGCACAGTTTGATCCATTTAAGATCAATTATAACACGCAGAAACAAAAATGGAAGATGAGTGAGTTAATTGTCATGTGCGTCCAAGAAGAAGAAAGGCTTAAGATTGAAAAACCTAATGTTGCTCATTTGACTACCACTAGATCTCATAAGAAGAAGGCTCATAAAAATGGCAAAGGTTTTAAGAATAAGGATAAGCAAATTTCTACCAAAACAAATAGGGTAAATCATTCAGGTAACAACTCTGAGGCAGGTACTTAATGTCACTTCTGTAAGAAGCAAGGACATATTCATAAAGAATGCCCTAAATTTAGAGAATTGCTTGAAAAGAAAGGTATATCGTCCTTCAATTATGTAACTTATGAAACCTTTCTAATTGATGTTCCTTCTAATACATGGTTGCTTGACACTGGTGCTATGGTTCACATTACTAATTCATTACAGGAATTCCTTTCAAAGAAGACACTCCAAAAGGGGGAAAGAACCATTAAAGTTGGCAATGGAGAGTCTATACAAGTTGAAGCTATAGGAACTCTTCCTTTAGTTTTGGAGAGTGGTTTCAGCTTGTATTTATATGATACTTTTTATGTTCCAAGTATGACACAGAATTTAATTTTTGTATCTAAAATTGACGTTGATGGACTTTTCGTTTAAGTTTGGGATTAATAAAATAATTATTTATCATTACTCTCATGTTATTGGTTCTGGCTCTTTAGAGGGAAACCTCTATAAGATAAATATCCTTGTTAACAATGAATGTGATAGAAAATAGCTCTAAAAGTGGAAATAAGAGAAAACTAGATAATGAGAATTCTTCAAAATTATGGCATCAACGCTTAGGCCATATTTCAAAAGACAGAATGCAACGTCTTGCAAAGGATGGAATTCTTCATTCACTAAATTTTTCTAATCTTGACCATTGTATTGAATGTATAAAAGGAAAATTTGTGAAAGGTAATAAGAAAGGAGCAACAAGAAGTAGTGCACTTCTTGAGGTGATTCACACTGATATATGTGGACTATTTTCTCCAAAAATTGGTGGACATAAATCTTTGATTACGTTCATTGATAATTGTTCTCTTTATACTTATGTTTACCCGATTAATGAAAAATCTGAATCACTAAATATGTTTAAAGTTTTCAATGTTAAAGTTGAAAATCAACTTGACCAAAAAATTAAAGTAGTGAGATCAGATAGAGGCGGAGAGTATTATGGTAAACACTTCGATACAGGTCATAGTCCTGACCTATTTGTCTTATTTTGTCAAGAAAATGGAATCATCACTCAGTATACAATGTCTGGTACACCGCAGCAGAATGGCGTAGCTGAGAGGCGAAATCGTACCCTTATGGATATGGTACGTAATATGTTATGTAATTCTAGCTTACCTATGTTTCGTGGACTGAGGCATTAAAGACAAATGTTCATATTTTAAACCGGGTTCCTAGTAAATTTGTCCCTAACACTCCTTATGAAATTTGGACATGTAGGAAACCTAGTTTAAAATACTTACGGGTGTGAGGTTGTCCAGCCGAGGCTAAGATTTTTAATCCATAAATAAAGAAACTTGATTCTAAAATCATTAGTTGTCATTTCATTGGATATCCTGAGAGATCTAAGGGTTTTTTGATTTTACTGTCCCTCACATAGCACTAGAATTGTTAAGACTATGTATGCAGAGTTTTAAAAGAATTGTGATTTAAGTGGGAAGTGGTGAGCTTAGAAAAATTGATCTTGAAGAAAAACAGGTTTTATGTTTCTAATCCTGTATTCAAGAGGGTGAGGCACAATAACCTCCCATTGAGGCGAATGATGCCCTTGAGATAGTTGAGCTACCACCTAATGTTGAACCTTACATTATTGAAAATCGTATTCCTGAAATTGTGCAGCCTTTACGTAGGTCCGAAAGACCTAGAAAGCCTATTAATTTTGATGATTTTATAACCTATCTTAATGAGATTGACTATGATTCAAGTAAGATTAATGATCCTATCTCCTATAAAGAGGCCATTTCGAGTGCTCAATCAACTCAATGGCTTGAAGCCATGAATGATGAGTTGAAATCAATGGAGCTTAATAACGTTTGGGATCTTGAAGAATTACTAAAAGGTTTTAAACATGTTGGTTGCAAGTGGGTCTATAAGACCAAATTAGATCATAAAGGGAACGTTGAAAGGTATAAAGCTCGATTGGTTGTTAAGGGTTTCACTCAAAAAAGAAGGTGTGGATTATAATGAAACTTTCTCTCCAGTATCCAGGAAAGAATCATTTATAATAGTCATGGCTTTAGTAGCTCATTATGATTTAGAGTTACATCATATGGATGTTAAAACTGTAACTTTCATGAGAATGTCTATATGGCACAACCAGAAGGTTTTTGGTTAAAGGCAAGGAACATATGGTATGTAGACTTAAGAAGTCCATGTATGGGTTAAAAAAGGCTTCTCGACAATAGTATTTTATGTTTCACGAGGTAATGAGTAATTTTGATTTTAAGAAAAATATAGTGGATCAATGCATATACTTAAAGGTCAGTGGGAGTAAATTTGTTATTCTTGTTTTGTATGTTGATGATATACTACTTACAAGTATTAACTTAAACATGTTGTATGAGACCAAACGTTTCCTTTCTGGAAATTTTGATATAAAAGATCTCGGTGAAGCTTCTTATGTTATAGGTATTGAAATTCATCGAGATAGGTCTCGCGGGACATTAGGATTGTCCCAAAGAGCTTATATTGACAAAGTTCTTAACAAATAAAACATGCAAAATTGCTCCCCTACTGTCGCCCCTATTATTAAGGGTGACAAATTTGGCTCATATTAATGTCCTAAGAATCAACTTGAACGTGATCAAATGAATCTTATTCCCTATGCTTCTGTGGTTGGGAGTCTTATGTATGCTCAAGTTCGTACACGTATAGATATAGCATATGTAACTGGCATGCTTGGACGTTACCAGTCAAATCCAAGTTTGGATCATTGGAAAGCAACCAAAAAGGTTTTAAGCTATTTACAGGGTACTAAGGATATTATGCTTATATTTAGAAAAATAGATAACCTTGAAGTTTTTGGTTATTCTAATTCTGATTTTGTTAAGTGTAAAGACGAAAAAAATCTACATCAGGGTACATCTTTATGCTTTTAGGAGACCCTATTTCGTGGAGAACTCATAAACAGGAGTTAACTACCACTTCCACGATGATGACAGAATATGTGGCTTGTTATCATGTTACTTGTCACTCCGTATTATTAAGGAATCTTATTTCAAGACTTAAGGTTGTAGATTCCATTTCAAGGCCATTGAAAATATTTTGCGATAATAATTATGCTGTTAGTTTTTTCCAATAGCACCATTTTGAGTGGTGTTGGACTATATGTGCCGCCCTCAAAACAGGTTTACATCACCCATCTTGGGTCGCTAGATACATGGTACATAACTCAACTACAAACTTAATTATACAATTGTCGTGCAAAATACGACAAAACATAGCTGAGAGTGTAAACACGAATATTGCCTTCTAGACAATATTCACACTCAATGGAGTCCTCATTACAATTATTACCACACTATTTTATAAAAGTAGTGAGGACTGCTAAAGCCACTAATCCTGGACCATCACTCCATTCCCTGACTAGTCCCAGCTATATTCTCATTTCCTTAAGACAACAGTGAAAAAAAAGGTGAGCTCAACTAGCCCAGTAAGAAATATTATGACTAAGATAATGCAGAATAAATTATCTTTAGCCTTCAACAGTATAAAAACTGATATAATACAATAGACAACAAGTTTTAGATCAACAACTGCAGCGAAATAAGCAATTCATTAGAAGAGTCAAGTAGAACATAATGTCTACTATCTCCTCTAGATTAAAAGTTCATCGTTAATATTTTATTCCTGTAATACTTATCAACAGTTCTTTGTTATACCCAAGATAAAAAGAACTCTCATTACATGTCTTCACCTGAACCACCAAAGATTATAGTTAAATCCATAATTCATATTTATAATTATGTAAATCGACAGTTCCACCTTGACATAAAGGCTTAATAGAACGTTTACTCAATATCCTTACCCCAAATGCTAAAGATATTCAAATGTAATAACAATGATCATACCAATCAGTTGTCTACCTTTGCACTACTGGCTAAAGATATTCAACTATAAAACCAATGGTTATGATCATATCTATCAATTGTCTGTCAGTGCACTAGGGCCAAAGACATTCAACTGTTAACTAATGGTCATAATCTTGCGAATCACATCATTGAATTATCCATGCACTACTGGACAAGGATATTCGTTAGTATCACTAGTGGTCATGATCATGTCATACACATGTCCATCTTTGCACTACGGGCCAAAGCTTTCAATCAACAGTTCATCTTTGCACGTAAGCCAAAGATATACAACTATAAAATCAATAATTAACCGTCCATCTTTGCACTTAAGCCAAAGATATACAACCATAAAATCAATAATCAATGGTTCATCTATGCACGTAAGCCAAAGATATACAACTGTAAAACCAATAATCAACAGTCCATCTATGCACGTAAGACAAAGATGACTTTCATCACAATATAAGCATGAGGATGATGACAATGATATAAGCATTAATCAAACAAAATCAAGGATAAATATTAAAGACTTTAAATTTATCTAGAGTTTAAAAATATCCAAATTGTCAACATAATACTGCTTTGTAGAGTAAAATTCAATAATAATATTCATGTCTCAAAAATAATTTGGACAAAACAGAAATATATTTTTTGGGTGAATAGAAACTCGTGAATAATAACTCGTGAATAGTACCCCGACACGAAAAGTGCCCCGAATACACGAGTGAATAATAATAGAGTGAATAGTAACCGGGTGAATAGTAATCCGTGAATAGTAGCTCGTGAATAGTACTCCGATACGAAAAGTGCCCCAAATACCCGAGTGAATAATACTAGAGTAAATAGTAACCGGGTGAATAGTAACCCGTAAATAGTAACTCATGAATAGTATTCCGATAATAATATCCAAATGTTATCAATCACTTAATAATCTCATAATCTAATATCATTAATATTATAACAATATTTTAATCATTTCTTAAACTTATAAATAATTTATTTCAATTATTTACACTTTACTAATTAATGCATTTAATCATCCAAAAATGTCAAACTCATAAGATTTCATCACCAATAACCAAAACCCTCATCAAAAATCTGCATATACCTTATATAGGATTCCCAAGCCATAAAATCCTATTTTTCAATTTCTTTTACTTCACATAACATATTTAATTCATTTACTCATAACTTATTTATTTTCATGAAAAATACCAAATCAGTCTCAAAAATATTTCTTTTCTGGGAATTAGCAGAATATAGTTCCATATTGAACATATATTTTTCTCGAAATTTTTAAAATTCATTTACTATTTTTCATATGGCCAAAACTGTCGAATATTTAGACATTTATCAAAAACTGTACTTTTGTCCAAAAATTTCAAAATTTACAGGGTATACTGCTGTTATATAGATGTACTCCAATAAAAATTTCACCAATTTTGGAATTAACCACTAGGAGTTATAAGGGTTTACTTTTAAAATAGTCTTTTTCTCATAAAATTCATAACTCCTAATCTATACATCTAAAAATCGTCATTTTTGGACACAATCTAGAAAACTCATCAAATTGGCATTTCAAATTTTTCCAGAATTTTTGAGGGTCAAAAAAATTATGAAACTGCCCCTGGCAGAAACCCCTTACTTACAATGGTTGAACGAAAATAATATTCCTTACAAATATTGAACGGAAATAATATTCCTTATGAATATTAAATGAATATAATGAATATTGAATGATAATAATATTCATATGAATACGAAAAATAATATCTCTTCAGAATATAAAAAAATAACCCTTATCTCAGAAGAACACTGGATACTGGAGTAGTGAAGTAGTAGACTACTCTTCTTCTATCTCTCTATAGCTTTTCTCTATATAGCTTCTCTCTCTATAACTGCTATTGTGAGTCTTAGTGAATTGGTGAGAATGAAGGAAGAATGAGCTTCTATTTATAGGAAAATATAATTTCGATAATTGCACGTTTTGGGTTCAAAATATTACAGTATAATACCTCCATCTTTTTCTTCATTTTTAATTTAGTCCTGCAAGTATTATCAAACTTGCACCACCTCCCCTAATAGTAAATCATGTGAATCAATAGTAAATCATGTGACTCAATAGTTCTAAACATGTGAAAAAATTAATTATAGTATAGTATCTTCAACTATACCTCTATTTTTAATTTAGTCATGCAAATATTATCAATCTTGCACCAACTCCCCTAATAGTAAATCATGTGAATCAATAGTACACACATGTGAACACATATTTATAAACATGTGAATTTATAGCAATTAATTACTCATTTATCCGATTAATTATGCGATTGGTCAGTATAACTTCTAGACATCAATTATTATCGAAATAAATGTCGATTTCCACTAACACTAATAATCCCAACACAATGGAACTATCAATTTCATCTTTAATCAATACGAATTATTCATCATTAATATTATAACTCACAATATTTAATAACCAGGTCGTTCCCAAGAAAGAGTGGGCTTTCCAATAAGGATTTATCCCTATTAGCGCGCAATTAGTGACCAAACCTCTCATTGACAGAACTTCTAGACATTGTCAATATTGTAAATAATAATATGAATAACTTTGTCATCTCAATTATTAATTTAATAATATAAAATATTATGCAGATGATACTTTGATAATAATTAAATCAATAATATGAGAGGTATTATGCATCAATTACTGTAGCAATAATTGAGTATAACTGAGTGACTTCTCACGTAAGCATCAATAATTAATACCGTATGTTACTATGCAACCACGCGTATTACTATACTTTTACTATCGGGCATTTTATGACAACTTGCTTACTTTGAAAAAAATTTAACATATCACCCTTAACTTTAAACATTTATCAATTTAACTATTTACCAAAATAGAAAAATTTAATACTTTTATTTCATAAAATTCGAGATCTCACAATCTCCCTTCCTTATGAAATTTCGCCCTCGAAATTTACGTACCTGGTAGTTCGAAGAGATGAGAATACCTTGCTTTCTATTCAGACTATACCTTCCCGGTTATTTTCTCTGTATCATGATTTTTCCATTGCTCTCTCATCTCCTGTATTTCAGATATCATTCTAGAATACAGTTCCAAAATAAGGGTTAATTGACATGCCACATATTATTCCTATACTCTAACCGACCAATTAAATACCAAATAAACTTAGGTAGGTCATACTAGCGAAGGAATTCCCCGTCTCTCCCCTCCTAGTTCTTGTCTCGCATCTCAGCCAGGGATCATATCTCTAAGCTTTTATACCAACTATGACGCCCCCAAAAAGGTTTACATCACCCATCTTGGCTCGCCAGATACATGGTACAGAACTCAACTACAAACTTAATTATACAACTGTCGTGCAAAATACGACAAAACATAGCTGAGAGTGTAAACACGAATATTGCCTTCTAGACAATATCCACACTCAATGAAGTCCTCATTACAATTATTATCACACTATTTTATAAAAATAGTGAGAACTACTAAAGCCACTAATCCTGGATTGTAAGACCCAACTTTTATGAATAAAGATGATTTTTCTATAAATATTATTTTTGAATATTATGGAATGAATTTGATATAATGTTATAGTTGTTGTTAATATTTATAAATTTTGCAAAGTACGCAAGTTGTTATATAATATTCGATTGATCGGAGAATATTCGTTTTAATAGGGAATATTCGTACAACGATACAATCATTGGTGGACCCCGCAATAAAATTATTGTCGAATTGAGAAAACGACAAAAATATTTTTATGAAAATAACGGCAAAAGTTTTACCATTAACTTTTGAAACACCCGGTGTTAAAAGTACAGTAATACGCGTGATTGCATAGTAGCACACGGTATTGATTATTGATGCTTACGTGAGAATTCACTCAGTTTTGTTTAATTATTGCTACAGTAATTGCTGCATAGTATCTCACGTTATTTGATTCAATTATTGTCGATATTTTATATATTATTAAATCAATAATTGAGATAACAAAGTTATTAATATTATTATTTACAATATTAACGATATCTAGAAGTTCTTCCAAGGAAAAGTTTGGATCACCTAATTGCGCGCCAATAGGGAGAAATTCTTATTGGAAAGCCCCTCTTTTCTGGGAATTGAATGACCTAGTCGATTAATATTGTGAATTATAATAATGATGATAAATGTTATTAAAAATATTAGAGGGATTTGTATGGAGTATTTGATGTAAATTTTACTTATTTTATGGACACCCAATTACCATTTTTCAAAATAATCGGTAAAAAAATATTTAATATAATAATAGGTGGGGGCCCACTGTGGGGCCCACATTTGAAAATATAAATGGAAGGTGGCTGATATGTTAATCACGGGTAGTTGGTTGATATATATATATATATATATATATATATATATATATATATATATATATAATATTATATTTAAATATTTTGTTTTATTAGAATATTTTATTATACTGCATAGTAAATTAATCTAGGACCGTCCATTTAAAAGTAAATCAATTTGGACCGTTCATGAATTAGTTACTATTCAGTCCATTCTTCTATAAATAGAAGCTCATTATTTCATTATTTCTTATGAATTCACAGAAACTCTAGAGAGAGAAACTATAGAGAGAAAGAAGAAAAGTATCCTGCTACTTCACGACTCATATATCCAGTACTCTTCTTTTTAAAGTAAGGGGTATTATTTTTTTCTTATTCATGAAGAAAACTTCTGTTATTTCATTCTTTATTATTCTGTTGGAATAACCTGTATACGCGGTCTACCCTATACTTGGTGAAATTCTTCTGTTATTTCATTCTTTATTATTATGTTGGAATTACATGTCTATGCGAAGTACCGCATACATGGTGACATTCTTCTATTATTTTTATTCTTTATTATTATGTTGGAACATTATGTATGTGCGTTACGCATGACCTGGTTCCGTTATTTGTTATTCTGTTGGAACATCCAGTCTGTGCGTTTACGCATGACCTGGTTCCGTTGTTTATTATTCTGTTGGAATATCCTGTCTGTGCGTTTACGCATGACCTGGTTTCATTATTTATTATTCTGTTAGAATATCTTGTCTGTGCGTTTACGCATGACCTGGTTCCAATATTTATTATTCTATTGGAATAACCTGTCTGTGCGGTCTATCGCATGCTTGGTGATTTCTTTTGTTATTCCATTCTTTATTATACTTAGTTGGTTAAAGTTTTAACTTCTATACTCCATGAAATTAATGGAATATCCTTGATATTTGCGATTCATCCAATATCTTTTCATGGAAATATTCTTCTAAGCATTCTTGAGTTTTACTCTACAAGAAGTATCATGTTGACAATTTGGACGTTATTAGTTCCTGGATAAATTAATTCTTGAACTTGTTTTATTGAATTCTTATATCATTGTCATCATCCTCATGTTTATATTATGTTGAAAGTCATATGTGGCCTGTAGTGCATAGATGGACTTGGTATGATTATGACCAGGGATTATTCGGTGTAATCATGACCGTAATGTTACAAATGATGTGAAAAAAGTCTTCATTGGCCCGTAGTGCATTGATGGACAGTTGTTGGCATGATCATGACCATTAATGAATACACGAATATCCTTGGCCCGTAGTGCATGGCTAATTTGTGGTCGTGATACTAAAGAATATCATTGGCCCGTAGTGCAGGGGTGATTCGATGATGTGGATTATTTATTAAGCTGAGTCTCAGCGATAAAAATAATGAAAAACCTTTTAAATCATAAAAGATAGTAGATTTTATTCTCTACTTGACTCTTTTAATGGATTGCTTGTTCCGCTGCAGTTAAACTTGATGTTTGTTATATTGCATCAATTTAACACGGTTGAAGGCTATAGATAATTTATTCTACATTACCTTAGTCATAATTTTTCTTAATAGGGCAAGTTGAGCTCACCCTTTTGCTTTCATTGTTCTATTCAGGAAATGAGAACGTAACAGGGACTAGTCTGGGAACGGAGTGACGGTCCAGAGGATAACATTAGTAGTCCTCACTATTCTATAAAATAGTGTGTTAATAAATGTATTGAGAACTTATTTTGAGTTTGAATACAGTCTAGAAGACAATATTTTTATTAAAACGCACAGCTCATGTTTTATATTTAAGATTGTATTTGTATTTTGTACCATGTATTTGGCGACTCAGAATAGGTGATGTATACCTATTTTGGGGGCGTCACAGTTGGTATCAAAGCCTAGGGATATGATCCCTGACTGAGATGTGAGATAAGAACTAGGAGGGGAGAGACGGGAAATTCTTTCGCTAGTATGACCTACTTAAGTTTATTTGATATTTAATTAGTCGGTCAGAGTATAGGGATAATATGTGATATGTTATTTAACCCTTCTTTGTGGCAGTATTTAAAAATGACATCCGAGAATGTTGAGAATATCAATGGAGCACAGGAGACCGTTGAATTTAATTTAATCACCTTATTTGTGGGTTTTGGTAATTATGTGACTCATAAATATTATTACTAATATTAATTTGGCATAATGGGCCCTAGGATTTCATAATCTTGATGAACGATTTTGACCCTTAGATATTCTATAAATAAAACAGTTAGGGTTTGGTTCCAATTGTCGTCTCAAGAATTTTATATACACACCTATACATTCATCCTAAGATTGAGAGAGACAATTGAAGACCTTCACCCTTACGCACAGCGGAATCTTGATACATACAAATGTCTTCTCTAATTCATGTAAGTACTTAATATTATTATGATTATTTATTTTGTTTTATTCTATGCAATAGCACGTTCCTGTATATTATTAGTAATTCTAGCGGACATGATTAATGAAATGCCCCACTTAGGCCAAAGTCAACGACGCAGTTAAACCCAGAATGTTTGAAGGTAGAAATAGGTCAACCGGAATGAATGATGGTGTTTTACAGTACTGCACGTGTACCTGTATGTGTCCCAACTCCCATACTATATATATAGACCTGGCAAACGGGCTAAAGCCCGCGGGCCAGGCTGGTTGGCCCGTCAAAAAGCGGGCTTTGGGCCGTATTTTTTTGACTCACAGAAATCCGGGCCTTTTTGGCCCGGCCTGTTGAAAGCCCGGCCCGGCCCATTCACTTTGGGCTCAAAAAATGTCAAAAAATAGACATAAAATACTCTCGGCCCGCGGGCCAGCCCGGCCCGCGATCCCAGCGGGCTTTGGACTTACATTTTATGGGCCGCCAAAATCCAGACTGTTTTGGCCCAACCCGTCAGAGGTCCGGCCCGCAAACGCCCGTTACATTATTAATATATAATATACTCTGCTCTGCTGCTTACATTATTCTTCTTCGAGCTAGTGTGACCCGCCCCCTATTCTAATTTCTTCTTGAATTCCTACCTGGACAATATATCATAATTCAACCACTGTACATTTTAAATGGATCAGATCAGAAAAACTTGCACCATCAAATCTTAATCATATGGCATTTCATGAACATACTTTCCTTAACGGACCTACTGAACTGAACCTACAATCCAATTTAACAGTTATAACGAAATTTACTTAATTTGAATTTAATCTTGCATGGATACATTGAAGCGCAAAAAATAAAAACTGAAATAAAAATTGGATGCGTGGGGAGAGTAAGAGCCGACAGCTTTTGCTTTTTAAAGTTATTGCTTTTGATATTATAATTATTATTATTATTTGGGTGGACTGTCTATTGAATCTTGACCATATGGAGATGAGAGGGATGGGTTGCGAGTGTTTTTAAGCATCATGCATTAAAGCAAATCCATTTGCATGTAATTAATTTTGATTATTACTACTACTACTAAAGAAAAAGCTAGCTAGCTAGATGTGGCTATATGATTCAATCAAATGAGGAGGATCTGACGAGGGAGGAGCCATTACATAACCAATCTCAACTCTATTCGAATGTCTAGCTCTCACTACTTTTACAGAGTATGGGTATTCTATATAGTCGCCCGCTAGAAGTACTAGCGGACATTTTAAAAATTACACATCTGCGATCTTAATCACGTCCGCTAGAACTACTAGCGAACGGCATGTTGGCCTTTTCAATCGCATCCCTTCATTTTTGTCTTTTTGGAATGGAAGGTTAGGATATTATATGCCACTTTTTGATTTATAGCAAATAGATCTATGGACGAATTTGATGACATATTTTCTATTACAAGCATAAAATCAATCAACAATAACTAATTATGGTGTTACACCGAGCACTCATTTATTTAAAGTCTGGATACTATATGTAATCATTTAAACTATGTAAAGACACATTTTTTAAAAAAAAATTAAAATTTAAAACATCCAATTAAGGTAGTGAATTTAAAACATCCAATCTAAAATTCAAAGTGGATCAATTTATTTTTTGAGATTATGTAGCATGAAGAGTGCAATACCCTTGACATTCTCTCTATCCACAACTTAAAGCAAGCTTAACTTTCCAATATACTAAACTAGCCTCAAACCTCAGACAATTCAATTGATGTTCCAGTTTAATATATTGTGGTATCTTATCCTCCAAACAAAATCCATAGAAAGACAACAATGATAAAAATGATTATGATTATGCCTAGATCCCATGTATATACTCTTATAATGTATGTATAATTTGAAATAAAATCCAAATGATTATGCATTAAGAGTAGTGTTGAATATATTTTGGCAGATGACCTGGAATTGGAAATCACATGTTCTGATATCCAGAGTAATAAATTGTAAGAATATAAGGTGAGCTCAAGGTTTTGAGGTATTTTTGCTTTAGAGAAAAATATGTAACCTTGTATAAGACTAAGCATATCACATATAACATGATATTTTTATAACTAGGTTAGACAAAACTCAATGAAGATTAGATCACATAACTACTGCAAGGTAATTCCAGTCAACTTCTTAGTGTTATCCAAATGTAAAGGAATTGCAGAAAAGTATATAAGTATATTGTGGAAAACTGCATCAAGATTCTTAGAATAGAAGCATTATAATTTTTAGAAAAAAAGAAAGAAATGAAATTTTGTTTTATGATAAATAACAACATACTGACACCAGATCCATCTTCTAATCCCTTTTATACAAATTTCCTTAACTTGTCCCATGCATTAGTTTATTCTTGACTGCTAGTTCATATATATGTTCTCCAATAACTTACTGGCGAAATGAATTTTAATGTGTTAATATGGATTTTGACAATTGATCCATATCTTACAAATTGAACTAATGTACCTATTTCACTAATGCACGTATCTTCAAGGTCGCCTTGAGATTAGCCGTAAACCCGGACATCTTAGGTTCGACTTCCATTTGCAACAATTGTCAAGGCAGAAATGCTCATAGGACCACGGAGCGCAAAAGCAAGCTGATTCAAAAGAAAAGGCTGGTCCGGACTAGGGGGATTAGTCCGACTGCGATTAGAAACCCCACATTATTAAAAAAAAACTACACATTATTATTTTTTAGATTCAAGTCGGTTAGTATTTCATTATACTCCTTTTCAGAACAATAACAGACAACCAAAAAGGCAGGGGATACTCTCTCAGAAAATGGAAAAAAAGAATAAAGTGAAGTTACAAAATTTTTAAAATCAGAACTCATAAATCCTAAATTTCTTAAAAATAAATCAGAGCACAAGCTATGAGTTGTATGACATATCCAAATAAACTCTAATGCTACGTTTGGATTGAAGGAATGGAATAGAATATAGAATGAAATAGATGAGGGAATGGAATAAGGAAGGGAATGGAATGATTTTTTAATATTCCATGTACATGTTTGGTTGATGTTAGGAATACATCTAAGAATGAAATAAATAATTAGAAAGTAACATAAATACCCTCAAATATTCAAATTTAACTTAAATTCAATTTATATTAAAAATTTAACACATATTTCATTCTTAGAAATAAAGGGGAGGGGAGGGGAGGGGAGGGGAGGGGAGGGGAGGGGAGGGGAGGGTGGGGTGGGGTGGGGGTGGGTAGGTGGGGTGGGTAGGGGGGTAGGTGGGGTAGGTGGTGTGGGTGGGGTGGGTAAGTAGGGTAAGTGGGTTGGGGTGGCTGGGTGGGGGTGAGTTGGTAGGGGGTGGGGGTAGGTGGGGTGTGGTGGGTTAGTGGGTAGGGTAGGTAGATTGGGGTGGCTGAATGGGGGTAAGGGGTGGTGGTAGGTGGGGTGGGATGGGTTGGTAGATAGGGTAGGTGGGTTGGGGTGGCTGGATGGGGTAGGTTGGTAGGGGGTGGGGGTTGGTGTGGTGTGGTGGGGTGGGGTGGGGTGGGTGGTTTGGTGGGGTGGGTGGGGGAGGTGTGGTGGGTGGGGTAGGGTGGGGTGGGGTGTAGTGGGGTAGGTAGGGTTAGGGTGGGGTGGGGTGGGGTAAGTGGGGTGGGTAGATGGGGTACGTGGGTAAGGGGTTGGGTGGGAGTGTGGGTAAGTGGGATGGGGTAGGTGGGTAAGAGGTGGGGTAGGAGTGGGGGTAGGTGGGGTGGGGTACGTGGTGGTAGGTTGGTAGGGGGTGGGGGTGGGGTGGGGGTGGGGTGGGTGGGGTAGGTTGGTAGGGTGGGGGTGAATAGGGTAGGTAGGTTAGGGTGGGGTAGGGTAGGGTGGGGTGGGGTGGGGTGGGGTGGGGTGGTGGGGGTAAATGGGGTAAATTACGAAGAAATAGAAATATGAAAATTCCGAAGAAATTATCAAATCTCGGCCCCTTCTCTCTCGTTGTTCCCAAATCGATCGAATTGAATGAATATATAAAAATTCCTATAATATCTTTAGGGGTATATTTGTCAATTACTTAAAAATAATGGATGAAATGATTTATTCATGGCCACCCCTCAAGGAATGAAAATTAAAATTTTAAGTTAACTATCATTCCAGGAGGAATACATTATTCCGTTGGAATAAACAAACCAAACAATATTTTTATCATTCCAATGGAATGATTCATTCCATTCTCCCTAAAATTACAAGATTAATACATTCGAATAGAGAGAGAAGGTTACGAGTCAGAGAAAGAAGTTTTGGTCGAATTTTGATTTTGCCGAATTCAAAACTTTCAATTTGGTCGGATTACAAATTTTTTATTTGGCCGAACTTTACTCGTAGTGAGAGAGAGAAGACTTAAGAGAGAGAAAGTGGTAGTATGATACCTTCCGTGTCTTTTTTATAGTTCGTCTTTAATTCGTTTTTAGTGTTAAGAAAGGGATCCTCTCTCTCTCTCTCTCTCTCTCTATATATATATATATATATATATATATATATATATATATATATATATATATATATATATATATATATATATATATATCTAATAAAACACAAATGATTTTGAATTTCCCGCTCATTCAATAAATCATCTGGGCCGTCCAAAGTTTAGGATAAATCTCACCATCCATCTATCTAATAAAACACAATCTATCTAATTCTATCTATCAATATCTATATTCTATATATCTAATTATATCTAATAAAATATAAATAATTTTGAATTTTCCGCTCACTCAATAAATCATCTAGGACGTCCAAAGTTTGGGATAAATCCCACCATCCATCTATCTAATAAAATACAAATAATTTTGAATTTTTCGCTCACTCAATAAATCATTTGGATCGTCCAAAATTTGGAATAAATCCCAACGTCCATAGTGCCGGAGGCACGGGACTGTTGCTAGTATATATATATCAACGAGAGAGTGGACTAACAAATGTGCCGAGTATGGGAAATAGGCCTATAGGATCACGTTATAAACTTTCTTTATTAATTAGGGTCCTTAACACTAATATACAACAATTAGAAAATAATTATAAAAATAAAACACACACAACATAATTACAAAAATAAAACAACACAATATAAAGTTGCTAAAATCACTTATATACGTCAGTTACGGACTCTTCTATATGCAACTAACCGCTCATACATTTAAGCAACTGAACAAAATATGCAACTTTGATATCAGAAAAATCCAAATCTTCTGGCGCGACACACCACTGAGATCGGAGAAGACAAAACTTTTTGTCGCGATGGCACGCTGAGATCGCAAAATAACATACAAAATCAACAACAACTTCAAGTTCAGTAACCAAAAACAATCGTACTACAGTGATTGTTGAAGTTCAGTAACAAAATCGCAGCAACTTCGATACAAATCTGAATACTGAGGTATGTGAGTTAAAAATTCATATGCATATAGTTACCTATATTTTTTACGAATTCCTATATTGATAACCTTTCTTAAGTTTTTCACATTAAAAATGGTTACTATAAATTTCTATAACGATTGGTTGATTCATTAATATGTTTTATATTATGGTTACTAAATAGATATAAATTGGTTGCTGTTTATTGAGTATTTGTTTGCTAAATAATGTTTATTTGATGGCTTTATAATTTTTAAATGAGTTCTCCTAATTTTTTTATATTAATGGTTACTCATCAAATAAATTGGATACCTTCATGCAACTGTTGGTTACTCTCTAATGTTGTCTTGGTTACTGTATAAAATTATACTGTCTAATGATGTATTGGTTACTGTCTAATGCTGTCTTGGTTACTATCTAATGATGTATTGGTTTCTGTATAACAATATATTGGTTACTGATTAATGCTGATTCGGTTACTGTGTAACATTATATGCTTACTGAATATTGCTGAGTTGGTTGTTGTGTAAAATTATAATGATTAGTGCATAATATTATTGAACAATGTTGATTGGTTATTGAAAAATGATGACTTGATTACTGACTAATTTTTATTTGGTTACTGTTTAACATTATATTGGTTACTGTCTAATGCTGTCTTGATTACTATATAAAATTATAATGGTTACTCAATAGTGCTAAATTAGTTACTGTGTATGATTATAATGTTATATTATTTTATAATTGTTTCTTTTTATATTGGATGTTACTTATTGACTACATTGAATTGGTTATTGTCTAATAATAAGGTATATGACTATAATGCTGACTTGGTTACTATAATGGTTACTGACTAATGCTGACTTTGTTATTGTGTAAAACTATAATGGTTATTGACTAATACTGACTAATGCTGACTTCGTTTTGTGTAAAACTATAATGGTTACTGACTATTGCTGACTTGGTTACTGTACAAAATTATAGTGCTGACTTGGTTACTGTGTAAAATTATTTAGTGACTAATGCTGACTTGGTTACTGACTAATGCTGACTTGGTTACTGACTAATGCAAACTTAATTACTACATAGATTAATTGGTTACTGTAATATTGGTTGCTGAAGCATATTAGTGTACACTTCTACTTATGTTTTTTATATTAATGGTTACTTGTTGTCTACAATGGTTACATTCTTACAACAGCTTGTCTTTAGTTGGTAACAAACAAATTATATTGGTTGTTTTTTACTATAAAAATACAATGCAGAATGTATTTATCTTATGGTTACTAAATAAATATGTGTTAGTTACAATCTAAAATGAATTGGTTACTGAATAATGTTGTCATGATTAATGTATAATGTTGTCATGAGTTTGGTTTGTTTTAATATGTTGGTTACTTATTGGCTACATTGGTTACCTGTATACAACTATTATAATTTAATTGATAACAAATATCAATATACTGATTATTTCTATTGTAAATGAATGTACAAATGTGTTTTATGTTCTGGTTACCAACATCATATAGTTTGGTTACTAGCTAACATTGATTTGATTACTTTAAATATACTTATTCTGTTGACAGACAATGGAGATGATTCCAGTTGTACTTTATTTCAATGGTACATGGACTGATAGTAACCAATACACCAAATTTGAAGTTACCGACATACTAGTTCCATCAACTTGTTCGTTCAGAGAGATGCAAAATATGATATGCAATGTATTACGGCTAGACACAAACGCAACAACATTGTCAATCAAATTTCAGACTAGAAGCGATATTCCACCGATCAGTATATCAGATGAAGCAACTTTAAGATTCTTTATTGAAGTCAGTAGAAAATCTGATGAGCAAGGTAAATTCCCAGTGATTATAGAAACTGAACACAGAAGGGGACGCACAACAATATTACATAACTTGACAAATGTAGAAGAAACTATAATTCACAATGTAATGCCAATCAGATCAACACAAGGGAATTTTGCACTAGTTCCACTACCAACACACTATTGCTAAATTGGAACGCAATATGCTGATCACCTTGTAATGGAAATTATTGAACAACAACGAGACAGAAAACATGAAAGATCATACACAGAAGAACGATATGATGATGTAATAACAGATCCGAATGAACGTGAAGTACGATTACATCAAACCTACAAAGACAAAAAAATCTTATCGCAAGCTATAAGGCTGCATTCAATCAGAAAAATAGACAACACAAAGTTCAACGAACAAGTCATAGAGACTTTGTGCTAGTGTGCGTATATGATGAAAATTGCAGTTGGAAGATGAGAGCATCAAGTTTTTGAAAAACCAGTATGTTTAAGGTGAGAGAATTCAATGACATCCACACGTGTTCAGTCAACGTATTGCTGGGAGACCACAGGCAGGCAAATAGTGAGTCGGTCAGTGAATGCATAATGCACAAATTAACAAATTTGAAAAAAAATATACACACCAACCGATATTGTGGAGGACATGATGACATAATATAATGTGTCTATCTCTTACCAAAAAGCATGCAATTCTCGCTACATTCATCGTCTTCATCTTCGATCTCCAGATCCAGCAATGGAGCTAAAAACTGCAATGGAGCTAAAAACTGAGGCCTCTGCAAGTGAGACGAAAGCTTCATCGGTCGGATCGGTCGGATCTGTACTAATTTCTTTGTCTCTCAAAGCTTCAATCAAAAACCCTCTCTCTCTCTCTCTGAGCTTTTCTTTTCGTCTATTACTTTTGGCAGTAGTAGAACTATAGGAGTAATTCAAATGTTTATTACCTAATGAATGATTCAACGGTCGAGATTGTATCTAACAATCTCAGAACAAAACTGAGACAATAGGGAGCGACCGTTCGACGACGATGATGATGTGTCGATGAAGTTATATGAGTACTGTCGCTGGTGATGAGACGCCGATGCACCGGATTTCTTCCCCGCCGCATTCATCTCTCCCCTTCTAAAATAGATTAACCAAAACTGAGCTTCCTTTTGTCTCAGTTCTGTTCTGAGACGATGACTTTTAATTAACCAAAACTGAGCTCCCTATTTTCAGTTCAGTTCTGTTTGGTAATAGCCTGCCTATAATGGTGGATCTGTAGTAGCTTGCTGTCTTTTGAAAACAGAGAAAATAAACATTAATGGTGGTGGAGAAGGAAGAGTAGAGAAGGAAATAAATAGCCAAAATATTCTTGATATTGTAGAACTTCAAATATTTTGTAAAAAAAAACTCTAAAAAGTCAGATATAAAAGGATGGAGGGAGTACCTTCTTAAGCACATGGGATGGGAACATAATGTGGATTGTTTTCTAATTGGATTAAAGACTCGTTTGATCCCTTATTTAGGGGAGTAGTCTTTCTTTTTAGCGCTCAAAAATTTAAGTGACAAAAATGCATTACATGTTCTCAAGAATATACCCTCTCAATCCCATAATAATAGTCGTTTTAACTCCATATACATGGATTAAAAAAGTCATTTAATATTATCATTGAATAATTAAAATTTGTGTAAAATTTTAGTATTGCCCTATAATGAGAAGTTAAAAACTACTAATACAAGAGAGAATTTCTTAGAACAATAAGAGAGATTAAGGGTGATATAGTAAAATAAATAATTTATTCTCCTAAAAATTATAAACGATAAATAAATTAAAACAATTTTTTTTTCTTTCCAAAAAGTCTATTATTATGAAACTGAAGGATTACTTCATATATAAAAAGAAATTAAACCAAAACCAAACAATATTGCAAGTATTTATTCACATGTTCCATTAATATATGGAAACTGATTTCACAATCCAAGCTATATATACAAATATTTGAAGCATAAAATAAGTGAATAGTACTCTCCAGTCTCCACCATTAGATACACACATTACATGAAAACAAAAATCATGGTCTTTTTATCAAGTGAACCATTGGATGGCTAAGGTGGCCGACCCGAAGTTGACTCGTTTAATGCTCCATGGATTTCTTCCCCACCCGGAACCACCATTCCGGGATACATGGGTACTACACCAGCATTTCTCATGTCATAGTAAACCTGTTGGTTCACCCCATCCGGAATTGCTCTTCGGGTATTATATGGATCCATTAATGGAACTGGCCTCACTTCTCTAGCATACACTTGACCCATACCCGGCACTTGCTGATGGAGCCCTACAGGTATTTGACCCGGAGGTCCTGAAAATTGTTGAATATATTGGGCTTGAATTGGAACTTGTTGGACCGCTACTTTTTCTGGTGATGGGCCGGAGCCCGGTAGATGATAAACGGACATATTTTGTACTGTTGGACTTGGATAGTGAGAACCTGGAACATAATGCCACATTGGGTTACCTCCATATACAGTTGGTTGCAAAACTATCGATTCACCCGTATCCATAACACTCTCTATTAAACTTTGACCTGGTTCCATAATGGAAATCGGGTTGTCGGGTTTGGTTTTAACAGGGCGAAGGTCGGGAATAGGCGACACATAAGATGGGCCTAATGGGCCTAATCCCGAGGAGGTTGAGCAAAATGCTGAAGAAACAACATGAGCAGGAGAGCCCGGATCTGAAGAAGAAACATTATCATTCAAAATTGGCCGGGTTTTCATCTTAGACTCGCGAGGTGGATCATCTGAATTCTCCAGCCCAAAGAGATAGTCAGGAACTTCAGACAAAATCGATGATGCCTCCGACCTGCCCCGCTCAAGAACCGACCCGGTACCCATCCCGCCATTTAAAGCATCAAAAAACCAATGCTCGCGCTTAACCGAGCCGTGAAGGAGCGAGCTGATGCTACTAGTTCTAGAAACAGGATCATTAGGAAACAAAAAGAGCCGAAGCCGAGCCATTTTGGAGTGAGGGGTATGATTCTGTGCTAACCGATCATATTCTTCCATCATGTTCTCCACATCTTCGTCGTTGGTTATGGTGATCAAAGCGTCAAGATCCTCGTTTGGCAGCTGGTACTTCATGCTTATGTTACTTGTACCTGAAAATTTAGATAGTTTTTCCAGTAGAGATGAAAAAGTGGCGTGGCGGTTCGCCGCGACTATGCGGGTGTCCCCGCCAACATACCGGAGCTGATCGTCGTGGGGTCGGGGCAAAATCTTGCCGCCAAAGCTGCACATGAAGCGGACACGTGGTTCGTCATTCATTGGGTGGTCGAAGCGAGGTGTGGAGGTGACTGAATCGGTGGTGGCCGAGTCGAGCTCAGTAGGATGGTGAGAAGTCATTGCTGGTAAAAAAATTAGAAGAGAGAGGGAGGGAGGTTTTAGTAGGACAATTGTTAAGGTAGATTCGTTAATGTTAAGAATATTACCAAGTGGTTAGGCACACCTATTTATGTGTGGAAAAAGATTGCTCGACCAATAAAAATATGCAACTAAAAATTGTGGCGGTTGATATTATTGAGAATTTTTTTATTATTAACTATTTATTATTTTATATAATTTAATAAAATTAATTATAATTTTTTTTAAATTATCTTTCATAAAAAAATATTACAGATAAGAGATAATGAGATAAGTATGATAATTATGAAAATTTAATGATATTATAGATAATTAATATTATATTTAATATTATATAATTATTTCTTTAATTCTTGTGCACAACTCTATAACGGCATATATCAAGGGACGAATAGAGTATATATTACCGATATTTTTATAGTTATTTTAATAACTTTTAATCCTTTAAACGATATTTCTTATTTTGATAATATCATTTTTTGTAAATACTCCTATTAGTTTTCATAATGTTTAATCGTATCATTTTTAACTTGTACGGACAAAAATGGATGAAATAAATATGTTAATGCGATTTATTTTGTTTAACAATCTGAGGGCATGCATGTTAAGATAAGAGATTGTAAACCAATAACTTTACTAATAGTTCTTAATAATTAATTAATTTATTAATAAAATTAATTAGTACACATATATGTTAGGCTACAAAGGCCTGCAGCTCGACCAATAAAAATCTATTCAACTCAATGTGTGACATGAATAAATAAATAATTCTATAGTTTTCCAAATAAAAAAATATCAATTTTAATCTATCTAATAAAATACAAATGATTTTGAATTTCCCGCTCATTCAATAAATCATCTGGGCCGTCCAAAGTTTGAGATAAATCTCACCGTCCATACATCTATCTAATAAAATACATTTATCTATCTAATCTATCTAATAATGATTTTGAATTTTTCGCTCACTTAATAAATCATCTGGGCTGTTCTAAGTTTAAGATAAATCTCACTGCCCATACAGTGCCGGAGGCACGGGACCCAGCTAGTTAAGTAATAAAATACAAAGAAGCTGTAGTTCTTTTTCTAGCTACAAAAATATATAGGTGCATTTTGTTATTAATAAATGAATTTGATGGTATGATTGCGTCATATATATATATATATATATATATATATATATATATATATATATATATATATATATATATATCAGTTCGGATCCAGTCCGGGATCCCGGACTGTACTAAAATACGGACCTTTTTTTTTTTTTGCTTTTTTTTTGAAACAAATAAAAAAAAAATTATGGAATTGAAATTTTTACATTATACAGTGTTTTGGGCGTGATTTGGATGCCTATAACAAAACATGTCTGTACAGTCTGGGCAGACTGTACATACATTGGTTGGTGTAGGTATTAAAAACACACCCAAAACACTGTATTATGGAAAAATTTCAGTTACATAATTTTTTTTTTTTAGTTGTTCTACAAAAAAAATAAAAATAAAATTTGGGTCCGGATTTGATCAGGTCCGGGAGTCCGGACCTGATCAAATCTGTATATATATATATATATATATATATATATATATATATATATATATATATATATATATATATCCATTCACAGCAACCGGTTGTTGGGAGCAACCCCTTTTGGCCCAGCTGTTACAACATGTAGCGGCTTATAAAAAAAAATTTATCTAAGGCCAGTACAGATTGTAGCGGTTGGGCCAAAAGGGATTGCTCCCCAACAACCGGTTGCTGGGCCAAAAGGGCCAAAAGTGTTCTTTCCCAAACACTGCATGATCGTGGGTATTGGGTCCCACCCTATGCAAAAGTTAATTAGTATACAATTATTTTATTTTTCCCTATGGTATTAGTAGGGGTGATCATTCGGTTATAACCGAACCGAATAAGCTATTCAGTTATAATCGAAAACCGAAATAATGTTAATTTTGCTATCCGAACTAATAACCGAAATTTAACAATAACCGAATTACCGAATACCGAATTACCGAATTGTAATTTCGATAATTCGGGAAAAAACCGAATTACTGTTATTATTATTATTATTATTATTATTATTATTATTATTATTACTATTATTATTACTGTTATTATTATTATTATTACTATTATTATTATTATTACTGTTATTATTATTATTATTATTATTACTATTATTATTATTATTATTACTATTATTATTATTACTGTTATTATTATTATTATTATTATTATTATATTATAAAATTAATTTTTTAATAAGTAATGTTCGGTTATTCGGATACCCGAATAACCTGTTTTTCCAAACCGAAACCGTAACCGAATAGTGAATAATAATTCGGATATAACCGAAATTGTAAAAAAAACAGAAAAACCAAATTAATTCGGTTAAAAAAATTCGATTCGGTTCGGTTTTTCGATTTTAATCGATTTGTGCTCACTCCTAGGTATTAGGTTCGTTAATATATATACTATTTATGGCCGGTGATTCTTTATATATTATTTTACTAATTTCGCCCACTGCCAAAGTTGGACTATATATAGTCTATATATGGATGCTTATGTCATGGAAGAATATGATAATCTTACTAGTTTGTTATATTCAAATCAATATTTTAATTTTATATTGTTCTCTATATACTTCATACGTCTCTTAATATATATAGTTTTAAATAATTTTATTTTTTAATTATTTATTATTTTATATAATTTAGAAGAATTAATTACAGTCTTTTTAAAATTTTAGAAAAATATCACAGATAAAAGAGAGTGAGATAAGTATGATAATTATAAAAATTTAAGTGTATTATAGACAATTGTTATTATATTTAATATTATACAATCATTTTTTTAATTCTTGTACACAAATTTAAAACGACATATATTAAGAGACAGAGAGTATTACATTATAAGTCTCTTTGTTTCGTTAGAAGAGTTGCGTGCATTTGTTAAAATTTGTAAATATTAAAAATTATATTTTTTAATATTTATTTTTAAAATAATATTGTTGATTTAATACTGATGATCTTATAATAAAATTATAATAATAAATTTGAGAACGTAAGGCTTTTTATACTATTATGTAACCATAAAAATATAAAAACCAAGAAGCTCCGATCCTTTCGTTAACAAAATTGTTTGCAAATAAGACATTTTGTGGAATAAATAGAATATTATATATAGTTAGTTACATTAAATGAAGTTTGAAAATGTTGTAGAAATCGAAAGTTAAATTGAAAAGAATAGTTTATGCAATCAAAGTTAAGAAGTTGAGCAACTTGCTTTTTTCATAGTGTAATCAGCACTCACCGGCCAGCCTATTATTCCATACATATATATATCCGGACCCAAAATTTTTTTATTTTATTTTTTTTTGTAGAACTAAAAAAAAAAATTTATGGAACTGAAATTTTTTCATAATACATTATTTTGGGTGTGTTTTTAATACCTACATCAATCAATGTATGTACAGTCTGCCCAGACTGTACAGAAATATTTTGGTATAAGCATCCAAATCACGCCCAAAACACTGTATTATGTAAAAATTCCAATTTCATAATTTTTTTTTAGTTGTTTAAAAAAAAAAGCAAAAAAAAAATGTCTGTATTTTAATAGACTCCGGGATCCCGGACTATATATATATATATATATATATATATATATAACGAGCCCTTCCATAGCAATCGGTTGCTATGAGTACTGTGCAACACCCCCTTTTTGTACCGTTGATAAAGTGAATTGATGGCTGAAATTAGCTTTTGTGTTTGATAAGCCGGCACAGGTTGTTGTGCCTAATTATACAATTGTACCAGCTTCTATTTTAATAAGTGAATATTAACTTGTCAGTATAGTTATAAAAAGTGAATATTTACTATTAAAATAATTCGGCCGGTATAAGCTGATACGGCTGGTACATTTTATTTTTAATTTTTTTTTATTTTTTTCGGTCGGTACAGGCTGATACGGCTGATACATTTTATTTTTTATTTTTTTTATTTTTTCCGGCCGGTACAGGCTGATACGGCTGGTACATTTTTTTAAATTTTTTTTTTATTTTTTTCGGCCGGTACAGGCTGATACGGTTAGTACATTTTTTTTAATTTTTTTTATTTTTCCCGGCCGGTACAGGCTCATACGGCAGGTACATTTTATTTTTAAATTTTTTTTTTATTTTTTCCGGCCGGTACAGGCTCATACGGCTGGTACATTTTTTTTTTTTTTTTCGGCCGATACAGGCTCATCCGGCTGGTACATTTTTTTTATTTTTCCTGGCCGGTACAGGCTCATACGACAGGTACATTTTATTTTTAATTTTTTTTTATTTTTTCCGGCCGGTTCATGCTCATACGGCTGATACATTTTTTTTTAATTTTAATTTTATTTTTTTCGGCCGGTACTGGCTCATACGGCTGGTACATTTTTTTAATTTTTTTTAATTTTTTCGGCCGATACAGGCTCATACGGCTGGTACATTTTTTTTTATTTTTTTTTAATTTTTTCCGGCCGGTACAGGCTCATACGGCTGGTATAAAAAAATTGATAAAAAAAATCGGCCGGTATAGCTTGTCACGGCTTGTATTAAAAAAATAAAAAAATTTATTTTATTGAAATAACTCGCTGCTAAACAGACTCGAACTCGCAACCTCAAACTCCAAACACACGTCATATGACCACCCGAGCACCACAGGCCTAGCTGTTAATTTCAGCCAAGGATATGTCTTGCATTATTATTATATTACGATTAATTATTTTTAACAAGTCTATATAATACATATGGGTGTTTGATATTTAGAAATAGGTTAATATCTATATTTATTAAGCAATGATTATTAGTAATGATTTTATATATTAAGCAATGATTTTATTATTAAAAAAATGATTTTATACATTTGATACATTTTTTTATATATTTTATACATTTGATATATTTTTGATAATTGATATATTTTTGATACATTTTTGATAATTGATATATTTTTGATACATTTGATATATTTTTGATACATTTGATATATTTTTGATATATTGATATATTTGATATATTTTTGATACATTTGATACAATTTTGATATATTTTTGATATATTTGATACATTTGATATATTTTTGATAATTGATATATTTTTAATACATTTGATATATTTTTGATAATTGATATATTTTTGATATATTTGATATATTTTTGATATATTTGATATATTTTTGATATATTTGATATATTTTTGATATATTTGATATATTTTTGATATATTTGATATATTTGATATATTTTTAATACATTTGATACAATTTTGATATATTTAATATATTTTTGATATATTTTTAATATATTTGATACATTTTTGATATATTTTTGATAATTGATATATTTTTGATATTTTTGATACATTTGATACATTTTTTATATATTTTTGATACATTTGATATATTTTTGATATATTTTTTATACATTTGATACATTTTTGATATATTTTTGATAATTGATATATGTTTGACATTTTTGATACATTTTTGATAATTAATATATTTTTGATATATTAAGCAATGATTTTATTATTAAGAAATAATTTTATACATTAATAAAACTAGTGAAGTATAATAATAATGTGATTATCGAATTTATAAAAGTAGTGAAGTATTATTATAATAATAATAATGTGATTATCAATATTAGAAGTACAGATTATACCAATACTAGTACTGCATAACATTAAGAGGAATAGTACATATTACATGTTCATTTTCATAAAATAAAAAAAATATAGAATGATTAATACCACCGACGCCTATATCTCAGAGGCCGGAAGTAATCTTGCGGATTTCTTGTAGAGCTCCCATGCGACGCGGTAACGAAAGACTGTGACATCTTCCAAGGACCACTTCTCTTCAGAAATATTACCATTGGCCCTAACGAAACAGTCAACATTTCCTGGTCCACAATCATATGAATAACTCATAATCATAATTGTAGTTCTAAATTCCTCTTCTCATCCAGGACGAAGATAATTTTCATCACCTATCTTTACCTGAAACATCAAAGATCATGGTTACACCAAATCATATTTCATGTTCATAATCATACTAATAATTTCATCTTTGCGCTACGGCCAAAGATATTCATTTGTATCACCAGTTGGTCATGTTCATCTAAACACATGTTCATCTTTGCACTACTGGCCAAAGATATTCAACAACATGTCATCTTTGCATTACGGGCCAAAGATATTCATCAACAATTCATCTTTGCACTACAGGCCAAAGATATTTCTCAACAGTTCATATTTGTACTACAGGCCAAATATATTCATCAACAGTTCATATTTGCACTACAGACCAAATATATTATTATCTCAAAGAAATATATAATCATTTCAGAATTTATATAAACAATAATTATAACCATATATGTTGATCAATTCACCTTTGCACTTAAGCTAAAAATATTCAATTATAAATTCAATTGTCATGATCATACCAGTCAACAATTCAACTTTGCACTATTGGCCAAAGAGAACCCATAGTCATGATCATACCAAAAATCTACCCATCTTTACACTCAAGTCAAAGAGAAATATCATCATTAGGGTTATAGAAATGTTATATATGATAATAAAAATAATATGATCAACATATAATTTTAATCTCAAGAGTAATATTCATAAATCAACTATAATTTAGTTAGAAAAAGAAACCAATTTTGTCGTGAATAGTAACTCGTGAATAGTAAACCCGACACCAAAAAAGTAAAAATTCCACAATAAAATCCATACCAATATTTCGGTAAAATGATATTGAAAGAATAATATTTCTTAAGCTTATAAACAATTTATTTTAACTGTTTGCACTTTACTAAATAAGGCATTTAATCATTTTAAAATGCCAAACTCATAAGATTTCATCACCAATAATCAAAACCCTCATCAAAAATCTACATATATCTCATATAGGATTCTCAAGCCATAAAATTCTATTTTCCAATTTTTTTCCTTCACATAACATATTTAACTTATTTATTCACAACTAGTCTATTTTCATGAAAAATACCAAATCAGTTCCAAAAATATTTCTTTTCTGGAATTTAGTAGAATATAGTCCCATATTGAACATATATTTTTCTTAGAATTTCTAAAATTCATTTACTATTTTTCATATGGCCAAAACCGCCGAATATTTAGACATTTATCATAAATTGTACTTTTATCCAAAAATTTCGAAATTCACAGAGTACACTGATATTATATAGATGTACTCCCAATAAAAATTTCATCAATTTTCGAATTATCCACAAAGAATTATAAGCGGTTACTTTTAAAATAGTCTTTTCTCATAAAATCCATAATTCTTAATCTATACATCCAAAAATAGCCATTTTTGGACACAATCAAAAAAACTCATCAAATTATCATTTCAATTTTTTCCAGAATTTTTGAAGGTCTGAAAAGTTACGAAACATGAAAAACATAACAACCCTTAAAATCTTTTAACTCAAAAGAGCAGTACTTCTGATTGGAATAACGTTGAACGAACTTACACCGTATAGAAACACTCAAGATATCAAAATACTCACAAGAATACACTCGATAATATAGAGAGAGAAATAGAGAGAAAACTTCAGTTTTTGGTGTGATTTTCAATTCTAAATTAACCCTCTATTTATAGGAAAATGTTAGAACGTCAAAGGAGACTAAATAATAAATTAATATTATTTATTAAACACATTTCCTACGCATACTTTTAAATTGTGGGCAGCCATACTGGATGAAATTCAGCAGCCCATGTGTGTAATCCACCAACCAAAAGTGGGTCCCACCCATAAATTAATAAAATTCTTTTTATTTTCCGAAACTTCAACAATTCATAGAAAATAACCCGATTATCAGAAAAATATAAATTTTATGTCCATTTTGACTGATATCAAATTCTCTACAACTTTGTAGCTTTGAGTTTTTCCAAATTCCAAGCCTAAAATATCTGAAATCCATAAACGGATGATTTTAAACATCGTTTCAACACCTTTTAAAATTCATAACAAATCATGTGTTAATTTTTAACGGTTCAAAATTTGTGGACATATACTCAACTTATATATATATATATATATATATATATATATATATATATAATATCCAAAAATCACTACGATCCAACGGTCAGATTAAAATTATAACTCACGTAGTAAAGCTTTAAGAACACCGATATGAGTTTTTAATACCTCCAATCAGACAAAATACTGATAAAACACCTCAATGTTAATTCTTTCATTTATAACCACATAAATAAATCAATCATCTATATCCACATCAAATAAATATTTCATTATCATATAAATTAATAATTAATTATTCACAAAATAATATTACAGAATCACAATTATGACAACCAGGCCGTTCCCAGGAAAGAGGGGGCTTTCCAATAAGAATTTCTCCTTACTGGCGCGCAATTAGGTGACCAAACATCTCCTTGACAGAACTTTTTAGACATTACTAATAATGCTATCTAATAATATTATTAAAATAATACGAATTATTGATCTGATAATGAGAAATATTGTGCAGTGAAAATTATTGAAACAATAATATTATAAAATATCAACGCAGCAATTATTGAATCAATAAAATATTGAACAGTAATTACTGTAACAATTATTGAGTAGTGCCTTCTTACGTAAGAATCAATAATTCAAAAATACTGTGCAATACCGTGTGCTACTGTGCAAAAATGCGTATTACTTTATTTTATCAACCGGGTATTCCAACAGTGTTAACGGTAACGATTACGTCGTTATTTATAAAAACATAATTTTATCGTTTTCTTCATCTAACAGTTATTCTGCTATTGGGCCCACAAATGGCTTCGCCGTCGTACGAATATTCTCCGACAGAAAGAATATTCCACGACCAAACGAATATTCCCCGACAACAATGAATATTTTATAACCACTTGTGTATTTTGAAAAAATTTCATATATCACCTTTAACTTTAACCTTTTATCAATTTAATCATTTACTGAATTATAATTATAAGAAAAATTGAATACTTTTATTTCATAAAATTCGGGGTCTTACAATCTCCCCTCCTTATGAAATTTCGTCCCCAAAATTTACGTACCTGGTATTTCGAAAAGTTGAAAATACCTTGCTTTCATTTCAGATTTTATCTCCCGGGTCATCATGATTTCTCCGTTGCTCATCTCCCGTGATAACTTCATTTGGGTTCATCATTTGTTGGAAAGTCATGACAACCGTCATCCCTCGAATTACCCGGCTTTGACTTGTCTGGGCAGCATTTGGCGTCATCACTACCGTTGGAATATACTTTTCTATAGGGCATATTCCACCCTCAACTGCCTCGTCGTACTCCTGTTTCATGATCTGAATCATCAATCTTCCATCCATATCAAATTCAGGTTGACCGCTCTGTACAGGGTAATTCAAAACTCGATGTTGGGTTCTCCCAATTGCTTTCCAAAAAGAGAAATTCATGTCATCTATTTTAGCCTTCTTAGATCGGACATCTCTTTCCACAATATCCACGTGTCGTGTGGCTTTTACCCATGCATCACTCATTCTTACTCGTTCAATTTTTTCTTTTTTCAGCTCAAATTCCATCTTTATCATCTTATACTCTGCCAAAGAATGTTTATGTTCAAGCATCACATATCGGGTAACACAAGCTTGAATTATTGCATCCTTTTGTTCCACGATCGCCTGTCGTTCTTCAGCCTGCTCTTCTAACTCATGAATATTATTTTGAAATTCTACATTTTGATCATATAATACCTCTAATAAACTCTTCTCAGGTACCTCTTTTTCCTCTTTTTTTTCACTCTCAACTGTCACCTTTGTGACTATCTCGGGTGCAATTATCAATTCTTCACTCACCACATAGATATCTCTAATTCCTTCTTCGTCTGACATCACATTATCATGGTTAGTGATTAGAGGTATCCCTGTGGTCTCATTCACTCCATTGTTAACATTTTCAGCAGCCATTCTCAAATACTGCCATAAAATAAGGGTTAATTAAGCAAATTAATGTATCACATAATATCCATATATTATGACCAACCAACAATTTAAGCTTAGGTAGGACACACTAGCGAAGGATTTACTCATATCTCCCCTCCTAGTCCTATTCTCCGATCTCCGCCAGAGACCATATCCCTAAGCTCTGATACCAAATGTAAAGACCCCAAAATAGGTCCATTCCATCCAACCCATTCTGAGTTGCCGAATACATGGTACAGAAAACAACTACAACTTTATTACAACAATTATCGTGCAAAATAAAACAACACATATATTGTGAGTTTGGATACAAATATATACCAAATGTGACCATGTCCCAACCTTGGACAACACCTCACAGTGACAACTTACATAAAGGTATAGTCAAAAACTGTTTTAGAAACTAAAATCTTTGGGAAGTGCTCAAGGAAACCTTCATACATGGGAGGCCATGCTTTTAGGTTATGATAGATATCATATGGCCACAAAATTATCCTTGGTTGACCCAATATACCCCAAAGAAAAATGAGAAGATTACTATCATATTCTTCCCAATGGTGAGTCTTCTCTTGATTTATCATTATCTCCAATGTCTCAAATTGAGAATTATACTTCAAAAAAACACCAAGATTATATAGGTAGTGCTCGTAAATATACTCAGCAAGTGGATGAGCACAACCCATGTCTTATGATGGCACGAGGTTGTATGTCATTAGACATCTTGTATGAAAGTGGCAAAACACCCTTCCAACGTTGGGTTCGTCTCTCCCTATATGATTCACCAAATATAACTACTAAAAGATGTATATAACACACTTGTCTATACTGTTTAGGGAGAACTCCACAGCTAGAGACCACCGTTCTATTCCCCTGTTACCCCCGCTCGACCCAGCTACACTCTTATTACCTGAAAGGAATTGTAAAGCAAAAGGGTGAACACAACTAGCTCAGTAAAGAATATCATGACTAAAGATAATTAAATTATCAATAGCCATCATCAATAATAAATCAGAGATTTAGAACATATGGTAGATGATAAAAATTTTAACCATAGTTGTAGCGGAACGAGCAATCCATTAGAATAGTCAAATAGACTATAAATTCTATTATCTTCTCAATGTTAAAAATCCACCAACAATGTTTTATCCCTGTAACATCAATCAACAATTCTGGTCCACAATCATATGAATAACTCATAATCATAATTATAGTTCTAAATTCCTCTTCTCATCCAGGACGATGATAATTTTCATCACCTATCTTTACCTGAAACATCAAAGATCATGGTTACACCAAATCACATTTTCTGTTCATAATCATACTAATAATTTTATCTTTTTACTACGGCCAAAGATATTCATTTGTATCACCAGTTGGTCATGTTCATCTAAACATATGTTCATCTTTGTACTACTGGCCAAAGATATTCAACAACATGTCATCTTTGCACTACGGGCCAAAATTATTCATCAACAATTCATCTTTGCACTACAGGCCAAATATATTTTTATCTCAAAGAAATATATAATCATTTCAGAATTTATATAAACAATAATTATAACCATATATGTTGATCAATTCACCTTTGCACTTAAGCTAAAGATATTCAATTATAAATTCAATTGCCATGATCATACCAGTCAACAATTCAACTTTGCATTATTGGTCAAAGAGAACTCATAGTCATGATCATACCAAAAATCTACCCATCTTTACACTCAAGTCAAAGAGAAATATCATCATTAGGGTTATAGAAATGTTATATATGATAATAAAAATAATATGATCAACATATAGTTTTAATCTCAAGAGTAATATTCATAAATTAACTATAATTTGGTTAGAAAAAGAAACCAATTTTGTCGTGAATAGTACCCGTGAATAGTAAACCCGACACCAAAAAGGTAGAAATTCCACAATAAAATCCATACCAATATTTCGGTATAATGATATTGAAAGAATAATATTTCTTAAGCTTATAAATAATTTATTTTAATTGTTTACACTTTACTAAATAATATATTTAATCATTCTAAATGCCAAACTCATAAGATTTTATCACCAATAATCAAAACCCTCATCAAAAATCTACATATACCTCATATAGGATTCTCAAGCCATAAAATTCTATTTTCCAATTTTCTTCCTTCACATAACATATTTAACTCATTTATTCATAACTAGTCTATTTTCATGAAAAATACCAAATCAGTTCCAAAAATATTTTTTTTCTGGGATTTAGTAGAATATAGTCCCATATTGAACATATATTTTTCTTAGAATTTTTAAAATTCATTTACTATTTTTTATATGGCCAAAACCGCCGAATATTTAGACATTTATCGTAAATTGTACTTTTATCCAAAAATTTCAAAATTCACAGAGTACACTGATATTATATAGATGTATTCCCAATAAAAATTTCATCAATTTTCGAGTTATCCACAAGGAATTATAAGCGGTTACTTTTAAAATAGTCTTTTCTCATAAAATCCATAATTCTTAATCTATACATCCAAAAATCGCCATTTTTTGGACACAATAAAAAAAACTCATCAAATTATCATTTTAATTTTTTCCAAAATTTTGAAGGTCTGAAAAGTTACGAAACATGAAAAACATAACAACCCTTAAAATCCCTTACCTCAAAAGAGCAGTACTTTTGACTGGAATAACGTTGAACGAACTTGCACCGTATAGCAACACTCAAGTTATAAAAATACTCACAAGAATACACTCGATAATATAGAGAGAGAAATAGAGAGAAAACTTCAGTTTCTGGTGTGATTTTTAATTCTAACTTAACCCTCTATTTATAGGAAAATGTTAGAACGCCAAAGGAGACTAAATAATAAATTAATATTATTTATTAAACACATTTTTTACGCATGCTTTGAAATTGTGGTCAGCCATATTGGATGAAATTCAGCAGCCCATGTGTGTAATCCACCAACCAAAAGTGGGTCACACCCATAAATTAATAAAATTCATTTTATTTTTCGAAAATTCAACAATTCATAGAAAATAGTCCGATTATCAGAAAAATATGAATTTTATGTCTATTTTGACTGATATCAAATTCTCTACAACTTTGTAGCTTTGAGTTTTTCCAAATTCCAAGCCTAAAATATCCGAAATCCATAAACGGATGATTTTAAACATCGTTTCAATACCTTTTAAAATTCATAACAAATCATGCGTTAATTTTTAACGGTTCAAAATTTGTGGACATATACTCAACTTATATATATATATATATATAACATATCCAAAAATTACAACGATCCAACGGTCAGATTAAATTTATAACTCACGCAGTATAGCTTTAAGAACACCGATTTGAGTCTTTAATACCTTCAATCCGACAAAATACTGATAAAACACCTCAACGTTAATTCCTTTATTTATAACCACATAAATAAATCCATCATCTATATCCACATCAAATAAATATTTTATTATCATATAAATCAATAATTAATTATTCACAAATAATATTACAGAATCACAATTATGACAACTAGGCCGTTCCCAGGAAAGAGGGGGCTTTCCAATAAGAATTTCTCCTTACTGACGCGCAATTAGGTGACCAAACCTCTCCTTGACAGAACTTTTTAGACATTGCTAATAATGCTATCTAATAATATTATTCAAATAATACGAATTATTGATCTGATAATGAGAAATATTGTGCAGTGATAATTATTGAAATAATAATATTATAAAATATCAACGCAGCAATTATTGAATCAATAAAATATTGAACAGTAATTACTGTAATAATTATTGAGTAGTGCCTTCTTACGTAAGAATCAATAATTCAAAAATACTGTGTAATACTGTGTGCTACTGTGCAACAACGCGTATTACTTTATTTTACCAACCGGGTATTCCAACAGTGTTAACGGTAACGATTACGCCGTTATTTATAAAAACTTAATTTTGTCGTTTTCTTCATCCGACAGTTATTCTGTTATGGGGCCCACAAATGGCTGCGCCATCGTACGAATATTCTTCGACAGAAAGAATATTCCACGGCCAAACGAATATTCCCCGACAATAATGAATATTTTATAACCACTTGTGTATTTTGAAAAAATTTCATATATCACCCTTAACTTTAACCTTTTATCAATTTAATCATTTACTGAATTGTAATTATAAGAAAAATTGAATACTTTTATTTCATAAAATTCGGGGTCTTACAGGCTAAATGTTAACTAATTTATTATTCAAGTAATAGTATTGTGAGATAAAGTATGTTATGCTAATTGAAAGATTAATCTTATAATTGATAGGTCTTTCATAAGAGATTAAATTAGACTGTTTAGCGGTAATCAGCAGTACAGACAAGTTTTCTAACTCAAACTTGAGTTAATAATTTTCAAGAATGCTAGTGGTTTAATTATTGACAATTATTTCACATCTATTATTATTGATTCGCACTTAGTGCAAATTATATATATTTATCAGGTATGAAAGGATGATCACCTTCATTACCAAAGTATTTGTTCATGGTCATTGTTGACCACTCAGCGTTATTAATTCAATCATTCATCTATTAAAATTTAATTCATGCTCTTTCACAATCATTATATTGTTAAAACTTGAAAGCTTATTCTTTCTTTCAATCTTGATATATCTTTATTGTATTTAAACTTGCTGAGCAAAGTAGTTGCTCACCCATGCTATATTATGAATATATTTCAGTTTAACTCAAATGCTCAAAGAAGGACAAAAGCAAAGGAAAAGATGGAGATTATTTTTATAAGAACATTTATCTATTATGATATATAACTGACGTAAATTGATGATGTAAACCTTGTGACTTATTAAAGGTATGTATTAAGATAAAGGTTGTAGACTTTGAGAAATGTTACATAACCATTGTGTAATAAACAATTTATGTTTATAATTCCACATTAGTTTATAAAATATGTATGAAGATGATGTATCGTGACGCACCAGGTCCGAGACTCAAGGGGCCCAGATTTTGGAATGTTACAGCTACTCAATTTATTGTATTTTATTTTAAAACCTTGAATATGGAAACTACTTATTCAGTTTATTTTAATTGTATAAAACTAAGCAAATGCTCCTTAGTTTATTATTTTATTTTATGTTAATTTATTTCAATTATGTTATGTTTTTTTATTTCTTAGTATATTATATTAAATAATTTGAAATTTTATTTTATTTTATTTTTAGTATATTATATTAAATAATTTTGAAATTTTATTTTATTTTATTAAATTAAATTTAAATTATTAAATTTAATTTAATTTAATTTCTTTTGTATTACAATATAAAATTTATAAAATTAAATTTATTTATTTTATTTTATTAAATTTATTTATTTAATTTTATTAAATTTATTTATTTAATTTATTAAATTAAAATTATTTATTTTATTAAATTAAATTTATTTTATTTTATTCTAATTTGTTATTATTTTTTTTATCTTATTTTAATTTTTTTATTATATTATATACTTTTTTTATTTATTTTATGTTATTAAATTAAATTAAATTTATTATATTATATTATATTACATAATTTATTTTATTTTATTTTATTTTATAGTGTATTATATTATATTATATTAGATAAATTATTAAATTTATTTAATTTTCCTAGTATTTTATTTAGTATTATATTATATTTTAAAATTTAATTAGAATTAATTTAATTATATTATATATATTTTTAAATTTTATTAAATTATTTTATGTTATATAATTTATTTTATTTTAATTTATTTATATGTTAATATATTGGAACTAATTTAATTTAATGTTTTTATAGTTAAGTATTGATTTACTTTTTACCCTCTATAATTCTCATAGAAATTTTTGTCGGAAATTCCATCGAAAATAATTCTCAACACAAACAAATAATCTGTTATTATTGTTTCCCAATATATTTCAGCAAATTATCAAAATATATATTACAGCAACCACATTTTCCCCAATTTTAGCTATATAAAATCTCAATTTCAACAATAATTTCAACATCGATATATAAAAAATAATCCAAATTTCAGACCAATAATGATAACAAATCTCAATTTTAGATTCTAAAAATAGATTGCACATATCAAAGTTTAAATTCCAGCAAAATATCAAAAATTCAAATCAATTTCAACAACAATCTATCACAAATACACCTAATTTCAGTCCAATAATCTCAATTTTATAGTCCAATCCCAATTTCAAACCTAAATCAAAACTAAACCCCAAAAATAGAATATATATATATATATATATATATATATATATATATATGAACCCTAGCTAAATTAACAAATTAAATTGAACATACCTTGCAAACTAGGACCAAATGTAATGTAAAAGCTAAGGAGGTGGTGGTGGATGAGTGACCGAAGGGGGGCGGTGACGACAGCCGGTAGAGGGAGGTTGCAACAGAGGAAGCGACGCTAGTAGCAGGGGAATCAATGTTTGTGAGACCCCGAATTCTATGAAATGAGAGTATTCAATTTTCTTATAATTATTATGTTATTTAGTAAATGGTTAAATTGAGAAAGGGTTAAAGTTAAGGGTGATATTTAAAATTTTTACAAAGTAAGCAAGTTGTTATTCATTGTGTCGGAGAATATTCGATTGGTCGGAGAATATTCATTTTCACAGAGAATATTCGTTTGAAGGCATAATCATTGGTGGACCCCCCAACAGAAGTATTGTCGTATTTAGAAAATGACAGATTTATCTTTTATTAAAAATAACGGCGAAAGTGTTACTGTTAAAAAGTGTTGAACTACTTGGTAGTAAAAGTACAGTAATACGCGTGGTTGCATAGTAGCACACGGTATTGATTATTGATGCTTACGTAAGAAGTCACTCAGTTATACTCAATTATAGCTATAGTAATTGTTGCATCATATCTCTCATAATATTGATTCAATTATTGTCACAGTATTATCTGTATAATATGTTATATTATTAAATCAATAATTGAGACGATAAAGTTATTCATATTATTATTTGCAATATTGACAATATCTAGAAGTTTTGTCAAAGAGAGGTTTGGTCACCTAATTGCGCGCCAATAAGGAGAAATTCTAATCGGAAAGCCCCCTCTTTCCTGGGAACGACCTGGTTGTTAAATATTGTGAGTTATAATATTAATGATGAATGTTATTAAAAATTAAATTTGAGTTCGGAGTTGAATTTGGAGACGCGGATGTGATATTTGAGTCCGAAATGATGAAATTAGTAGAAATAGACTATAAACACAAAATTTGTCGGGATTGACTTTTTGGTCAGAAAAGTCAACAGTTGACTTTTTTGAAAAAAGTCAAACTTTGAAATTTCAAAAATGAAATTTTTGAGAAAAATATTTCCATTGTGTTGGGATTGTTAGTGTTAGTGGAAATCGACATTTATTTCGATAGTAATTGATGTCTGGAGGTTATATTGACCAATCGAATAATTAATCGAATAAATGAGCAATTAATTGCTATTAATTTACATGATTATAACTATTTATTCACATGTATGTACTATTGATTCACATTCTTGTACTATTAGGGGAGTTGGTGCAAGATTAATAATACTTGTATGACTAAGTTAAAAATGGAGGTATAGATGGAGTTACTATACTGCAATTCGTATTTTCACATGATTATAACTATTGATTCACATTATTTACTATTAGGGAAGGTGATGCAAGTTTGATAATACTTGCAGGACTAAATTAAAAATGAAAGAAAAGTTAAAGGTATTGTACTGTAATATTTCGAGCCCCAAAACGTGCAATTATCAAAACTATATTTTCCTATAAATAGAATCTCATTCTTCCTTCATTTCTCACTAATTCACTAAAGCTTTAGAGCAATTATTATATAGAGATATTATAGAGAGAAAGATGAAGAGAAGTCGGCTACCTCACTATTCTAGTATCCAGTCTTCTTTTGAGGTAAGGTGTATTATTTCTTTCGTATTCATGAAGAGAGCTATTGTTATTCCATTCCTTATTATTATGTTGGAATAACATGTCTATGCGAAGTACTGCATACATGGTGAAATTCTTCTGTTATTCCATTCTTTATTATTCTGTTGGAATATCCTGTTCGTGCAGATTACGCATGACCTGGTTCCATTCTTTATTATTATGTTGAAATATCCTATCTGTGCGTATTACGCATGACCTAATTCAGTTCTTTATTATTCTGTTGGAATATCCTGTCTGTGAGGATTACGCATGACCTGGTTCCATTATTTATTATTTTGTTGGAATAACCTACCTGTGCGGTCTATCGCATGCTTGGTGAATTCTGTTGTTATTCCATTCTTTATTATTCTGTCAGAATATCCTGTCTGTGCGGATTACGCATAACCTGGTTCCATTCTTTATTATTCTGTTGGGAATAACCTGTATATGCGGTCTATCGCATGCATGGTGAATTCTTCTGTTATTCTATTCTTTATTATTCTGTTTGAATAACCTGTCTATGTGGATTACCGCACATATGGTGAATGATCCTTGTATTCATTCCTTATTAAATTATGGAAATGATCTGTCTACGAGGATTACCGCATGACGGGTGAAAATTCATTTGCAGTTTCGTAATTTTTCTGACCTTCAAAAATTCTGAAAAAATTTGAAATGATAATTTGATGAGTTTTCTAGATTGTGTCCAAAAATGGATATTTTTGGATGTATAGATTAGGAGTTATGAATTTTATGGAAAAAGACTATTTTAAAAGTAAACCCTTATAACTCCTTGTGGTTAACTCCAAAATTGGTGAAATTTTTATTGAAGGTACATGTATATAACAGAAGTATACTCTGTAAATTTCAGAATTTTTGGACAAAAGTATAATTTATGATAAATGTCTAAATATTCGACAGTTTTGGCCATATGAAAAATAGTAAATAATTTTTAAAATTCCGAGAAAAATATATGTTCAATATGGGACTATATTCTACTAAATCCCAGAAAAGAAATATTTTTAGGACTGATTTGGTATTTTTCATGAAAATGAACTAGTTATGATTAAATAAATTAAATATGTTATGTGAAGTAACAAAATTAGAAAATAAGATTTTATGGCTTGGGAATCCTATATAAGGTATATACAGATTTTTGATGAGGGATTTGATCATTGGTGATGAAATCTTATGGGTATGACATTTTTGAATGATTAAATGTATTATTTGGTAAAGTGTAAACAATTAAAATAAATTGTTTATAAGTTTAAGAAGTGATTAAAATATTGTTATAATATTAATAATATTAGATTATGAGTTTATTAAGTGATTGATAATATTTGGATAAATTTAAAGTCTTTAATATTTAGTTTTGTTTTCGTTTGATTAATGCTTATATCATTGTCATCATCCTCGTGCTTATATTATGATGAAAGTCATCTTTGGCTTACGTGTAAAGATGGACTATTAATTATTGATTTTACAATTGAATATCTTTGGCTTACGTGCAAAGATGGACTGTTGATTATTGGTTTTACAGTTGTATATCTTTGGCTTACGTGCAAAGATGGACTGTTGATTATTAATTTTACAGTTGTATATCTTTGGCTTACGTGCAAAGATGAACTATTGATTGATGAGTATCTTTGGCTTATGTGCATAGATGAACTGTTTATTGGTATGATTATGACCAGGGATCATTCGGTATAATCATGACCCTTAATGTTATAGATGATGTGGTAAAAGTCCTCATTGACCCGTAGTGCATTGATGGACAATTATTGGTATGATTATAATCAGGGATTATTCGGTATAATCATAACCATTGATAATTACACGAATATCATTGGCCGTAGTGAAGGGATGATTCGATGATGTGGATTATTTATTAAGCTGAGTCTCAGCGATAAAATATTGATTATACACTTTTAATTCGTAAAAGATAGTAGATATCATGCTCTACTTGACTCTTCTAAAATACAGTTGTATGTATTTGGCATGTAGTGCAAATAATAAATTGTTAATGAATATCTTTGGTCGTAGTGCAAAGATGAATTTATTAGTATGATTATGAGCAGGAATTGTGATTTGGTATAACCATATTTTTGATGTTTCAGGTGAAGATAGGTGATGAAAATTATCTTCGTCCTGGGTGCGAAGAGGAATTTAGAATCACAATTATGATTATGATTTATTCATATGATTGTGGACAGAAATTGTTGATTGATGTTACAAGGATAAAATATTATTGGTGGACTTTTAACATGGAGAAGATAATAGACCTGATTGTCTATTTGACTCTTCTAATGGATTGCTCGTTCCGCTGCAACTATGGTTGAAATTTTTTATCATCTACCATATGTTCTAAATCTCTGATTTATTATTGACGAAGGCTATTGATAATTTAATTATCTTTAGTTATGATATTCTTTACTGGGCTATTTGTGCTCACCCTTTGCTTCACAATTCCTTTCAGGTAATATGAGTCTAGCTGAGTCGAGCGGGGATAACATGGAAATAATGTGATGGTCCGAGACTATCGAAGTTTCTCAATACATTATAAAATGGCATGACATGCAACAGATAATTGTATTGAAGAACTAAGATGTGTGTGTTATTTTTTATACGTAACTTAATAATTGATTTTGGCGAACAACAATAGGGTGATGAGAACCCGACTTTGAAAGCGTAAAAAGTGCAACTTAGTAGAATGAATATGATAGTAATCTTATCGTTCTTCTTTGGGGTCTTAAAATATTTGTTGTTATATTTTATATGGTATTGTAACAATTTGAGTTTGGATACTGTCTACGAGACAATATTGTATTAAAACTCACAGCTTATCTATTGTCGTACTCTGCACGACAGTTCAATAGTTGTATAAATGAAGTTTATAAATGATTTTTATAGTGTGATATTTGGCGACTCAGAATGGGTCGTGTGGACCTATTTTGGGGGCGTCACAATGTTGGTCAGATGAGTGAGAGAGAGAGAGAGAGGGGGTATGAGAGACATGAGAGAGCGAGAGAGATAACTAATGAAGCGGTTGAAGGAATGAGACACAGTTTAGGTTTTAAAACATATCCTGGACAGAATGTGCGTTGAACTTAGGCCAGTCGAAAATAACTTATTCCCGACAGATGTTCTTTCGAAAATAGCATCTTGTTCCGTCGAATTAGTACTGGCGCTGGCAGAAAACTTAGCGCCAAATGATGCCTCTTGTTCTCGACGGAATTCGTTCGATATTAACTCAATTATGACAGAAATAGAATAGACGGAATAATCCGTCGCAAATAAGGTATTTTCGACTGAATAGATTCTGTAAGATCCCAAATAATTAATAAATGAAATTTAATTTCCTCTAATTATTATTTTGAATAGTAAGGGTTGATTTAATTAATGTGGATAGTTATGGGTAAAATACGCAAATATTTCAAAATAAGTAAGTGGTTATAAAATATTCATTGTTTGGTCGTGGAATATTCGTACTGTCGGGGAATATTCGTACGACGGCGCAGCTATGTGTGGGCCCCATAACGGAAAACGATTGGATGAAGAAAATGACAAATATAAGTTGTTTAAAAATAACGGTGTAGTTGTTACCGTTAATACTGTTAAAATACTCGATGGTTAAAACACAGTAGCACACGGTATTGCACCAATTATTGATTCTTACGTAAGAAGGCACTACTCAATAATGGTTACAGTAATTACTATTCAGTATTTTATTTTATTGATTCAATAATTGCTGTGTTGATATTTTATATTGCTGTTGTTTCAATAATTGTCATTACACAGTATTTTTTATTATCAAAGCAATAATTCATATTATCTGAATAATATTATTAGATAACATTATTGGCAATGTCTAGAAAGTTTTATCTAAGGAGAGGTTTGGTTACCTAATTTCGCGCCAGTAAGGAGAAATTCTTATTGGAAAGCCCCCTCTTTCCTGGGAACTGCCTAGTTGTCAATATTGTGATTCTGTAATATTATTTATGAATAATTAATTATTGATTCATATGATGAGGAAAATATTGATTTTATGTGCATATAGATGGAGAAAATTTTTAATATGACAATTATTGAAAATTAAAATTTTATCTTTTTCTGATAAAATAATTCATTATTATATTTTAATAATATAATAATGGTGATATTTTTACAACGAATGTGGGATATATGAGTATACGAGGAGGAAAAGTATTTTTGTTGCAATAAATGTTTAAAACATGTTAAACATGTCGGTGGATCCCACTTATTGACTGAAATTTGATAATAGCCTGTAAAATCGCCCGTTTATGGATTTCGGTCAATTTCTGTTTGGAATTTGGAAAAACTTCCTTCTGCAAAGTTGTAGAGAATTGAATTTCCTATAAAAAATCGCGAGATTTGATTTTTCTAATAAAATGGCTATTTATTATGAATTATTGAAGTTCCGAAGCTCCGAAATAATTGATTTTTAGAAGTTTAAAATAATTTAAATATGAAAAACGTTTTTTGTGGGTCTTGCATGTGTTGGAATTTGCTGAATTCAGATCCTTATAAGTGTGCGTTGGAAATATATATATACATATATATATATATATATATATATATATTATTAATTTATTAAATTTTCTACTTTTGTGTTCTAAGCATTTTCCTATAAATAGGGTGCTTAGGTTAGAATTGAAAATCTCACCAGAAACTTAAGTTTTCTCTCTCTATATTATCGAGCGTATTCTTGTGAGTATTTTCAGTATACTTTGAGTATTACTATACGGTGCAAGTTCAAGTCATAGCCTATATTCGATGTTTTAGCTAGAAGTATTGATCTTCCGAGGTAAGGGATATTATTTTTTTAAAATGATATTAATTCTTCTAATATCATTATGCCGAAGTATTGATCTGAACTTTTAATCAAATTTGGAACTTTTTGTGTCGAAGTTACTATTCACGTATACGGCACTATTCATCGAAAAATAAAATTTTTTCCTTTTCGTATAAAATATCTATTGTGGATACTAGCTTTGATTGTATCCATGTATTGATCATTCTTGAATTTTACACCACTATGATTATTTTTGAGGTATTTTTGGACATGGTTAAAACAAAGTACGAATCCTTAATCCTTTATCCTTGTCATTTTGTTTCACTGGATTCGTTTCTTTAAAAATATTTTTCATCATCCTCAGTCTTAAATGATGATATTATTGAATATCTTTGGCCTGTAGTGCAAAGATGAATGATTTCTGATGAATATCTTTGGCCCGTAGTGCGAAGATGAACAGGTGTTTAAATGAACATGACCAATTGATGAATATCTTTGGCCTGTAGTGCAAAGATGAATATTTGATTCCAGATATATATTGATTGATGTTACAGGGATAAAAGATAGACGATGAACTTTTAAATTCATACATAGAAGATAGTAGTTTGCATTCTCTACTTAACTCTTCTAATGAATTATTATTTTCGCTGCGAATATTGATTTAAAACTTGTTGTCTATTGTATTCTATTAGATTTTTCCCTGTTGAAGACTAATGATAATTTGTTGTATATTATCTTAGTCATAATATTCTTTACTGGGCTAGTTGAGCTCACCCTTTTCCTTTTTGTTCCATTTTTCTTCTCAGGAGGCGAGAATGTAGCGAGTACGAGTCGGGGTATGGAATGATGGTTATAGAGAGAGTTGTTTAGTAGTCCTCACCATTTTTGTAAAATAATGTATCAATAAATATGATGAGGATTTATTTGGGTATAGATATTGTCTAGAAGATAATATTTGTATTCAAACTCACAGTTTTACTATTGTAATAATAAAGTTGTAGTTGTTTCTGTACCATGTATTGATAACTCAAAATGGGTGATGTATACCTATTTTGGGGGCGTCACAGTTGGTATCAGAGCTTAGGGATATGATCTCTGGCGGAGATCGGGGAATAGAACTAGGAGGGGAGAGACGAGTAAATCCTTTGCTAGTGTGTCCTACCTAAGCTTATTTGTTAGTTGGTCAGTATATAGGGATATTATGTGATATATTGATTTCTTTAATTAACCCTTGCTTTATGACAGTATTTGAGAATGTCGACTGAGAATATTAACAGTGGAGTAAATGAGACTGTGGAGACGCCTGTACTCACCAACGAGGAGAACGTGCAACAGGCTGGTAATGTTCCTCCTGTGAACAACACCAATGAGCAGATGATGTACGAGGGGATGTTTAGAAGCTTTTTGCAGTTCATGCAAAATCAGACGTGGGAGACTCGTGTTCAAAATACAGGAAGAAATGATAGCAATTCACGGGTTGTCACAGCCAAGCTGTTCAAAGAGTTGGGACCACCAGAATTTAAAGGAAAGCCAGATCCGATAATGGCGGAAACATGGGTCAAACAAATTATCAAGATATTCAATGTCTTGGGATGCACGGAGGAACAAAAGGTTCCATTCGTCACCTTTATGTTCCGTGGCGAGGCAGACTACTGGTGGGAGTCTGTGAAGCGTACCCATCCAGCCGCACTCAGCATGTCTTGGGAGACGTTTCAGAAGCTATTCAATGACAAATACTTTCCTGAAAGTGTTCGTCATATGAAGGAAGTAGAGTTCATCAAATTAGAACAAAACAACATGACGGTGTCTCAGTACGAGGCAAAGTTTACAGAGTTATCCAGGTTTGCACCTCATTTGGTGGAGAATGAGGAACGTATGACGTAAATGTTTCTGAGAGGTTTGAAACCCGGCATACGACAATATCTCATTTCTCATAAATTTTCTTTTATTCAGATGTTGTAAACAGGGCTCAATTATTAGAGCGAGATAACGAGTACGGTCAACCGATGGACCACAATCAGGATCATACCGGAGATAGCAGTCAACAAAACAACGATAACCAGTGGAGGAAGAAAAAGATGGACAAAAATGGTAACCACTCTGGTGGTAATCATGGCCATGAAAATAGAAGAAGCGAGTCAGGTGGAGATTTTAAAAAGAGGAGATTTAACAACGACCATATGAAGACGACAGTGCCAAGAGTAACTGGTTTTAAGGGAGGAGAACGACCACCGGTCATATACTATAAATGCGGGAAAGAGGGACATATCAGTCCAAACTGCCCACAACAGTTCAAGGTATGCTATGTTTATGGAAAGGAAGGACATATCTCCCGAGATTATACGGTAACGAAACCTAGTTCAGCGGGGACGGTGACTCAAAAGACTGTCCCAGAAAAGTCAAAGTCAACGGTTCCTGGAAGAGCGTTTGTTGTGACTGATCAAAATGCGAGGAACCTAAACGAGGTGATCACGAGTAAGCTATTTATAAATTCTTGCGAAGTTTATACCTTACTTGATACCGGTGCTACCCATTCATTTATCTCTCCTGCTTGTGCTCAACGTTTAAACTTGACTCCGGAGAAATTAGACTTTGACCTATCTGTGGAAACTCCGTTAGGAGAAACTTTCATCACATCCACTATTTATAAATCTTGTTTGATTCAAGTTGGCACCATCACCTTACCTGTTGACCTTATCTCTTTAAAGATACTCGCTTTTGATGTGATTTTAGGGATTGATTGGTTAACTACTCATCATGCCAAAATTGATTGTTTTCGTAAGGTTGTTAGTTTTCATATTCCTAACCAACCTGTTGTACGAATTCAAGTAACTAAACCATTAAAATCAATCACTGTCATATCTAATCATAAAGTTATTCGTTTATTGAAAAACGGATGTCAAGCTTTCTTAGCCTATGTTATGGATTTGAATAAAGACACGTCAAATTTGAATAATATTCCTGTTGTTATTGACTTTCCTGGCGTATTTCCTGAAGAACTTCCCGGTCTACCCCCAGAACGTGAAGTTGAATTCTTTATTGATCTTGAACCTGGTATAAAGCCCATTTCTAAAACCCCATATCGAATGGCTCCTATTGAACTTCAGGAGTTAAAGGTCCAACTACAGGAATTGTTGGACATTGGTTTCATTCGTCCTAGTTCATCTCCTTGGGGTGCTCCTAATTTATTCGTAAAGAAGAAAGACGGGAGTATGCGACTTTGTATTGACTATCGGGAATTGAACCATGTCACCATCAAGAATAGGTATCCTCTACCTCGTATTGATGACATGTTTGACCAGTTATAAGGAGCACAATTCTTTTCAAATATCGATCTTCATTCTGGATATCATCAAATGAAGATTAGAACTGAGGATATTCCAAAGACTGCCTTCAGAACTCGGTACGGGCATTATGAATTCTTAGTCATGTCTTTCGGATTGACTAATGCTCCTGCGACTTTCATGGATATAATGAACCGAGTATTCAAGGAATATTTGGATCAGTTCGTTGTTGTTTTTATTGATGACATCCTCATATATTCCAAAAGTCGTGAAGATCACGAGCACCATTTGAAGCTGGTACTCCAAAGGTTTCGTGAAAACAAACTATATGTCAAATTGAAGAAATGCGAGTTCTGGCTTGAGGAAGTAGCATTCCTTGGGCACGTGGTGTCGAAACATGGAGTATCAGTTGATCCGGCGAAGATTGAAGCAATACAAAGTTGGGAGCAACCGAAGTCGGTGACTGAAGTACGTAGCTTTTTGGGCTTAGCTGGTTATTATCGGAGATTCGTGGAAGGGTTTTCTCGAATCGCTACTCCATTAACCCAGCTAACTCGGAAGGATACAAAATTCGTTTGGAGCGAAGAATGCGAGAAGAGTTTCCAAGAGCTCAAGAGGAGACTCATTTCAGCACCTGTTCTAACAATACCATCTGGTACGGATGGATTTGTTATCTACAGTGATGCTTCAGGCAAAGGGTTAGGATGTGTTCTCATGCAACGTGGGAAAGTCATAGCCTATGCCTCGCGACAACTTAAAGAGTATGAGAGGAATTATCCTACTCATGATCTAGAGTTGGCAGCAGTCGTTTTCGCGCTAAAGATCTGGAGGCACTATCTATATGGGGAGAAAGTGGAGATATATTCAGACCATAAAAGCCTCAAATATTTCTTCACGCAAAAGGAACTCAATATGCGGCAACGACGTTGGCTTGAGCTGTTGAAAGACTACGACCACACTATTCAATACCATCCTGGAAAAGCAAACGTGGTAGCTGACGCGTTGAGTAGAAGATCATATGCAGGAACGAGTGCGATGATATCAAGTATACGCATAGAGCCAACTTTAATAGAAAAAGTTAAGGTTGCTCAAGCCACCGACCCGGAGCTAATGCGTATGAAGAAGAAAGTACAAGAAGGAGCTATTCCGGAAGCGAGAATTGATGAAGAAGGAATACTTCGAGTCCACTCTAGACTTTGTGTTCCTAACGACTCTGATTTGAAGTACAAGATTATGATGGAGGCACACAATACACCATTTGCAATCCATCCTGGAAGTACTAAAATGTATCATGATCTTCGACATATATTTTAGTGGAATAATATGAAGAGAGAGATTGCAAAGTTTATCTCGATGTGTTTAACTTGTCAACGTGTAAAGGCGGAGCATCTAGTACCTAAGGGTCCATTGCAACCACTTGAGATTCTCAAATGGAAGTGGGAACACATTACCATGGATTTCGTTACGGGTCTTCCTATGGTTTCTCAAGGCATCAATGCTATTTGGGTTATTGTTGATAGATTAACCAAGTCTGCTCATTTCTTGCCGATACGGGAGACTTATTCCCTTGAACGTCTTGCTAGTATATATGTAAATGAGATTGTGAGGTTGCATAGCATGCCAGTATCCATAGTTTCGGATCGTGACCCAAGATTCACTTCAAGATTTTGGATTAGCTTGAAAAAAGCTATGGGAATGGATTTACGATTCAGTTCGGCATACCATCCTCAAACGGATGGACAATCAGAAAGGACTATTCAAACTCTTGAAGATTTATTAAGACTCTGTGTCCTAGACTTCAAGGGCAGTTGGGATAAGTATTTACCATTGGTGGAATTCTCCTACAACAACAGTTATCAGGCAAGTATAGGTGTGGCTCCATTTGAAGCATTATATGGACGAAAGTGTCGCTCTCCAATATGTTGGGATGAGGTGGGTGAAGCAACATTGTTGGGACCCGAGTTAGTACGTATGACTACCGAAAAGATCCAAATGATTCGACAACGTATACAAACGGCACAAGATCGACAAAAGAGTTATGCGGATCTTCATCGAAAGGACGTGGAATTTAGTATAGGAGATCATGTATTGTTGCGAGTAGCTCCATGGAAGGGAGTTACAAGATTTGGGAAGAGAGGAAAGCTCAATCCATGATTTATTGGTCCATTTCAAATTCTTGACCGAGTAGGAAATGTAGCCTATAGACTCGGGTTACCTCCGAGTATGTCTCGTGTTCATAATGTGTTTCACATATCTGTACTTCGTAAATATGTGAAAGACCCGAACCACGTTATAGAGTTAGAACCGGACGAGATAGTCGAAGACTTAACGTACGAAGAGGTACCTGTCAAGATTTTGGATAGGAAGGAGCATGTCCTACGCACAAAGGTCATACCATAAGTTAAAGTTTTGTGGAGGAATCATGCTATAGAGGAAATGACCTGGGAATTAGAAACTGAAATGAAATCGAGGTATCCTCATCTTTTCGAAACGCCAGGTACGTACGTCAATTTCGAGGACGGAATTTCATAAGAAGGAGAGGTTGTAAGACCCCAAATAATTAATAAATGAAATTTAATTTCCTTTAATTATTATTTTGAATAGTAAGGGTTGATTTGATTAATGTGGATAGTTATGGGTAAAATACGCAAATATTTCAAAATAAGTAAGTGGTTATAAAATATTCATTGTTTGGTCGTGGAATATTCGTACTGTCGGGGAATATTCGTACGACGGCGCAGCCATGTGTGGGCCCCATAACGGAAAGCGATTGGATGAAGAAAATGACAAATATAAGTTATTTAAAAATAACGATGTAGTTGTTACCGTTAATACTGTTAAAATACTCGGTGGTTAAAACACAGTAGCACACGGTATTGCACCAATTATTGATTCTTACGTAAGAAGGCACTACTCAATAATGGTTACAGTAATTACTATTCAGTATTTTATTTTATTGATTCAATAATTGCTGTGTTGATATTTTATATTGCTGTTGTTTCAATAATTGTCATTACACAGTATTTTTTATTATCAAAGCAATAATTCATATTATCTGAATAATATTATTAGATAACATTATTGGCAATGTCTAGAAAGTTCTGTCTAAGGAGAGGTTTGGTCACCTAATTGCACGCCAGTAAGGAGAAATTCTTATTGGAAAGCCCCCTCTTTCCTGGGAACTGCCTGGTTGTCAATATTGTGATTCTGTAATATTATTTATGAATAATTAATTATTGATTCATATGATGAGGAAAATATTGATTTTATGTGGATATAGATGGAGAAAAATTTTAATATGACAATTGTTGAAAATTGAAATTTTATCTTTTTCTGATAAAATAATTCATTATTATATTTTAATAATATAATAATGGTGATATTTTTACAACGAATGTGGGATATATGAGTATACGAGGAGGAAAAGTATTTTTATTGCAATAAATGTTTAAAACATGTTAAACATGTCGGTGGACCCCATTTATTGACTGAAATTTGATTATAGCCTGTAAAATTGCCTGTTTGTGGATTTCAGTCAATTTCTGTTTGGAATTTGGAAAAACTTCCTTCTGCAAAGTTGTAGAGAATTGAATTTCCTATAAAAAGTCGCGAGATTTGACTTTTCTGATAAAATGGCTATTTATTATGAATTATTGAAGTTCCGAAGCTCCGAAGCTCCGAAATAATTGATTTTTAGAAGTTTAAAATATTTTAAATATGAAAAACGTTTTTTGTGGGTCTTGCATGTGTTGGAATTTACTGAATTCAGATCCTTATAAGTGTGCCTTGGAAAAATATATATATATATATATATATATATTATTAATTTATTAAATTTTCTACTTTGGTGTTCTAAGCATTTTCCTATAAATAGGGTGCTTAGGTTAGAATTGAAAATCACACAGAAACTGAAGTTTTCTCTCTCTATATTATCGAGCGTATTCTTGTGAGTATTTTGAGTATACTTTGAGTATTACTATACGGTGCAAGTTCAAGTCATAGCCTATATTCGGTGTTTCAGCTAGAAGTATTGATCTTCCGAGGTAAGGGATATTATTTTTTTAAAATGATATTAATTCTTCTAATATCATTATGCCGAAGTATTGATCTGAACTTTTAATCAAATTTGGAACTTTTTGTGTCGAAGTTACTATTCACGTATACGGCACTATTCATCGAAAAATGAAATTTTTTCCTTTTCGTATAAAATATCTATTGTGGATACTAGCTTTGATTGTATCCATGTATTGATCATTCTTGAATTTTACACCACTATGATTATTTTTGAGGTATTTTTGGACATGGTTAAAACAAAGTACGAATCCTTAATCCTTAATCCTTGTCATTTTGTTTCACTGGATTCGTTTCTTTAAAAATATTTTTCATCATCCTCAGTCTTAAATGATGATATTATTGAATATCTTTGGCCTGTAGTGCAAAGATGAATGATTTCTGATGAATATCTTTGGCCCGTAGTGCGAAGATGAACAGGTGTTTAGATGAACATGACCAATTGATGAATATCTTTGGCCTGTAGTGCAAAGATGAATATTTGATTCCAGATATATATTGATTGATGTTACAGGGATAAAAGATAGACGATGAACTTTTAAATTCATACATAGAAGATAGTAGTTTGCATTCTCTACTTAACTCTTCTAATGAATTATTATTTTCGCTGCGAATATTGATTTAAAACTTGTTGTCTATTGTATTCTATTAGATTTTTCCCTGTTGAAGACTAATGATAATTTGTTGTATATTATCTTAGTCATAATATTCTTTACTGGGCTAGTTGAGCTCACCCTTTTCCTTTTTGTTCCATTTTTCTTCTCAGGAGGCGAGAATGTAGCGAGTACGAGTCGGGGTATGGAATGATGGTTATAGAGAGAGTTGTTTAGTAGTCCTCACCATTTTTGTAAAATAATGTATCAATAAATATGATGAGGATTTATTTGGGTATAGATATTGTCTAGAAGATAATATTTGTATTCAAACTCGCAGTTTTACTATTGTAATAATAAAGTTGTAGTTGTTTCTGTACCATGTATTGACAACTCAAAATGGGTGATGTATACCTATTTTGGGGGCGTCACAGATTCCATCGACTTTAGTTCCGTCAAAATTAGCCAATTTTCTTGTAGTGATATTATTTTGTTTTTGTTTTTTAAATTTTAATTAGAGAAGGTGTTTTTGCATCATGTAACTATTTCTTGACATTGGGAGACTAATAGTATTAATTTTTCCAGTAAATGCATCAAATATTAATTATATACCTAAGGATGAACATAATTTATATGAATCATATACGTAAATTAATAAATTTGTTAGGATAAACTGTGATAAATACAATAAATCAATACAGAAATATAAAGACAATAACACAAGATTTTACGTGGAAATTTAAATCTGGAAAAAAATTACGGAGAAAGGAGACTTAACCATTTGAGTCATGGGTGATGGGAACCCAACCTATATCTAGGTTACCACTAGTTTATAGGTTCAATGGGAAAAATAAGTTACAGTTGTTGGCTGTGTTACTATCAACTTGGTCTCGTATGTAGTTTACTATAGTAACGTCTGTTGCACAACTGAGAATGATATATGTTCTTAACAAAGTACTGCACTTTTAGCAATAGAAGTGCACGGGAAACACTTTGACGCCTATATGAATTAGAAGTGGAGTCGCTTCTTATAGAGAGTTATGATTTACTCTCTTAGAGGTTTAAGAAACATGATATTGTGCATGACTTTAATAACACAAAGCGATGAGAATGTTCATCGTAAAGGGAGATTTTGTGTATGACAACTCTTGTTATGTCATTTAGGAATAAAAGTTCAATCTACGAACACCATTTATTTCTGACTTTGAGTTGTTTATACTAAGAGAATGTTCAATGTTCGTCATACCTTTTATTATGCATACGAGTCTTGGAGTTGATAAGATAGAGAATTGTTTGAAGAAAATTACTTTTTTTAAACAAGTGGGGGATTTTTAAATTGCATATTTTCTTTTAAGAGTTTTGATTAATTTTGGGTTTAATTTAGACCCATTAATTGATTAAATATAAATAAAATTACAAGTGCATTTGATAGTCTACTACGTACAAGGAGATTAAAAGAGAACAATTTATAATTCAAGTAGTAATTATATATTGTATTTTTATTATATCCAAAGTGGTGTATATGAAAAGATGCAACGTTGTTTGTAAAAATTATTTTTCTTTCAGTCCCACATTGGTAAGTAGTAAAACTATTTAATACTTTATAAATATAAATAGAATAATTTAATTTACTTATTAAAAGGAAAGTTTAGATCTGATCACAATGACATAGTGCAAAACACCACCTGTTTGCGTGAATATATTACACTTTGGAGGATGCTATTATAAAAATTTTTAATCACTTATATAAAAAGAATTATACTTCAAAGCCATAAGTATATTTAATAATTTACAAACAGGTCCCTTTCCAACAACTGTAAAAAATACCTATAAAATTACAATTATTTACGAGAACATGTCATCGTGTATAGTATGCTTAAAATTCGCATGTTTTTTCGTTTTTGGTGGATATAGCATGTATGACTCAATAAGAAAAGGTGGTTACTTGATTTTAAAGTTATGGTATCTAAATCTTCTATATCATAGACCTCTAAATAACTTGTGCAGCCAATTCCCTCCCTCTAAAATACTCCATTCATCACATAATAAATGTTTTAATTTAATTTTAATGGTCAAATAGATTATTTTTAAGAATATTTTTTCTTTTCTTTTCTTGCGATTCCTAAAAAATGTATAGTATTTATTCTAATTAAATTTTTTACAGAATAGTGTTTTTAAGTGTAATTTGGATACATATACAAAATAAGATTGTATAGTTTGTACAACTCTGTTCTTGTTTATGTTTCCAAATTACACTTAAAACACTGTATTCGATAAAAAATTCAGTTGAAATAAATACTATACATTTTTTTTTTGAAAGTCACCAAAAAAATATGAAAATGTCCAATAACCTGGTCCCTATAGAAGGACTCTATTTTTAAAATTAATAAATAATTATTTTATATAAAATTTTAAATTACAAAACTTGACATTAGTAGTAAATGTTTTATAGTTTATTATGATCATCATAGTCTCTCTAGGCGGCATATATCGTGATAATTTTTAAAATTTATTAATTTTAAAAATAATCAATTTGTCAAATTATGTATGAAGTTTATTATAGCACAAAGAGAGTAAAAGAGAACGGTTAATTAACTTCAACGGTTACCATCAACGTCAAAACAAGTCCTCTTACCCTTTCCATGCAAACCACCCCCTCTCTCTATATAATCTTTCATGCACTCAAGCATCTTCATAGACTCTTTTTCACATGAAAAAATTGAGAATTTTGTAATAATTTTTCGTCTTTTGGGTATATAAATATAATAATGTTGCCTTGTGTGTGTTATATTATGAAACTTCCTTGCTTCTGTTCTACTCCAACTTCTGAATACATAAACATACATTCACATGATCATATATATGAAATCTTTCCTTATTTCCTTATTCAATTATATTCTTGTGTACACAAATGTTTGCAGTTTGCCTCTATATTACATGCATGTTAGTTCTTCTCATTTCTTTTCTATTTGTACATTAATTAATTAATCACTTCTTCTTTTCTTTTCTTTTTATGATTTCGATGTCAATTAATATTCTAACAATTCATTTTATTACTATTATGTACTGCATTTAATTTAATTGAATTTCTTGTCAAATTAATTATCATATATACTTTATGCCCACCCAAAAGTTACAATACAATGGTACTGAATATTTGTGGGATGTTTAGATGTCAACGATTAACAGAAACCCCGGTTGGACTTTTAGTTAGGAATTGGCACAAGGAACCAATGAAAGTTAAATGGGAAAGACCCGAAATTGGGTGGACTAAATTAAATTTTGATGGATCCTGCAAATGCAAGACGGGCAAAGCAAGCATAGGAGGCGTCTTGAGGAACGACAAGGCCGAATTTCTGCTTGGATACGCAGAATCCATTGGAAAAACAAGCAGTACAATTGCAGAACTTGTAGCACTTGAAAGAGGCCTTGAGTTGGTTCTTGAAAATGGCTGGAATGATCGTCATGTGTGGCTTGAGGGAGATTCCAAATCACTGGTTGATATTATCGCCCAAAAAAGACCATGTGTTGGATGTGAACAAGTTCAAAAGATTGTTAGTCATATAAATTTAATTATACCGGCGTTTGAAAATTGTATTGTCACCCATGTTTATAGGGAAGGAAATAGAGCTGCCGATAAATTTGCACAAATGGGGCACCATATGAAGAGGCCTCAAATTTGGCGCGACATTCCTCCTAAGGAAGTTTTACGCATTGTGCATGAAGATGCTGAGGGTAAGACTTTTCTACGTAGAAGAAGATAATGATTAGCATTGTATTATGTATATACATAGTTTAGAGAATAAGTACGTATGGCGTGTTGTTGCAGATCAGATTAATGCTATATATATATATATATATATCAAATTTAATTGATTATGATGATTTCCACCAAGAAAACATTGGCATTTCAGTACTAGTAAAAGACATACATTGTACAAAATTCTGCAGGTTTTGAATTCTGAGTAATGAGCCAAACCTATTGTGTGCATATATATTTGAAGAAAATTTTAATGCATCATAAACGGAGTCGATTGTAGTAAGGAATAAACGCATTCTTGATGAGTAATGCTACAGACACAAACTATTTTACAAACCGTTAATGTGGTATACTCTACTTCAGCATATTGATCAACAAAATGTTTCAGTGTAGTCTTCGACCCTATACAATATGCTGAGGTGGAATATGCAGCCATATCCAATACTACTATCTCAAAGCCCATAATTTTATTGCATGAGCACTTTCTGTGCCCATAATTTTCACTGGTATTTGGCTGATTGTATTCTTTAATATGCCACATAAATTGCAGAACTTGTAAACTGCAGATTTCTTATCGATCCGAATTCAGAACATTAGAAAAAAAAAAGAGTGTTCCAAAATTGCAGTGAGTTGAAGTTTTGAACTTGATATCGAAAGTTATAGCATAACAAATTATATTGTTTACAAACATTACATTTTGAACTACGAAAACAGAACTTCGAAAACTAATTTCGTATACAAAACCTCAACAAAAATCTAACACACAAACATATTGATGAAAATCATTCCCCATTAATATTGAAATTTATTTGGCAAAAATTAATTAAATTCTATGCTGTCACAAATTTGTATATGATCACAATATGAAATGATGAAACTATATAGCTAGCTTCTGCAGAATTCATCACTGAATAATGTAAAGATATATACAGAATGTATGTATGTATGTATGTATTAAAAGTAAAACTATGGAATTGACAAATCATAATTAAATTCATTTGTTTCTATTTTGAAGTATCCGATACAAGCCTGGACTTTTTTTTTTCTTCTTTTTTCCTCTCGTCACCGCACAATACACAACCCTCAATGTAACTGTCTTCTTGTTTACATAACTGTACAATTACAGCCACCAAAAACCCTAATTCCCCCAGTCATCTGTATCAATTTCTTGTCAATTTTGCTAGAAATTTGTCAATTTTCCCGAGAAAGTTTCAAGCTTTCCGGGAAAAATAAACACCCAATGGCGAAGAAAGAGGCTTTGCCGGAAAATATCCGGTGCAACAGAACCGACGGCCGAAAATGGCGGTGCAATAGGCCGGTCATGGAAGATAAAAAGCTCTGTGAGATTCACTATATCCAAGGCCGCCACCGTCAGCGGAAGGAGAAAGTACCGGAATCGCTCAAATTGGAAAGAAAGCCGAAAAATTCTCAAAATCAAGAAATTGGGGGAAAGCATAAGGGGAAAGAATCCGAGAAGAGGAAGCGAACAGTCGGCGAGGCGTTGGATGAGACATTGAAGAAGATGAAGTTGAAAAGAGGGGATTTGGAATTGGAATTGATCACAGAATTCTTGAAAAGGCAAGTGGAGAAGAATGAGAAGAGAGAATTTGAAGAGAGAGAAAAAGAAAAGAAAGAATTGACTAAGGAATTGCCAAATGGAGTAATGGCGATAACCCCATCTCCATCCCCACAAAATTTCAGCAATGCAGGTCCTTATAATGTTAAAGTGGGGGGAAATTGTACTTCTTTTTATCAAAGGAGTTTTAGATCAAAGAATATCGAGCCAATACCTGTTAGTACAGTGCAGGTTGTTTTCTTTAGCCAATTTGTATGATTTGGTTTAATGATCGGATCTTTATGTTGTTTTGAATTAATTTTACTATTGGTTGTACTTAGATTTTACCTAGTGTGCGGGAGGTGGCAAAATTAAAGAGAGGGAAGAGGAAAAAGTGCCATTGGTGTCGGAAAAGTAGTTATCGAACACTGATTAAGTGTACAGCTTGCCGAAAACAAGTCTTTTGTGTAGATTGTATTGAAGAAAGGTATGTTTACTTTCACTTTGGTTTTAGTTTAAATGGAAGTGATATGTTATCAAATGTGAAATCGGCCACCCCCCCCCCCCCCCCCACGTAAATAATGTTGTGGCATGACCCTGAAGTCTATATTTTGATTTAAGTTTCAATGCTTTATATTCAATTTAAGTTTCTGTTTTAATTCAGATAGATTGGAATTGATCGGTATTTGTAAAACCAAATAAACTTGTGTTTAATTATGATCGTTGATTGATTAGTTATGTTATAAAAATGTAGAATTAATGAAGAAGGAAATGAAACAATAGATTGTTGAGGTTAGCATTAGACTAATCAAGTGGAAGCTTGAGATAGGACAGCCCTCAGATTAAATAATATTCATCGGATTACTATTGGTAACATAATAGCAGATGAACTTATTTTGCTGTATTGCGGATTGGAACTATGAAGTTTAATGTAACTAGGACAGTAAAGAATGACGCCACTTGGACCTTTTGCAATTCTAGTGGAAATGTTGAACTCAGTAACGGCTATTGAGTAGAGAATTTCACGGATATAATTGAGCACTCCACTTGTAAAATTAGTATCTTTCTTGTGCAAAAGATGTCTCGTTTTTAGGTAATTAAAAAGCAAAAGGAGTAAGTAGAATTTCATGTTCTCTTTCTAGTCCTGATCGGTTCTTACTTGGTTTTATGCTGCCTTTGAAATCCTACTTCTTAAAGTACATAATGCAAAGTGTTAACTGTTATCCCACATGAATTGCAGCTTCACAAAACTAACTCTTTTGACAAGCGTAGCCTTTCCTATTTTGTATACTAAATAACTTTGACTTTTCATTGTTTCAGGGGTTTTGACAAGGAAGAAGTTAAGACATCATGCCCGATTTGTTGTGAAACTTGCAACTGCAGGGCCTGCTCAGCCTGTCAATCTAAAGTCGTTGAACATAAGGTCTGACACGAGAATTGGCTGAACTGTGAAATATGAGTTGCTTTATTCAATATTGATGCTGATGCATCTAATTAATGCATAAACTATCTTTCAGGATTCTTATAAGGATATAGAAAAGGTTGACAAAATTCAGCAGCTTAATTATTTGATTCATTTGCTTCTTCCATTACTGGAAGAGATGAACCACGACCAGGGCATTGAGCTGGAAATAGAAGCTAAAATAAAAGGTATACATGATGAATCTACAATTGATGCATCTATACATTATGTCTGTTTTACTCTTTAACCTTAACTCACCTTATATTTCAAACCACTATCTACATGACAGGAGTGACAAATTATGAAATGCATATTCCGCAAGTTAAATTAGGCTGCAAGAAATTAAATTGTTGGTACGTATAAAGTAGTGCTGGAGATTTTAATGTGATTGGGAAATATTTATGACTTACTTATATTTGTGTTTGTGATGCATGGTTTGGCAATCGGAACTGCAGTAACTGCAGAGCTTCCATTGTGGATTTTCATAGAAACTGCACAAGCTGTTCATATAATCTTTGCTTAAGTTGTTGTCGCGAATTTCGTCAAGGTAAATTAAGGGGCAGTATCAAAGAAAACAAAGTCATGTACCCTATCAGAAAGAGATCTTGTACATCTGCTGACAAACTACCATCGAAGAGGAAGCAGAATAGCACCTCAAGGCAAGGTTCTGGTTATAAATCAATTGCTTCTCAAACATTATTGCAAAACTGTAAAGTTTGTGAAGATGGAAGAATCTCTTGCCCACCCAAGATTTTCGGTGGCTGTGGTGATAGCATTCTTGATTTAAGATGTTTGTTCTCCTTTGGCTGGACCGAAGAGCTACAAGTAAGTGTAAAAGACATAGTTGACAGCTATGACTTTCCAGACGCTTCAGACGTTGATCCATGCTGCTCTCTGTGTAGCAACACAGATCATAGAGCAAACAGAATCAGACTATTGCAAGAAGCAGCTAGGAGAGATGTTACAAGTGACAACTTTCTATATTACCCCACTGTTCAGGATCTTCATATTGAAAATCTTGAACACTTTCAAAAGCATTGGGGAAAGGGTCACCCTGTTATAGTTCGTAATGTGATTCAGGCTGTCCCGAACATGAGTTGGGATCCAGTTACCATGTTCTGCACTTATCTTGGAAAGAGCCATGCTCAAGCCCAAAATGACAAGGAAGCAATTACAACAACAAACTGCTTGGATTGGTATGAGGTTAGTGTTATATCTTTTTTTGTTCAATGTGTATGTGTCGTGGCTTACTCGTGTAAGTAGACCGTGTTTACAAATAGTTAGGCAACTATAAAGACAATTAAAGTTATTTTAACATTAGAATTTAGTGAAAAGAACTTAGTTACGAGGTTAAGAAGAGTACAGTAACTGAAAGGTCACTCTTTCCAGGAGGTGTAATTGCTGGAATTGTAACTTCAATATTTCATCTTATTTTGTGATCTTCCTTCTGTTTGTATGATGCTCTGTTGTTCCAAAGTGAACTTCTTTTATGGCATTGTTGTGTTGAAAATTAGGTGGTTTCTTATATATTTTGTCCAATACTTGTTGCAGGTAGAAATTGGTAATAAGCAGATTTTTATGGGTTCTTTGGAGGGGCAGACTCACGCATATGTGTGCCGTGAGACGGTGAAATTAAATGGTCGTCTTTCTTCCCATTTATTTCAAGAACATTTCCCGGTTCATTATGCTGAGATATTGCACGCTCTACCACTTAAAGAGTACATCGATCCAAGGTCTGGTCTTCTAAACCTAGCTGTGAAGTTGCCAAAGGAAATGCCTATGCCCAACTTAGGCCCTTGTATTTATATTGCATATGGTGAACCGGAGGAATTTATGCAGACCAATTTTCTGATGAGACTATGTTATGATTCATATGATGTGGTAGGTTTTCTTTATTACAAATTACATTCATGCAAAAGCTATCATCTTCTTGAGTAGTCTATTTCAGTTTAGTTTCCTTCATTTTTTTTGTTCTGCACTCTGTAGGTGTTGGACATCGTTGCAATATATTGTTGTATAAAACTTTCAACTTTATTTGTTATAGGGAATCCATGATCTGCCTTGGCCTTTAGCTCCTAAATCAAACCTTTCATTTTACAAATGTTATAATTACCTGTATAGTGTAGAATGTAGATCATCCTACCAGTCCAGTGTCTTTTGTGGATGGTCCATGTGGTTCGAGACATCTTGATTAGTGAAATGCATTAGTTTCTTCTTTTTTTGTTATTTCTGTTTTTTCGATTCTGTCCTATTGGCATGCTTTAAGATCAGCAATAAGGTTACAAGGTAAATATTTTGTCCCCTTTCTTGGGACTTGTGGGCTTCCTACTTGGCCACATGGTTAATAAATCGCTTCATTTCCCACAACTTGCAATTTGAATCATGTGAGCCCAATCTTTAATCGCTTTAAATCCTGATTAGGAATGACAAATCGAGGGGGAGAGATGAAGAGAAACAAGGATGAGGAAGTAGCCAAGACCAGAGGTACATCAAACTTAGGGTTCATGGTGCCAAATTCAATTAAGCATTTAGAGCTTCTCCAAAGAGAAGTGGCCATGGTAAGCCTTGGCATCCAGTCGGGCCGATGTAAGCAAGGCGGTAGGGCGACTTGCTGGAGGATTGAAAGTCGGGCGCCTAGGAAAAAAAGTCGTCGCCACGGACGCCTTGGACACCGACGTAAATGAGCTGTCGAGCGACTTGATTTGTTGGGCCTGCCGGGTTTAAAAAAAACAAAATAATGTCGTTTTGTCATGCAGTTGGCTCTAAATCTAATCGCGTTTTTCAGCGGTAGAGGAGCAGAACTGCAAAAGTAAAAGAGTAAAAGGGGCTAAGGGGGAGAGCGAGAGAGAGAGATTACCCAGTACCAGTACTGATTGACGACCGACGACCGGCGAGGCGACACAACTTCGATCGCTTCTTCTTTGTTAGGTATGCTCTTCTTTCTTCTCTTTCTTCTTCTCTGCGAGAGTGCGAAGACGACGCTGCCTTTTTTTTTGTTCGCTGTTCTGCTTCTTTGCTCTGGTTCTCTGTTTTCGTTTCTTATATGTTCTTAACTTCTTATCTTATTATGTTGCTTCTTTTACACTTCACAGTCTCCACAATTTGTCACATACACAATTATAAATATATATATATATATATGTTTTATATATGTACAGTGCACTGGATGTTTTTTTTTCAATGTATAGATAAAATGTTGGATGTTTTTTTTTTCAATATATAGATAAACAGGCAGGATCTAAAGCGGACAAAAAAAACGGACCAAGGAGCGGACCAAGGCAAAAACACGCGGGTTTCAGGGTCTGGGTCGAAAAAACACGCGGGTTGACCCTGAAACCCGCGTGTTTTTGCCTTGGTCCGCTCCTTGGTCCGTTTTTTTGGTCCGCTATAGATCCTGCCTGTATAGATAAAATGCACTGAATATTATTTAAGTTTCATAATTGTGCAGTGCATTGAATGTTTTTTTTTTCAATGTATAGATAAAAAGCACGGGATATTATTTAAGCTCCATAATTGTGCAGTGCACTAGATGTTTTTTTTTCCAATGGATAGATAAAATGCTCTGAATATTATTTAAGTTTCATAATTGTGCAGTGCTTTGGATGTTTTTTTTCCAATGTATAGAAGGAATGCACTGGATGTTCAGTATATATATTGTATATATGTATAAGTAGTGTAACTTCATCTAATTTAGTGTACATTTCATCAAATTTAGTGTACATCCAGTGCATTCCTACTGCAAAATTTGTGTTACTAAAAATGTTGTCTAATTTATTTTCAAAAGGAGATGAAATTTGTTTTTGCTATGTGAATAACTTTAATTAGGCCTCCTGAATAATTTGATTTGCGATACGAATACAAAAGGATGTGGTTATATAATTTATCTACTTGATTTGGTTATATGCTTATATACTGAATTACTGATACATTTATACAATTATAAATTGATACAGTTTGTCTTATATTTTTTATTTCATTGTATTGGGGTAGAAAGTAAAATAGCGGAAATTTCGGGGGCCGATAATGATGATGATGATGAAGTGCAAGAAGAAAAATCATCTATTCATCCAAGCATGACTTCCAATGCTTCTTCTAACACTATCCCAAGTTCTGGGACGACTTCAAAAAGGAAGAAAGCTATTTTTCAATTCCGAAAGCCACAACCAAAAGCTCTAACAAAGACGGTCAAAGCATTTCTAAGGAAGACTCCCAAAAAAGTTGTAGAGAAGTGACATAGCAAGCGTTTGAGCCAAGTGAGTATTGAAAATCGTTTGAGGGCACCGGAGGAAAAGGAGAGAATCTATATGCACATTGCCAACTTTTTCTACGAGTGTTACATACCATTCAATGCTGCAAATGCAAGGGCTTTGAGGTAATGATCAAGTCCATAAGGCAATATGAATCGGGTTTAAAGCATGGGTTGAGGGTTCCTTTACCTGAGAAGGCAAAGAAGAAAACTGACGAGTTAAAGGTGAAACATGAAGTTTCTTGGAAGCAATATGGTTGTACACTCATGTCGGATGGTTGGACAGATAAGAAGGGAAGACACTTGTTAAATTTCCTTGTTAATAGTTCGGAGATAACTTATTTCATGGGTTCTCTTGATGCCTCTAGTCAGTCGCAAGATGCCACAATGTTGGCAAATCTATTTGATAGTAAGATTGTGAAAATTGGCCCAGAGTATGTTGCTCAGGTGGTCACGGACAATGCCTCTAATTACAATTTAGCGGGGTATATACTAATAGAGAGGAGGCTTACACTATTTTGGACACCTTGTGCCGCTCACTTCCTAGACCTTATGCTAGAGGACATAGGCGAGTTGAAGCAATTCCAACCCACAATCACAAATACAAGAAGAAACACAACATTTATTTAAATGCATGGTCGTCTTCTTGATGCAATGAGGGAAAAAACAAATGGGAGGGATCTTGTGAGACCTGCAATTACTAGATTTGCTACAGCTTTCCTCACCTTACAGAGCTTGTAAAAGCATAGAGATGCATTGAGACATTTGTTCATAAAGGAGGATTGGACAAAATATAAGTTGTGGACTACCGAAGTGGGGAAGAAAGTATGTGATATTGTTATTTCAACAACATTTTGACATCATATTGAGGATTGCATTAGGGCATCACAACCACTTCTAATAGTCTTGAGGATTGTTGATGGTGATGAGAAGCCTGCCATGTTAGAAGTTTTCGCTGCGATGGAATTTGCAAAGAAAAAAATCAAAGATGCGTTTGATAACAAAGACTGTACAAGAATGTGATTGACATTGTTGAGTGGCGCTGGGAAAGCCAAATGGAACAAAAATTATATGGGGTTGCGTTGTTTCTCAATTCATGCAAGTACTTTAATATCAAACAGGAACGTTCGGTGTTTGCGAGTACTCTACGAGCAGACTTCAATGACATTCTTATAAAGATGGTGCCTGACCTAGATTTGCTAAACACGATAAGCAATCTAGCCGATAACTATGATGCTTCTCAAGATACTTTTACACAAGAATTGGCGATTAGGCAACAGAAATCAAAGAATCTTCGTAAATTGAAATATATATAAAGATATACAAACTAAATTATAATTATATACATTCTTCCTTTTCTCCTTTTAAAAATATTTATATTTCTTTTAAATGGTTGCTAGTTGATTGGTAGAAAGCTTTTGGAGGGCGGGCTATTGAGCTATTCTCGTTTGCAAAAAAGAATTCTAGGCCTCTATTCTTCTTCTGGTTGTGAGCGCAATTGGAGTACATTTGAGTTTGCAAGTACTTTCTATTGTTAGTTCAAATTTCAAAAGTAATAAGTCATTCACTACTAATACTAACTATTTTTTATATAATTAAAGTTTTATCATTAATATTATTATTTTTTGTTCTATTTATTTTAGATTCATACGAAGAAGAGGAATAGATTGGAACACAAACGATTGAGTGACTTGGTGTATGTCCAATACAATCGAAAAATCGTCTCAAGGTTCCAAAAGAGGCGTGAACTTGGAATTTTTTTTGTTCCATTAGCCATTCATGACTTTGAATGGGGTAATGAATCGATCAATAATGAGGCCGAAGTTGTTCATCCCGGGGAGGATCTTACATGGAATGATGTGGATCGAGCAATCGATGCATCCAACACGCTTGAGGGTTGCAATCTTTCAAGGAGGGCTCGTGCTAATACTAGTGAGAATCTTATGACGTACTCTCGACGTGGTGGTGATTCAACTTCAAGGGAATCAAGGTTGATGGATTCTGACTCCGACGATGAAATTGATGAAGAAGAGAGAATTCCAAATGATGATGAAGATGTGGAGGATGATTTTGGAAAAAGACCACCTACACCTCAGAATAAGAGAAGTTCTCGTGTAGGAGATGGAGATGACCTTTTCCTTGATGATTTTGCTTGAACAATGTTTCTAGACTAGTGTGATGAGTAGACATTATATTGGAGTAGTTTGTGGTGTTTTATTAGTTATTAGACTACATATTTGTGATGGTTGGTTGCAACTTTATTTTCTATGTGGTGTTTGTTGAATTCTTCATTTCTGTTATTAATTTTTAATATCAAGTGTTTTGTTTTTGGATTGTTATTGCTAAGTATTTACATAATTATGCTTTTAATGTTATTCCATAGTGTTATGTTTTGAGTTTTAATGTATATGAAATTTTATTGCCAATATACTTGATAAGTAAAATAAATAATATATAAATTGCACATTGTAAACGACTTGTCGCCATACGGACGTCATAGCGGTCGCCTTGTCGCCTAGGCATCCGGCTACCGCTATGACTCACCGTGACCATGACTCACCGTGACGCCGTAACAACTATGTAAAGGAAAACAGAAAGCCATAAATATAATTGCATCCGCATCCATACCTGCAAGATATATACAATGGTTTGTATCTACAATCAAAACACGTGCTACCACATCCGCAAAAATTTGCATCCGCATCGCACTGTATTCGTGGTTGTGAATGTGTTTGTTAATTTTTGGAACCACATAATGTGGGATGGTGCCTAAATTCTCAATCTTCCCTAGGCCATAGAGAGAGGAGGGAAGGGAGAAAGGACTGAACTTTCCTTCATGCGATCTTAGGGCTTGATTGTTTACGAATCTATCTATATTATTGTTCAAATATGAAAACCTGGGCCCACGGAATGGGTAGAGGAAAATTAAATATAGACTAATATGAATATGAGAAGGCCTGTTTAAATAGCAGTTGGCAAGATAAATCATACTCATTGTCAATTCTCAATACAATCTAATTTGATCAACAATTATTATATAAATTATTATTTTTTATAAAAAAGCTATAAAAAAAAATTTCGAGTCTTTTAATTTATTTTATGAGCTTTATAGTATGCCTTAGCTTAAAAAAACTTTAATAGAACAATTTTAATATTATAATTTTATTTCATTTTGTTCTTTTGTTAGGCCTAACTTTATGATGCCGGGCGGGATAACGATTATCGTGCGGGCCGGTAAACAAATGAATTCACAAATAAAGAAACAAGAGGTTCACCGGAAAACAGAGAGAAATCTCTCTCTAATGTGTATAATATATTTATCAAAATCAAAGTCTATCTAATTCAACCCACAAACCGGGTATTTATATAGCTAACAAAACTTTCTCTCCAAGTCAGTCTAGAATCTTCCTAGAGATAGACTTTATCAATGCTACCCAAGTCTTGGGTGGCATGGTCTTTATCAAAAGGACATCAAATCTTAGGAGCAACCATGATGAGTCATCCAAAGTATAATGTCAACTTTAACACATCCTTCTCACTGATGGTCGCGATCTACGCTCTCATTAAATTATCTGCTAAACTATTGCGGACGATGCCAAATAATTTAGCTAACAAGCCTTCAGACTCGAGTTTACCTTTTTGCCCTTGTTAAATAAATTCAAATCATTATCCGCCAAACTTAAACTATTTAACGGACGAGTCCACCAAACTATTTAACGAAAAGTATTATTGCATTTTTGACATTGCGAGAATTTTTAAACGTGATTTGACGCACATGACGTCCATTCGAATTTTTGAGAACTCTATGCACAACTAGGCCAAGTAAGGCAGAGATTGGGTGAAAAACAGAAAGTAAACAATAGGGGATGCCCTTCACGTATGTTTCTCTCTGTCCCGCTCCCTCGCTCTCAACATGAAAATCTTGTATTTCTACTGAAATATTACGGCAGTTAGAAAGGTTCTTACAATGGTGGTTCAATCAAGCAACATTCTTCTTTTTCATAACTTCAGGTCGCGGGAAGAAGAAAACTTTATCTAATGGGGGACTGGAGGAAGAAGTTTGTAACATTGGCCCACGTCGTTCGTCAGGGTTTTGTGGTGGACAATGAATGGCACACATTTTATTTTCTTTTACTTGACCAGTGCCATAGATACATACGTATATTGTTAGCTAAACTATTTGACTGACGGTGATTTGAATTAAAGTAAAACTAGCAGAATGGTAATGTCAAGTTTCAAGGCTCTAGCGCCAAAGTGTTTGACATCGTCTACCAAACAATTTGGTGGGCTTATTTAATGAAAAGTGTAGATTGCAATCATGAGTAGAAGAATGTATGTTAGAAGTTAGGTTGGCTGAAACAGAACTAGTAGCCAATGCTTATGAAATAGTGTCCATAGCTAATGCTAGTTATGGACCACTCCCCTACATATAAATATCGTCTTCCATTCCTGTTCCACAAAATGTAACGATCCGTATTCTTGGTAACATTTCCAGACCATTAATATGTGCCACTGGGTGATCCTTGTCTGATACTAGTTAATTGTTATATTAACTGTATTATTTAAGATGCATGAAACATGAGCTGTATTCTTCTATTTGGGGGAATGATGACGTTGAACTACTTGCTTGAACAAATGGGGCTGCCACCTTTGAAGTAACGCCAAGTTCTCTGCTGAAGAGGAATGTTTTGGTGTGGATTCCATCATTATCTCATCCTTACATCTTATTGGAGTGAATATTTTAAACATTACTCAGATAGATCTATATTTGCTTACGTTTCGTATGAAGCATCACCGGCTTAGGCTATTTAGTTATGGAATTATGTAGTGGAGAGTTTTCTGAAAATTTGGTTTATAAAATCTCTCTGAATCCCGCAGAAGGTTTAACTTAAGGTTTCTATGTGATTTATGGCTTCAGGTTAATATTCTTGCACATGCAACAGATGTACCAATTTCCACAAAAGAGCTCAGTACACTTAAAACATTGTTAAAGAAGTGCAAGGGGCAAGATCATACGAAGTCTACAGAAAATGCTACTGATCAGCCTTTGATAAATCAAGTCAACAGAAAATCATCATCAAATACCGAAGAGGCTGAAGACCTGACAGGAAAATCATCAATTCGTAGTGAAGTCACTGAAGACTCAGTCTTACAGGATGTGACTGCAGAAGATTTGAACTTATCCGATGGAATGGCAAAAGTTTCTATATCCGCTGGTGGCTCGCATAGAGGTGATGCTCAAAGTGTCGGAGACCAAAACATGTCAAATGCAAATGAACAAGATCCTGAATTCAATTCTGAGGCCACAATAGTTTGCTCTGGAACCATTCATAGATTTGAAGACTCGGAAGATGAAAATTCCTTGCAGGATGATATAGAAAGCTCAAGTTGTAACGAAGAGAAATCAGTGGCTGATTCTTGTGGTTCCCAGTGGGATATTTTTCGCAGACAAGATGTTCCAAAGCTTCTAGAATACCTCAAAAGGCACTCTAGTGAGTTGAGTAGGGCATACTGCACTCCAAAGCATGTAAGATAATTGGCAGCAAAATGTTATCGTTTCCAAGCGTTTGGACTATCAAAGTATAATGAATATTTACTTCTGTAACTGATACAGGTTGTTCATCCGATTCTTGATCAGAGTTTCTTTCTTGATGCATTTCACAAAATGCGGCTAAAGGAGGAGTTCAGTAAGTTTCACATTCCCGGGAATTAATCTTTGGTTACAACTACGCTAAAACTTATTATCATGAACCTACTTTTTATTGTTTTCAGATATTGAACCATGGACCTTTGAACAAAACATTGGAGAAGCTGTCATCGTCCCCGCTGGTTGTCCATATCAAGTTAGAAAAGTTAAGGTAGCATGTTAACTCTTACTAATGATGACTGGTCTATTTTGATTCCTAAGCTACTATTTTTTTTCTGTGGTCTGTCTGTCTCTGTTATTTTCACGTCTACAAGTTTCAAAACATAATAAAATAAAACTAAAATAAACTTATATCTGTAAGAGCATCTAAAAAAAAATCCTTGTGTCACCTTGATGGATAAAAACTCGTAAAAAATTATCAGAAAAGTTCGGTCTATCTAATAAGAAGTTTCTACTATGTATTAGAATATACATTTTTATATGTGAAGTCTAAACAAATGAAGTTTGTGGAATGTGTTCATGAGTGTCCAAAGAGAGTGATTATCCAACACGTGCCGATATGAATTCCACTTCTTGTTAGACATGTTATTTCTTTAACTAATAGTCACTGCATGCTTTTTCTTGTTGAAAATTAGAAATGTCCTGCTAAAACAATTGGTGTGGTTGGTTTTCTTTTCAACGGACTGATATTTTTTTTAGTGGTCCAACTATGCTCAGGTCCGGTTTTAGTAGAATGACCGAGTACTTTATGTTATTTTCCAGTAACCAAGTTATTTCAGAGTTTTGATAATTGACACTGAATTTCTCTTTTGATGTGCTTGCAGGCCTGTGTTAATGTAATTTTGGAATTTATATCACCCGAAAATGCTCCTGAGTGCATCAGATTGGCTAATGAAATCCGTCTACTTCCTCGACATCACAAAGCCAAAGAAAAAGTCCTGGAGGTAATATCAGTAATAGTTCACTTGCTCTGATCCTTTTCTCTCCATTATCGTCGATACAGAGCACGTAAAGTAATGAAAAATGGCTTATACAGGTAGAAAAAATGACCCTCTATGGTATCAGTGATGCAATCGAGGAAATTAGCAACCTTACATATAAGTAAGTAAGCCGTTGGGAATCTGCTTTACCTTGTTTAGTTTAATTTAGAGGACAGGGACCAGAGTCATTTCATTCTTTAACTATTCTATCTCTTTGTTAGTTTTATGTATCTATTTCTACTATTTTTACTATTTTATGTGGTAATCCTTGCTTTAGTACAAAAAGATTGTTACTTTAAATTTGTAATTACTCGATGCCCTGTACTACATCATCATCTAATGTGGGTGTACTGCATAAATACTTCCATCTCCTCATATATTTGTTACCTGGCACCTCTTCGACTTCATATATTTGAGAGTTGTGATATATTTCTTCATCAAAATTAGCTATAATTTTCCAGCTTTTCAAAGTCTAGAGGCAGAAGTGACTGAAAATTCAAAAACCCCATGCTACGAGCTTCTGTTCGACTTGTTAGCTTTTATCTTATTGACCTACATTGTCGTTTGTAGTTCATGCATTCTGCCTCATTCATGCATCATTCCCCGTGGATGTATGTGATACTGAATCATTGAAATCTCCGATCCGGTTTCTCTTAGGGTGGATATCAAACGGAGAAGGAAATACAGATATTTTTTTAGCATTTAGGAAATTAATTTTTATTCTTTACTCGCCATTATTTTTCAGTCGACGATGAGCTTGTCAATGCGGTGGGATGAAGATGGCGGCAGCAGTCACTTCAGGGTCGGGATTATTTTGGGTTAATGGGAAAGGCAAAATTTGAACCCAAATCGGATGCAACTAAATCAAACCCAGATCATGCGACAAACATATTAAGTAAGAAGCCCTATCTGCAGCAAGTTCACTGTTTGGTCTGATGCTTGATTCTTCAAATGGTTTGTACCTGGGGTTGAGACCTACCCTTAGGCAAGGTTTGTCAATTGCCCAACCTTAATATTTATACTTTTTTGGCAAAAATAGGGGGTTAGTTTGTAGGATAAAAAATATTTGACCATATAGATATACAGGTAAAAATGATGGGAGATTTAGATCAAGATTATGATTAAATAAAGGAAAAAATCCTTATGTATATTGTGTTATTTTAATTTTATTTGTTTAATTGGGGTCGAGTTCCTTGAAGGCTAATTGTTTGTATCCGTTGGTTAATGGAGGACTTTTGTTTAATATTTATAATTGTTCATTTGATTAATAATTTTTGTTCGATTGTGTTTGTGATCGATGTAGGCTTGTGTTTGATTTGTTGAATCTGGCTGGCTGGCTGGCTGTGTATTGTAAAACAATTTTTCAAGGAAGTTTATGCGGAAGATCCCAACCAAATAAATGATATATAGAAAGTACACAGCTTCTTGTTTTGAAGCTTATAGGTTCTAAAATTAATATTAAATACATTAAATTCGTCTTCATGTATATGGGAAAAAAAAATCTATGGACATGTAAATGCATGTTTGGCACAAATTCTAAACAATAAATTAGGAGGTTCGAACTTGGCAGTGACCAAGTAGTGTGTGTTTAAATTTTAGTAAAAACTAACAAAAAAAAATGCTAATATACTCCTTTTATCTTTTACATATATAGGCTGTCTACAACCTTAATAATTAACCTGGGAAGAAAGCTGTTTTATACTGTGTTTCATAAATAGAGTTCTATTTCCATTCCATAAAAACAATTTCATTTGTCAAAAAAAAAATTCCCCTGATCATCATCACTTTATTGGTAGTAATATAAATAATACAATGTCAGGACAAAAATACGTTCTTAATATTTGCAAAGTTTGGTAATAACAGTTCTCAATACAGGGTTACCACCAATAAACATGTATATGACTCTTACCAGTCCTTCCCTAAGTCATTAGAATTGAAATTTGGCAGTCAACCTGGCTGGCAATTCTTTCCAATTCCCAAATGTTCATTTCAAAGACAATCAACAACAGCCACAACAGTCAACAATATATCAAATGCTATCAAGAGCCAACGCATCTGCTAAAACCATGAATTGACACTGCTCTCCATGGGCAGTTACTTTTTAATATCAAAATTACTTAAAACATAGAAAATGAGATTTACAACAAAGTTGAGAGAAATGGGAATCAAAGAATGCCATCTTATTGTTTTTTCTTCACCTGGCTCCTTTACCATACTTTTTCGGTTTCCGGGCTACAGTGAACAGAGTTGAATAAAAAATACAGGGCAAAATTTCCCTCATTATGAAGTTTGTGAACGAGGCACATAAAAAGAGACAAATGAAGTAAAAGAACAGATCAAAATCGTTCAATGCTAGTTCCAACAATGTACATTTCTTTGTTTTATAATGCCAAAACTTTTGATGCTGGCATGGCAACAAACAAGAACTTTCTTTATGGAGCCATGAGGCCTTCTATAGTGTAGGTAAGTGACTTCGCCCAGTCAGCTTTAAGTAGCAGTGTCTGCAGGGTATGCATCACATCGTAATCTGGGTCAAGCTTCCGCTGCCAACCCTAAGCATCAAGACAGGATAATTGAGTTCCAGTTCGTTCATTATCACAGAAATTTAACCACACAAAACAGTGTGAAATGACAAAAGCCTCAAAGGAAGTACCCCAGGTCCCTCTGGTAATAATTGTAAGAAAATTAACCACTCCCTTGTTGTTCCACGCAAAGAGACCCATTTTAGCAAATTTTATTTGTTCCACAAAAATAGACCTTTTTATTGTTACTAATATAAAATGATACAATGTCCTCAAAGTTTGTTTTTCAATTTTGTTATCATGTCACCACTAGTAAACTTGCAATTCATTACTTTTACTGGAAAACATGAAACAAAAATACATCAACTTTTTTCCTTCCAAAAATACGCAAGTGTTTGCAAATTTTGTAAAAGGGACTCTTTTTTTTGGAACTAACGGAGTATTAATACTACATCAGGCCAAGAAGCAGAGTTAGCATGCATGAAAGCAACTTCACATATGTTTCTTTTCTTCCCTATTTAATCAGTACGTAACATTTCAGCTAACACAGTTCTGGAAGCAATTACCTCAAGAACCAAAGTGGTAACCATCACAGTGCAGACATTCCCATCAATATTAACTTTATGACGCCTAACTTTCTCAAGCAATTGCTGCATACACTCTGCAGGATGAACCAAGTCACCTTCTGGAGTACCCCAAAAGTCAAAGGACTCTGTCACCTCCTGTTAAACAAATTTTTTTAGAATATTACCATAAAATCTAATGGTAGATGAATATACCGACATATACACAGAAAGGTTGTAACCCAAGCAAAAAGAATTTAGATAAGATAGCTACAAGGATCACCACTTCCACTGAATATGTACAACTTCCACGCATTAATCAAACCATAATCACTACCAAATTAAATTACAGTTGACATTAACTTCCAAATGAGAGTAGCAATATTTAGCATTTTGAAAATAAAATGTAAACCAGTAGACAATCTCAAGCCCAATCACGTTTTTCATTTTTTCTTTTTAATATCAAACTCAAACCTTAATATTGTCAGTTTATGTCATTTAAGCTAGCGGAAATACAAGATGACAATAACTTTAACAACCATACACAAAAGACTGCATATATTCAAAATGTGCACTTGGTCAATACTCCAATGGACAGATAATGGCTAGCCTCTCCAATAATGTGGACCCGTTTTTTTAACTTGTTGGTTGATTTTACACTTTGGAGAGTATAAGCAAGGTCGATAGTTTTCTCATATTACACTCTAGAAGAGTAATCCTGCAAAGTTTAGAAACCTTTTGAAAAACGGATCTCATATATATGATAGTTTAGGAAATTTAAACTTCTAAAGTAATTTTAGAATGCACTAAATGTCTCTCTCCCCTTGAAAAGTTGAAGGTCACAAATTGGACTCTAATTATAAGATGAGGAAATAATGAAATTTTTTGCCAAAGTAAAATGGTTGAAAATAAAGATCTTCGTGTTGATACCCATAACTTGCAAGTGCATGGGCTTACAAGCTTTTGGCACTTTATAGTAATTAGTAATGAAATACCTAAACTAAACCTTAACTTGCACATGAATTCATCATGGCTCAGGTAGACAAGATAAACGTATTAAGGCTGAAACAGCCGCATCCAAGTTCATACCAAATAATGAACAAGTGCCTAACATATTACCTTAATGAAGGCCTTTGGATTAGGGCAGTTCTGTTGTTTTGACAACCTAAGTGTGCACTCTGCTGCTGTACGACCATCTCGACGGGCAACAGCCTTAAAGAACTCCAACAAATTTACCCGATCGCTACCAGAAAGTTCAGCAGTCATCCCTACATCAAGGAAAATTACATGAGGCTTTGATTTAAAGAGCCGCTTCCGAGAAGACTTGCTTTGAGCTACACGGACAAGGATATTTCCAGGATGCATGTCGGCATGAATAAAGTTGTCCACCTGTAAGAAGAGAAATCATAATCAAATCTCCGAAGCCTGAATTAATCCTTATTAACTTTGCACACAACTCAGAGTCCATAGTAATTTATGTCTCATTATTAATTACTAGTAAAGAAAACAAGGAAGAAACGACACATTAGAAAGTGCACTCAAAAGAAAAAAAAATCATACACTTGTTACTCTCATCGTATTGAACTAGCATTTCAGATTATAGATTAGGTTGTTTTTTCAAATTATTTCAAAATGACTTTTTTTAGTTTTTGAACTCATGTTACTCTTTTACCAAAAAATGATAACAAAAATTAAAGAACCCCTACATAATGCTGATATAGTGATACCATTTTTTCCCTACACATTTAGGAAATAGTTATTTTTAAGAATTATTTTAATACTACTTGAATAGCAAGTTTTAGCTAATACAAATAGACCATCCTGATTATTTCAAAATCAGGTATAATCAGTTATAAAGTTCAGCAGTATAAAACTTTTCTGAGATCAAAACGCGTAAAGAAAAGCTCCGCAGTCCTCACTGACTTAATCATGTTATGATTGCAAAAATATACAAGTCAAAATGATTCAAACGGTTGTCGTAGTTGAAGCATGTTAGCACTTACCATCAAATAAGGCTAGTAAAATGAAACATCGTGATTTATGAGTCTATGACCCAGGGGCAAAGTTAGATGAACATTATTTATAAGAAGGTGATTCATATATTCAAACTTGAATTTCCCAATTGGACTATATTTTCAGAATAGTATATGGAGCATTAATTGAATTTCGATCACACACAAGTATATAACTTGATAAATTTGCTACTTATGATTAAACATCTAAGTTGATACCTGCAGCTAGAAATGTTGACTAATAAAACACCATAACTCAAGCACTTTTTTTTACACTAAAATACCCACAATGTGTAGTCCAAAAAAGTGATGCAACTATTTCTTCCTTTATGAGATAAAAGTGGACACACATGAAACCTTAAGATTCTATCTCTTCTACCAAGTCTGTACCTCCTACCAAGGAATAGCCATGAAGAGATAAATTAATTACCTGGTCGGGTTATAGTGTGAGCTAACTTTCATTCATGGAAATTAATCTGAAACTCCTTCAAGAGAAGCTCCTCATGAAACATCTATTAGCTAAACTAGTCTATAGCATAAGCATTAATTTTTCTCACTAATATATTGTGTCTCACCTTCATTGCAACCACTTAACAAGGTATGAATTAATAAATTAACAGAAAAAAAGTTTACCAAGCTCACATAGTCACAAACGGGCTTATGTCATTTTGTGCACTCACTGGCCATGACCACAGAAGAACAACAACAACGCTGCCAAATCAACTCTAGCCTCTAGCTAACATTCACGCATTTAAAGAAGGAAGAAACTAACTAGAAATGTGCAGCGGAACAACCAACTTCTAAATGAAGATTTTTTTATATACTTTCTAAGAATTAACTTGTAGAATGCATATTGCAAGCATAATGAAGATTAATAACTATGTTGCCACTTACCAAAAGCATCTTCAGAAGTGCATGTGTCCCTATGTGTGCAAGGGAACTTTTAAGTCGCTCATTTCCATCAAGTTCATCAACATAGTGAGCAACACTTTCCCCTTGTTCAAATGTTTCCACCAAAACAGCAGGATGTACAAGTGGATATACAGGCTTCGGAAAAGACACATCCTTCCACCTGCGAAAATTATAAATGAAGCGGCTCAAATGGGCAGCTTCCCTTGCAAGGTCCACTTGAGACATCATAAAGACCGCAAACTGTTGTACACTTTCATCCAATCTCAACCATTTCAGCGTGGGAATAAACTTGGAAGTCTTTGCTACTATATTGATTATCTGAAAATCTCTTCTAATCGAATCACCAACTCCAGGATGTCTAACTTTAACTGCAACTACAATAGGTTTGTTCTCGCGGCCACGGTACCGATACCTCAAAGATGCTCGATGCACTTGGGCAATACTTCCAGAAGCTACAGGTGCTTCCTCAAAATCGTCAAAAATTTCAGAAAGCTTACGACCAAAAGCACTCTCAATGGTCTTTTTGGTGTAAGCAAAACTGTGTTCAGGGGCTTTGGCATGAAGCTTTGAAAGTTCAGTGCAAAGATCTCTAGGGAATAGATCCGGACGTGTAGCTGCCCACTGACCCCACTTTATGAATGCTGGACCTGCTCTTTCCAGGGTACGATGAACAAGCTGAAGCCATGTTTTTCTATATTGATGTCCAAGAGAATCTGCAAATGGAGCCATCACTATGCTGGGAGAGAACAAAATTGCCAGGTAAAAAGCTCTCAGCAATAAGACTACACCTTCAAATACTGAAAGGAGTAACGAGATCAAAAAAGCATGCCCGTCTTGAGCATGCATGTATAAAGTATTATTTGGTTGAAAGGTCTCTGAGTTTGCCGATGCTTGTGCCCATGCTACATTTCCACAAGTTAAGGCAAATATACTAGGAACAACCACATAAGAGCGACTCAATGCCAAGCTAATTGCTTGAGCGAACCTACTTATGGGGGGAGAAGTTTTTCCATTGTAAGAAGGCCCCTGGGAGAGCCTCTTCCAAGCAACCTGGGCATGATGTGCTATTCTGATTCTTGTTGGGATAACAAGATAATTCTTGGGATAACTACTCTGGAAAAAAGCATCCTTGATTTTGTATGCCAAAAATGAAGACTGTCGCCTATTAGGAGACGTGTATTGCAAGTATAATTTGTATTGTTGGTAGTGTAGCCCAGCTGTACCAACTGCCCCATATCTCCTTTCCTCTGAATAGATACTCCTCTGACTTGACTTTAAGCAAATGGACTCTAAGACTCTTCTAATATTTCCTATAGTAAAGAATCTGCAATCCCAATAAGAGGTCAATTACAACTGATGCATTTACTAGTCATATTAATACTAAGCCTAACTTTCATGTAACAGAAGGTGATGACTTCAGTAATAACAAGAGCACAGAGGCATCTACCAGAGGAGCTACTCAAAATAACATAACATAAATTACGTCAGTCAACCGTCAAATATATCAGTCATTAATCCATCTCTACGAATTTTAAGAATCATATTTTTCTATGCATGTCACACGTTTAGCTCAATAAAGAAGATCCCGAGATAAAATAACAAGAAGCCTTGTGAAACAACTACATATACACTAGGAAATTATTACTATATTTCTTAATTGATAAGTTAAAACTTCTAAGTGTGTGCAGCTTGACAAACCTTAATATGCTTTAAAAAAAATGGGATTCATGACACCATTAAATTACAACTGAAACCTACACCTTCATACAATTGAATTAGTTAACTCACCTCATTAACATTCAGCACATTAACCCCATTATATATCTAATCTCGAGTACAATTGGGCCTCATTTTGTCATATGCCTTAAGAAATCCCAGAACACAACTGTTTCCTACGAATAATTTTGTAAGAATATGAAATTTAAAAAGATAAAAGAAAACCTACATAACTTGCTCAAATCATCAAAAATTCGCCAAACCCCTGAATCCAAAACACCCTCTGAAATAAAAAACACGTAATCACAAATTTATCTAGAATGAATCCCTAGCCAGTCAAAGCATAAATTTAAAACAAAAGGACAAATTCAAATTGGAAAATGGAATAAAAACTAGAACCCAATTATAAGAAAAGGCAAGCAAGCGAAGTTTTAAAAAAAAATTAGAGAGACCGACCTTGACATGGCGAGGAATGTGTTGCTTCTCTGAAATGGGTAGGGACAAACGTGCTCAGAAGGTGTATTGCGAGCATTTTCTGTAGATTGTTGATGAAGAAGACGAATTGACCATATGGGTTCGTCTGAGAGGGGAGCCTCAGACGATTCTGCCGCCGGCGCGTTTAATCTGGCTCTTGATATTTTTGTTTGGGTTAAGATTATGAGGATTGGATTAGTATTTGGTAAGGTTCGATCTCAACTGAGCCTGATTTGGTTCCTTGCGGTGGCTTTGGCCTTTGGGGCTTGGCTTCCACTGTTTAGCGTTCTTTCGTGACCTTTTCCTTCTCCTTTCTATTTTGTTGGACAACATTTTCCTTATTAAGTTATGCCCCAAAGAGGAGGAATAAATTTCTTGTCGATAAAGAAAAAAGATAAACTTCACATCACTACCTAAGGTTTCACCAATTTATCACATGACCATTTATAGTTTAGAACATAAAATTTTGAGGTAAATGAAAAAGTTATATTTTTCTTCTAAACTAACTATGGTGGTATTGTTGGTAGTATGTGTATTTTAATGAATGAATTCATGTTGGTCATTTGATACTACCAATAATACCAACTATATCATAGTTAATTTGGAAGAAAAATGTAACTTCTTCATTTCATCTCGAAATTTCGAGTATTTAAATATAGTTTTTTTTAGAGTATAAGACCATGTGAAAAATTGGTGAAACCTCATGTGATCAAAGTGGTCATATGAAATTTACCTAAGAAAAAACAATTTTTTTTCTTTTTTTTTTCTCTATAAGCGAACACTTGAATAAAAATTTGTGTCATAATAAGTTGAAAGAACTGGCAGATCTATTTGGAGGACAAATGGGACACTGCCTATGCTGAACTTTTTTTATAGGTATAGTGAGAGGAGCAAAAATAAAATTTAATAAATTTAAAGGGGCAAATTTATATAAAAAAGTTAAACTTAGAGGGACAAAAAAAATACTTAAACTACTACTCTAAAAAAATTAAACACACGGTGTATAATGTATTCAAATTCTCGCTAAACTTCAGCTCAAAAAAATCTGTGAGCATGATTGTGGAGAATCCAAATATGCCGATCGTGGAGTCAAGAGTTATCAGTCAAAGTGAAGTAGACATTGGGACAACGACTCAGCATGCACACGTAGATATTGCTGAGGATGAACAACATGCTGAAGAACTACAAATCCTGAGCCAAGAAGATCAAAGAGAAGGTTAATCAAAAAGGCTGGTCTTGAGCTCAAAGAAGCTATATTGAAGATTAAAGAAGAAGAAATGAAGATGGAACAGGCTAAAAGGACCGAATCTCTAGACTCTAATTCTCGTAATGAGTCCTTGAATCAAACCATGATCATTAAAATTGTAATTGCCAACATCGATAATGCAATTAGTTCGACTGCATCAGACCAAGTATTTGTTAATACTGAAAAGGATTAATAAGAGAATGTTAATCAAAGAGATGCTCATGTTGAGGGGGGAGATTTTTGAAGTTCCTGAGCCAGCAAGTGCTCCAGCTGAGGGGGAGCAATCAAAAGCTCATCATGAAGCCCCCCTCTGTCCCTCAAGAAATGATTGAGATTCTTGATGTTGAAGATGAAAGAGAAGAAGAGGAAGAAGTTAAAATTATTTTTGAGTATATAAATGAAGAAAGGAACATCAATTATAATTAAATGTTCTCTCATCTACCCATGATGCCCTTTCACGGCTCTAATTCTCAACTCTTGGGATCATATGTTCTAGACATTCAAAGCATATCCAGCAGTATCTGTGCTCGCCTAGGAATTCCCAAGCAACTTTAACTTTGCTCAAAAATTGATTACAAATCATGCCACTTCTATCCATGAGCAAAAGGTATATTTCATTCCTTCATGTTAAATCATTCTCCTTCATCAAATTTCCATCAATTTGATGAATTATCTAAGTGGATTGAGGCTATCCCTAATCCACAAAACCAATTTCCAGTTGCAGAGTCCCAACACTTTGTAACTGATGAACCAAATGAACAAAACTCCACAATTGTAACATCTTCAAACACCATCTCGATCGACTCCATGATAGTCGAACAACATGATACCACGACCGTCGATTATACCCAAATCGTGGAGTCACCTACCCAATTTGATGAAACAGCCTCCTCTCCCACACGTCAAACCACTATTCCTACAACTCATTCTGATGTTCCTTCGTCATCAAACAACAATTACATCAATCTTGCTCTTGCTCTTTCAAAGCTTTAAGAACTAAAATCAAGAGCCTCTCATATAGACACTGAAAGAATACTTGAGCTTCTCTTGGTTCTTCCTACCAAAACTGAGTTTTCTGGAGTGACAGAAAAAATGACTAAAGAGATACAAGAAGATCTGGAAACTCACTCTCTGCTGATCCATCAACGATTAAATCATTTGATTGATGCTGCAAACATTCTTCCCAGCAACCTGAGTTCTGAGCTCACAAAGAAACTATGAGAGATCATCAAGGAAATGGTCCAAAGAATAAATGAAAGGGACCAAATTCACTTCCAATCTACCAGAAAGCATAAGGAAGCAAATCTCCTTCTTCAGAAGACTCGAGAGGCTCAAAATAAGCTCATTTCTGAAAATCTTACTAGTTTGCGCTCTTCTCTGACTGAATTTAAAGAATATTCTTTAAATCAGATAAAATAGATAAAAGATATTGCTCAGACACAAAACCAACTCCACGAACTGGTACAAAGAATGAATCGCTTGTCTCAAGACATTCGAACCCTAGATGCTGACATAAAGGGGGAGAATGTTGAGAAAAGTAAAAGGAAACAGGTTGCACATTCCTCAAGAATTAATCAGCCTTGCATCAGCCTCTAAGAGCAGTAGAACGTCAATCAATATTAATGACAAGTCAAGGTCCCACTCCTTTCAGTCCACAAGGAGTATCTCACACTGGCCTCAGCATGCCCATTGGAGATCCTATCTTCATGAACAGACATGATCATAATGAACCTTTGGAGTTGGAAGAAATTACAAGGCGAAATGAGGCTAGCAGGAAAAGAAGGGAATGGGAGCTGTCCTTGACACTCCTAAATTAACCTCACTTTCACTTCACAATTTATAATAATTAGCACAGTAGCAAGTAAGGATCGATCCCACAGAGATTAAAGTTGTTTTAGAATTATTCTACTATTTCAACAGAAAAAAAGATGGGGGTTTTTGAAAATTATTTTTAAACGAAGAAAACAAGAATTAATGATGAAATTAACCAAATATGTAAAAACTTCAGTTTTGCAGTTCAGTTTCACCAAGTACAACAATCAATTAATCAAGTTATTATTATTTTCCCTTTAATGAAACTATTAGCCCTAGATAACAATAAGCTATGCTATCCAAATTTCTCCTTAGATTTTCAATGTATGAAATAAGCTCTTCACCAGATTCTAACTAGCATACAACCTAGAACAAACTCTCTAGATTTAATATGATAGAAGCATTAAGAAATAGAGAATTAAGCTAATCCAAGCAACAAAAACATAAGCTCGATTTGTTTAACTTGTTTTCTGATAATCTTAGCAATACACAAAAGCTTGTCCAGTGAGACAAAAGAATAAATATTAAGGATTCGTACTTCGGACAATCCAAGCTCAAAAATGCTCCATAATAAACTATTGTGGAGAAGAATTCAAAAATGAAGATCAAAACATAGATCCAATCAAAGATAGAAACCATAACAAACAATCTTGGACACAGAAAAGAAAATTTAATTTTTCTGTAAATAGTGTATTATTTGTGAATAATGTCGTATACGTGAATAGTAACTTCGACACTAAAAGGTAGAAATTTCACAAGAAAAATTATCATGCATTGTGAATAGTACTCGTGAATAATAACTCATGAATAGTAACTCATGAATAGTAACCCCGACATAAAAAGATAAGAATTTTATAAGAAAAATTTTACCAATATTCCGGCATAATGATATTGAAAGAAATAATATTATTTTAAAAAAAATAACATCCTTTATCTCAAAAAGACAGTAGTTCTGACTGGAATACTGGATATAGTGCTGAAGGAACTTGCACCGTATAGCAACACTCAAAGTATCAAAATACTCACAAGAATACGCTCGATAATATAGAGAGAGAAAACTTATGTTTTTGGTGTGATTTTTAATTCTAACCTAAGTACCCTATTTATAGAAAAATACTTAGAACACTAAAGCATAAAATTTAATAAAATAATATATTTATATAAAAAATTATACGCACCATTAGAAATTTGATTTCAACACATTTACCACACAAGTAGGGCCCACCAAAAATGAAAAACATGTTTTAAACAATTTTTATAACAAAAATACTTTTTCTCCTCATTTATTCATATATCACACATTCATTGTAAAAATATCACCATTATTATATTATTATAATATAATAGTATATTTAAATAAATTATTTTATCAGAAAAGATAAAATATCAATTTTCAACAATTGTCACTTTAAAATTTTTCTCCATCTATATCCACATAAAATGAATATTTTTCTTATCATATAAATCAATAATTAATTATTCACAAATAATATTACAGAATCACAATACAAACAACCAGACCGTTCCCAGGAAAGAGGGGCTTTCTAATAAAGATTTCTCCTTACTGGCGCGCAATTAGGTGACCAAACCTCTCCTTAGACAGAACTTTCTAGACATTGCCAATAATTCTATCTAATAATATTATTAGAATAATATGAATTATTGATCTGATAATGAAAAATACTGTGTAGTGACAATTAATATTGAAACAACAATAATATAAAGTATCAACGTAGCAATTATTGAATCAATAAAATAAAATATTGAACAGTAATTACTGTAACAATTATTGAGTAGTGCCTTCTTACGTAATAATAAATAATTGGTGCAATACCGTGTGCTACTGTGCAATAACGCGTATTACTGTATTTTAACCACCGGGTATTCTAACAGTATTAACGGTAACCATTACGCTGTTATTTATAAACAACTTATACTTGTCATTTTTTTCATCCACTCGCTTTTCGTTATGGGGCCCACACAAGGTTACGTCGTCGTACGAATATTCCCCGGCAGTAAGAATGTTCCACGACCAAACAAATATTTCCCTACAACAATGAATATTTTATAACCACTTGTTTATTTGAAATATTTTTGTATTTTACCCATAACTAACCACATTAATTAAATCAACCATTACTATTTCAAAATAATAAATAGAGGAAATTTTATTTTATTAATAAAAAAAATTGGGGTCTTACAACTGTGAAGCAAAATTCAAGAATGAAGATCAAAACATGGATACAATCAAAGATAGTAACCATAATAGACAACTTGGACAAAGAAAAGAAAATTTAATTTTTTTTGTGAATAGTGTTGTATTCGTGAATAATGTTGTATACGTGAATAGTGTCGTATACGTGAATAGTAACATCAGCACGAAAAATGTAGAAATTTCACAAGAAAAATTATATTTTGTGAATAGTACTCGTGAATAGTATCGTATTCGTGAATAGTGTCATATATGTGAATAGTAACCTCGACATGAAAAAGTAAAAATTTCATAATAAAATTCATACCAATATTTTGGTATAATGATATTGAAAGAAATAACATCATTTACGAAGAAAATAACATCCCTTACTTTAAAAGAATAGTACTTCTGGCTGAAATATCGGATATAATACTGAAAAAAACTTGCACTGTATAGCAACACTCAAGATATCTAATTACTCACAAAAATACGCTCAATGTTATAGAGAGAGAAAACTTCAGATTCTGGTGTAATTTTTAATTCTAACTAAGCACCCTATTTATAGGAAAATGTCAAAACGCCAAAGCAGACTAAATTTAATAAAATAATATTTTCAAAAATTTCTACGCACACCTCTTTGACCAAATTATCAGCACACCACTAATGGGGCCCACCAATTTTAGAAAATTCTACAATAACCAAAAGTGGGGGCCCACCCATGTTTTTAATAAAAACATTTATTTTTGAAACTTCAATAATTAATAATAAATAGCCCTTTTATCAGAAAAATACAAATTCTATGCCCATTTCATAGGAAATTTAATTCTCTACAACTTTGTAGAAGAAAGTTTTTCCAAATTCCAAACAGAAAATGACCGAAATTCACATACGGATGATTTTTAATACCTCCATTCTGACAAAATATTGATAAAACACCTCAGCATTAATTCCTTCATTTATATCCACATAAAATAAATATTTTCTTATCATATAAATCAATAATTAATTATTCACAAATAATATTATAGAATCACAATAATGACAATTAGGTTATTCCCAAGAAAGAGGGGGCTTTTCGATAAATATTTCTCCTTACTGGCGCGCAATTAGGTGACCAAACCTCTTTTCTAGACAGAACTTTCTTAGACATTGCCAATAATGCTATTTAATAATATTATTCAAATAATATGAATTATTGATCTGATAATGGGAAATACTATGCAGTGATAATTATTGAATTAACAATAATATAAAATATCAATGTAGCAATTATTGAATCAATAAAATAAAATATTGAACAATAATTACGGTAACAATTATTGAGTAGTGTCTTCCTACGTAAGAATCAATAATTTAAAAATACTGTGCAATACCGTGTGCTACGGTGCAACAACGCGTATTATTTTACTTTACCCACCAGGTATTCCAACAGTTTTAACGGTAACAACTACGTCGTTATTTATAAAAACTCATACTTGTCGTTTTCTTCATCCGATAGTTATTTTGTTATGTAGCCCACAAATGGCCGCACCGTCGTACGAATATTCCCCGACAACAAGAATATTCCACGACCAAACGAATATTCCCTAACAACAATGAATATTTTATAACAACTTGCTTATTTTGTAAAATTTACACATTTTACCCACAACTAACTACATTAATCAAATCCACCCCTTACTATTTTAAAATAATGAATAGAGGAAATTCAATTTTATTTATAAAAGGTTGAGGTCTTACAAAAATCTTCAAAAGATCATGTGGCTGAAAAATGACCCATAGCCAATTGTGACTATGAATCATTTTCCGTGTGTGTGTGTGTGTGTGTGTGTGTGTATATATATATATATATATATATATATATATATATATATATATATATATATATAGGAATGATCAAGAGCACTTCTCTTATTTAGCACTCCTCCTTAAATAACACTTCTTTATTGAAACTACGTTGTTGTTTTGAAAATTCTTAAAAGAGAGTGGTCTCACTTACTTTTTTTTATTTATAAAAATGCCACACCCAATTGTTTTTTTAAAAAAATCTCTAAAACTACTTAGTTTTAATAAAGAAATAACTATTTAAGAAGATAATAGGAGTGATACCTGCTCCCAATACTCAAGTGACTAAGAGGTGATCAGAGCTACTTTGAAAGAATTGGGTAATAATACATCAATTCTTTAAAGTCATTCCATAGAAAGAACTTGGTTTTGAGTTTTGAACATCTAATGTGTCAACGAAACATTGGACTATATATTGTGCTCCTTTAAAATACAAGATAAGAGACATAAACCAATAGATTTTTATGGGACTAATGGTATATTTTTAGGAACCTACGACATAATTAAATTTTAATCTTAGAGTCTAGCTAGGAAAGAGAGGTCAAAATGAAAATTAGGGAAAACATAAAGGAATTGCCTCTATAAATGGAAAGTGTTGACCCAATAAAATTGCACTAAGTAATAAATACCCTAATCTAGTATGCCTCTAAATATAAGTTGATAATAACTAGACTATAATCTCAAATTTACTTGACTCCTTCCATGAAATTAGGGTTCACATAAAAGATTGAAATGTGTGTTCATCAGTAATATTATAGATGTTAATGTGTACACCAAATTCACACTTGCTGCTATGGTCTAATGGGTAGTGTAATGAAATTAATGGATAAAACAATAGTCTGTTATTATCAACTTAAATATTTATGAATTGATCATTACATCTTATGTATAAATCTAATGCTTTAATTGGGATTTTGTGGCATTAATTGCTTCATAGAACAAGTGGTCGATCAGCTTGTGGAGATTAGTGATATAAGAGGAACACAAGATTTGAGTTTTAGCCCACGATCAAAAAAGGAAACTTGATCTGTGAACCCTAATTTCATGGAAGGAGCCAAGTAAATTTGAGATTTAAATAGCTGAAAGGGCGTGATTTTTTGTTGGAAACTGATATTTTTACATATTAAAAATAATATTTTCACACGAGTTCCTCTCACATGAAAATGAGACCCACTCACTATTCATATGAGAGGAATCATGTGAAAATATCAATTCTCTTTTTTGTTTTTGAGAATTTGGTATAAGCTCAACGTACTTAAACTCAAGTTGGAAAGTTAATTAATACTCCTGTTGCAGAGTACAAAAGATACTATATTAATCTTATACTTTAAGACGGAAAGAGTATTAAACTTATGCAAAAATAATATACTACCTCAATCAACAGACCAATCTTATCTTTATAGATTTTACAAATAATATACTATCCGATCCGATCCTCAAAAAAAAAAAAAAATTGTAACAAAGTGATGGCTAGCTCTTGATGACTACATGAATTTTCCTTCTAGACATGTATATGTGATTTAATGGAGATTGATTGAGAACTCAGTTTCTAAATATCAACTCTAAAGTTATAGAAGCTGCAGAAAAGTAGGTCCAAGCTTCCTTACGCAGCTGCTGACGCCATTGTCCTGATTAATTAACAAATTAATCTACCTGGAAGGATAATATTGGCTCAGTATTGTCCATAATCTAATTGTCAGAATGTCAATATATACCGACAGAAAATGTGATTGGACGATACCAAAGCAAACAGATTTTACATCTTCATTGCAAATATTTGAAAATTTAAAAATAAAATTTTATATTAATGATACAAAATTTAATCTCTTTTATCCACTTTAAAAGGTTAGCTAGCTAGCTAGCTAGCTAGTTTTTCAATAGACGTGAGATTAATTATCTTTTAGAATTTAGCTCAGAGTTCACATCACCATCAGCATCTTGAATTAGACTCTTAATTAAATTCAAATCACATAATTACATTTTATGGTATGGATTAGACTCTTAAGTTGAATCTAGCTAGGCTAATTAAGTGGAGAGGGCTTTATCTTCCAAGAAGAAGAAGTCATTTTCATCAGTAAAAAGACAAATTTTGAAATAACAATTTTAGAGCTCTAAATTGATGGCATAGAAATTGACAGATTACGGCCTTGACCTTCATATGTTAATCAACACATGTAAGGTAAATTTTCACTATCATATATGTCTATAAGAAAGTAAATTAATTGGCATGCATGCAGATAGTCAAATGTGGGACAGTGGGAGTTCGTGAAAGGAAAGGAATATTTGAAGATCAACCCTACAGATCGATGCTTCATTGTGTTTCTTCCTGATCCCTATTATATATGGAACATAGCTGGGAACATGCAGGACGACCAGAATTAAGCACTTAGGAGAGTTAGATTTAGGTACATGATATGCAGCCTTATATAGTGCATGAGAATTCAAGTGACCTTATATATCATTACAAATTTCGAATAAAAATATCTATCTTTATTTTTAGTTATCACTTAATTATCCCACCACATATAATCCCCCATGCCACTAAAACAAAACAAATAAATAGACGACTACGTACTTCTTTTCAAGGGTAAAATAGTGAGAATTCAAGGATTATACATAGTCCATATGGGAATATATATTGTAATTTTTTGAAAAGTCCTTTCAATAAATAAACATAGTATTAGTGAGGAATATATATAGTACTAACATGCAGATTAGGGCCAATTCCTTGGTTCTTATTAATTTGATAATTATCATATGGGGAATATATATATATATATATATATATATATATATATATATATATATAGTTTCTTTAAAAGTGCATGGAAAAGAAATAACCATAGCCAAAAAATGGAGTTAAGGGGCAATTGCTTTCATTCTTTGAGCTGGGGTTATGATCTGTCCTTCAACACTAGCTAGATCTTAAAGTTCACATGCACATGCCCATTGACTAATATGCTTAATTATAAGCATAACATTTTTGAAATCATATATACTCCACTATAATAACAAAAACAAAAAAAAAACCATACTAAAAGGGACCCTTTATACCCTTTACTCCCACTTGATTCTTCTTAACAATTGTTAAAAATTCTTCGCACTACAGGTGGTCAACAATTCAACACTGAAAATAAGGGTTATACATGAAAAATGAAACCTATCTTGACATCCTTAATTAACAACTGATACACAATAATTATTTAAAGCCTATAGTCTAACCAAATACAGCATGGTATTTGGTCCGCGATATGACTCGCCTCATGATTATATCTATGAGAGATCGAGAGGGGAGGGGAGGGGAGGGGAGGGGAGGGGAGGGGAGGGGGGGTTCAATGTAGCAAAAAAAAAAGAAAGGGAAATTCTATATATATACAAGGGTTATATTAATTCATAGTTCTTGCCTACTTTTACCCCTACAGTCTGATCAAAACCAACAAAATAAACATATAACAAATATTTGCATGTGTTACAGGAGCAAGAAGTTCCTATCATCCTTACCAAAAAAATATATTATCCTAATATGGAGTAGCCCATAAGTTCAAATATATGGCCGGAAGGTAAGTGTCAAAAAGACCATCACCCAAACATAAAATAAAGAATACAAGTAAAAAGTTGTCACTTGGCCCCATTTTCTTTGTTTTTTTTTGACTCAATCTCCTTTACTTAAATTTGTGGGCTAATCTAATCAATATTGTCATGTACAAGTTATGAGAGGAAAGAGAAAGGGGAAAAAACACAAGATAGCATGGAAACAAGCTAGCTAGGCAAAGACATAAACCCCCTTTTGGAGTCTACTTATTCAAGATTTTGTGGGAATTTTTTCTTTGGGCGGTTTGAAGGTGAAAGGGAAGAGAAAGAGAAAGGAGGCTTGTGGTTATTGGTCGGCTTAATTCTGGTCAAACCTCAAATTTGTTTGAATCTACCGACACATAAATAAATCATACTAATTTGATATTTCACATCAAAAAAACATGCCACAGAAAAGAGAGTTATAAGAAAATTTGACTTTCTTTAAATTATAATAAATTTTGCAAAATAAAATAATAAAAAACGTAACTTTTATTTTTTTTAATATGGTTTTTTGCCTTTTTTTTCTATCTGGGTTTAGAAGGAAACTTTGTTCATGAAATTAGTGAGTGATAGAAGAAGAATATTATATTTAAATATGTTTATGAATATGATAAATAATTATATTTGTAAGAAAAAAAGTTGAAAATTAAAATGTGAAACACACATTTGACGTGAGGCTAACGTATGGGATTTACTTGCAAGTAGCTAGGGTTTGACTTCAACAATCAATTGGTGGGTAACAAGATACACTGCCTTCGGATCGTACGAGTAGAAAATAAAAGAAGCTGAAGCTAGCGAATAATAGACATATAACTATATAAGACTTTGTGGTCTCTCTCTCTCACTCACTCTCTCTCTCTCTCTCTCTCTCTCTATATATATATATATATATATATATATATATATAGGAAATTGATATTTTTACATTATTTTTTGATATTTTCACATGTATGATTCACATATTAATTGATGTGCTGAATTTTTTATTAGCTAATATGTGGACCATATGTGTGAAAATATCAAAAAATATTGTAAAAATGTCAATTTCTTATATATATATATATATATATATATATATATATATATATATATATATATATAGTTTATTTAATTAGTAGGGTTGACTAACATACATGTTTTTGTACATACTTTAGTGTGAAAATATTTGCGGTCACAGTTTAATGCATTTTTTTTTGATAATTCTTCAATTTCTGCCGTTTGGGTTCTTGTTAGTCACCTAATAAATTTACAAGAATAAAATATTTGAATGGTTTCAAATTAATTTGTGACAAAAAAACAATTAAGTAACTAGCTAGCTATATATATTTTAGATGGTAATACATAAATATTTATTTTAAAATAATAATTGGTCTAATTAATCCATGAGTAAATAATGACCATGTATGAACTCATTCAGAGGAGTTAATTCAACATATTGTTTGTCGATACTTCATATCTTTGTTCATTACTTCTTCTTTGTCACAAAGTAATTCAAAGGAATTTTTCGTAAATGGTTGAAATATCCCATTCATTTGTTTGTGATCCACCATAATACTATTTTGGAAAATCTTAATCTAATGACATCAAATTCTGCTCCCCCCCCCCCCCCCCCCCCCCCCTCTATTATTATTATTATTATTATTATTATTATTATTATTATTATTATTATTATTATTTATTTTTGAAAAAAAAAACAATTTTGACATTCTTATATATTCTTGGAAAAAGATAAACATATATAAGAGACATTAAGTTAGGTTGTGTAGATGCTATGCGTATACTACCCTCCTCTAGTTTTAGTCATGTATATTTCAAAATGTTAAAGTTGATTATGTAAAAAAAAATATATTCAATTTATATGTGTGTGCGCTATAATACGTCCATATTCAATTTTAATGATTTTTCAAAATATATTATAATATGTTAAATGTATACTTGGAGACATAATTTTTGAAATCTTTTTTGCTCATAAAATTAAATACTAAAAAAAATGAACAAAACTATGTCTAAATATTTATCAAAAAAAAATTAAAAAGCGTAAAATATTATCCACTAAAGGCCAAAGGTAACAATCATATGACACAGGGAAAAAAAGTTCTCTCTTTATTCATATGCCTAATTAACATAATAAATCATAAAAATAAAGAAAGACTATTTGATAGTGAAATCTGTTAAAGATATAAAAAGATAAATCAAATCTAGTTGAGATTTTCATATTTATTTGTATATTTTATAATTATGTCTTTTTAATTCTTAGGTAGGTATTTAATTTGATTTGTTTCCTTTTTTTTTACTCTTATAATTTATATATATATGGTGTTCATATTATTAATGAGAAGGCATGTCATAATATAATTCTTCAATTTTTCTCTGAATTTAAATCTCTTTATGGTATAAAAGCCTCAGAATCCTACACCTAGTTTTTTATTCCTTTAAATCAAAGCTATAAAATTCCGCAAGCCTAAAAAGCTTTCCCGAAAATTTAAAGTCATACAAAAAGGAAGCTAGTCTGAAATCAAAAATAAACCAAGGTCAACCGAAGCAAATAATTCGAGCGTATTCCACCATACAACTCTGCTAGAAACGATTCGGGTGACAACCAACTCACGCGAACACGCGTGCCTAATTATCTCAACCCATTCCAAAGCCAACGAATATACCTAAATCATCATCCCTAATTAATGTCCAAGAACCCACAAAACCCCTCACCGTGATTACCTTTCATAACTCTATCAAACTCACTCCCACCAATTATCTCTCTTGGAAAATTCAAATGGAAGTCATTCTCATTTTGCTATGACCTGTAGAAATTTATTGATGGATCCCATCTCGTTCCCCCAACCAAGATCACCGCCAATGGTGTCACCTTAGTCAATCACAAATACCAAATATGACTTTGTTAAGACAAACTTATTTTTGGGGCGCTTGTTGGTACTCTCTCACCCTCCTTTATTCCTCTCATCACCCAATCTCAAACCTCTCATGAAGTATGACAAACTCTAACCAATATTTATGTTCGACCCTATCGCGGTCATATCAAGAAAATCAAAGACCACATTGCTCATACACACCACCAAAGACTCCCAATTAGTTTCCGACTATATGCATGGTGTGAGACCCTAAATTTTATGAATAAAGATTTAATTTTTTTGAAATATTTTTTTGAATATTATGGTGTGAATTTGCGATAATGTTATAGTTATGGGTAGTATTTATAAATTTTGCAAAGTATGCAAGTTGTTGTATTATATTCGATTGGTCGGAGAATATTCGTTTTAACAGGGAATATTCGTACGACGGCACAATCATTGGTGGACCCCACAACAGAATTATTATCGGAATAAAAAAATGACAGAAATATCTTTTTATGAAAATAATGACGGAAGTTTTACCGTTAAAACTGTTGAAACACACGGTGTTAAAAGTACAGTAATACGCGTGGTTGCATAGTAGTACACGGTATTGATTATTGATGCTTACGTGAGAAGTCACTCAGTTTTGTTCAATTATTGCTACAGTAATTGTTGCATAATATCTCACGTTATTTGATTCAATTATTGTCAATATTTTATATATTATTAAATCAATAATTGAGACGACAAAATTATTAATATTATTATTTGCAATATTAATGATGTCTAGAAGTTCTGTCTAGAAGAAGTTTGGTCACCTAATTGCGCGCCAATAGGGAGAAATCCTTATTGGAAAGCCCCCTCTTTCCTGGGAATGACCTGGTTGTTAAATATTACGAGTTATAATAATGATGATATATATTGTTAAAAATTTTGAGGGGGTTTTTATGAAGTATTTGTTGTAAATATTGCTTATTTTATGAACCCCCATTTACCTATTTTTCAAAATAATCGGTAGAAAGTTGTTCGGTATAATAAAGGTAGGGGCCCACATATGGGGCCCACAGAAGAAAATTGAGAAATGGGGGGGGGGGGATCTGGGAAGTCACGGAAGTATATATATATATATATATATATATATAGAGAGAGAGAGAGTCCGGATCAGGTCCGGACTCCCGGATTTTATAAAATCCGGACCTTTTTTTTTTTTTTTTTTTTTTGCTTTTTTTTTTGAAACAACTAAAAAAAAAAAAAAATTTATGGAACTGAAATTTTTCTATAATACAGTGTTTTGGGCGTGATTTGGATGCCTATAACGAAATATGTCTGTACAGTCTGGGCAGACTGTACATACATTGGTTGGGGTAGGTGTTAAAAACACGCCCAAAACACTTTATTATGGAAAAATTTCAGTTCCATAATTTTTTTTTTTTTTTTTTAGTTGTTTCAAAAAAAAAAAAAGCAAAAAAAAAAAAAAAATTTTGGGGTCCGTATTTTAAGTCCAGTCCGGGAGACCGGACTGGATCCGTGGTGTATATATATATATATATATATATATATATATTAGATATATAAATTTTATTTTATTATTATTATAAATGTAATAAAACAGAAAACTTTTTATATAAAATAGAATACTTTTAAAAAGTTATTTATTTTATTAGATTATAAATAGAATATATTATATTTTATTATGCATAGTATTTGCATAGTGTCTGCATAGTGTTTGCATAGTAAAATCTTTTTATATAAAACATAATACTTTTATAAAAATTTTTGTTTTATTAGATTTTAAATAAAATATAAATATATATATATATATATATATATATATTATAAATAGAATATATTATATTTTATTGCATAGTATCCTTTTCATTCTCCTATAAATAGGATGCTTAGTTAGAATTGAAAAACACACCAGAAGTTCAGAGAATTCTTCTTCTATAATCTTGAGTGTATTTCTTTAGAGTTTGAAGAAGCTTTGAGTGTAGAAAACAGTATAAGTTTTCTTCAAGAATATCATCGCCTTACCAGTCAGAATACTCTTCTTTCTAAGGTAAGGGTGTTATTTCTTTCGTATTCATGAAGAGAATTATTTTCTTTCAATACTCGTAAGGGGTATTATTCTTTCGTATTCATGAAGAGAGTTATTTTTCTTTCAATACTCGTAAGGGTTGTTAATCCATTCTTTATTATTATGTTGGAATAACCTGTCTATGAGAAGTACCGCATACATGGTGAAATTCTTCTGTTATTCCATTCTTTATTATTCTGTTGGAATAACCTGTCTGTGCGGTCTATCGCATGCCTGGTGAATTTTGTTGTTATTTCATTCCTTATTATTCTGTTGGAACATCCTATCTGTGCGGATTACGCATGACCTGGTTCCATTCTTTATTATTCTGTCTGAATATCTTGTCTGTGCGGATTACGCATGACCTAGTTCCATTCTTTATTATTCTGTTAAATTGGCCTCGATTAAATTGGCCCATTTGAAATCCTCGATCGAGTAGGAACTGTGGCCTATACACTCATTTTACCGCCAAGTATGTCACGTGTTCATAACGTTTTTTACGTATCGTTGTTAGTAAAAAATTAGTCTTGGGGGACTTTGGAGCCAAATTTTAGAATAATTAATGAATCTGAAAAATTATGAAATCATGGGGGTATTGTAGAGCATGTTACAAGCTTTCCATAGCCTCGAAAACGGACTAATTCCGATAACGGATGAATAAGTTATGAAGATTTGAAGTATGTGTGTCAAAAATTGCAAAATCTAGAAAATAGGAGTTAAGTGCCAAAGGTCGAGCACCTAGGCACTAGACTCGCCGCTTAGAATCTGTTCTTGGGCGCCTAGGTGCTTACCCAAGGCCAAAGTTGGGTGCCTAGGCGCTGGTCAAGTGTTAAGCTAAAATCTGTCCGGACGTCCTTTAGTAAATTGGGCATAATTTTTTCATATAAACTTCGATTGAGGTGATTCAGGATGATTCGGAAAGATAACGAGTAGACCTAAAACTTTCATTCTTTATATTTTGAGATTTGAGGTCGGTATCAAGGCCTAAAATGGATAATTTAGGGACTGATGTGCATTCAGAGGCAATCGGAGGACATCGGGCATGCACGTATGCAACGTGTAATATTTTTGACGATAAAGGTTTTCAAGGTATCTTCACCTCTTTGGCATACTAGGTATGTACGTAAATTTCGAGGGCAAAATTTCATAAGGAGGGGAGATTGTGAGACCCCAAATTTTATGAATAAAGATTTAAATTTCTCAAAATATTTATTTTTATTATGGTGTGGATTTGATATAATGTTATAGTTGTGGGTAATATTTATAAATTTTGTAATGTAAGCAAGTGGTTATATAATATTCGATTGGTCGGTGAATATTCTTTTTGTCGGGGAATATCCGTACGACGGCACAATCATTGGTGGACCCCACAACGGAAGTATTGTCGTAGTTAAAAAACGACAGGATTATCTTTTTATAAAAATAACGGCGAAAGTGTTACCGTTAAACTGTTGAACTACCAGGTAGTAAAAGTACAGTAATACGCGTGGTTGCATAGTAGCACACGGTATTGATTATTGATGCTTACGTGAGAAGTCACTCAGTTATACTCAATTATTGCTACAGTAATTGCTGCATCATATCTCTCATATTATTGATTCAATTATTATCACGGTGTCATCTGCATAATATGTTATATTATTAAATCAATAATTGAGATGGAAAAGTTATTCATATTATTATTTGCAATATTGACAATGTCTAGAAGTTTTGTCAAGAAGAGGTTTGGTCACCTAATTGCGCGCCAATAAGAAGAAATCCTTATCAGAAAGCCCCCTCTTTCATGGGAATGATCTGGCTGTTAAATATTGTGAGTTATAATATTAATGATGAATAAGTTCGTGTTGATTAAAGATGAATTTGATAGTTCCATTATATTGGAATTATTAGTGTTAATGGAAATCGACATCTATTTCGATGATAATTGATGTCTGGGGGTTATATTGATAAATCGGGTAATTAATCGGATAAATGAGCAATTAATTGCTACTAATTCACATGTTTATATAACTATTTGTTCACATGTGTGTACTATTGAGTCACATTCACTTACTACTGAAAGATTGATAATACTTGCATGACTAAGTTTAAAATGGAGGTATAGATGGAGGTACTGTACTGTAATTCGTATTTTCACATGATTATAACGATTGATTCACATGATTTTACTATTGATTCACATTATTTACTATTAGGGGAGGTGGTGCAAGTTTGATAATACTTGCAGGACTAAATTAAAAATGAAAAAAAAGTAGGAGGTATTGTACTGTAATATTTTGAGTCCAAAACGTGCAATTATTGAAACTATATTTTCCTATAAATAGAAGCTCATTCTTCTTTCATTTCTCATCAATTCACTAAAGCTATAAAGCAATTATTATAGAGAGAAATTATAAAGAGAAAGAAGAAGAGAAGTCTGCTACCTCTCTACTCCAGTATCCAGTTTCTTTCTAAGGTAAGGGGTATTATTTCTTTCGTATTCATGAAGAGAGCTTTTGTTATTCCATTCCTTATTATTCTGTTGGAATAACCTGTCTATGCGAAGTACCGCATACATGGTGAAATTCTTCTGTTATTCCATTCTTTATTATTCTGTTAGAATATCCTGTCGGTGCGTATTACGCCTGACCTGGTTCCATTAATTATTATTCTGTTGGAATAACATGTCTGTGCGGTTTATCACATGCATGGTGATTTCTGTTGTTATTCCATTCTTTATTATTCTGTTAGAATATCCTATCGGTGCATATTACGCCTTACTTAGTTCCATTATTTATTATTTTGTTGGAATAACCTGTCTGTGCGGTTTATCGCATGCATGGTAATTTCTGTTGTTATTTCATTCTTTATTATTCTGTTGGAATATCATGTCGGTGCGTATTACGCCTAACCTGGTTCCATTATTTATTATTCTGTTAGAATACCCTGTCTATGTGGATTACCACATGCATGGTGAATGATCCTTCGTATTCATTTCTTATTAAATTGTGAAAATGATCTGTTTACGTGGATTACCTCATGGCGGGTGAAAATTCATTTGCAGTTTCGTAATTTTTCTGACCCTCAAAAATTCTGAAAAAATTTGAAATGATAATTTGATTAGTTTTCTATATTGTGTCCAAAGATTGCGATTTTTTGATGTATAGATTAAGAGTTATGGATTTTATGGAAAAAAACTATTTTAAAAGTAAACCTTTATAACTCTTTGTGGTTAACTCCAAAATTGGTGAAATTTTTATTGGGAGTACATGTATATAACAGAAGTATACCCTGCAAATTTCGGAATTTTTTGACAAAATTACAATTTATGATAAATGTCTAAATATTCGGCAGATTTGGCCATATGAAAAATAGTGAACGGATTTTAAAAATTCCAAGAAAAATATATGTTCAATATGGGACTATATCCTGCTAAATTCTAGAGAAGAAATATTTTTGGGACTGATTTGGTATTTTTTATGAAAATGAACTAGTTATGAGTAAATGAATTAAATATGTTGAGTGAAGTAACAAAATTGGAAAATAGAATTTTATGGCTTGAGAATCCTATATAGGATATATGCAGATTTTTAATGAGGGATTTGATCATTGGTGATGAAATTTTATGAGTATGGCATTTTTGAATGATTAAATACATTATTTGGTAAAGAGTAAAAAATTGAAATAAATTATTTATAAGTTTAAGAAGTGATTAAAATATTGTTATAATATTAACAATATTAGATTATGAGTTATTTAAGTGATGGATAATATTTGGATAAATTTAAAATATTTAATATTTATCCTTGTTTTCGTTTGATTAATGCTTATATTATTGTCATCATCCTCATTCTTATATTGTGATGAAAGTCATCTTTGGCTTACGTACAGAGATAGACTTGGTATGATTATGACCAGGGATTATTCGGTATAATCATGACCGTAATATAACGAATGATGTGGTAAAAGTCATCATTGGCCTGTAGTTCATTGATGGACAGTTGTTGGTATGATTATGACTAGGGATTATTAGGTATAATCATGACCATTGATGATTATATGAATATTCTTGGCCATGGTGCAGGGATGATGTGGTTTATTTATTAAGTTGAGTCTTCGCGATAAAGTTGATGAAAATCTTTTTAAATCATAGAAGATAGTAGATTTTATGCTCTACTTGACTCTTCTAATGGATTGCTTATTCCGCTGTAGTTGTTGATCTAAAAGTTGTTGTCTATTATATTCTGTCAGTTGTTATACTGTTGAAGGCTAAGGATAATTTATTCTACATTATCTTAGTCATAATATTTCTTACTGGGCTAGTTGAGCTCACCCTTTCTTTCACTGTTCTCTTTAGGAAATGCGAATATAGCTGGGACGAGTCGGGGAACGGAGTGACGGTTCAGATGATAGCATTAGTAGTCCTCACTATTCTGTTAAATAGTGTGATAATAAATGTAATGAGGACTCCATTGAGTGTGGATATTGTCTAGATGACAATATTTGTATTAAAACTCATAGCATATGTTTTGTTGTATTTTACACGACAGTTGTATAATTAAGTTTTCAGTTGAATTTTGTACCATGTATTTAGCGACTCAATATGGGTGATGTATACCTATTTTGGTAGCGTCACATGTTTTATCTCAGGCAACATTAGTTATACGGGTAAAATTACTTTTACTTTTTAGTAATATCAATATTCACAAAATAAAATAAACTAATATAATTAACTTATGTATACAATATAAATTATAGGAATGATTTCAGAAGTTTCAGGACCAGCGTATAGTTGAGTTAGAGGCTGCTGGGGGGTTCTGAGCCATTATATTCCACCATCCCCACTCCCCAGATTGATTTATCTCAAGATGAGGAGCTGAGACTATGGTTCGAGTCTTAGGATCCCCCTACTAGTAGTACCGACAGGTATCGAGTGGTGGGCCTGACGAGGATACCCACATATACACTACTTGGAGGTAATAATATTAATTATTTATGTTTCACAGAATTCTCATAACTTATCAGAACTTATACATTATTGATGATTGCCATGTTAAATATATTTTCGCAAGATCTAGCCAGCGCCAGTGTCAAAAAGCACCCATTGGACCATCTCATATAGGCGCTGGCTTGGACGATTCCAAAGGATGATCACGGCGGTGTCGGATAGGTTCCAGACCGATATGGTTTTTCTTCGTCAACAGTTTCCTAGCAGGACTTGTCTTCACCAACTCATTCAGGAGGTTCTAGTTGGGGCCTCCGCAGAGAGTACAAGATTACCCCAGGAGCAGTTCAACGCATTGGGCAGCGAGATACTCCGGATGGTGGTTACCCTCCTAGAGCAGACTTTTCTTCAGCCCCCGCCTACTCAGGTATTTTGCATGTTTATGTTATTTTCATTTAACATTAATATCTTTTTAATTCTCATATATATACGGACTAATGATCTTTATTTTTAATTCTATCAACATGATGGCGATGGTGAGGGGACTGAAGATGGCAATGGTGATGGCGATGATGAGCGTGGGGACGACGATGCTGATTTTTATACACCAGAGCAGCATCGTCGTCCACCTACACCCGATGATGATCTTCATACTAATTTATAGACTCATTTTTCGATCATTTGTACTTATTATTGTAGTTGATCTAGTTGCGTCTGTAAAAGTGTTGTAAATAATATTTTATATACTTTATGGAACATTAGATTATATTTGAAATTGTTGATGAGTTAGTAGATCATTTGTAATTTTTAGCTTACATATAAGTCGATGTTAGCTTAGTTGATGATTATTGGACATATGATATATACAGGTTTTTAGCGATATATATGTTGAATGACTGGAATATATTACTGGTATTGGGCTGAAACAGGTTGCATGTACAAAAAAAATTGGGTTTAAATACCTGGAAATCGAAATTTTAAAAAAAGTTATTTTAAAAAAAATTAATTCATTTCCAACAGAATAAGGTATTTTTGATGGAAATTCCGTCGAAAATAGGTTTTCCCTAAATTAGGCAAAAAAAATCGTCAAAGATAGCTTATTTATGACAAAATTTCAGTCAAAAATGTCCCCTCGTTTATGTTCAACGGACTTATTCTGTCGTAAATATTCCTTCGAAGTTAGCTTATTTACGAAGGAATTTCGTTGCAAATAAATTAGTCGAAAATAAATAGTTTCGACGAAATTTTTGATAGACTTATTTTCGACGCGTATATATACGAAGGAATTTCTGACAGAATATTCCCTCGTAAATAAGTTATTTTTGACGGAATAGGCTTATTTCTGACGGAATGTTCCTTCAGAAATAAGCCTTTTTCTTGTAGTGTAGAGCTCATATGACTGAAGTCAAGCTTGCTCCCACACCCATTGCTCCCAGTTCAACCCTCACCTTACACTCTAGAAATCCGTTATCTAATCCTTCTGAGTTCCATACAATTGTTAGCAGTCTTCAATATCTATCACTCATTCGTCCAAACATTGTTTATACGGTAAATAAGCTCTTTCAATTTATGCACCACCAACTTGTGAACACTGGAATGATGTCAAACGACTGTTGCATTATCTCTGTGGCACTTTTGATCATGGGATTACTCTCCGTCGGCACTCCCCTCTAGCCCTTCATGCCTTTTTGGATGTTGATTGGGCAAGAAACAAATTAAGACGATTTCTCCTCAACCAGTGCACACATTGTTTATCTCGGTCATAATCTTATTTCTTGGAGCGAGCTCCAAGAAACAGCGTATTGTGGCTCGCTCTTCTACTGAGGCTGAGTACCGTTCCGTTGCTAGGCCACCGCTGCAGAACTTTTTTGATTTTGCTCGTTAGTTACAGAACTTGGTATCACCCTTCCTAATTAACCAATAATTTATTGTGACAATGTTGGCGCCACAAATTTCTCTTCCAATCCAGTCTTCCACTCGCGTATGAAATATGTTACTTTAGATTATCACTTTATCCAATAACAAGTTTAAAATTGTTTGCTTAAAGTTTCTCACATCTCTGCGTTGTTGATCAACGTGGTGATGCTCTTAACAAACCTCTTCCTCGTCCTCAATTCGACTCTCTCTAAGGCCAAGATTGAATTTTCCCCTCCGTCGTCCATTTTGTAGGGCATGATAAAGATATAAAAAGATAACACCAAATTTAGTTGGTGTTATCTTTTGATTCTTGAATATTTATTTAATTTAATTTGTTTTTTATTCTTTTGCTCCTATAACCTATATATATATTATTCATATTAATGAGAAAATATACCATAATTTTTCAATTTTTCTCTGATTTTAAATCTTTTTAAAATCACCTGCAGCTGCCAATCCTTTCAATGGATAAGAGTGGTATTTATTTCTAATCGGCAAACGGGTCAACCCACACTGTTTCCGGGTCCACAAGCTGTATAATTGAGTACACGTGTCTCGTATGCTGACGTATCTTAGTTGACAATTGTCATATTAATTGAAGGGAAGGACAAAAAAAAAAGAGAAAATATTGCACAAGAGCCACGCCGTGTTTTTCCATGAAGTTTTTAAAGTGGTCCCCAACTTTAGGCCCATAATGCAAGCCATGCAGAAAAATAAAAATCATTATAATATCATTGTTACGTGAAAAGACAGTTAATCAGTTATCATACAGGTGGCGGGGTACGTGTCGTTTGTAACACTCCTCGTCTCCGGCAAGTGCTGGCGGCACAGTCGCCGGAAAGAATGTAGTTTGCTAAAAATAGTAGCCTTTTGGTTGAGACAAACTTTTATTCTACGTAAGATACATATGGAAAAAATCTTGGTTGTTTCTTAATTATATTAATTTTCTAGTACTAATTTAGGGTGCTCAAATGTCATAACAATAATTTTGTTAAAACAATTGTAAAAATGTAGCTAAATCTTAGTTATTTTTAAATTATATTATTATTTTTCTAGTATTAATTTAATTAGAACATTTAAATGTCATAATAATAATAATAATAATAATTTTGTTAAAAGTCTCGTTAAAAGTTAAAAATATTACTGAAAAACTTGTAAAAATATATAGCTATTTCTAACAATATAAATAGTTAACAGATCTACAAAATTACTGATTTTTTAGCCAAGACTCTTGTGGACCTTAACTAGTATATATTTATTATTTTCTTCTTTAATATATTATTATTAATTAATTTGGGGTGAAAGCTACTTTCATCACTGGACTTTCTGGATTCTTCCATGGATATATTAGAATTTAATTCAAGTTGTTTATAACAAATGATAAGGAGAACGAAACTTTCTGTAATAATAATAATCAATTATGGAAACAATTAAAAAAGAAAAGAAAAGAAAAAGATTGGTACGTAATTATTAATGCTTTCTTGTTAATATATAATTCAAGAAATTAATGAGCTTAACAAATGTAGGTAGCAATTGAGATTTTCTTTAAAAAAATATTGTACAATTATAACAACTTGACAAAATTTCCAAATTAAGCTTAGAGAATTAATTTGAGAGAAAAAGAAGAGTACTCTCTGATTAATTTGATCATCAATTAATTAATTGATACATTTTACATGTAACAATTAACATCCAAAATATTATCTGGCATTTCGAACTTCAACATGCTGCTACAATAGCTCTCTCTCTCATCTTCGGTAGTAGTACTGCTGCTGTTGATATACGTTGAATTCGAATTTGATGTAAAACCGAAGTTATTGGATTGGAAACCCGAATTCTCCATGATAGACTGATCCGACCCGAAAAGGCTGTAATTTTGTTGTAATAATGGAATAAATTGATCAGATTGACAATTTTGGGAGTTAAAATTGGTAAATTGCTCAACATTAGGTTTCATCAATTGGGATTGATGATCATTAGAAAATGGAATTTCTTGAATTTGGGTAGGTTGATTTTCAAGATTACAAAGCTGGTTTTCTTGCAGAAGAAAATTTTGGTTTTGGTTTTGGTTTTGGTTTTGGTTATTGGATGATGAGGATAGAAGGGAAGTGGGTAGCCTTAGGAGGTCTGGGTTAAGCAGTTGTGGTTGGAGGCCTAATAACCTTGAGATGTTGATTTGAGATGAATTGTAGAGAATTGAGGAGAGATCAAGAAGATCGAGACGAGGATTGTGAGTAACCGGATCGATTCCCATTCGTAGGAGACGTTTCCTGATGTGAGTGTTCCAATAGTTCTTGATTTCATTGTCAGTTCTTCCGGGCAAGCGAGCTGCAATAGCCGACCACCTACAGTACTCAAACAAAACAAAAAGATTATATATGTATGTATATATATGAGAACATGTACAAACTCAAACTTAATTCTGGGAGTACTCTACTACTCTACTGTACTGTACTGTACTGACAATTTACAAGTACAAAACATACTAGTTTCCCAAAACACTATGCAGTTGGATTATTGTTTCCTCTTCTTCAAAAGAGAATCGACCTCTTTTGATGTCAGGCCTCAGATAATTGGTCCATCGAAGCCGGCAGCTCTTTCCACACCTTTGAAGCCCTATATATAAAATTAATTCAATTCAAACAACATACCGGCCCATCTAGTTTAGTAACAAATTAAACAACAACATATATAACAATACACTTGCATGCAGAATTAATTAATAATATATGGAGCTATATATATATATATATAGACGTACATACATACATACATACATACATACCAGCATTCTTAGGAAGTGTCCTCCAATTGCCATAACCATTCTTTTGAATATAATCAAGCAGTTTCTGATCCTCTTCCGGGGTCCAAGGCCCCTTTTTTAGTCCATTCTTGTCACAACAAGGTGCTCTTCCCATTGTGTATATTGAATCACAAACAAACACTATATATATATATATATATATATATATATATATATATATATATATATATATATAAATGCTTGCTTTTCTTTTTTTAAACAGTTTTTTCTGCTATAGGTCTTTTGTGCTTAAAAACGAGAGATTTGGAATTAGAAGATGTAGGTCCGTATATACCAAGTAGTAATCTACTAGGTATATATATAGGGTAAAGAGAACAAATGGAAGTCAAAGGGATTTGGTACCGTCCCCTGTTTATCACTATGGCAACGTGTCCCCTAGTGAGCTTTCTTTCTTCCTTTGGAGATTAATTAATACTACAAAAGATTGTGAATTTCGAAAAACACATACGTACACACTCTTTCTCTGTATACCAATGTTCTCACTTCTCACTTGTTAGATGGTCAAAATAGAAAGCCTACAATTATTAATGTTGACCCCTTGATTGTTCTGACTTTTTACTTTCTCACTACATCTATTTCTTCCCTTCTGAAATTAAAAATGATTTTTTAGAATACTTTCATGTAATCAAATCAAATACATGTTTAATTATTAATCAAAAATTCGACATGTGATATTAGAAATAATAATATTAAAGTATGGTTGTTGTTATTATCAGAGTAAAAATAATATTGTCAGAGTAAATATATTTATTGACATTATTAAAAGGCTAATGATATTTTCAGAACAAAAATTATGTTGTCAAAGTAATAAGTGCTGCTAAAAATTTAAAGTGTTAAAATAAATCTAAAAGTGTCTTTAAATACATATTTACTCTAACTGCTAACTGCAAAATTATTACTACCTATGAGAATATCAACAACCTTTTAAAATTGCTTGACACTTGAAATTTTGATAATAGTATTTTACTCTAATAATTTCAATTACTTAAATTAATGATAAATTGAAGAGTACTTCCTGGCACATAATAGTTTTAAAATAAATATATATAAATATATATATATATATATATATATATATATATATATATATATATATGATATAATGTGTTATACTATTACATCAACCTATATCACTTTCCGGCGGGTGCCTCTCCTTAAAAGTTACTCCTAAAAGCTTTGCGGATTCATATTAGCTGTCGACAACACAGAAACGGCCACGTATTTCATGAAGCTTTCCTTTCTCATCTTCGTGATGCATGGTTCATGGCTGGTTCTATTTATAAGCCGGCTTGAGCTAGCCATGTCCATTATGTACCTGAAAAGACTTTATTATCCCTTACATAAAATCTATCCTGGAAGCCCATTTTCTTATGTTGCATGGGCAGTTTTGGCACAAAATGATAATAGGCATCATAATCCATATGTGCTTCTAATAAATATTAGGATAAATGTTCTAGCTTGATGTGTTCCTTTTTCTCATGGATATGGTTGCTCAATTACATTTATAAATTAACGAACAATAAATGCGCTTAATACGGATGAGCATTTAATTCAAGGCAGCAATAATAGAGTTTGGTGTTACAGCAATAATTTGGGTTTCCTAAGCAAAAGGGTTCTTAATTCAGATAAAATATTCTTTTTTTCCTTTTTCTATAATTTTTTCTTCTTTATTATATAGTATATTTTATAGAAATATTTAGATTATGAAAAATCATATATATATATATATATATATATATTGCAAATGTTGAAGTCAACTCTTAGATTGTCAGTTACGTTAATGACTATATATAATTACTCGACGTAAATTTATCTCAATGCATTACAAGACTAGCTAGTAGATTATTTATATTCTCCCATTTTTCACAATAAAAGTCATTTCTAATTTATTTTTTTAAGAAAAGAAACTACAATGATTTGAAATTTGAATGTTGATTTTTGGCATCAAAAAAGGTTAGAAAAATTCAAATTTATTGACTTGGGACTGCATTAATTAATGACTAATTCATAAGCATCCAAGGTTTGGTTGAGCTTTGGATTAGTAGACGACGACTATCAATATATATATATATATATATATATATATATATATATATATATGGTATTCATCCACAACAACCGGTTGTTGGGAGCAATCCCTTTTGGCTCAGCCGCTACAATCTGTAGCGGCTTATAAAAAAATTGTCTAAGGCCGGTATAGGTTGTAGCGGCTGGGCCAAAAGGGGTTGCTCCCCAACAACCGGTTGCTGTGGATGGAATTCTATATATATATATATATATATATATATATATATATATATATATGCATGCATGTTCTTCTACTGTACGTTTTAATCCTATTATATTATATATTACATTTGTGTACATGGATATATAGGGCCAAAAGACTTTTGTTTCCTCTTTAAGCAACTGATCCACGGGGTCATTTATGATTTTGCACAAAGTAAGGAATCCCAGTACTGTACGTACTGGCCATCAAGAAATTAAAGGAAAAATTAGTACGTACAATCTTCATCATCTTAATCTTAATCTTAATTTCAGCCGGCCAAAATACATCAATATTAATACCCATGCATGGCAGATGGCTCAAGCTCACATATTAATCAATTCGTCGCGCCATATCTCAACAGTTGAGACGTTCACTTTTTCTTTATGTATTAAAAATAATTTTTTAAATTATTTTCTAAAAATAAAGTTTTTTTTTTGAATTTATATTTTATGAAATTTTATCATTTTTTAAAAAAATAAATTTTATACTCCCTCTATCCCATTATATCTGACGTTCTAGATATTTTCACACAGATTAAGAATAGATGTAGTTTTACTATTTTACTCTTAATTAATACTGTGATCTCATTTAATTCTCCATTAACACCAAACTTGATTTCACACTCTCTCCTAATTTTCTCTCCTAATTAAAGAATAGAATTTGAACTGTTTTTTGAAAACAGAGAAAATAGTCATTAATTGTGGTGGAGAAGGAAGGGTAGAAAAAAAAATAAATAGGCAAAATATTCTTGATTTTGTAGAACGTCAAATATTTTGGGAAGAAAAAATTTCTCTAAAACGTCAGGTATAATGGGATGGAGGAAGTATTTTTTGTGAAAATACTTTTGTTTTTTTTTTAAAGTAAAGACAATAAAATCAGGTAACTTTGAGGGATAAAAGTGCAAAAAAATATCAAATCGGGTAAAAGATAAATGGGTCTAGTCGAGTTGGGTCGGATTACTGTCAAATTTGGTATGAAGAACGGAATCGATAAAAAATATCACTTTAAAGACCTAATTAAAGAAAAATAAATTTTAAAGACAATTTTAAAAATAAATGACAACTTAAAAAAACAGAAGTGTCATTTACCACATCTCTTGAAATATAAACTAATACCTTCAATTTTGGTATTTTTTTTGTCTATATGTCCATTCATTTACTTATTTTATGTTCTTAGAAGCCAATTCAGTTGACCATTATATATTGTTTCCAAGTGATACATAAATACATAGAAATATATTTATATGATCTGCTTAAAAAAGCTGACTACGTTTAGCTAAACACAGTCAGGTAAATCAAGCGTTTCCAATCGTTTAAATTTAATTAGTGGAGTACCATATTATTGTAGATAGTTTAATCAATTAATATATTTACATTTATATATATAGATAATATACGAGAGTGATTAATATGAAATTAATTTTAATTAATTAATTAATACAGTGTCGACATGTAGGTCAGGAGGTGATCTCTCTTTGGGTGTCAACATTGTATCTCAATCCCTTTCAATTTTGATGTAGTTCTTAAAAAGTTTATTTAGTTGTGTTCATCGATACGACTCATTTTTATTGATAAAAATATCGAGAGTTCAATTTTTATTAATAGAAAATTGAATGCGGTAAGTTATCTTTTTCCCCCACTTAATCCCTTATAAATTATTACCATAGATTAAAACATTCAAAAAAAATGCTAGTCTTTACCAAATTAATATATTGTGTTGATCAAAAAAATATATTTTTAAAATTTAATTATGATAATCAATTTTATTTTATTTTCAAGTAATTTTATTTACAAATATTAACTATTACATGCATTAATCATAATCAAATACTTATATTTCACAACAATATTTTAATATTTGGTAAATTAACTATAAACAAAATTAATTAAATTGGACTATTATTTGTAGAACATAGGAAGTAGTATGTACTGTTTGGGTAAGTTTTCTTTTATAAATTAGTATTGTTGTTGGCTAACAAAAACATACTATTAGGGCAAAATTAGGGTTTAGATTGAAAACTTTTTGGGTACACTTGGGACTACTTAATTAGAACAAGACAAATAGCCATTAGGGCAGTAAAATAAGGAATGCATGAGCAATCTATAAGTTTTATTTTCTATGATATTATGGATGGAAAAAGTGAGTTCATTCATGTGAGTCTATAATCAAGGCCTTTGAAAAATTGTCTCACTCCCATCCACTCACCTCCATCCAGCAGTAAAGGGTTATTTAGGTCAAATATTTTTTAATTCATGATCTACTTAGTTTTGCCCTTATCTAGTTTTCTTTCCCCTTAACTGTGACCTTTTGACCTTAAACCCTTCTCTACTCCCTTTCTATATGTTAATAATTACTTAAATATATGGGTAAAATTTCTCCAACCAACTAAAAAAAACCAAAGACAAATCGGTCTATAGCGATAATTTTTTGAGATATAACGACGGTTCAAATTGTCGCTTTAGATATAACCGACTATAACGACGATTTTCTATGCACCATCTCTATAATGCTTACATACATCTTTACATCCTGGTAATTACTTGTCCAAAATCTAGCTAGGTTTTTCTTGTCCATCGAGATATATATATATATATATATATATATTGTTGGAAATGAGATTTAAAATATTAAATATTAGAGCATTTTGAGGCTCAATTTAATGAGGGACCCACATTTCGAAAATGTCGGGTTTTTGCACCAATGTGTTCTCCTCAACGAGGAGTATAACTTGGTATATTTATATGTTCAAATACATTAAGAATTGAATGAGAAAATTGTCTCCAAAGTCACCTACTTTATTGTTGAAAGTTGCAAAAGTCCCACATAGGACATTAGAGGGAAAATTGAAGTCTTTATATATGGGATATTTGCTCAATAGGAAGGACCCCAAGGTGCACCCCACTTTTGTGGAAGGGAGAGGACCTAGCCAAGGCATGGTTCAAACCCACACGCGTGCGCTACCGCCGCCGTCGTCCATCGGGCCGTTGTAAAACCCCAGATTTTATGAATAAAGAATTAATTTTCTCGAAATAATTTTTTTATATTATGGTGTGAATTTGAGATAATATTATAGTTGTGGGTAGTATTTATAAATTTTGCAAAGTATGCAAGTTGTTATATTATATTCGATTGGTCAGGGAATATTCTTTGTGTCGGAAAATATTCGTACGACGGTACAATTATTGGTGGACCCCACAACGGAATTATTGTCGGATTGAGAAAACGACAAAAATATTTTATTGAAAATAACGGCGGAAGTTTTACCGTTGATACTGTTGAACTACTGGGTAGTAAAAGTACAGTAATACGCGTTGTTGCATAGTAGCACACGGTATTGATTATTGATATTTATGTGAGAAGTCGCTCAGTTTAATTCAATTATTGTCGATTAATAATATGAATTATTATAGTGATAATGACGTTTTGTTTTATTCGTATTATTAACGTAATAAAACGGAAATATCTTTTTATATAAAACAGAATACTTTATTAAAGTTATTTTATAAATAGAATATATTATATTTTATTATGCATAGTGTCGCATAGTGTTTTGCATAGTATTGCATAGTGTTTGCATAGTAAAAATCTTTTTATATAAATAGAATATATTATATTTTATTTAAAAGACTTTTCTTTAAATATGGACCGTCAGATTAAAGTAAATCAATCTGGACCGTTCATGGATTAGTTACTATGCATTCCATTTTCCTATAAATAGAAGTTCATTCCTTCATTATTTTCTTACGAATTCATTGAAACTCTAGAGAGAGAAATTATAGAGAGAAGCTATAGGGAGAAAATTATAGAGAGAAAGAAGAAGAGTATTCTGCTACTTCACTACTTCTATATCCAGTTTCTGTTACGGTAAGGGGTGTTATTCTTTCTTATTCATGAAGAGAACTATTGTTATTCCATTTCTTATTATTCTGTTGGAATAACCTGTATACGCGGTCTACCCTATACTTGGTGACATTCTTCTATCATTCTGTTGGAACATCCTGTCTGTGTGTTTTACACCGGACCTGGTTCCGTCTTTATTATTATTCCGTTGGAACATCCTGTCTGTGTGTTTTACACCGGACCTGGTTCCGTCTTTATTATTCTGTCGGAATATCCTGTCTGTGCTATACGCCGGACCTGGTTCCATCATTTATTATTCCGCATTTATTATTCTGTTGGAACATCCTGTCGGTGTGAATTTCACCTGACCTGGTTCCGTTATTTAGTATTCTGTTGGAATAACCTGCCTATGCGAAGTTCCGCATGCATGGTGATTTCTTTTGTTATTCCATTCTTTAGTATACTCAGTTGGTTAAAGTTTTGACTTCTATACTCCAGGAAATTAGTAGAATATCCTTGATATTTGCGCTTCATCCAGTATCTTTTCAGGAAAATATTCTTCTGAGCATTCTTGAATTTTACACCACAAAACAGTATCATGTGGACAATTTGGACGTTATTGGTTCATGGACAAATTAATTCTTGAACTTGTTTTATTAAATTCTTATATCATTGTCATCATCCTCATGTTTATGTTATGTTGAAAGTCATCTGTGGCCTGTAGTGCATAGATGGACTTGGTATGATTATGACCAGGGATTATGCGGTGTAATCATGACCGTAATATTACAAATGATGTGGAAAAAGTCCTCATTGGCCCGTACTGCATTGATGGACAGTTTTTGGTATGATTATGGCTATGGATTCTCTTCGGCCGTAGTGCAAAGATAATTGTTTTATGGCATGATCAGGACCGTTGATGAAAACACGATTATCTTTGGCCCGTAGTGCATGGATAATTCGTGGTCGTGATACTAAAGAATATCCTTGGCCTGTAGTGCATGGATGATTTAATGATGTGGATTATTTATTTAGCTGAGTCTCAGCGATAAAAGTGATGAAAAACTTTTTAAATCATAAAAGATAGTAGATTCAATTCTCTCTACTTGACTCTTTTAATGGATTGTTTATTCCGCTGCAGTTAAACTTGATGTCTATTGTATTTTATCAGTTTAACATTGTTGGAGACTAATGATAATTTATTCTGCATTATCTTAGTCATAATATTTCTTACTGGGCTAGTTGAGCTCACCCTTTCTTTCACTGTTCTCTTCAGGAAATGAGAACATAGCAGGGACTAGTCGGGGAATGGAGTGACGGTCCAGAGGATAGCATTAGTAGTCCTCACTATTCTGAGAAATAGTGTATTAATAATTGTAATGAGGACTCCTTTTGAGTTTGTATGATCTCTAGTAGACAATTATTGTATTCAAACTCACAGTTGTATTTTGTCGTATTATACACGACAGTGGTATTAGTAAGTTGTATTTGAATTCTGTACCATGTATCTGACGACTCAAGATGGGTGATGTATACCTAATTTTGGGGGCGTCACAGCCGTGCTCGGGCGGGTGGGTCGTGATATTTATTTTTTAGAAAAAATTTGTTTAATAATTATCATCACGATACTATGTCGTTTTGACGACAGTTGAACACTAACGGTAATAAACCGCGCGGAAATGTTCTATAAATAAACTATGTGGGATTACATTTTTGGATAAGTTTTATTTTCCCGTTCTGTTTCTGCATAAGTTTTTTCCGTTCTCTGTTCCTTTCCTTCTCGTCCCGTCAGTATATTTTCCGTTCACGGCTTACTGCAAAATAATTCCCGTTCTGTTGTAGTGTTCTTCCTTTTTCCCTTTCTACTGTAAGTTGTATATACATGCATGCATCATTACTGTTCGTCATATTTACATGCATAATTACTGTAAGTTCAGTACATAACATTGAAATTGGTTCGACGTGTTCTTAATTTTGAAGTGCTTCTAATTAAGAACTGAAAATCCATTTTATCTTGGGAAGCAATTATTCAATTATAAATTCAATGGTCATGATCATACCAGACAACATGCGGTCGCTGAAATCGTCCATGTCATTAAAAATTAGCGACCGCAGACGATCGCTAAAGGCGGTCGCTGATCTTCTTAAACAAATTCAGGCTCAGGCGTTCTATCGACTCAGTAGAAAGAAAAAAAACGATGGCGACACAAGAGGGAGAAGAGGGAGAAGGAGGAGAAGAGAAGAGAAGAGCTCGCTACTCCTCGCGCGATTGGTGTTGCTACTCCTTCAATTGGTGTTCGCTACTCCTCGCGCGACCGGTGGGTTTTTCTTCTTCATAGCCGATCTCATCCATGTATTTTCTCTCTCTCCTCTCATACATAGTGATAATTCTCTACTTACAATTCATATATGTATTTCCAAATGGGATTTAAGTTATGCTCATCTGTATAATGTCTCTCAAACATTAGGCATTTACTTGTATTTGGGTGTGGATTGAATTTCAGTTCTAAGTATTTGGGTGTGGATTGAATTTCAGTTCTAATATAAATAAGGGACAAGTAAGGAAGATGAAAACAAACCCTTTTGTTTCTTCAGTTTAGGGCTAAATTTACTTAAATGTGAATTTTGTGTTTTGTTAATTTTTATTTTGGTTTAAATTGACAACGGCGTTGACTTTTTCTTTGAATGTTGACTTTTTTTCTTTTCTTCGGGTCTAATTTTCTTAACTGAACTAATTTTTTACATATGTGTATCGTCATTGCTTTTTGCTTACATACTGCTTGGCATGGAATTATGTATCGTCTATATGTTCATAGATGAAGGCATAAATACCTAAATTGGACATAAATTATATGGTATGTATTACGAGAGGATTGAGTTTAGTATCTAATTTATAATGTGTGATTGAAATATTGAATCTTTGATGCAAATGTTAATTTTGTTGAAGTCGGATTACATGTAAAGCTGGGTAGATTTTTACATGAGATAGGGATTTTGGGAAGAGACCCTTTTATTGTTTGTAGGATTTTGAAGAATACCAGCTGGGTAATTTTAGTAGTCTTATCAACTGTTGTTCCTCATTACCCAAAATGGTGTTGGTTTATTGATTTACTAGGCTTTTTAGTATTATTTCTGAATGAACTACTTTATTTCATCCTGTAAAATGGCAGTTGCAAGCGTAACAAATCAAGGATTGAGATTTGACAGTTTATGTTAATCGCTAGGCTATCAGGATTGAGGTTTGGACAGTTGGACAGTTGTAAAGAGAAAACTGATCCAAACTGATCGAAACATTCATTTGGACAGTTGTATAAATTGGTTGCATTGTACAGGATAGTTTTTTTTTGTATAACAAAAGTTATCTAGAATGCAAACTATAAAAATACAACTAATTTCTATAAACTGCTCAATTAGACCACCTTCCCATTTTGAACAGCTTAAAATTAGTATCCCCAAAAGATGGCATCTCTATTCCGTTTAGATTGAATAAATTTAATTGAGGAAGGAATGAAATGATCTTCAATGTATTTGGTGATCATTTCAGAAAATAAACAACCACACATTCCAATGGAATAAAGAACTAAGAGATAAGTGCCCTAATCAGAAGTAAGTTAATTATTGCGTTCATGTGTAAAGTAAAGATAGAAGATTGCAAAAATAAAAGCGTGAGTTTTTGGAACTCTGAATTTGTAGTATACTCCTGAACTTTTTACTGCTTTAATTTGCATTCAATCGTTATTGTTTTGGTTTTATTATATTGGAAATTTGTATATTTCTCTTGGTTTGTGTCTTGGGTGCCTAGAAATGACCTTACATACATGTCATCGTGTATGCGAAATCATGCTATAGAGGAAATGACCTGGGAATTGGAAACGGAAATGAAAGCGAGGTATCCTCACCTTTTCGAAACACCAGGTACGTACGTCAATTTTGAGGACGAAATTTCATAAGGAGGGGAGGTTGTAAGACCCCAACTTATTATTAATGAAATTTAATTATATCTATTTATTATTTTGAAATAGTAAGGGTTGATTTGATTAATGTGGATAGTTATGGGTAAAATACGCAAATATTTCAAAATAAGCAAGTGGTTATAAAATATTCATTGTCGGGGAATATTCGTTTGGTCGTGGAATATTCGTACTGTCGGGGAATATTCGTACGACGGCGCAACCATGTGTGGACCCATAACGGAAAGCGATTGGATGAAGAAAACGATAAATATAAGTTGTTTAAAAATAACGGCGTAGTTATTACCGTTAATACTGTTAAAATACTCGGTGGTTAAAATACAGTAGCACACGGTATTGCACCAATTATTGATTCTTACGTAAGAAGGCACTACTCAATAATGGTTACAGTAATTATTGTTCAGTATTTTATTTTATTGATTTAATAATTACTGCGTTGATATTTTATATTGTTGTTGTTTCAATAATTGTCATTACACAGTATTTTTCATTATCGAATCAATAATTCATATTATCTGAATAATATTATTAGATAACATTATTGGCAATGTCTAGAAAGTTCTGTCTAAGGAGAGGTTTGGTCACCTAATTACGCGCCAGTAAGGAGAAATTCTTATTGGAAAGCCCCCTCTTTCCTGGGAACTGTCTGGTTGTCAATATTATGATTCTGTAATATTATTTGTAAATTATTAATTATTGATTCATATGATGAGGAAAATATTGATTTTATGTGGATATAGATGGAGAAAATTTTTAATGTGACAATTGTTGAAAATTAAAATTTTATCTTTTTTGATAAAATAATTCATTTAAATATATTATTATATTTTAATAATATAATAATGATGATATTTTTATGATGAATGTGGGATATATGAGTATATGTGGAGGAGGAGTATTTTTGTTACCAAAAATATTTAAAGCATGTTTTATATGTCGGTGGGCCCCATTTCTTGACTGAAATTTGATTATAGCCTGTAAAATCGCCCGTTTATGGATTTCGGTCAATTTCTGTTTGGAATTTGGAAAACCTTTCTTCTGCAAAGTTGTAGAAAATTGAATTTCCTATAAAAACTTGCAAGATTCGAATTTTCTGACAAAAGGGCTATTTATTATGAATTATTGAAGTTCCGAAGTTCTGAAATAATTGATTTTTGGACGTTTAAAATATTTTTAATTACAAAAAACGTTTTTTTATTTTTGAAACTAATTTAACATGTGATTAGAAGGCTGAATTCAGATTGTTAGTGTGCGTATGAAGTTGTAGAAATAATAATAATATTATTATATTAAATTTTCTACTTTGGTGTTCTAAGCATTTTCCTATAAATAGGGTGCTTAGGTTAGAATTGAAAATCACACCAGAAATTGAAATTTTCTCTCTCTATATTATCGAGCGTATTCTTGTGAGTATTTTGAGTATACTTTGAGTATTGCTATACGGTGCAAGTTCAAGTCATAGCCTATATCCGGTGTTTCAGCTAGAAGTACTGATCTTCCGAGGTAAGGGATATTATTTTTTTTAAATGATATTATTTCTTCTAATATCATTATGCCGAAGTATTGATCTGAACTTTTAATCAAATTTGAAACTTTTTGTGTCGGAGTTACTATTCACGTATACAGCACTATTCACGTATACGACACTATTCACGAATACGGCACTATTCATCGAAAAATAAAAATTTTCCTTTTCGTTTAAAATATCTATTGTGGATACTAGCTTTAATTGTATCCATATTTTGATCATTCTTGAATTTCACACCAATATGGTTATTTTTGAGGTATTTTTTGACATGGATAAAACAAAGTACGAATCCTTAATCCTTAATCATTGTCATTTTGTTTCACTGGATTCGTTTATTTAAAAATATTTTTCATCATCATCAGTCTTAAATGATGATATTATTGAATAACTTTGGCCTGTAGTGCAAAGATGAATGATTTCTGATGAATATCTTTGGCCCGTAGTGCAAAGATGAACAGGTGTTTAGATGAACATGACCAACTGATGAATATCTTTGGCCTGTAGTGCAAATGTTAATATTTGATTCTAGATATATATTGATTGATGTTACAGGGATAAAAGATAGACAATGAACTTTAAATTCATATATAGAAGATAGTAGTTTACATTCTCTACTTAACTCTTCTAATGAATTATTATTTCTGCTGCGAATATTGATTTAAAACTTGTTGTCTATTGTATTCTATTAGATTTTTCCCTGTTGAAGATTAACGATAATTTGTTGTAAATTATCTTAGTCATAATATTCTTTACTGGGCTAGTTGAGCTCACCCTTTTCCTTTTTGTTCCATTTTTCTTCTCAGGAGGCGAGAATGTAGCAAGTACGAGTTGGGGTATGGAATGATGGTTATAGAGAGAGTTGTTTAGTAGTCCTCACCATTTTTGTAAAATAATGTATCAATAAATATGATGAGGATTTATTTGGGTATAGATATTGTCTAGAAGATAATATTTGTATTCAAACTCACAGTTTTACTATTGTAATAATAAAGTTGTAGTTGTTTCTGTACCATGTATTGACAACTCAGAATGGGTGATGTATACCTATTTTGGGGGCGTCACAACCATTCTATTCCCCTGTTATCCCCGTTCGACCCGGCAGCACTCTTATTACCTGGAAGGAATTGTGAAGCAAAAGGGTGAGCATAACTAGCTCAGTAAAGAATATCATGACTAAAGATAATTATATTATCCATAGCCTTCATCAGTAATAAATCAGATATTTAGAACATATGGTAGATGATAAAACTTTTCAATCATTGTTGCAGCGGAACGAGCAATCCATTAGAAGAGTCAAATAGACCATAAAGTCTATTATCTTCTCCATGTTAAAAGTTCACCAACAATATTTTATTCCTGTAACATCAATCAACAGTTCCTGTCCACAATCATGTGAATAACTCATAACCATAATTTTGGTTCTAAATTCCTCTTCTCATCCAGGACGAAGATAATTTACATCACCTGTCTTTACCTGAAACATCAAAGATCATGGTTATACCAAATCACAGTTCTTGTTCATAATCATGCTAATAAGTTCATTTTTGCACTACGGGCCAAAGATATTCATTAACAGTTCATCTTTGTACTACATGCCAAAGATATTCAGCAACAGGTCATCTATACATTACGGGCCAAAGATATTCAACAACAGGTCATCTTTGCACTACGGACCAAAGATATTCATCAACAATTCATCTTTGCACTACAAGCCAAAGATATTCAACAACATGTCATCTTTGCACTACAGGCCAAAGATATTAATATCTCAAAGAAATATATAATCATTTCAGAATTTATATAAACAATAACTATAACCATGTTGATCAATTCACCTTTGCACTTAAGCTAAAGATATTCAATTATAAATTCAATGGTCATGATCATACCAGTCAACAATTCATCTTTGCACCACTGGCCAAAGAGAACTCATAGTCACGATCATACCAATAATCTACCCATCTTTACACTCAAGTCAAAGAGAAATATCATCATTAAGGTTATAAAAATGTTATATATGATAATAAAAACAATATGATCAATAAATGCATTTAATTTCAAGAGTAAGATTCATAAATCAACGATAAGTTGGTCAGAAAAAGAAACTAAGTTGGTCAGAAAAAGAAACCAATTTTGAGGTGAATAGTAAATCTTGAATAGTAACTCATGAATAATAACTCGTAAATAGTAACAAATGAATAGTAACCCATATTTGTACATAGTACCGTATACATAAATAATATCATATAAATAGTGTCATATACATGAATATAGTGTCGTATACATGAATAGTAACCCCGACATGAAAAAGGTAGAAATTCCATAATAAAACTCATATCAATAATTCAGCATAATGATATTGAAGAAAATAATATCATTTAAGAAGAAAATAACATCCCTTACAATCCCTTACCTCAAAAGAGCAGTACTTCTGACTGGAATATCGGATATAACGCTGAAGGAAACGTGCACTTTAGCAACTCTCAAAGTATCAAAATACTCACAAAAATACGCTCGATAATATAGGGAGAGAAAACTTATGTTTCTAGTGTGATTTTCAATTCTAACTCAGCATTATATTTATAGAAAAATGTTAGAACGCCAAAGCAGACTTGACCTACAACCTGATGGCTTTATCTGCTACTATTCCCACCCACCACTTTTGAAATAAAATTTTAGCACATTTTTCACCAACCAAAGGTGGGGCCCACTTATTCTAGAATTTTCCACCAAAAATCATTTATAAACATAATTTCCAAATCAGTCACCTCTTAAAATTCATAACAAATCATACGTTAATTTTTAACGGTTCAAAATTTGTGGACATGTACTCAACTTATATCTGTATAACATTTCCAAAAATAACAACGATCCAACGGTCGGATTAAAAATTATAACTCACGCAATATATCTCAAGAACACTGATTTTTCGAATTATGAGTCCTTTGAACCAGTTTCATTCAAACTGTCCCCACAAAAAATTCACAATAAATTTTTCGGTGATTTCAATTTCTACGGTTAGCTTACTTCCAGGGCTTTCTTTTGATATATGGCTCATCTCCTAACTCATTATACACAAAGAGTTATAGATTTTACAAAATTAAATAATAAACTAATTTTCTGAAAATTTTTAAATTTCATTCTTCATTTCGACAAAATACTAATAAAACACCTTAGCATTAATTCCTTTATTTATATCCATATAAAAATATATATTTCATTATCATAGAAATCAATAATTAATTATTCACAAATAATCTTACAGAATCACAATAATGACAACCATGCCTAGGCATGCACAACGGGCCGGCCTGGCCTGGACCGGCCCAAGCCTGCCAGGCTTTACCGTTGACCAGGCCGGGTCAGGCCTTGACTTTTAGTCTGCAGGCCGAGCCGGGCCAGGTTTAAAACAAAAATATGTGGCCTGTTAAGGCCTATAGGCCAGGCCGAGCCAAGCCCAAGTTTTCACTTAAAACTGTTTTCCTCTATTCATTGAGGAAAAACAAGTACAAAAAAGTTTTTATTAGACTATGTGGGACTATGCCAAGCATGGCAAAACCCACTCAATTGCTTGGGCAAACGACTCCTATTTCTCCTCCATTTATTGAAGGAAAGCACGAAAAATTATCTTCTACTAGACAATATGGGACTATGCCAAGCAAGACAAACACACTATACTTATTCTCCATTTATTAAAGGAAAACAAGAACAAAAATCTTATACTAGACTATGTGGGACTAAGCAAAGCCAAACCCCAACACATGCTCAAGTACATTTTGCTTGAATTATTATGACTTGAACTCTCCTCTATTTATAGAAGAAAATTTGGGACAAGAAATGTTAATTAGACTATGTGGGACTTTGAAACAAAAATGTAATTGAACTAAAAGTCCCACATTGTTCATTTTAAGAACTTTTCTTTGGTATATTAGTCAACTTTGTGTTAAGTGTTCTAAAGTTGTTGAAAGAGGAGGTTGTCATGTTGGATGAGTAGGAGTGTATGACTATGGTAAAACTAGTTTATCAATGCATATACTATATTATTTTCTGTTATGGCCTAAGTTTAATTTCTTTATTTCAAAATAACCAAGTCCCACATTGTTCATTTTAAGAACTTTTCTTTGGTATATTACTCAACTTTGTGATAAGTATTCTAAAGTTGTTAAAAGAGGAGGTTGTCATGTGGGATGAGTAGGAGTGTATAACTATGGTAAAATTAGTTTACCAATGCATATACTATATTCTTTTCTGTAATGGCCCAAGTTTAATTTCTTTATTTCAAAATAACCAAGTCCCACATTGTTCCTTTTAAGAACTTTTCTTTGGTATATTACTCAACTTTGTGTTAAGTATTCTAAAGTTGTTGAAAGAGGAGGTTGTCATGAGGGATGAGTATGACTATGGTAAATTAGTAATCCGATTTATGTTCTATTCTGTAATAACTTGAGTTTTAAATTCTTATAAATGCAAAGTCCCACATTGAAAGGGGGATGCAAGTATAAGGAGGATTTCCTTATAAAAAGGCTTGCTAGTAAAAATATAAGGAGGATACAATGTTTATCTTATAAATGCAAAGTCCCACATTGAAAGGGGGATGCAAGTATAAGGAGGATTTCCTTATAAAAAGGCTTGCTAGTAATACAATGTTTCACAATGTCTTACAAAATGCTAAGTCCCACATTGGAAGGGGTATGCAAATATAAGGAGGATTTCCTTATAAAAAGACTTGCTAGTAATACAATATTACACAATGTCTTATAAAATGCAAAGTCCCACATTGAAAGGGGTATGCAAATATAAGGAGGATTTTCCTTATAAAAAGACTTGCTTGTATTACAATATTACACAACTAAAGATTTTAAGCCTGATTAGGTAGCTGGGCCAGTCCAGGCTATGAAACAGGCCGGTCCAGGCTAGAACTAGGCCGTAGGCCGGGCCAGGCCAGGCTTTTTGGAAGGCTGGGCCAGGCCGGATATGTGTCATTAATTTATGGTCTGTTCTTGGTCTAGCAGGCCGGGCCAGACCGGTCCAGGCTTTGACCAGGCCGAGCTTTGACCAGGTCGGGCTCGGGCCGAATCAAGGCCAGGCCCCAGGCCGCAGGCCATTTGTGCACCACTAACCATGCCGTTCCTAGGAAAGAGGGGGCTTTCTAATAAGGATTTTTCCTTATTGGCGCGCAATTAGGTGACCAAACATCTCCTTGACAGAACTTTCTAGACATTTTCAATAATGTTATCTAATAATATTATTCAAATAATATGAATTATTGATCTGATATTGGGAAATACTGTGCAGTGACAATTATTGAACAACAATAATATAAAATATCAACGTAGCAATTATTGAACCAATAAAATATTGAACAGTAATTACTGTAACAATTATTGAGTAGTGCATTCATACGTAAGAATCAATAATTCAAAAATACTGTGCAATACCGTGTGCTACTGTGCAACCACACGTATTACTGTATTTTAACCACCAGGTATTCCAATAGTGTTAACGGTAACAATTACGCCGTTATTTATAAAAACTCAAACTTGTCGTTTTCTTCATCCGACAGTTATTCTGTTATGGGCCCACAAATGGCTTCGCCGTCGTACTAATATTCCCCGACAACAAGAATATTCCACGACCAAACGAATATTCCCCAACAGAAATGAGTATTTTATAACCACTTGCGTATTTTGAAAATTTTATATATATCACCCTTAACTTTAACTTTTTATCAATTTAACCATTTACTAAATAAGAAAATTGAATATTTTTATTTTATAAAATTCGGGGTCTTACATCAAATATTATGAAATGTCGTGTGTTAATGTAGAATATTGTGTGCTATTGTTTCATTATCACCAAATATTTTAACAACTAAAGGTAACAGTTACGCCAAAAATTTTTTATTAAAAAGGTTATTTGTCTCTTATTTTGTATCCGATTATTATTTCGTTGTGGGGTCTACAAATGATTGGTTGTTTCGGTGGCGTCATACTTTACCGAATATTCCTTGACATTCTTTTTTTATAATTTGCACATATCATACTTAACTTTAACCTTTTTATCAATTTAACATCTTAATATTTAGAATAATATTTGTAAAGAAAAATAAGTTTTATTTATTTAAATTGAGGTCTTACAACCTCCCCACCTTATGAAATTTCATCCCTGAAATTGATGTATCTGACATTTCGAAGATGTAAGGATACTTATCTTTTATTTTAGATTCTAGCTCCCAGGTTATTTTATTCTGTATCATGATTGACTGTGATTGCTCTTGTGAAGATCTGAGTTGAGGTTTTATTCCTTACTACACGTCTCACAAGGTTTACATGATATCTATTCTCCAATGCGCGGAGTAAACAAAGGGGGAAGTCTGCTTTGCTGCATCTTCTATAATTTCGGTACATCAAGAACAAAGCGTGAAAATACTACCTTCATAAAACTTTGATTTTGCTAAAGGACAAAATCGAACTATGTGGTCACAAAACAAAAATTAGTTAAAAAAACCGACATACCACTTCTTGTCCCCACATCCAAACCGAGTAATTAGATAACGAAATTTAACTTAGGCATGACACACTAGTGAAGGATTCTATTCTTTTTTCCTCTTTTAATTCTAATATCGGATCTCCACCAAAGATCTTATCTCTAAGCTCTGATACCAACTATAACACCCCCAAATTCGGGTTTACACCATCCAATTTGAGTTATCAAATTGCAACCAACGTACATAAATTTTCCTAATTATAATTATCATAATGTCGTGTATAGTACGGCATCATGCACACTAAGTCCCCACTACAATTATTGTCACATATTTTAGAACATGGTGAAGACTACTACAATTACTAACTTGGACCGTCATTCTATTCTCCTATTCTCACCGCTAGCCCCAGTTACATTCTCATTCCTAAAAGGAATTATAAAACAAAAGAGTGAGATCAAATATTCGAGCAAAAAATATCATGACTAAGATAATAAAAAATAAGTTATTATTAGCCTTCAACAATGATAAATCAAAAATTTAGAAAATGATAGACAACATAAGTTTTCAACAAACATTTACAACGGAATGAGCAATTCATTAAAATAGTCAAATAGACCATAATGTCTACTACTCCAATTTAAAAATTTACCATCAAGATTTCATCAACTGTAACACCAATGGTTATGATTATGTCAATCAATAGTTCTTTTTTGCGCACCCAGTCCAAATAGAACTTTCACCACGCATTCTTCCCACACAGGCTAAAAACACTCAACAATCATATTATCTTTACACCCAAGCCAAAGACATTCAACTATAACACCAAAATAATTTTCTAAAGCAAGCTTTTCAAAATGAATATTCTAAAGGAAAACTTCAAAAGGAATAATTGTAAACACTGTGTGATGTGTGTGGGTGTTTGTGCGTGTTTTATAGAAAAACTCACCTGAACAGTTCTCGCACTACTTACTGATATTCACCAATACTTAAGATAGTCTTAGCACACTCAGAGATATACTTACACTAAGCAATTTTTAAAGAGTGAAAGGAAGGATAAGCAAGAAAGTTATAAGACTCCTTATGTTAAGCCACCTATTTATAGTCAAAATTTAACCAACATCTACCACACATCAATTAACCATACTTTTCACATTTCAAAATTATCTTTAATTTATACAGTTCATCAATTAACCACATTTTTCACATTTCAATATTATCCTTAATCTACATCATTTATCAATTAACCACACTTTTCACATTTCAAGATTATCTTTAATTTATCACACATTAATTATTCATATTTTTCACATTTCAATATTACCTTTAATCTATTACATATTTATTATCCACATTTTACTATTGCCTTTAATCTATCATATATTAATTAATCATATTTTTCACATTTCAAGATTATCTTTAATATACCACATTAATTATTCATATTTTTCACATTTTAAGATTATATTTTTCTTTACTATTCACAATTATTATTATTATTATTATTATTATTATTATTATTATTATTATTATTATTATTATTATTATGTTATTCATCTTCTACATTATTGATTTAATGTATTAATATCACATATATTTAAGAATACATTGTTATTCAAATAATGAGTATGTCTAATTATATAATACTCGTGATTTTTAATTACGTAACTTTACATTACTACCCTTGCCACGTTAACAATTATTGGTTCAATAATATAAAATATTGAGCATTTACTACAAATCATACACAACCATATGAAATTAAGACAGTGATGGTAAAATAGTAATGAAGAGCCTCTTTTTCTAAAAAGAATTGACACAATGTCTTTTTTAAAGAGGTTGAAAAAGTTTTTATCAAACAACATAACCATGCGTGAAAAAGAGGCAAGACCAAAAATAGGTAATAAGAGACTCAACAAGTCTTGGCAAAAATTGGACCGGAATATTGGACATTTTCAAAAAAAAAAATCCTTGCGACTCTCAAAATATATATAGTATTTATTTCAATAATAATTTTTATAAAATATAGTGTTTTAGGTATAATTTGGATACATATACAAAAACAATATTATACAGTCTGTATAACCCTGTTCTTGTATATGTATCCAAATTACATCTAAAACATAGTTTATAAAAATTTTAGATGGAATAAATACTATACATTTTTTGAGAACCGAGCAAAAAATTTTTTTTAAATATATATCCAATATTCATGTCAATGTAGAAAGACTCTAAAAGACTATCAAACGCTACCTAATACTTGTACTGGAATTATACAGAGGGTATCAATAAATTAACAAATTTGCTATATCTTCTCCCTAAATTTCTTCTCTTCTTCCTAATTTTTCTGGAGTCATTATAAGAGACTATAATTTCTTGCTACAGCCTACAGAAACATGGTTTTACCAAACAATACCCAAGAGATTGTTACTTTTAAAAGCCAACTGGACTTCAGAACTGTTGATCTTCATCCAAGCTGTTTATGTAAAACAAACTAGGCATAAAAGCTATTTCGAAACCAAATTAAGCACTGCAAGAATTGGAGAATTATATGAAGTTAAAAAAAATGGTGATAAAGAATCCTCTCCTGTGCCTAATTCATGTAATCTTTAGCAAGACGGTGATGGGCAACTAACACATTGTATTATTTCCAGTATGCCATCAAACAATTGACGAAGTAGAAGATATCATCCCAAGTATCTGACCATGTAGGCTGCCGTTTGTCACAAGAATACCTTCTGAAGGAAATAAGACCCTCCGCTCGTCTTGATCTGCTGCAAGATTAATTTGACTCCCTCTCCAATCAGTCACCTGAAAACAAGTCTTTTATTCGAAGGGTCATCCCGGAAATCTTCATAGCTCATACAGTAAGGATCATTCATGCATTAATCATTTTAACAAAATGCAGGAATCATAATATTTTGCTATACAAAATTAAAGGAATAGGGGAAGTTGCTTTCGATGAAGATATCAACCTCTCTGCTAAACACATAGAACATCAACACCAGGACCATCAGTGTCAAACAAAGCAGCATCAGGGTCATTATTCAGCAACTACAATAACCAATCCTAGCACACAGACACAAGGGATCAAGGCTTCTATAGTGAGTGGTTTAAAGTACACAGGATCAGAATCACACAATGGACGAAACTTTTGTTATTGGCGATGCATGATCCAAACTTCAATTTAGAGGTGAATATAAAGCTATCCAAAAGGTAACTGGGCTCCTTTGATTGCCGCTACGATTAATTTAGCGGGGGTACGGGGCAGCGCCCCCTGCCCAAATTTGGAGGGGTAATTTTGTACTTTCGGGTGAATTTGGAATACTTTTATTCATTATATAAGGAGGGGATCCTGCAATTGTATATTTGTATGATACGAATTTTCTAAGAGATAGTGAAACTTTCAGCTGCCGACCGTTGACTAGCCCAAACGTTTTGGGTGAACTACGTAGATCTTGTGTCGTGTACTATTGTTTTCTTTCAATTTTTTCTTTGCTATTGTTTTCGCTGCGTTATTCTCTAACAACTTCCACATAAAATGGAATTGAAACATGTCAGCTTGTCCATATATTCAGGAGATTAGTCATCTGTCAATGCTAGTTGTAAAGCTTAGACAGTTAGATTGTAACTGATAGACATAGATATAGGCTTTGTATGAATTGTTATTTAGCTGTATATATAGAGAAGCATGCTCACATTCTTTGTATGTAAGATAACAATGAGTTATTCAGTGAAATAGAATGAGTTCATTTAAAGTTCTTTTCTGTTCTTAGAATATCAATCTGTTTCTCAATTCTTGTAAATTTTCTTTTACATTTTCTGGTTGAGTTTATTCATTTGAATAAACTTCGAAGCTTTCATATTTAAACCTTACAAATTTAATTCTGTCATATTCATAATGGGGGGTTGGGGGACGAAAGAATCTGAAATTCTTGTCAGTAAAAGCTGGTTCTCATTGTGGCATAGAATCACAATATAAACAGCAATGTAAATTGTGTTATCTAACAAGTTACGGAAACCAATCAAAAACTATTCTATTAGGTTTCTTTTCATTATTATGGAAAAACATACACCAGTGCCTTGCACAAGCATGTGAATGAAGCGTTATTATGCATGGATAAGGAGCGCTATTGTGCATGGCCATGAAGCCTTATTGTGCACGACCATGAAGCATTATTGTGCATGGGTATTCATGTGTTTCACCTATACATTTTAACTCTTTGCAACATGGAGAAAAAATCAACTAAAATGGTTAATGTCCATTTAATTCTTTCTCATTGATTCAGAAACTAATAGCCTTATTGTGCGTGGGCATGTGTGTGTTTCCCCTACACATTTTAACTCTTTTTGCAACATGAAAGAAAAATTCAACTAAAATGGTTGACGTCCATTTAATTCTTTCTCCCTGATTCAGAAACTAATCTGCTGCAAAATTCATTTCAGGTTATGGTATATGATATTTTAAATGTGCCTGGAAAAGGATCCTTTTGGGAAAAGAAATTCAACATTGAAAAGAAAAAAAAATCATCTTCAACTTAAATGATTGCTTGTAGGTTATTCTCATAATCAAGCAATCAAATTTCCAATTAATCTAGCTAGAAGTTAAAGATGTAGAATCAATTTTGTGCCATTCTCACAAATTCATCTCTTCCTTTCAACCCAAAACTACAAAAGTGAATCCACATCTATAACTAATAGCTTAATTGCAAATGGAATGTTTTTCAGTTTTAACTAATGTTATTCTTTTGTGGCGCTACAACCATTCTATACTGTATCTCTGTATTGCAGTCAGCATTATGTTTCTCAATATAAAAAATCTGCTAGAAAATGAAATTATCACATAATAATTTAACCTAGAAATAAGGTGAAACATATGAAAGATAAAGCAAGTGAAGAGACGTACCTTTCCCCCTGCCTCTTGAACACATATAATTCCAACAGCATGATCCCAGACCTATATTTCAAATTAGGTTAAGTATTTTCTTTTAGACAAATAATTAAATTAGGTGAAATCTTAACCCAAGCTACTGCAATTTTACTAAATAATGACTTATTATCAGTTTCATACCTTGATAATCTTTTGAGCCATTGACCGAAGAATGAAAACGGATGCCCTACCAGAAGCCACCATCAAATACTTGCACAAACTGAGTATAAAAAACTCAATTTCAATAATGATAAGAACTACTAATCAGAAAATCAAACATAATCTTTTTTCTGTTTGTAAATAAGAGAAATACTTATGGCGTATAAAATGCCCTAGAAATGTACAATGATATTTGAGTCCTGCGCAATCATTTGCTCTCTTCATAGACAATCAATTTTAAGAAATAACTGCATAGTTTACCATCACTACATATTGGCTGGAATAAGTAGAGCTTGGGAGTATGTTATCTATAGCATTATCAGCATACCAGTGTATGTACTAGGTTATTTCATTTTTCAAACTTCTAATTTAGATTGTGAAAACATACAAAAAGAACTTCAGCGTACATAAAAAAAGGTAACAAGAGAAGTCCTAGAACAATTGTACTTTGACAGATTAATGTCTCACAAAAGTTTGTAGATGGAAGCTGCATTTTCCTTTCTTAATAATGACGATCAGCAAGAAAAGATCTGATCATTGTATACAATCTAGTTGAGCACAAGCAAACAAAACTTCTATTAAATACAATGAAGTACGAAATCTACTTATATCATTTAAGGTAATTTTAGATCTTCCACATTCATGCAGGATTAACAAATTTAATTATCTTATGCTACATGCCTACAAGCAATCAACATTTTACGTATATGCAAGTAAATAGCAAATGCACTACTAATAATGGAATAGAAGTAGACCTTCCACAACATTGAGGCAAAAGAAGAATTTCTTTATCCAAAACATTCTGGACATCAGTTGTCGCATCAAATGAAGATGAAAGTGGCAATGATTCCCACGATTGACTATCCGATATACAAAAACGTGCCTCTTTAATTACGTTGTATTCATCAACAAAGCATCTGATCCAGCTATCAGGCGTTCTAGCTTTGTTACTAGGCATATCAGATAATCTCTTTTTCCATGTTCCACAGCCACCATGAGCAACCATAATGACTCCTGATCCAGAATTAAAGTTTTGGTATTGCAGGATTTGAATAGTGGGTTTGCTAGAATCCGCTTCCTTCCAATTTGGGCAGCCCATAACTCCTAAAACAATCTCTCCTTCAATCACAAGAGACAAACCAACCTGAAAAATTGGGGAATTCTCCATGTGAACAAGGTGAAACAAGGAGTGATGTAATTAAGAGCATGAACTGCCCTTTCCCACAAAAAAAGAAAAGAAAAGATAATAAAGTATACTTATTAATGAGTAGTGGTAGATTGTAGAATAGAATCTTTTGTTTTTATTAAAATAAATATGATTGTCAATTCTTAGTAACTGAAATGCATAACCCAAAGATGTCAGACAACACATCATCCTCATTCCTAATCCAACTCCAAGAATGAACAACAAGAAGACTATAATGCATAATCCCAAAGATATCAGAAAATGCATATCATTAAATCATCCTTTGTAATCCAAATCAATAAAATAAAGAAAAAGGAAAAAGAGGAACATATTAAAATAAATTAGAAAAGTATAACATACCACATATAAGGCCTCACTACCTTTTAGAAACCCTCGAGTTCCATCAATTGGATCCAGTACCTGCATCAAGTTCATGATTATTCTTTTTTAATAATTTGGTTCAAGAATAAGCTGTATCAAGTCCATGAAAATAAATATAACTAGAAAGTATAAAATTAATACATAAGCCATATATTTTGTTTACTTTTAAAGAGAGATGAATGAACACAAAAACTAAAAATTCTATGGAAGTGCGCATGTCTTCCTTTATATTTGAGGTGGAACTTTTAAATGTCAGTATATCATATGAAATAAAGAATTAAAGATTTTAATTTTTTATTGGCAAGAATTAAAGATTTATAGAGAAACATAACGCACGGCAACTTTTAAAATGCCAATTTCACAGAAAAATATTGAGCAGGCATATCCATTTGAGCATGCAACATATAAGAAACAGAAGCCACAATAAAAAGGGAGTGAATTCATACAATATATTGAACATAGTATTAACATAAGAGCCATGCTATCCAGATCATATCACGCCATTCTCTTAGAACTATATGTACAGAGTGAGTTGAATGGGGCTATCAAACACTAACAGTTTAAAGAGCATTGTTAAACTGCTGTAGCATTGCCTTTTAGGATCTCTGAGTTGGTGGTATTGGGTCCCTTTCATTCTTCTCTGTATTTTTTTTAACTTAGTTTCCCTAATTGTTAATCACTTCGTGTTTTATATTTTCCCCTTTTCCCTCTTTTTTCTTCTTTTGTTTTCATTTATGAATGTTTATAAATGTGGCCATGGCCATGTGTTCTCAATTTTATTTAATTTCTATCCTATGTAACTATGTTACATGGACTCTTCATTTTGCCTTGAAGTACCAATGTCCAACACTCAACATTCAAACAAGGATATGAGTGTTGGACACCTTATTTTAGAGCCGTGTCGTACTCTTCAAAGTATCCATGTCCGACCGGGCAATCTACCAACCTGAGTCCAGTAGCTAGATTCTATCCTTTTACTGCTTTTTAGTTATTTTATAGGTTTCTGATAACTTTTTGTTTTAGCTTTTTTTGTCTATTATTGTTCCTATTTTATTGCCATTATTGTAATTCTACTTTTTCATTGTCATATGTGATTCATTTCCAACTTGCAATAACTACTTATTTATATATATATATATATATATATATATATATATATATATATATATATATATATATATATATATATATATATATATATATATATATATATATATATTGGGGGGTATGAGGGAATGAAGAAGAAAAGCTAATAGAAGAAGTGAAGGACATATAAAATAAAAATTAAAATGTATATAAGCATTTAAACTTTTCAACTGCTTCAAATTCATTGCGGGTGCATGCATAAACTTACCCAGTAAGTTGCTGGATTAGGTCCAAAGACAAAGGCATCCTTTCCACCTCTGTCAATTGCTTCCAATACCTCAGCTTGCACTAAAGGTTTGTCACTGAAACTCGCTTTCTCAGTAACCACATCTAGAACAGAACTTGCCAGATTATTTGAACGCAAGAATGCTGAGTCCTCTTCAGCAACCAAGGGGATAGAAGGAAACAATCTTCCAAGCTCTGCCACCACAGGAAAGGAATATATAAGTATAGCTTAGGAGATATCCACAAATTGATCTCATTACCAGTTCATGAGATATTTAATCCTAATGTTGAGAACAGTCAAATGGAGCTTAAATTGTTCAGCATAACAAATGTAAAGATAAAACAAATGTGAGTTCGAAAATATATAGCTCAAAGGAAAAGCATATTGTGGAGAGACATGGCAAGAGTGAGATAAAACAAATATGGTAAAGTGTTTAACGAACTCATCTTTATGCCTTGCTCTTTCTATTTTACAAGTCTTGTGAATCCATGGTCAAAAGGGTTGTTGAATGATTTCCAACACAGGACTTGTTGAATACTGTGAAACCCGTTGAAAGAATTACATATAGTGCAGCAATGGTGATCAGTGGCGGAACCAGAACGTTTTTATAGGAGGGTCAAAATACATCAGTAAAAAAAATTTATTTATTGATGCTTGAAGTGCTTCTTTCGGTTGTACGAATGAGAGGAGGCAACTGTATTCTGCGAGTCTGCATAGTTTGAAAACGTCTCAAAATTTGTTCGTTTTCAATTGTTAAAAAAATATCCTTCTCAATATAAACTACCAGACTGTCATTCATCCACTCGTCTCCCATTTTATTACGTAAGTCAGTCTTGACAATTTTCATCGCAGAGAATAATCTTCCAACAGTAGCAGTGGCAACTGGTAAAACTAAAGCCAACTCGATCACTCGATATACCAATGTAAAAGTTATATTTCTTCTTGTTTCAATCAGCTTCTTAGCAAGACTTCCTAAACCCAAATTTTTGATCCCAAAAAATTGAATATCGCATCGCATATCATAAATATAATTTTCAAGTTGATCCCCAAGTATCATGCGATCAGTCAATAAGAAGTCTTCTGGATAAAGCTCAGCAAGACGGAGTAACTTATTTTTGTCAAATTGAGAGAACGAATCCCTTAGATCAAGGCATGATATGCATAAAAGTAACTCTGTGCTTGCTTCTGAAAAACGATTGTTAATCTCTTGAACAATTGACTCAACAACCTACATTGTAATAATGAAAAATAAAAAAAAAAGATAAATTTTTGGATAGAAATAATGAAAAAAGATTTATAGAGATTATACCTGACAAAAAATCTCAACACGATAATGATGAAAATTAGTAATAATTTGTCCATTGCGTCTGCTACGACTGCGGGATCTCATGTTGTCTTCCATATTAATTATTGGGATCGTTCTTCTCACAAAATATATTAACTTCCTTCAAAAAATTCTCCTATTCCGCCTCCCTAAAATCTTGTAGTCGAGCTTTCATTACCCCCAATCAATCTCACAACATGTACAATATTTTGATCTTTTTGTTGTAAGGCAAGTGACAAATCATTTGTGATTCCTAATAAATATTTCATCAAATGCATCACAAATACAAATTCATAATTCTCCATCTTATCAATCAAACTTATGGTTATACCGCTATTATCATCAGAAGCATCATCATTATGCACATTTTCAAGCACTTGTAATACGGAAGTCAACATAGACATAAGACGGATTATTGTTATGTAATGTGACCCCCAACGAGTATCTCTTGGCCATCTTAAACTGATTTCTTGATTTTTTTTTCTTTACCACTAACTGTCTTTCCCTTTTCCAAACACTCTACGATCCTTTCATGTTCAAGTTGTCTAAGTTTATCATTCCTTTTACATAATGCTCCAGCCACATTCACAATCATAGTAACATATTAAAAAAATCACTCACAATACGACTGCTCTTGGCAACAGCAACAACAACTATTTGGAGTTGGTGAGAAAAACAATGGACGAAGTAAAACAATCCATTGAACTCGCCTCGCATATTTGAAGCCCCATCATATCCTTGACCTCTCAATCTCGATAATGACAATTTATGTTTTGTAAGCAATTCATCAATAGCATTCTTCAAAGAAATAGATGAAGTGTCAGGCACATGTACCACACCAAGAAACTATTCAATCACATCTCCATGGTTGTTTACATATCTCAAAACAACTCCCATTTGCTCCTTTATTGAAACATCTCGAGACTCATCAATCATAATAGAAAAGATGTTGTCCCCAATATCATTGATGATGGCAAGTGTAGTTTTCACGGCACAAGCACTTGTTAGTTCTTTTAGAATTTTTGGAGATGTCATTTGATTGTTTCTAGGAGCATTCTCATTAACTATCTTGCCTACCTCTTTATTTCGTAGGTTGTACCACTCAAGGAAATTTCCCTTATTTAATGAAGTCGATGACTCATCATGTCCACGAAAAGGCAAACCATGCTTCAAAAGACGGCGTGTGACATCCAAACCCGCCGTTAAACGGGTGCGATAAGCAACCTTCATCTCTTGCCCTTGTGCTAGTAGTATATGTGTCACACTCTGTCTTTGATTTTTAAAACCTTGAAGTTGTATTCTAGCATCATTATGAGCACTATTCGAAGCACCCACATGTTCTTGAAATTTTTCAATTGCCTTTTTCCAGTTGCTGAACTCTTTTTTTTGTAAAAGCATCTACTCTGTTTGAATTGCTAAATAGATAGCAGCAAAAGCAAAAAACTGCATCCTTTGAAATACTATACTCCAACCATTCAAAAATTTTAAACCAAGCGGGCCGAAAGCTTCTCTTCACATTAGAAAAGTATTTTTGGGAATAATTATGGGCAATTGGTTGACATGGACCTCTAGTCAAATACTCTCTTCGAACTTGATCTCTAATCACAATATCAAAGTCTTCAATTGATTTACGTAACCCCGGATCACTAACAATATCTTTCGGATTGAACTCCAAACGTGAATTATATTCGGAACTTGGTAATTAATTATTAGAAGAATCAACAGTTCTTTGTCGCTTAATCAAGTATTTATCCATAATCTAGTATAAATAAAAACATCAATTGTTAATCAATAATTTCATCAATTTAAACATTTCATAATAATGTCATCATTTATCAATTCAATTATTCAAACATTTCATCATAATTTCATCAATTAACCTAATTTAATAATTTCAATTAACCTAATTTAACCTAATGAGATTATGGAAAATAAATTAAGTACTAACACTCCAATAGTAACAATACAAGTATATCTCCAGAAAATTCTAAAAACTAAATCGCTAAAAGATGTAAACATTAAATTATTAAAATTCATCAAAATTCTTTCTCTTAGGATTCTCAGAAGCCAAACAAAGGTAAAAGAAAAGAAAAACTACAAGTCTACAACAATCGGAAAAATTAAAGAGATAATCTTGAACATGAAATAATATAATTTGAAAGACATAACCTGAATTAGAAATTACCAAAGGAAATGAATGGGATTATGGGAAATAAATTAAGTACCAACACTCCAACAGTAACAATACAAGTATCTCCAAAAAATGTAAATCAAATTAACTTGCATTAGTACTGCCGAGAAGAAGATTGGTCGAGCAATCGAAGGCGGAAGGCCCAAGCAGGAGGATTGGAGGCAGTAGCGGAGCAAGGAAGCAACAGAGGCCAGAGGCGGAGTGGCGCGCCGGCGCCGTGAGCAGTTGAGGAGTGAACGACCAGTCGGCGAAAAAACCGAATGAAAAGAAATTTTGTTTATGCCTAAATCCTAATGCCTAATCAGATGCAGTGATGCGATTTTGAATAGAAAATATTTTTTTATGAAACGACGTCGTTTCATGTTAGTTAAAAAAAACCAAACTTGGTTGTTGCAGACGAAGAAGAAGACTGAGCCGCAGCGAGCGCCGACCAGGCAGGGGCAGCACCGCAACAGCAGCAGCCAGCAGGGTACTCTAGGGGGAGTCGCCGGAATACCAGGGTCAGATGCCCCGCCCCCCGCCCCCTACCCCCCTAGTTCCGCCTCTGATGCTAATGATCCAATATATACATTAATAGCATCAACTATTGTAGCAAAATATACTTGGTAGTTTAGAATAATATCTCTAATTTTTGTTCAACTATAACATCTTATCTCCCGACAGCATGCCCATTATGCAATACCATCCTGGGAAAATTACAATTTTGCACATTTACATTGTTGACTTTTACCCATTTTCCTTTAATTCTATTTCTTCGAAACTAAAATAATAAATCCTAGATAGTATTTCTGATAAATAGAGAACATGGGTTTTAAAGTCTTCAAGTTTCAAAAATCACATTTATAAGGAAAGGTTCATTTAACATACAGTTGGCCTCTATTGAAGTGAAGTCAATTTGGTGTTCACAGCACAGTAAAATGAAAGATATTATAAATCTCAAAATCTGTAATATAGGATGACCAAATGAATACCCAAGCTGACTAGAGCCTGAACTCCAAAATCCGCAATTGTGACAGGAGTCTGGTCATTTTTTTCGAGAACCCGCCCCTCACTCGAGAACAAAGTCTTCTTCACCTGACATTCATCAACATACCCATATTTTTAATCCAGAGGAAGAACAAACAACAACAAAAAATGCCAAAGTGATTTCATTAATAACCAAAATTATAAAACAAAGCTTTATGCTTTTTGGTTTCTAATATATGAAAATTCAGCTAATATTCCCTCCCTCCAAAGATAATGTTTTAAAGACATGTTTTCAATTTCCAATTTAACCTATCAACTCAATTAAGATTATGATATTAATTTGAAGTGTTAGCCTCTTTTAGCCACATAGCTTGTTTTAGCCACTTCTCGCTAAGGCTAAATTTGAACTTTTTGTCAGTTTTTATTCTATTTTCAGAAAGTTATGAGAGCATTTAAAGGCCTGATTTAGCCAAAAGGCTAACAAAGTACATTGTGCTTACAATTCGGGTGCTAATTGAATTGACTGACATTTATCACCTCTTTACAAGAGAATAGCAAATATCCAAGAAAGTAATTTCCAGTTACTCCTTGCCATCCAATTTTGAATTAATCCAAAAGAAAAGGAATTATATGTCAAAATTCGTGCTACAAAAATAATAATCAACCATGACTGTTAATACAAAATGGGTAAATATGTTATAAGAATAAAACGAATGTATTGAAAGAAAGAAAGCATGATGATAGAAATTACGTCAACGCATAAACGGCAAGCTCTCTCGACGACATCGACAGCAGCTTGAAGCTCTTTGTGGTACTTTGCTTTATCCTTCAGAAACGGAAGACTTGCCGCCCTGGAAATTCCCAAATCTCAAATAAACAAGAACGAAACCCTAGATTTGGGGGAAAAGAAATGTAGATGAAGGGATGAGTACGAATAAATGGTGGAGACCTCACGGTGAAGCGTCGAGGAGAGAGAGTGAAGAGAGATGTAGTAACAGGGAATGGACGGTGGAGATGGTTAAGGGATCGAGAGGCTGCAAAGTGTAAGATATCCATGGCGGGAACGAAAGGTCTCTGACAGTCCGGCTTGGCTTGGTTCAGAGTTCAGACAGATTAACTGAATGAAATAAACGGCAGAGACTGTTAAGAGATTGCCGGCGCTGAGACGTGTATGTGTTTGTAAGTTTTTTTTTTTATTTTGGGAATTAATATTTTTAAGTGGAAAATGGAAATATGATATTTTAACAAAATTTCTTATATGAATATAGTTTTTTTATTTTTAAATACTGATTACATAAAATTTCTCACGAATTACGATTGTAATATAATTCATCATATTAAATGCATCGTTAAAATATTATTAATAAATAAAATTATATTTATTCACTTAATTTATAATAAAAAAATCGATATATAAAGTAGCAGTATACATCATTATTCTTATAATATAAAAATTACGATTCACGAAATTGAGTCCTTGAAAATTACTCCCTCCGTCTCAAATTAACTGTTCAGTTTTGATTTTTTTTAGTCAAATTGACTATTTTTAGAATTAATAATTAAGCATATATAAATATATTTCTAAAATTATAAAAATTAGGATTAGTAATAAATTGTATATACTTTCTTTTGGTTATAATCTCTTCACCTATATTTTAGCAAAAATAGTAAAAAGATTAGTTTTAAAAATGGTCAATTTGACTTTAAAAAGTCAAAATTGAGTAATTAATTTGGGACGGAGGGAGTATTATTTTTAAATAAATATAAAAATAGTAATGTAAAAAAAAAACAAATAATATTTTATAATATAATCATCACAAAAGTTTTATTCGATCAGATTATTAATAACACGTTATTTGAGATCACAATATTTTTTTTAAAAAAAATTATTTATAATTGTCCCACAAAATTATATAAAATAATAAATATTTTATTTTTTTTATTAATGAATTTTATTAAATAATTTAATTTTTTATTTTATATATTTTATTTTATTCTTTTGAGAATTAAAAATTCATATTTTTAATTACCCGAGAGCATTAAAAACAACCTTATCACATAATGATGACCAAAATTTTCAATCACCACCAAACTTTTTCCACACTAGTCAATGCTATCACGTCAACCAAATTACAAAATTAAAAATCCAAATTCAATATAAAATAGTATTATTTGTTAATTATGCGAACTGTTAAATTTATAATAAAAAATATTATTTTTATAACAAAAGTGTCGTTATAAATTTTATAGCTATAATTTTTGTCGTCGCTAAACATCAACGACACTTTTGTTGTAAAAATAATAAAAAGTATTATGAATTTAACAATCTCTGTTATTTATTTTTATTTCTTAAAAAAATGGTGGAAGTTGCAAAAAAAAAGCTAAAAATATAATATAAAAAAATTACAATACGAAGAACCGTATAAACTCTAATAATATGTCAATACTCGAATCTAAGTAACAATAAAATTTACACTTTATTTTTTTATTAGTATCTAAGCACACAGTGACGTGTGTAATTTTTTTAAATATTAGTAATTAAAAATAAATGATAAAAATAAACTATCTAATAAAATATAAATTATTTTGAATTTTTTGTTCACTAAATAAATCATCTGGATCGTCCAAAATTTAGAATAAATCTCACCGTTTATACAGTGTCGGAAGCACGAGACACAACTAGTTGAGATAATAAAAGAATAAATATATGTAGAAAGATATGCGGGTAAGTGGGAGTGGATGTGAGAATAGTGGAGGGAATAAAAATTAATTAATTTATTTTTTATTAATAGACATAAAAAATCAACATCTAAACATAATAAACATAATTATATAAAAATAAAATTAAACGAAATGTAGTATTTCCTCTGTTTCATAATGTAATATAAGAAGTTTTAAATTATTTTATTTTTTAAAAATTATTTGACGTTTTATATAATCTAGAACAATTAACCACATTATTTCTAAAATTATCTTTTATTAAAAAATATTACAGATGAGAGAATATGACATAAATATATGGTAAATGGTATTATAGATAATTAATACTATATTTAATGTTATATAATTATTTTCTTAATTTTTATGCACAACTCTAAAACGTTATATATTATGGGAGAGAAGGAGAAATAGTTGTTTGTTTAGAGTTGAATGACTGAATGGTTAAATCAGTCATTCATTCAGTACGTTTGTTTTGAATAAAAATCGCCTGAATGACTAAATCGGTCAAATTTTTAGGTTAAATAGTAAAGTGTAAATTTTTTTGACTAAATGACTAATAAATAAAGTATTTTATATTTAATTTTTTATAATATTAAATAATATTTAAAAAATTTATAACAATTTTAAACTTTTTTAAAGAGGTAAATTAAAAAAAATTATTATTTAAATATTTTTAACGTATTAATTATCAAATAACTTTTTTCATGATTCATTGTATTTTCATTCAATTTTATCAAAACACCTCCCCCCCCCCCCCCCCCCCCCCTAACCCCACCAATCAAATATGTTTAATCCTCTCACTCGCATCCGATTTGTTCCTCACGCGGCTCACCTCACTAGTTGTCCGTTACATTTCCATAAGTCGAAGACGATTCAAGAGGAGAGAGAAAGAGACACAAAGTCCGCGCAACACGACGACGTTTTTAAGTGTTTAACTGCTCCGATGAACTGAGAATCACCGATGATGGCAATTGCTGAGGATAAACCACCGTCGGACGGTAAAGTCTGGGGCTTGTTTAAACTGCCGTTTCGAAACTCATGTAATTCGAACCCAACGACGTTGTCTTCGTCTTCCTCTCACCATAATCTGCAGCTGCAGAGTCAAAGTAACACACAAATGGAAGGTTCCAATGGTCAAAGCAGTTCGAGCAACTCCGTCTCTTCTGTTGCCAGATCTCTGATTCCCACACTGCGTCGTTTACGTCTCGATCCCTCTAATAAGCTCTACTTTCCGTGTAAAAATCCTTTTCCTTCGATCTTTTTAGTTTTGCAGTTTCTGAACTTGCTTATTGTCTTATAATCACTCTTTCATTTACTTGATACAGTTGAATATTATAGTTTAATTTAATAAAGAAAACATACAAATATGATCTGTAAATTTACTTAAATAGTTGCCTAATTAGAAACATAACCCATAAAAAGAAAGTTTCATTAAACCTGAACTACATTAATTTCTTGAAATTAAACTTAGGTGCAAAATCAGTTTGGCTTTTTGCAAGAATTTTGCTAAAAAGTTCGGAGATTTGACATCTTTACACTGAGTTTGTGAGTTTGGAAAGACAAAGAAAAGAAATTTTCACACTGTGAGTTTGGAAAGAGAAGAAAAGAAAGGAATTTAAAATTTATGTGAAAAAAGAGAGCGAGGGATTGGAAATTTAAGTTTGTGATATTTGGAATCAAATTTTAACCTAAAAGAATATATTATTATTTTACCCTTATGAAATTACAATTGAGAGCTATTAGGAAGATAGCTCTCCTCTTTTCTTTTCTCTTCCGAAAAAAACTCACAAACTAGAGACATTATTCTCCTCCCTAAATTTCTCTCATTCTCCTTCTTTTTAATCTCCCTTTTAAAACTCACAAACACAGTGTTAATTTATTTTTATGGTCTAATATTTTTGCTTATGGAAATACCAAATACACCCTTCAATAATTGGCACACCGTACTAATTCTTGTGCAATTTAAATCAATTTTGTTGCAAGATTTAATTTTGTGAAATTAATTTAGTTCGGGGTTCAATGTGTCAATTTTTGTCCTTAACATTTTCGCCTTTAAAAATGGGGCAAAAATCTAAAATGCTATTAAACCTAAATAGTTATAGTTTTGCTCAATGGTGGTAACGAAAATAATTGACTTTTGGATTTTAGGAGATAGATAGATGTTCTATATATATATATATATATATATATATATATATATATATATATATATATACGCGCACACACACACACACAAAAACACAAATACTTGTTTTATTTTTTAAACCTTTTAATTCCTTGTTGCGAAAAAAAGTAATTATTTAGAATAGTCCTGCTATGTCTTTGATCAATTTGTACCAAACTGTAATCGCAAAATATATTAATACATGGAATTAGATAGAATCAGACGAGAGCCCCACTTTTACACATCCCATGCAAAAGGATTATAGCTAATACTTATCTACGTAACAAACAATCAAAAAGTTGACATAAACATTCGCAATATTTATGATTTTTCTTTAAAATTTGGGAGAGAGCGCTGAGATGTTAAAAATTAAATACAAAATAGCTTACTAAGTTGATGATACATGTTCAGAACTAAACTGACTCAGGGACTTAACAATCTCCAAAGTTGATGATACATGTTGAGAAGCAAATGACTTGGTCTAATAGTTTCACTCATTCTCTGTTACCGAAAGGTTGAGTGTTCAAGTCTCACAGCATGTAGTCTCATTGGAGACTTTGGTGTTTTTGGTTAGTATGAACCCCGCGTTTTCTCTCGAATCATAGAAAACTGGGGACAACAATGTTATAGATAAATGATTTAAATTCTATTTCAATGTTGCGTCTTCGCCAAATGATGAATTATAGATAAGAAGCTATATTTGTAAGGTCCACAACAATGTTACCTAGATCGTGGTTCGAAATGGTATATGGAACGAAAAACGTCATTTTTCGTGGTACAGGGTACATTATGCATAGGTTTTTTTGAATCGCTTAGTTAGTACGAAATATGTTTATTTAGAACGTAAATGTGGTATGCTGGGAATAAATTTCGAAGAGGATATTGTTAAAACTAATTAAGATATAATTAAAAATTGGTTAAGATATAGCTATTCTAAGCATAGTATCACAACAAATGTATTTTCAACAAGGTTACAACATGTCATCACGTACTGGATGCCAACTAGGCCGTCATTACTCATTAGGCTACATCAGTTGGCTTTCCCTTTAATCGTATTACATATTAGGGTTTTTAATATATTGTTTTAGATTTACTTGTGTATTATACTAGGTAAATATCTTAGATATTTTAAAGTATAGTTTTAGATAGGAAATATTAGCCTTCCATTAGTTTTAGTCCTAACCATTGGTTGTATAGCCCAAGGGCTATATAAGAAGATGTTGCAAACAATAATGCATAGTTGTAGTCATGTTTGTGCAATAAAAATTTAGTAAAGCGGGGGCAAAATTTTGGAACGCCAGATTAATGTTTTGGAGCAGAAGTTTATAATGTTTTGGAATGTTCATATCAAAATGCAATTTTCTACCATATTAGCATGTTCTAGGAACTATCGTTACAAAATCTTAAAAATTGACAACTTTTATGCGAAATTATATTCCTAATCCATTGCTTAGTTTCTCATCAAGTCCTTGTGTTTAATTTATAAACATGATGGGAAAATTTTCGTAGTTGCTTACTCTTCTAAAATGCGAAGATGACATAAGTTTCACATTACATAGTTTATCAAGTATCGAACTTCCATAATAAGCTTGCCAAGTACTGAACTTGAGCTTAATAAGCTTGAGTTTCGGGTGAAAGTTGTAGGGATTGTTTGTCATTTTAGTCATCGTAGTTGCTTGTGTTTCTTGCCTCTGTCATAGGGTGGCAACAATAGGATTCAAATAATCATATTGTTTCCTTGCTAATTGCAAGTATCATGAGTTGTCTTTTGGTGGTTAGACACCATCTTTCTGACAGTGTATCGATGACTGTCTTCAAGTCTGATCCTGATGCGTAGCTTCATTAATACCTTAATGCTCACATTACAATATTCTCTATCCTGGACTTATTAGTACCTTATTGTCACACTACAATATTCTCTAGCTTCATTTGTACCTTATTGGAAATCAACACTAATCCAACATAGCTTATCAAAGTGATGAGGAATGCAATAATTTTCCTTCATCATAAAGTTTCATTATTTTAGCTTAGTGATGTTTTGTCCTGCTATACTATTTAAATATTGACGTTTTTATTGTTCTCTCTTGGGTTGCATTTTTCTCAATGTATGTGTTAGTACCTCATAAGTTTCTTGTTTGCTCTTATATCCTTTCTAGATGAACCTGGTAAACAAGTCCGAAGTGCAATTAAGATAAAAAATACAAGCAAATCTCATGTAGCTTTCAAGGTATGCCAATAAGGCTTGTAATTTACTTTCCTCTCATCAACATTGCTGCTCTTTCATAGGATAGAAATATAGCGCTGATTACTGGTGTTCTTCTATATTAATTTTTCCTTTCAGACTTGCATCACATGCAATTTTATTATTATTATTATTTGAACTTGATTGATGTTTTTGTTTGTTGCTTTAGTTCCAAACAACTGCCCCAAAGAGCTGTTTCATGCGTCCTCCAGGGGCAATTCTTGCTCCTGGTGAGAGTCTTATAGCAACCGGTAATTTATTATGTGACTTTTCTAATTCCTTTCATAATGGTAAAAGTTCTGTTTAGCATGCTATGCACACATGCGCACACAGATGTAGAAGACATCTTACATAAATATAAACATGTTTGGGTTCTGTGTCTTTATTTATCCTCTAAGTTGTTATTTACTTATTCTGATTTTTATTGATCTTTCTAGTATTTAAGTTTGTGGAGCATCCAGAGAACAATGAAAAGCCAATGGATCAGAAGAGCAGGGTGAAGTTTAAAATCATGAGCCTGAAGGTGAAAGGACCAATGGACTATGTACCTGAGCTGGTATGTCTCACACCTATTATGATGGTTGCTTCTATGGTTATTATAGTAGAGCCTAGCCACTTTTTGTATCCAGTGTTGCATTTTCTGCGAGTACTCTCGACTCTCTTCAGATTACTATTTCATTTTTAGCTCTAATGAATTTTTCTATCTCTTCTCTTCAAATCAGTTCGACGAGCAGAAGGATCAAGTGGCTGTCGAGCAGATATTGAGGGTTGTGTTTCTAGATGTGGGTCGTCCTGCCCCTGTAAGACTTTGCATGTCAAATCGTTTATATGTCATTATGTGTTTGGCTTTGTTTCTTTTAAATAGATAGTATATGTGGACTTCCGTTTCTGATGAGGAATTAGAATGTAATTTGTGCAATTTAAATTGCGTTGTTGACCTCTGTGATTCCGATAGTTTGAGGAATGCTGATTTATGAGATTGTTTTTACTTATTTTCTAAGGCTTTTGAAAAATTAAAACGCCAATTGGCGGAGGCTGAGGCTGCCGTTGAGGCTAGTAAGAAAACTCCAGAAGACACGGGTCCAAAGATTATTGGGGAAGGACTCGTCATTGATGAATGGGTGAGCTGCTTTTCAGTTAAAACTTGAATTTACTCGTGTAGATTTTCATTTTCGGTCTTTTCTTTTTCTCATATTTTGTCGATTTTGTTTCTTTAGAAAGAAAGAAGAGAAAGATATCTGGCTCGACAGCAGGTTGAAGGGGTTGAGTCATTCTAAATGGGATGTTTCTTGTTTGCTAAAGTGTGCTACTTGGGATATGCCTATTGCTACGTTGTAAGTTTATTGAAATGTATCGTTCTCTGCCCTGCCCTGCCCTTCATCTATTGGTTGTAATGTGAAAAACTCAATTTAATATATAGCAAGTCTGTTGGTAAAAGAGGACTATTCTCTTTCTGTGTGGAATTGAAGGGAATATGGATAATGCATATATAATCGTTGTTGTATTCTATGGGATATAGCCTATAGGAAACCTTTAGCAGCAGCCATCTATTCTCGTACCACTGCGAGGCTGCCATCTCTTGCCATGTGGTCCTTGTGAACATCATAAATATTTTATTTTTTTTATATAGTGTTTTAAGGCATTTTTTGATTTTCAAAACTGAAATTAAATAATAATAAAAAAAACAATTTTAACGTAAAATTTGTAACAATAAAACTCGGACAAAATTGCTGATACATTCCCATATAACACTTGTTTTGTATATAACAATTGAATCCAGGAACTAGCCACTAGAAAATCAAGAAACCATGGCTGGCAATAGCTTTTGGTTTCACAAAACCATTGTCCCTGCCAGCTGATCTTATCTCTCTCCCTATCCACATATATATATATATATATATTAATATATACCATGACTTCCTTTTCTATTAAGCCTGCACATTTGTAGCAAAGAAACCATTATGCGTAATCTCGATTAATACTTGAAAGTCGCCTGAAAATTTGAGAAACCATGAATTATCTTAACAGAGCGTGCATGGCGGCTAGTGTAGTGGTGGTGAAAGGCCTAACAGACCAATGCTCCAAACATAACTCCACTATTCGAGTTCTTGGGGGAAAAAATAAGACTGGCTGTGGTAAAGGAGGGGAGAAGGGAAATCAGGTGGAAGAGTCTATGGAGAAAGTGATGTTCTTAAATTGCTGGGCACAAAGCTAACATATGGAAAGAAGATTTAAAAACCTCCAAAGTTGGTTCGACTGGTAAAGGCTTACGAGAATCCTATCATTAAATTACTTGTGGGGGAGTAGTTGAGGCCATTAAAAAACTCAATTGGTTGGCCTAGTGGAGTAGTGGTCAAAATGGTCTGCTCCCTACCTTCTTCTTGAGTTCAATGACTTTGGGACTAGCACCCAGGAGAAAATCTTCTGAATGCACCAGTCAATGTGAGGGGTCGCCTTTAATATTATTCGGAGAGGAATTTAGTCTCGGTTGATGCGTAAGTTAACCCGGAATACCTTTACCGTTCAAAAAAAAAAGAAGATTGAGTGATGACAAATTAAAGAAAAGAAAAGAAGGTTCATGTGTATACTGAGAGAGGGTAGACTATTCCATTGCTGATTTTGCAAGTAATGGTTTTGTAAATTGAAATGTTTATTTTTCCTTTTTAACTTAAACTAGATAGGTTAGTTTGATCACTAGTATAGTTTTTTTGTTTTTTGTCCGTTTTCGAATGGTTTTTTCGTTTCTTTTCTTCATTTTTCATGAGTGATTGTGAGTTTGATAATTTGGTATAAATGAAAAGACCTATTTTTGAAACAATAGTAAGTTGTGATTCGGTAGTGGTGGCACGCTAATAAAATCACGATGACAAACTTTAATACATTGTTTCATTCCCTACTATTATTATTAATAAAGGAAACTGATATTTTCACAATTTTTTTAATAATTTCACAATAAAAGTGTCGCTATAGATGTATAACGATGGTGATAACTGTCGCTATAGGATCTATAGCGACGATTTTGTTGTGGAAATATCAGTTTCGACTATATATTTTGTAGGAAACACAAAAATTGATAAGTGATTATCTTGTTTGGGATGGAGGGAGTAGTTAATTAATATTGTATGCTTAGCTATGGTCCTATGGATTATGGTAGATGATTATTTAAATCAGCATATCTCATTGGTCAGGTCGCAACCAAAGTTTAAAAATGTAATTTATATTTCCCCCCTTGTGCCAAAGCCGGCTGTTTATCTCAGACAACAATGCCTTTTGGCTCAAATTGTTGGTCTAATTCTTGTGTAAGTTTACTATAAATAGGAAGTGGGAAAGCCATAATCAACTCAGAAGAGAGAGAGTTAATCATATCTCCAAGACTCCAACTTATATTCAGCTTAATTAGCAACTCAAATAACATGGCCAAGTTCAACAACAAAACTACTACCTTGTTTGTTATGATATTCTCTCTTCTTCTCATAATGACAATAGTTGAATGCAGGCCAGTTTTGCGCAGTAAGTAGTCGGATCACTTTCTAATTTCTCCTTGTTAAATTGATCGGGCAAACACGTCTCTGATTATCCATAAGACATCTTTGCCCGACTCGGCTTGGCCTGATTTGACTAGGCTTCAGGCTTGAGTCCAGGATTGCCCTGGTTTTTGAGCATCCCTAGTCAATACGGGCTATGAACCACTAAAAATAATGCTATATAAATCTATCTATATATGATTTTGTTTTTTAGGTATGTATATTTATAGTAGTTGACATATAATATTCCTTCTAATCTAATTAATTTTGGTTTAACGCAGTTGGGTTTGTAAAGGCGAAATCAGCTCCGGTATGTGATTCGGTGTTTGGGGTGAGAAGTGGAGACACATGCTTTGATATTGCTCAGAATAACAATTTGTCAACTGCAGAATTTGATGCAATCAATCCCAATCTCAACTGTTCTACATTGTTTGTGGGTCAATGGCTTTGTGTTAATGGAACTGCTTGAAAAACTCTCTATAATCTTTCATGTATCTGGAACTAGGTACCAGTTCTTAAACCTAGCTAGCTGTTTCCTCTTTTTCTTATTTTCCAAGAATGGATATCCAAATGATGGATGGATCCATAACTGTTGCTCTTAGTTGTACTGGTACTTCTTAAAATTTCATCATGCTAAGTTTAATAATTTTCTCCTTTTCTAATCTCTTACTCCCGTACCAAAATTGGAGATGCATTCATTCGTGAAACGATAATTTTTTCAAATATATTCGTTACATTTAAATAGAGCAAAACCAACAATTTAATTATAATAAAAATCTTAGTAGTATTTAATACCAAGAGAATGTACCAATGACCATCTCTTCAATCGGAATTCCCTTGGTCTCCGGTAAGAAGAAGAATATGAACAATGTCATCACTAACACCCAGAACGCAAAGAACAAGAACAAGCCGAATTTGAAGTGGCAGAGCATTGTTAAGAAGACTTGAGCAATCATAAATGTCAAAATCATGTTGACAGAAACGTTTATGCTCTGAGCAGCCGATCGGATTTCGAGTGGGAAAATTTCACTAGGCACCAACCAGCCAAGAGGACCCCATGACCAAGCAAACGCAGCAACATATAAACATATGAATAGCATCACCACAATGGCATACCATTTGGGCAATTCTCCAGGATTTCCATCTGTCCCAAATTTGATTCCTATAGATATTGCAACAATAATCTGTGCCCAAAATGAAGACAACAAAATTATACAACTGCGCCTAAAGCTCCAACAAACACTATTTTTTAATCTGAACACCACCCTGAAGGAACAGAAATCTTCTCCCCAACTTATCAACATAATAAATGGATATAGTAGTTGCAATCAAATTAACTATACCAGTAATCACCGCAGAAATCAGGGACGCATCGCTCTTAAACCCGATGGTTTGAAACAAAACCGGGGCATAAAACATAATCACATTAATGCCTGTAAGCTGTTGAAAAAAGGGAATACGTACAGCCATAGCAAGTTGTGGCCTATACTTTCTCTGCATTAGGTTTCGCCACGGATGCTCTACTTGCTTAGAGGCTTCACTGGCCGCAATTAAATCATTAAACTCCTCATCAACATCAGAAAGGCCGCGGATTTTAACCAGTTGCTGTCGGGCTTCATCTCGTTTGCCTGTTTCGACCAAGGAGTTGGGAGTTTTGGGAGAAGAAGTGATCCGACGGTGATAATGAGAGCAGGAACCACGGCTCCCCCTAGGCTTAAACGCCATCCCAATGATTTGAGCATTGAGAAGAAGTAGTTTAGAACATTGGCTGCAAAGATGCCTAAGGTGATTGATAATTGAAAGGGGCCATTTCGGAGAGGTAGAGCGGCACAGACTGTAATTACAAATCAAGAAATTTAGAATACTATAATTAGTAAATATGGTAAATAGTAAATACAAAATCAGTTTTACCGGCCATCTGTACATAATTTATTCTCAAAAATATATATCATCGTTTGTTCGTTAATATATAAAACATATACTCATAAATCAATAATCTTTCTTGTAATAAAGAAGATTTTCCTATTTTAGAAAAAACAACCTATCAACAAATAGGAAACATACAATTTTGCTAACCAAAAAAAAACAAATAAAAGAAAAAGTTACCTGATTAGAAAATCCAATACCAAAACCAAGCAACATCCGACCGATAATGAGCATTCCGACGTTCTGAGCAAAACAGTTAACTAAAGCGCTGACACAAAGCAGTGCTCCTCCGGCGAGCATTGATAACCTCCGGCCCAATCTACGTGTGAACCACGAGGCCACAGTGCAGCCAAGTATAGGGAGGATGTAAACATGGTTAGAGTCTGGCTGTTAAATTTGCAGTACTGATTTGTCGAGTCATTGGCTTGCTGTTTCCTATAGACAGACGGAAAGAATTTTTGCAGAAAAGGCGCCATTGATGTCACTCCACCTAATCAAAATTAAAAAAATCCGTTAATTAAAATCCATAACTTTACAAGGATCAATAACAAAAATATGCATGCATGCAAACATTATGTACGTGATTTTCTTCTCTGTTTATTCTTCAGATAATTATAAGTTATGTTATTATAATAATGAAATTTTATAACGTAAAACTAATGTAATTCTATAGTTGTTTGTTTCATAAAAAGAGTTTCATATACAATATATAAAAAGAGTCGTATATATACAATCGATCTATAATAATAAGTTGCTAGTTCATTGGCAATTAATGGCATAATAATGATATTATGATTGAAAATTTAAAAATATTATGTATGTTTATACAACAATTAATAAAAATATGATTTTTTTATATTATACATTAGTCTTTTTTGTAGTACGGATCAGAGAGTACTATTTTTTTATGAAACAAAAATAAAAAAATAAAAAAAAGATTGTTTTACCAGAAATTCCGATATCATAACCAAAGATGAGACCGCCCATGGCAGCAACCATGCATGTTACGGTTACATACAAAGTCAGGTTTCCCGGATATGTCTTCCCGTTGCCGGGAGCAACAGGAACACCGCCGGCCATATCTTCCGATGAGCTTAGTTAATTATATATATATATATATAGAAATACTTGTGATGAAGATCTAATTTAAAGACAAAGGAGTATTGACACTTATATGTGTATATATGAATATAATGAAGCTAGCTAGCTAGGTTATAGAGAATAAGGACGGACTAAGAAGATAGGGAGAGGATATTGAATGTTTATGACAAGGGTATATATAGAGATTTTCTACACTTTTATCCGAATATATTAAGGAGTTAGGGAAGGTTAATCAATCCGATCCGATTTATGATTGGATGGAATTTATTTGAATCCATCCGAATTTGAATTATGTCTAATTACGTGCAGGATAACATTACGTTAATCTTGCTTAGTGTGAAATTTTACTCTCTTTTAACTTCACACGGTTGAGTATATCCTATCCTATATAATTTAAAGGTAATTGAATTTCATTGGATAGGGAGTATATTCAGCTGTTCGATTTATAGTAAAATTCCGTATAGGTAATTTCATTACTAATTTACTATGTTAATTATCCATATATAATTTCAATATAAGTGGATATGGTGAGTCATCAATTGTAGTCATATTTGAAGATAATATGGACAGCTAATAGTTTCGCCATATCAGTGTTTGGATAATGGCATAATTATTACAGGGATACAAGGGTCCGTTTCTATATTGGAAAGGGTAGATATATAGATTAGCCGTAAACTTAATTCCTTGCAAAATTAATGTCCTTGTAACCAAACTAAAATTTCTTATAAATTGGAATCTTACCAAATTATATGGTTTAATTATAGGCAAAAAGAAGTAGTCCTCTTAATTATATTAAAAATATTATATTGTTGAGGCCGGATTAGGTCCGGACTCTCAGACCTGACTAAAATTCGGACTTTTTTTTTGCTTTTTCATTTTGTAAAACAACTAAAAAAAATAAAAATTATGGAACTTAAATTTTTACATAATACAGTGTTTTGGGTGTGATTTGGATACATATAACAAAACATGTATGTACAGACTGTCATGTTTTGTTAGATGTATCCAAAACACACTCAAAACACTGTATTATGTAAAAATTCAAGTTCCATAAATTTTTTTTCCAGTTGTTTTACAAAAAAAAAGGGTCCGGATTTTCTCACGTCCGGGAGTCCGGACCTGATCACTTCTCTTATATTGTTTAATTGTATTAGATAATTACTCCTTTCGTCCTAGGATAAAAAATTTTATTACTATTTTAGGTAGTCCCAAGGTAAATGTCTACTTACCTTAAATGATATATTTTTTACAATAGTTTGCCTATAATACCCTTATTATTAATTGTTATATTTTTATTTTTTATGCATATTTATGAAGCATCACTAGTAATATGCAAAAAACTATGCAATTAAATGAGAATTTAAATATGGACAATTTTGTCATTTTATCATCTTTCTTAATATGCGCAAAAAGTCAATCAGAATTTTTATCTTGGGACGGTGGGAGAAGTATTCTTAAATAAGTTGGAATTTTTTTTTTTTCTTTTTGAAACCAAATCAACTCATGTTCCCGAATAAGTACTTCCCTTTTGCCTCGAGCTCTTCTATGCGGACATGAAAAGCGATCTTAGTGTTTTATAATTTTACTTTTTTGTATTTTGACCCCCCAAATACAAATTATATTAAAAATGTTATATTGTTTAATTGTATTAATTAGCTAATTAGTATTCTTAAATAAGTTGGAAACTTTTTTTTCTCTTTTTGAAACCAAAACAACATGTTCCCGAATAACTTTTTTTTGGCTCGAACTCTTCTATGCAGATATGAAAATTAGACACAAATATTTTACAATTTTACTTATTTATATTTTGACCCTTCAAATATAAATAGATAAAATTATAAAGTACACATGACCAATTTTCATATCCGCTTAGAATTTGTCTTTTGACTCTCCCACTTATACTCATCAACCCCTAATTTTCTCCAATATTTTCTTGTTCATCCTTTCAAAAGTTATTAAATATATTTTTTTAATTACAAACACTTGGTGTGTGTCAAGAATAACTATTTTGATTTACACTAATTGAGTCACATGTCACATGCAGGGCGGAATGTAGCATAGAGCCAATTATGACAATAGCCATAGTTGGATTTTGTGTGCATAATGTTGCCATAATTATTTATGCAGAAGATTATACTAATATTTTCCCATTAATTAGATGCTTACTAGGACCAAATCCCTTAATACAAAGCTGATTTTCTTCTATTAATTTTCATGTAATTAGTAGCTTAATTCTAAGAAAAATTATCAGGCATTAATACAATACTGATTTTCTTCTATTAATTTTCATGTAATTAGTAGCTTAATTCTAGGAACAATTATCACGCATTATAATTATTTTCTTTTCAATAATAAGTGTATTCTATGCATTACTATTATAAAATGAAGGCCTAAACATGGATTAATACCTTTAACTCTCTTTTTTTTTTAATTTGAGGACTATTTTCTCATTTTTTTCAATTAGGTGATTAAACTTTTAAATTTTTTCACTTTAATTTGGAGATTGTCTTCTCAATTTTTTTAATTAATGAATTAAACTTTTAATTTTTTCTGATTAGTTCTAATTGATAGTGTCACATCAAATAATTAATGACATGATATCGAAAAAGGGTAACTATAAGACCATTATTAATTTTTTAAAGTAAATTTAATAAAAAATTTACCCTTTTAATTTGGTATAAAAAATTAATTATATTGATTATTGATTATTATGAATTAATAAACTTAAAGTTTCGGGTATTAATCTATATTTAGGTCTTAATTTTTTATATCAAAAAGGGTAAAATTGTCATTATAATAATTATTGATAATTATGAAATAACAAGATTTTAATTAGTAGTATATTTATACATTTTAAAATATTTATCATTATATTGATTATTGATGATTTTTTTAAGCTGCGTTTGTAATGTATTAAATTTACTTTAAAAAATTAATAATGACCTTATATTTACCTTTTTTTGGTATAAAAAAATAATTGAATAAATGTTAAAATGAGGCTTAATATTACACATAAGCACTTTTTAGCCGACGTAATCAGAAAAAAAATAAAAGTTTAATCTTCTAATTGAAAAAATTGAAAAGACAATCCCCAAATTGAAAAAAATTAAGAGTTTAATCTCCTAATTGAAAAAAATTAATAAATCCCAAAATAAAAACAATTAAAAATTTAGAATATTAATCTATATTTATGCCTAAAATGAAAGCCTTATATTCGTTTCCTTCATTCTAGACTTTTGGTGTCTTGAAACAATATTGATCAAGTGCAATAAGGTGTAGAGGAAGAATAAAATGAAAAATATTAAAATAAAAATTTAATGAAATTTTTATTTCAATATTTGAGTGGTAGTGTAGTACTAATTGATTGGAATTTAACATTTTCAATGTATATCATTTATGTTAGAAAGTGTTTGATACACATCACAAGATTCGGAGAGTATTAGATGGTGTTTAATTATATTTTAATATATTTTAACAGTTCATCTTTTAATATATTTTAAGAGTCCATATATTTGTGAATGTACATGTTGGTTTTTTTTTATTAAAAAGATGCGTAATAAGTAACGTTCTCTTATAATTTTATCTATTTTTATGTATCAATATTTTTTGAAACAAATTTGTCGCACTACATAACAAAACTCTGGTCATATTTAGAAGTCCATTCGTTCATTTAAAAAATTGAAAGATAAACAAGTTAATATTTAATGTAAATGTAAAATTAGAATGACTGAAAATTAGAATGAATCTGAATCGTCATTGTGTTTTTCCGTCCAAATCAATTAGAATGAATCTGAACCATCTTTGTATTTTTTTCGCCCAAATTCAAATTAAGTTATATCTTATTATTATAGATAAGATATACATACATTTTTTTTAGCAAATATGTGGACCAAAGTTTATTCACCCAAGTAGACACAATAAATAAATATTATAAAATTATAATTATTCAACTCAAAACTCGGAGTTGCTCCTAAATTCATTGCGGAGTAATTTGAGTCGTGCACCAACTGGTAAAACCATATATGACATTAGATGAATTAGTTCCCCTTGGGCCCTTCCCATTCCTAATGAAGCACAAGTTTTAAATTAAAATATTAATTTGTCATGACATTCTAGGCTATAATTTTTAATTAAGTGGGAAACAAATTTGGTTAGCTTATTCACTTATTTAATCCCTCTTCCGACCATGGCAGGAGAAAATTATTTTTATCACCTGATCAGAAAAAAGTAATAAAAATTTGATTTTTTTTAAAACAAATATCGTCAGGATATATAAAGAAAACTGATATTTTCAAATGTATTTTGATATTTCTACATGATCCTCTCACATAAGCATATTGTAGATCCCACCTTCATGTGAGAAGGAATCAAGGAATCATGTGAAAATATTAAAAAATACATGCGAAAATAGAACTCTCATATATAAACGGATCCGGTTACCATGAAGTTAAATTCATGATAAGTTGATGAATTGACCAATACAATGTTGACACGTAAAAAAACCACCTCTCGACCAAAATTAAATTTATGCTAACCACTCCCTATATAAACATACGAATAGCACCAGCCAAGGGGACCCCATGGGCCATGACCAAGCAAATGCAGCTAACATATAAACATATGAATAGCCCCACCACAATGGCATACATCTGTGCCAAAAAAAAAACACAACAAAATTAATAATTGGACCATGAAACTTTTGGCCCTCCCTCCCTCCCTCCCTCCAATGTTCCAATTTTACAAAGCAAGGTAGCATATCACATATCTATATGAACTCTTTGGACCAGAGCCGGTCCGGGATTTTTTAAGGTTCAGGACAAAAAATTTTAAGTGTGTCCCTTTATATAAACTAAATAAAAAATAAATAAATTATCAACTAATTAATTTTATTAAAATTATAAGAATTTACAAAAGATAAGAAAGAACACTTTAAAATGTCATCGAAGACGTTTATTACTGTTGCCACAACGGCATATATCTTTCAAATGGCATATATCTTTCAAATTCTGTGAATAGTCTAGTGATAAAGACGTTTCCTGTTTGATTATTCAACTATGGGTTCAAAAAATTAATAGTACTAAAAAAATTTAATTGCTCTATGCCTACGTATTTTCTCTTTCAAAATATCTCATTTCATTTTTTTTAAAGTGTTGGAAAGTGTCATCACGGTCAAGGATGTTTGAGTGCACCCACCCTTATGCTTGGTTCGACATATAATAAGCAAAACCAACACAATCAAGTTCATACCCATGTTACATGTATGGAAAAGGAGTTGGTATATAAGAACCCTAATCAAAATTGCCATATTCAGATTCCTTGACAAGGATAACCTTTTTTCTCTCATTTTATTTCTAATATCTAAATATGAAACTTGTTAGTTTTGGAATGCTCAGTTTATATAACATCTGCATTAATGAAAACTATATATTATAAAAACACCAGTAATTTGAATCTTTATCAATGGCTGAAAAATATCTAATGAAGACAAAAATAAACTGTAATACTAACTGATTAATGAAGAAAATGGTCAAAATTACTCATGGAAGGCAAGAAGAAAAGGCAGAATCTTTATTACATTCAAGAATGCAATATTCCATTAATTATACTACGAAATCTGTTAGACGATAACTTCCTGACAATCTTTTTTGCATCCCATACTTGAGCTGCAGCAAGTTTTTCTATGTTTTTAAGATACCCTGAATTTGCAATTTTGTTTCTTCCACTAGGGGAGCTTGTTAGGGACATTAAAATTGAAAGCAGCAACTTTTTGTCACCTGAATTTGCCTCCTCTGGATCAAGCAATTGCAGAACCAGGCCAACATTTTGTTCCGCTTGCACGAATCTTTTCCTGTTCCTGGGGATTAATAGCATGCTAGACAGTGCCTCAGCTGCCATTTCCCGAGCTTCAAATGACTTTGCATCAAGAAATTTAACAAGCTCAGGCATAAACCCTGCATCACCCATTGACCTTTTAGCCTCCTCTGATGTTCCGCATAGCCAAAATGCCGCCTTTAAAGCCAACTCTTGAACAGAAGCCTCGCCATTGCGAAGAAAATGAAGTATATGATCCATAAAACGAGAATTCATCAAAATATTCAATGAGCTCGTAGATTTTAAACAAAAAATTACTGTTGCTCTTAAGGCCATTTCTCGTGCCTTAGACGAGAATGAAGAATTCGGATCAAGAACACGAACTAGCACACGAATCCCACCTTCTTTAACAATATAATTCCTAATTGAATCATCGCCAGATGCCATAGTTTCAAGAAAATCAATTGAACTCGTTTGTATTCCCTCGTCTTTAGACCTTGCTAGCCTGATAAATAACCGAATCGCGCCTTCTTCAACCATAAACTTCTTGATTTCTTCAACCCCAACAACATTTTTCAACACCCCACAAGCCAAACCAATCGATGCACCCGCACAAGTACCAGAATTACTACATATCTTCAACAGAGCAGTCACTCCCCCATGAGCTGAAACTGACCATGCGTTATCCGAATTCTCAGTGACCTTCATCAAACACCTTTCTGCAAATTCTTTCCCCACTACACTCCCACACTCCAAAACCCGAATCAATGGCGCAATTATCCCTTCCCCTACTAAAACACTTTTGCAGGCCTCAAACCCAGAAATTAAAGAAATCCCTTTTGCAGCTTCTTCTTGAAAATCCAAATTTTCTGTATCAAGAAAGCTCACCAATATTGAAATTAACCCATCAGTCTCCATAGCAATCTTTAAATACTTTTGAGCATCTTCTTGAATCACTTCATTAAAAGCAACCAAAGCTTGTTTCTTCATATGGGTGTCACCAATTTTCAGCCTTGACACCAAATCATTTACATAAAATTTCATGTCTTCGCGCGAAGCTGCAGGCCCTGGCTTTTTCACTACAATTGCATAATTGTGTGTAACCAATCCAACAGAGTAAATTTCTGATAAACTTTTTGCGTGCTTGTCTAATTTTGCAAAAAGTATATCAAGGTCGCTTTGCATTAGCAGCTTGCCACTAAAAGATAATTCTATGCATCTTCTTGCAAGCTCGTTACAGTCTTTGAGTGTGACTGTTATTGCACTAATTACTTCGCCGGAGAGTGATAGTTTTTCACCGGAGTCACGGTTTTCGACTGCGGTGAGGCCAGATAGAAGCTCCTCGAGCTTGTTTCGTATCAATTGCCATCTGAGAGTGAAGACTTTGATTGAATAAGAGAGGGAGATTAACGAAGATGTGAGGTCAATGGGTTGCCGGAGTCTTGTTTTTCCGGCAAGTGAAGATTCCGGAAAGGTTTGATCTCGATTTTGGAAATTTTCTTCACCCATCTGGTTTATGGACGGGAACCCATTTTCCGGTGAGATGGGTTGGAAGATTCCGGCTAATGGTCGGAGAATTGGAACAAAATTCAGTTGGAACTAGAATTTACAAAACTAATATTTTTGGAACTGTGTGACTTGCTGAGTTGAGGCTGAGTTAGGACTATAAGGTATCATAATATTTTTAATTTATCATTATATCTTTTAACGTCACACCACTACTATTAAGTTATTAGTTAATATTAATGACTATTAATAGTAATTGACTCAAAGAACAAGAACACAAAAATTATCAGGGAATGACTTATATTATTGAAGGACTATCAGTGGCTTATATAGCCTTACAAAGAGAAAACAGAACAGCCCACGTTCAGTGACGTGATAACAAACTGGAATGAGTAAAAACAGCAACAGTCCCTAAAGACTAGGACACTTATGAAACAGAATAACAAACTAAAATTAATTAAATCTAATCATTCCCTCCCTTAAACTAGACTGCATGAACAACTAGTTTAACTTTAATTTTGGAGCCTCATAGACTCCTAACTTGCTCCTCGACTTCTGAAATGACTCCAGCTTAAGAGGTTTAGTTAGTATGTCTGCCACCTGCTCTTGTGTTCCACAAAACTTCAACTGAACAATTCCTTCATTCACCAGATCACGTAGAAAGTGAAAACGCACATCAATGTGCTTGCTTCTACCATGCATTACGGGGTTCTTCGATAGTTTAATGGTTGAACTATTATCACAGAAAATAATGGTACTCTAACTGCCTCCATAACCAAGCTTCTTCAGCACCATTTTCATCCATACTGCTTGACATGTGCATGCTGCAGCAGCAACAAATTCAGCTTCTGTTGTACTAAGTGTGACTATTGGTTGCTTTCGTGAAGACCAAGCCACTGCTGCATCACTCAGAACAAAAGCATATCCCGACGTGCTCTTCTTATCCTCCACAGAACCAGCATAATCACTATCAGTGAAACCAATTAGCTCCTTATTCCCTCCCTTCTTGTAGAGAATTCCAAAGTCAGTAGTTCCTTGCAAATAGCGCAGAACTCTCTTGGCTGCTAAAAGATGAAGTTCTGTTGGCTTTGACATGTACCTGCTAATCAAGCTAACTGCATACATTATATCTGGCCTTGTGGCTGTAAGATACATCATACTTCCCACCAATTGCTTATAGAACGAGCCATTCACTTCTATTCCATTCTTATCCTTAAAAATTTTGAACCCTGGAATGATCAGATTCTGGACTGAGTTACTGTGCTCCATCCCAAATCTTCTTAGCACCTCCAACACATATTTTCTTTGACTTACAGATATCCCTCCATCAAACTGCATCACTTCAATGCCGAGGAAGTACCTCATTTTACCCAAGTCCTACATATCAAACTCATTCATCATTGAGTTCTTAAACTCACACATCATACCCTCATCATCTCCAGTATAAATTAAGTCATCAACATACAAGCTAATGATCAAGCGTTTACCTTGTTTGTTGATCTTGGTAAAGAGGGTTTGCTCACTGTCACTCTTCTCGAAGCCTTCTTTCAAGAAATATGATTAAATTCTGCTGAACCACACTCTTGGTGCCTGCTTGAGTCCATATAATGCTTTGTTGAGTTTGTACACTTTAAGTTCCTCATTCTTCACTTCATATCCTTTTGGCTGCTCAACATAGACATTTTCAGTTAGCTCTCCATGAAGGAAGGCTGACTTAACGTCAAGCTGGAACACACTTCAAGAGTTTTGTGCCGCAAGAGCTAGGATCATTCGTATTGTATCCATACGAGCTACTGGAGCATAAACCTCTTCATAATCAACTCTGTGTTCCTGTGCATAACCTTTCGCAACCAAGCGAGCCTTATGCTTCTCCACTTCTCCAAGTTCATTGAGTTTTGTTTTGTAGACCCATTTAACCCCAATATTTTTAGCTCCTTTTTGCAAATCAGTTAGAACCCATGTCCCATTAATGGACCACATCTCTAAATCCATAGCAAGCTTCCACTTTTTATCTTTTACTGCCTCATCATAAGAGACCGGATCAGAGCTTGCAAATAGGACTCTATTAACTTCAATATCCTCATCGGAGAGTCCTTCACCAGAGAAGTAATCTCCCATCCATGTAGGCGGTCGTCTTGTTCTAACTGCTCCTATGTTTAAAGGTTTAGGAGCTTCAACAGTCGGACGTCCTTCATCGTCTGAATGTGGCACTTGCACGTCCTCTTCATTGCTTTCTTTTGCGATAGGCTCAGCATCACCTTTGGGTTTATCTTCATTGTGCTCCTTTTCATCTCCCCATTCAAGGTCCAGTAGAATATGTTCTTGATAACTTTCATCCCAGTTCCACTTCTTGTTCTCCTCAAACACAACATCGCGACTAATTACAATTTTCTTTAACACTGGATCGAAGAGTCTGTACCCCTTTGATTCTTCACTCACCCCAAAGAAAATACAGATGCGACTTTTATCATCAAGCTTCGTCCTTCGAACATCAGGAACATGAGTATGCGCAATACTGCCAAAGACTCTGAAATGCTCAACAGAAGGTTTAATTCCACTCCAAGCTTCTTGTGGTGTCACATCTTTGACTGCCAATGTTGGACATCTATTGAGGACGTAAAAAGTCCAATTTACCGCTTCAGGCCAGAAAGTTTTTGGAATATCCTTCTCTGACAGTAAACTCTTCACCATGTTCATGACAGTCCTGTTCTTTCTTTCCGCAACACCGTTTTGCTGCGGTGTATAAGCGGCTGTCAGCTGTCTCTTAATCCCATTCTTTCTACAAAAATTATTGAATTCTTTGGATGTGAACTCCCCTCCACGATCTGTTCTTAAACACTTAATAGCCAAACCAGTTTCCTTTTCCACACAACTCTTAAATAGTTTAAAGTAGGCAAAAGCATCTGCTTTATTAACAAGAAAGTTCACCCAAGCCTTTCTACTGAAATCATCGATGAAACAAATCAAATACCTCTTGTGACTGTTGGAAGTGGGTGATATTGGTCCGCAAATATCAGCGTGAACTAGCTCCAGCTTTTCTGATGCTCTCCATGTACTCCTCTTAGGAATGGAATCTCGATGTTGTTTTCCCTTCAAACAATCAGCACAAACTATATTGGACTCAGCAAAGTGCGGAAAACCTCTCACTATTCCTTTGTTGTGCAGAGTCTTAAGACCTGAATAACTGAGATGCCCATACCTACGGTGCCAAAGATGAGCTAGATCTTGAGTAGTTGCTTGAAGACACACTATTGCAGTCTCATGCTTGATGGGTTGTGTATTGGAGATCAGGACAAATATCTTGTTAGTTGTCATGTTGGATTGGATAATCAAACCCTTCGAAGGATGATAGATTTTACACTGATTTGAATGAAGTAGGACTGCTAACCCTTTTTCTTGTAGTTGACCGATGCTAAGAAGATTATTTCTTAGTGATGACACATAGAACACTTCTGTGACAAGATGATTAACACCTTCTAGAGACAGCCGCACATTTCCTTTCCCGACAACACTCAGTTTGGTATGGTTACCGAGTTTGACCATCTGTGTAAACCCCTCGTCCAGCTCATAGAACAACGATCGATCACCACACATGTGGTTACTACAACCTGAGTCAAGAAACCATACATCATCACGAGTAACTCCATGTGACTCAACATAGGCCATAAGTAGCATCTCCTCTGACTCATCCAGCTCCACATAATTTGCTTGTTTTCCTAAAGTTGGACACTCATATTGATAGTGTCCAAGTTGATGGCATTTGTAGCATTCAACGGTTGTCTTGTTGTAGGTTTGGCGACCTCTACCTCTTTCGCCTCTGAACGCTGCTCTCCCATGTCCTTTTCCACTGTATTCTTCATCATGTGTCACTTTAAGCGCCTGTTCGTCTCCACTACTTCGATTGAACTTCTGTTCGCGGACAAGAAGGGAGCTCTGCAACTCATCAATGGTGATGGAGTCTATATCTTTAGACTCTTCAATGGAGACGACAACGTAGTTAAACTTATCGGTCAAGGTTCGAAGGATCTTCTCCACTATTGTCACATCTCGCATCTGCTCACCATTGCTTCTCATCTTGTTGGAAATTGTCATGACCCGAGCAAAGTAATCGGTGATGGTTTCCCCAACTTTCATCTCCAAAACCTCAAAGTCCCTCCTCAAGGTTTGAAGAAGCGATCGCTTAACCCTGGCATTGCCCTCGAATTTCCTCTTCATAGAATCCCATTTTGAAGTGCGCTTCTCCAAGATTTGCTCAAGAATTACCCTATCAATTGACTGGAATAAGTAATTTTTCACCTTGAGATCGTTAACTCTAGCATTCTCCAACTGCGTCTGCTGTGCAACAGTCAACTCAGTTGTTGTTCCTGGTTCTTCAAAACCATTCTCGACCAGACTCCAGAGGCCCTTGGATCTCAGCAAATTCTCCATTAGCATACTCCAGTGGTCATAGTGACCATCGAAGCGTGGAATGGCAGGTTGCAGGAAATCCTTCTTTTCACTCATGCTTCTCTTTTTCTCTCTTGTGTAAGTCACTCAAAGCTGCTGCTTCTCTCTTATCTCAGGGCCAGTGGGGCTCTGATACCAGAATGTTAATAGTAATTGACTCAAAGAATAAGAACACAAAAACTATCTGGGAATGACTTATATTATTGAAGGACTATCAGTGGCTTATATAGCCTTACAAAGAGAAAACAGAACAGCCCACGTTCAGTGGCGTGATAAAAAACTGGAATGAGTAAAAACAACAACAGTTCCTAAAGACTAGGACACTTATGAAACAGAATAACAAACTAAAATTAATTAAATCTTATCAATGACGAACATAAATTATCGATGAAAATCGTGGTTTCAAAATTACATCTAAAATTTTGAAAGGTTGGATTAATTGTAGGTTTAATTTCAATTTTTGTATGATATACCAAAATTGATAATACAATGAGTAAATTCGAGCTATGGTGACTGTCTGTGTATGTAGTCGCTTTTTCTTTCGTTGGTTTTGTAAATGTTGTTATTGTTGGATATTTTTTAAATATGTTGTTATATAATAAATATATTATATTATTTTAATAACTAATAGATGTATTGGTTCAATGGTAAATTTTGTATGATTACTAATTTTAACAGGTTTAATGTTAAATCGGTGAAATGGTTCAATTTGGGTCACTAGTTTAAATTGGTATTATTGCTAGTTTGAACATGTGTAATATTGAACTGATGCAATGATTCGAGTGTGACCCTTAGAAAGAGTGTGTTTGGTTCATATCTTTTCAAATTGAAAATGTGCCTTTTGAAAGGGATATTTGGAATTCTTTAAATGGATTAGAAAACTGTCATTTGAGAGAACAATTCATTCACAAGAAATGAATGCATAATTCTTTAAAAGAATTTTGCTGTAGTTATTTTCTTCTCTCTCAATTTATAGTTTTGAATTAAATATTATCATGCACATAGTATTTAATACAAATTAATTTATGAGTTTCTCTTGGCAGACGGATTCTCTGTAACCATATGCAGTTTATATAGGGGGTGAATACTGTGAGACCCCAGATTTTATGAATAAAGATTTAAATTTCTCGAAATATTTTTTTTGAATATTGTGGTGTGGATTTGATATAATGTTATAGTTGTGGGTAATATTTATAAATTTTGCAAAGTAAGCAAGTGGTTATATAATATTCGATTGGTCGAGGAATATTCGTGTTAACAGGAAATATTCGTACGACGGCACAATCATTGGTAGATCCCACAACGGAAGTATTGTCGTAGTAAGAAAACGACAGAAATATCTTTTATTAAAAATAACGGCGAAAGTGTTACCGTTAAAACCGTTGAACTACCCGGTAGTAAAAGTACAGTAATATGCGTGGTTGCATAATAGTACACGGTATTGGTTATTGATGCTTACGTGAGAAGTTACTCAGTTATACTCAATTATTGCTACAGTAATTGCTGCATCATATCTCTCATATTATTGATTCAATTATTGTCACAGTATCATCTGTATAATATGTTATATTATTAAATCAATAATTGAGACGACAAAGATCATATTATTATTTGCAATATTGATAATGTCTAGAAGTTCTGTCAAGGAGAGGTTTGGTCATCTAATTGCGCGCCAATAAGGAGAAATTCTTATCAGAAAGCCCCCTCTTTCCTGGGAACGACCTGGTTGTTAAATATTGTGAGTTATAATATTAATGATGAATAAGTTCGTGTTGATTAAAGATGAAATTGATAGTTCCATTATGTTGGAATTATTAGTGTTAGTGAAAATTGATATTTATTTCGATATTAATTGATGTCTGGGGGTTATATTGATAAATTGGGTAATTAATCGGATAAATGAGTAATTAATTGCTACTAATTCACATGCTTATATAACTATTTGTTCACATGTGTATACTATTGAATCACATTCATGTACTATTAGGGGAGGTGGTGCAAGATTGATAATACTTGCATGACTAAGTTAAAAATGGAGGTATAGATGGAGGTACTATACTGTAATTCATATTTTCACATGATTATAACTATTGATTCACATGATAGAACTATTGATTCATATTATTTACTATTAGGGGAGGTGGTGCAAATTTGATAATACTTGCAGGATTAAATTAAAAATGAAAGAAAATTTGAAGGTATTGTACTGTAATATTTTGTGTCCCAAAACGTGCAATTATCGAAACTATATTTTCCTATAAATAGAAGCTCATTCTTCCTTCATTTCTCACCAATTCACTAAAGCTATAGAGCAATTATTATAGAGAAAAATTATAGAGAGAAAGAAGAAGAGAAGTCATCTACCTCTCTACTCCAGTATCCAGTTTCTATCTAAGGTAAGGGGTATTATTTCTTTCGTATTCATGAAGAGAGCTATTTTTATTCCATTTCTTATTATTATGTTGGAATAAACTGTCTATGCGAAGTACTGCATACATGGTAAAATTCTTTTATTATTTCATTCTTTATTATTTTGTTGGAATAACCTGTCTGTGCGGTCTATCGCATGCCTGGTGAATTCTGTTGTTATTCCATTCTTTATTATTCTGTTGGAATATTCTGTCTGTGCGGTTTATGCATGACCTGGTTCCATTCTTTATTATTTTGTTGGAATTTCCTGTCTGTGCGGATTACGCATGACCTGGTTCCATTCTTTGTTATTCTGTTGGAATATCATGTCTATGCGGTTTACGCATGACCTGGTTCCATTTTTTATTATTTTGTTTAGAATAACCTGTCTATGCGATCTATCGCATGCATGGTTAATTCTTCTGTTTTTCCATTCTTTATTATTTTGTTGGAATAACATATCTATGTGAATTACCGCATTCATGGTGAATGATCATTTGTATTCATATGAATAGTATTTTTATTCAAAAGGGGTTTCTACCAGGGCAGTTTCGTAATTTTTCTTACCCTCAAAAATTTTAGAAAAATTTGAAATGATAATTTGATGAGTTTTCTAGATTGTGTCTAAAAATGGCGATTTTTGGATGTATAAATTAAGAGTTATGAATTTTATGGGAAAATACTATTTTAAAAGTAAACCCTTATAACTCTTTTTAGTTAACTCTGAAATTAGTGAAATTTTTATTAGAAGTACATGTATATAACAGGATTATACCCTGTAAATTTTAGAATTTTTGGACAAAAGTACAATTTATGATAAATGTCTAAATATTCGGCAGTTTTGGCCATATGAAAAATAGTAAATGAATTTTAAAAATTATGAGAAAAATATATGTTCAATATGGGACTATGTTCTGTTAAATTCCAGAAAAGAAATATTTTGGGACTGATTTGGTATTTTTCATGAAAATGAACTAGTTATGAGTAACTGAATTAAATATGTTATGTGAAGTAACAAAATTGAAAAATAGAATTTTATGGCTTGAGAATCCTATATAGGGTATATGCAGATTTTTGATGAAGGATTTGATCATTGGTGATGAAATCTTATGAGTATGACATTTTTGAATGATTAAATGCATTATTTGGTAAAATATAAACAATAGAAATAAATTATTTATAAGTTTAAGAAGTGATTAAAATATTGTTATAATATTAATAATATTAGATGATGAGTTTATTAAGTGATTGATAGTATTTGGATAAATTTAAAGTCTTTAATATTTATCCTTGTTTTCGTTTGATTAATGCTTATATCATTGTCATCATCCTCATGCTTATATTGTGATGAAAGTCATATTTGGCTTACGTGCATAGATGGACTTGGTATGATTATGACCAGGGATTATTCTGTATAATCATGAACGTAATGTGACGAATGATGTGATGAATGTCCTCAGTGGCCTGAATTGCATTGATGGACAGTTTTTGGTATGATTATGACCAGGGATTATTCGGTATAGTCATGACCATTGATGATTTAATGAATATCCTTGGCCCGTAGTACACGGAAGATTCGATGATATGGTTTATTTATTAAGCTGAGTCTCAGCGATAAAAATTTATGGAAAATTTTAAATCATAGAAGATAGTAGATATCATGCTCTACTTGACTCTTCTAATGGATTACTTATTCCGCTGCAGTTAAACTTGATGTCTATTGTATTTTATCAGTTTAACATTGTTGAAGACTAATGATAATTTATTCTGCATTATCTTAGTCATAATATTTCTTACTAGGCTAGTTGAGCTCACCCTTTCTTTCACTGTTCTCTTAAGGAAATGAGAACGTAGCCGGGACTAGTCGGGGAACGGAGTGATGGTCCAGATGATAGCATTAGTTGTCCTCACTATTCTGTTAAATAGTGTGACAATAAATGTAATGAGGACTCCATTGAGTGTGGATATTGTCTAGATGACAATATTCTTATTAAAACTCTTAGATTATATTTTGTCGTATTTTACACGACTGTTGTATAATTAAGTTGTATTTGAATTTGGTACCATGTATTTGGCGACTCAAGATGAGTGATGTATATCTATTTTGGGGACATCACAGTATTTCTTACTAGGCTAGTTGAGCTCACCCTTTCTTTCATTGTTCTCTTCAGGAGATGAGAATATAGCTGGGACGAGTCAGAAAATGGAGTGATGGTCCAGGATAAATGGCTTTAGTAGTCGTCACTATTCTACGGAATAATATGATAATAATTGTAATGAGGACACCATTGAGTGTGGATATTGTCTAGATGACAATATTATTGTTTAAACTCTCAGCTATGTTTTGTCGTATTTTACACGACTGTTGTATAATTAAGTTGTATTTGAATTTATGTACCATGTATGTGGCGACTCAAGATGGGTGATGTATACCTTTTTAGGGGGAGTCACAAATACTGTCTACGACGAAAGTTCTAGCAATCTTAAGACAATAACTTTCTATGAAGGACATTCTGAAAAATGATGTTAGCCTAAATACGGAAGGATGACAATGATACATCAAAGAATGATATTTTCTTATAACTATGATCGCGAAAATTATTATTATCCATGAGAAAGTTTCCAAATCAAAGAAACTTCAAAAAAAATGTGAAATTATTGTAATTGAATTAATTTAAAATTGGCATGATTTTGTATATATATATATATATATGTGTGTGTGTGTGTGTGTGTGTATTATTTGATAATACTTTCTGTGGCTAAAAATGTATATTTATTTTCTTCCAAGTATAATATATGTGATTATATTATTTAGGAGGAAAAATAAAGTAATACATATTGATTATTATATGTGGCAATTTGAGTTCATAATTTAATAAATGATTGAAAATATAATATATTCTTGAAATTGCTGCATACATGTATATTTTAGATTAATAATGCAATAAAATTTTGTGTTGTATGTGCTTTAAAAATTTATGAATATTAAATTTTGCACATATATAGTATTTGGTATGATGTTTTAGTATAAATAATTTTTATTATGATTAATAACCATATGGTATGATCATGGATTATGGTCGATTTTAAATTTATCAAGGCAATAAAAGTTTCTCTTAAAAGAAAAAGACGGCAATGCCTAGTTTTAGATTATTGTTTTTAAATTGTACTAAGTCCGGATTAATGTGCATGGTTCACTTTCAAAGTGAGTGATGGTCTAAAGTGTTGTAATCTAATTAAGATATATATGGGTCATCATATATAAACTTATTTATATATAAATTAAGCATTATCTTGGTATTAAAGATAATATGGTTTATAACTTCATGTTAAGACCGGTCAATTTATGAAGTTATTGTCAATATATCTAGGTTTGAGATAGTGATATGTAAATGATTAACTGTACACATGATTTGTGACATTTAATTATGTCAAATCAATGTAAGTTTGACTAAGTCCTTGCACTAAAGGCCCTAGGCAAGGAAGTTAAATTATGTGCATGTTAAATTAATTTTTAAATATACTATATGAAATTCAAAAATAAAGTTTAAAATTTATCATTTTATGATAATGAAAGTGATTGGCTTAAGTGTCTGATATTAGAGATATCTCTATGACATTTATAGTTATGATAATGCGGTGACTTGTTAAGAAAGTCAATGCATATCAATATAAGATATGACCATGTGAATGAGCGCTTAAGTAATATAGTCATTATCTTTATTAAAACCAAAATAATTTTGTGGATGTCGGTTACAAAAGTCCTAAGCAGAGATCGTTATAGAGTAATTTCATGGAGATGGGTTTAAAGCCTTTGAATGAGAGGTAACATATAAGTGAAACCCAACAAAATACTAGAGCAACATCTAGTATATTAGTTCAATGAAAAAAATACTTATAATAATAACTAGTTATACATTAGACAAGTATGGAGAAGAAATTCTTCAAAATCATCTCAAAATTAGTGTATACTTGTATGAAGAACAAAGAGGGTAGAGTAAATTTTAATGAATCTATGTTCGGTTTGAAAGATGCATGTCAATTGTCATACAAGTGCATCTAATTAGATTCACCTATGTAAGTGAAGGAAGTGGGACCACTTCTGCGAGATTTTAGACTTGTCTCTAAGTCATTTACGAAGCCCAAGAGATAAACACAAAGTCATAAATGTCATAAACTATAAGGGGGTATAATACATGTCTATTGAACAGGATATCACTTTAAGACTTCCTAGTTCAAAGCTAACGCTACTAAAAATTCTGATATTTTGTGATACAGATTATGTAAAAGTTTAAGTCAAAAGACACCTCTTACTTATATGTTATACCTAAAGAGAGAGAAGAAGGTTGACAAAATAAAGTTATAAAATTTTGAAAATGGGGGGAGATTGTTGGATATTTTTAAAATATGTTGTTATATAATAAATATATTATATTGTTTTAATAACTAACAGATGCATTGATTCAATAAATGTATGATTACTAGTTTGAACAGGTGTAACGTTAAACCGGTGCAATGATTTAATTTGGGTCATTAGTTTGAACATGTGTGATTGCTAGTTTGAACGGGTGTAACATTGAACTGATGCAATGGATTGATTTGAGTCACAAGTTTGAACCGGTGTGACCCTTAGAAATGGTGTGTTTGGTTCATATCTTTTCAAAATTAAAAAGGTGCATTTTTCGAAGGGATATTTGGAATCCTATAAATGGAATAGAAAACTCTCCTTTGGGGGAACAGTTCATTTCACAAGAAATGAAAGCATAATTCTTTAAAAGAATTTTGGTGTAATTATTTTCTTCTCTCTCAAATTATAGTTTTGAATTACATTTTATCCTACACATAATATTTAATACAGATTAATCTATGGGTTTGTCTTATCTTGGGAGACGGATTCGCTATAACTCTGTGCAATTTATATAGGGGTGAATACTGTCTTAAGAAGATAGTGGACTTCCATTCGATTAAGACGCTACTATTACTATTTTTCAGAGTTTCGACAATATCCTACTGCGAACGTTCCAACAGTCATTGCTTTTTTAAAAATAATTAAAGTTGAACACAATGTGCTTAACATAATCCAAATTTGCTTTAATAAAATGGTCACCCATAAAAGTAGGGTTAACATTATCCAAATTTGCTTTAACATAGTTGTGGGATTAACAACCCTTACGAGAAAAATTAGCAAAGGTTCCAATGTTCAAATCTTTCGGTTTTTCCAATTTTTCAGACCGGATCTAACCGTCCGGTTCGGTACAAAAGAACCGGTCCAGTTCAATACAAAAAATGGTATATACCGATTTCGGTACAACATTTTTATGGTTCGATTTTACCGAACCGGACCAGTATATATTGATTTTCTAATTTTTTATTATTATTAATAAATGATTAATAATAATAATAATAAAATAATGATAATAATAATAATATTAATAATAATAATAATATAATAATAATAAAAATAATAATTATATTAATTTTTTGTAAAAACCGATACCGAACCGGTATCAAACCGGTACCGAACCGATCCAACCAGTACCGGTATTAGTATCAAAATTTGGCCTGTTTCGGTATCGGTTTGGTTCGATAATGATCCAATTCGGACAAATTTTTATCGGTTGCAAATCCCTACATTTTTTATTAGGCCAAAAAAGGAGTTCATTTCAATAGCCTATGTGTTGGCATGCAGATGAGATGACACATCCTCCCCCCACCATGTGAGCCCATTTTGTTCAATGCCTTAAATTAGGGGATATCTTTTTGTGTAGGAACTAGGAAGGTCCCTTCTCTCAACCTTTTCCTATACCCTTTTGATAAGCTAAACAAAAGCCTAAACAATGCTCTAAAAAGAAAACATTGAACAAAACATGGGCATCACAAAGATAAGAAACCCTAGAAAATGACAAACATGGGCATTATTTGTTACAAGTAAACAAGGAGTAAATAAATTAATAGGAAAATAAGGAGGAAAAAAAGAGAGAATAGTTTTAAAAACTGACAAGTACAAGATAAAAGAATATTATTGTAAATAATTTGTCTAATATATATATATATATATAAATGACTTACTTTTTCATATCAGTAGATTAAAACGTTATTATACTCAAATTCTAAATCGGAATCAAAATTATGGAATAAGAATGACTCCATTATTAAACTTTTAAAACACGTTTATATCATATTGTTTTCATATGTATATAAATTAAGAGTCAAAATTGGATACCTCTTGAATTCAAAATTTTAATTTAAATTTACTTAATAATTCGGAAGAATGGTGGCAAATCATCTTAAGTATATCCAAAATTAATAATATATACTACTAGTTTCTTTCTCCCTCTTTATTATTATTATTCTTTCAGGATAGGGTAGGGTACGGTAAACAAGAGGAGCAGCAGTGCAAGACAAATTCCCAAGTCTGCAGTCTCATTGTCATTATTTCCACCGCTCACTACATTCAATTGTACAAACTTGTACGGATGGTTAATTCGCCATTGTAGACCTGCAAGGTGGTTATTATATATAAACTTTATTATGCTAAACAGGGATAACAACCAGACCAAGATCATGTTTTTAGTACTTGCCTGTGCATTGCAAGTTCAGTAGATGAAATGCGAGTTACTTGCACCATAAAAGTATTATCACCAAGTACAAAATTGTTATTTCCAAATTTAAAAAAGTACTTGCATTCAAGTCACAGTCTCAATTTTAGGATTTTGCAAAGTAACTATGTTCAAGTACGAGAGTATCCTGAATAACATAATTTGACACTATCAACAATGGTCTTTCATGGTACAAGGGGAAGGTTAGGAAATTTTGGGGCTGAATATCACGACTTTGAGAGCTTCCAAAATATATTTGAAAGGTTTATAAGTGAATGTACTTCAGCAAATTTTAGTAGCATGCAGTTATTAGATTCAAATGTTTGCGAGACAAAATAGAGAAACGGAGAGGGAGATAGAGAGAGAGCTCACCAGAAATTCCTTTTCAAGGTTCAGAGAGTGAAAACGAAAGGAGGTGCATCTTTTCTACGCCCTGCTACAGACCGATAAACATAAACTTTATCAGCCTCCTCGTCGTCATCACTCCCATCTTCCTTGATCACCTCAACATTCAACCTTGGTTTTTCCTTCGCTAGTAGTCTGCAACCGTTCATCGTCAAGTTGCTACCAGACATCCAGAGAGACCGCATAGATTCATACTTCTCCAAGCCTGATAGTAATGCTGCATCCCCAAATGGGCAATCTCTTATCTCAAGCTTCCTAAGCTTAGGGCAACCCTTTAGCACGTACTGCATTCCCAAATCACTGCAGCCAGCAAAAGCCACGGAAAGGGTTTCCAGATTTTTGGCATACTTGCCGATATACTCAAAAGCCAGGTCTGTTAATAGGCCTGATACAGAAAGTCTTTGGAGATTTGTGCAAGTCTTTACCACTGCACCAAATGCCTCATCCATTGGCTCATCTGTTAGATTATCTGGCTGGCATGGATTCATTATGCATAGGCGGAAGTGGGTAAAACCAGGACAGTTTTGCACAATAGTGGCAATGGCAGCATTGGTCATCTGACTGCAAAAGTAAAGAACATAACGAAGTCTGGGGCATCCATTGGATACAGCCACAAAACCTGACTCGGTCACCCCATGATCAAAAGGAGATGCAGGGAAGACTCGTAGTTCCTCAAGCAAGGGACAGCTATATCCAACAGCTTCTAGCCCGGTATCTTCCACCGTGTCCTGGACCTTTATGAGAAAGTAAATTACTAGTTAAAAACTCCAAATTCTAACTATATAACTATTTAGAGCAGTACATTGAAAAATCATTTTATATTTTCATTTTTATTTACATTTGCACATTTACGTACATTTTGAACATTTTACAAGGTTTTGCCTAAAATGGTTTTATTACCATTATTAGTTCTTCACTTCTAGCAACATGGGCAGGTCGTAGAATAGTAGTGCAAGAGAACAGCTGAAAGGTTATTAAATAGCAGTATGAAATAGCTGCAACCAAATTTGGCAAAGCTAACAGTAAATAAGAACTCCAGGCATCGATGCCTTAAATGCTTATTCCTATAGAGCTCACAGGCAAGATACAGTGTTCATAACCATAGATTCTCACTATCAATGAAGTAGTGATAAAAATGCTATTTTAATTTCTTCATCAAACAAACTATGTATTCCTGTGATACACATATTGAAATGTTCAGGTTGACAATGTGGCCATTACCTTCTATATAATCCATGAATGAAAGGTTTAATTCACAGCCAACAACCAAGTGAAGTGGTTTGTCTTCTTCGTACTAATTTAAAATATGTGAAAGAACTTCTAATAAAAATAATTGGGCAAGGGAAAGTCGTATGGGGTTAGTTTCTTACCCAGAGGCGCCGTAAATTGGAGCAGTGGACAAGAAGCTTAGCAAATTCACCAATTTGCAGAGTTGCATAGCTCAAATTCAAGAAAGTCAAAATGGCACATGCCGGGTATAGAACTGGGAGGTAGAGGGAATTTGAAGCTTCCCACAAACCGGAGAGCGTGTGTATATTTTTGCAGTTGTTGAATGCACTTTCAAGCTCTGTAAACTGGTGAGGTACGAGCTCTTGTTGGAAAGAGCCAGTACCAAGCGCCATCAATTGGGGAGCCGTTAAAAGTAGCCTTTGTAATTGTTCCAAAGTGATACTTTTATTAATGTTCAAAACCCTTAATGATTTGCACCTTTCAACTAGCCCCTCAAGGGCATCAAAACTGACATCACTGCTCAGGCTGGCAAAGTTCAGCACTTCAAGAGACTTGAAGTCCTCAGGAAAGCAACTTAACCAATCCCCACCAAGATCATCCATGTCATTTTCCTGTAGGTCAAGCTCAGTCAAGTTCCTGCAAAAGAAATAGTAACTTAGATACAAGCAAAAGCAAAAAATAGCATGACAACAAAGAAAGTTGCTCTTTTAAAATGTCAAATGGTTACTGAATTACAAAATCAAGAACGGTAAGTGCACCTAACTGGTAACCAAATGCCTCTCGCTCTAAATTGGGACACTTTTTTGTTCTCTCAAGGTGAAATGCAATTGTTATCAATTTGCTATAATTATCTTATCAGTCCTCATTCTAAAGAAACCCATGTTGAACAAATTTAGTAATAGAAGCTATAAATTCGATGAAAGGACAATTAAATTTAAAAACTTTACATACATATGCGGAACTTAATTTAGTTAAAACATTATAAAGCATTCAAAATTCTTACTTGCAATGGGTTGCAATAGCCTTGAGACCATCAGTACTAAAACCGTCACAGCTCACGAGAGATAAAGCTTTAAAACCTGAAAACGAATTTGCTATAAGCTCCAAACTTTCATCACTCACATACATTCTCTTCAACCTTAACTCCTCCAAAACAGGGTAAACTTCTGCAAACACTATGAGCCATGAATGAATATCAGCTCCCCAATTTTGTGGCACCAAATTGAAGTCTGAAAATCTTGGTTTCCCCTTTAAGGTTACACTCCTAATATTCGGAAATCGCCTAGCCACAATCTCCGGGGAGACCGAGTAGCAGTTTCCGATGAAAACCCGGGCCCTGCTCAACCTCTCAGCATTGTACAAGTCTTTGCAGACCAGTGAAACTGAATTTCGATCTTTGTGGGATTCTACCAGGGCAAGTACTTTTTCCAATAGCTTGTCTTGGAATGGCAGAAGGGGAGTCGAATCTGGCGAGTCCACAGAATCCTTGGGATCCATAATGTTCAAAGCACACTTGGGATCCATAAAGTTCGAAGCACTAGTCCTAGCTCCAAACTAAATTCAATAATCAGAAAATGAAAATTTAAAGCCCCTGTCAAACTCAAATGCATTCATGTATATATAAAATGCAACTATTTTTACATAAGCATAATCTAATGATTTGAGATATAAATATAACATATCAGGTGTAACCATTGCCAACAGGCTGTGGCCTAAGCATTTTATTACTATCAATTCAGTCTTTTTGTTAATTATAGTAATGACAGTATTATCATTTCACTATTTTGTTCCTCAAAACCTCTATTACAAGTGGACATGGGTGTGGGTTGGGATCCAGATCACATCTTTCACCCATGGTTTGAACAATTCGAGTCGCCAACAACTGATTGCACCCCATAAACTTTATGATATTTCGAAATTGAACCCATAAACTTATTATGTGTTTCACACTATATATATTTAAATCTTCACTTAAATATACCAACTTGTTGCATAAATTATCCCGTGGGGATCATTGGGTATATTAGGTTCTTGGTTGAGTGTTTGAGACTTTGAGCTGCCACTACTTGTTTTCCTTGGTCAATATTTTTCTGCCAGTAGACTTAGGCTAAGTTGAACAACCTGAAATACTAATCTCTTTGTGTGATATTCATGTATACTATTATCACTAAATATTCCCATGATCATATAACTCCAATATTCTTCATCCAGTGATCAATTTCAACCCAAAGAGGATTTCATTAAATCACATATTCATAGAACAGTATATGCAACTGCTAAAATAAATTTAAATATCTACTTGAAACTCAAATGCTAAGGTGAAAGGTCACTCCAAAAAGATTTAAGAAATGAACAACAACAACAACAACAAACAGATCCACCATTAAAAAAATCAATAAACAGGATTAATATATGGATGAGAAATATTTGTATTTCTAACCTGAGGAAGATTGAAGCTTCAAGCAAACAGCCCAAAAAAGAGGAAAGGAAGACTGAGTGATGTATTTAGCCAAAATGGGTTAATTTGATCTCATAAGTGGAGTGATTTGCGGTCACCCTCTCCTCTTATCTTGTGGCAGTCACATCACATGGATTAGAGCGCTTATTGTGGTTACTGAGTATGCCTTCATGTCACTGCAGATTTTCATGTCGGCAGTTGAGAAATAAGTACTACTACTATACTGTAGTAGTATTCTGTAGGTGGTTGAGTTCGGTTGAGTGCAATTAATTATTTTTCTCCTATTAAATCAATCCCCATAGAATGAAACAACCCCCACTCCGACTAATACCCTACCAAAACCTCCAAATGAGACAAGTTTGTGTAATCTTTAAATATCCTCGTTGACATTTTTAAGTTAGTTTAATAAAATTTTATATAATTTTTGTCAATTATAAATTATTTAAAAATTATACTATTAATATTATAATCTCACATTAACACCAAAAGAACCATGTGAATTCAATCGGCAAAACACAAGGTTGTAAAATAATGTAATTGTATTAAGAAACTAATAATAAAATTATCTCATACGTAACCCTAAATAATGTTTAAAAGTACTGAAAATTGCTTGCAGATTTGTAAGTTTATAAAAATAGTACAATGTCGGGTAGCTAAATTCGATCTTTTTCGAAATGGACAATGACAATGAGGTTAATAATTAACCACAGCACTTGGCGTAGCGGTAAGTTTTGACCTGGAGTAAATCGTAAATCCGGGCATCCTGAATCGATTCCCGCCTGCAACAAGTGAGGGCCAATTAAAAATTAGTCGTGTGGCCACGGATCCCACATTTCTGTGCAGAGCCATGTCTTAGGCCTGCGCAAAGTCGAGTCCGGGGTGGAGGGGTGAATCGTAAATCCAAGCATCTTGGGATCGATCCCGCCTGCAACAAGTGTGAGGGTCAATTAAAAACTAGTCGTGTGGCCACGAATCCCACATTTTTGGGCACAGCCATGTCTTAGGCATGCGCAAAGCCTGGTCCAGGGTGGAGAGCTTAGTCGAGTTTAGTCGTCTAGAGTTTCAATTTATTATATTATAGTACCCGTAATTCCGACAAATCACAAGTTACATAAAAAACAAGATTACCCCGCCCCCTGGGCTTGCATTAGTGCCTCCACCATCTTGATCATCAGTTCATATCCAGCCAAGTGATGCTTTATTTTAACCTTAAAATCACAAAGTCATGATTTAACGACTTGAAATGAAAGCCAATTCACTGTCCATTATGTTTGGCATTTTCTTCTTGCAAGTTTTAGATTGAAAAATAAGACTATCTGGACTTTTGATGATGAATTTAAAATAAAACTGTGAACAAGCCAATCAAAACTGCATAAACAGGTGAATTTAATTCCCGGATCCATTTGCTATCACTTTACATCATCCGAAAAACTGCATAAACAGGTCAATCAAAATGCTGTCTTTGCAAGGAAATTAAAGTACAAGACGACAAGAATCTTTCGGCAGCCTCCAGTACAATGTTGCAATTCCCTCCCATTGACGACATTCTTCTCTAGGTAATTCGTTTTTGTTGTGCAACAAAACTGGGCATCTATCATTCATGATAATGTGCATCAGCTTTGGATCTCACCTCGGCATACCATGGCATTTGAGGCTGCTGCTGATGAATTTTGAATTGTTAGAAAGACCAGGTTAGCAGTGGTGTGGGAAAAGGTTGCGGTTTGTATATTATTCAAAGCCATCACTGTTTCATCTTTCTCTTGCACTGACACCATATAGTTCCTTATTTCATAGGTGAAACTGAGCCAGCAGTAAAGAAAAGCTTTGATCATCGACCTTTGAGGCTGCAAGAGAATAAGCTTATTTATGTTACATCTCCTACTTTGTTCTTCCCGGTTCGCCGTGTAAAGAAGAGACAGCAGTTGAAAGGAAAGTTTCCAAGTCTCCAGTCTCACTGCCTTTTCCCCCACCATTTATTACCTTCAATTGTGTGAATGAGAACCCAGATCTCTAATTTCTACAGATGGTTACTTGTACATTGCAGACCTGCAAGGTTGTAAAATTTACTTTATTATTCTGCAACATACAGGGTCTTAATTTTTTTATATCCCAACGGTTAGATCTTGCAATGGATCTGGTGGCCAGTTAAGCCTTATAGCAACCATTTGCTATGGATCGGCCTCGGCCCATATATATAACCATGTCATGGCTAATAGTTACTTGCTTAATAACTTATGACATTTCTAGTACCATGTGGTTGCTAGATTCGTATGTGTTGGTATGTCAAGAAAGACGAGCAAAGAGAGAGAGCTCACCAAGAGTTTCTTTTCAAGGTTCAGAGAGTCAGAACGAAAGGAGGTGCATCCCTTCTAGGCCCTGCTACCGAACGATAGACATAAACTTTATCAGCCTCGTCATCACTCTCGTCATTCTTGATCACCTCAACATTCAACCTTAGCATTTCCTTAGCTAATAGTCTGCAACCGTTCATTGTTACCTTGCAAGCTGACATCCAGAGAGACCGCATAGATTCATACTTTTCCAGCCCTGAAAGCAATGCTGCATTCCCAAATGGGCAATCTCTTATCTCAAGCTTCTTCAGCTTTGGGAAACCCTCCAGCACATACTGCATTCCCAAATCACTGCTGCCAGCAAAAGCCACCGAAAGGGTTTCCAGGTTTTTGGCATACTTTCCAATATATTCAAAACTCAGGTCTGTTAATAGGCCTGATACAGCAAGTCTCTGGAGCTTAGTGCAAGTCTTTACCACAGCACCGAAGGCCTCATCCATCGGCTCACTTGTTAGATAATCTGTTTGACAGTTTTGCACAATAGTTGCAACGGCAGCATTGGTCATCTGCCGGCAAAAGTAGAGAACATAGTGAAGTCTGCGGCATCCTTTAGAGACAGCCACAAAACCTGACTCAGTCACCCCGTGATGTATATCCTGGTCAAAGGGATCTGCAGGGAAGACTCGTAGTTCCTCAAGCAAGGGATAGCTAGATCCAACAGCTTCTAGCCCCTTATCTTCCACTCTGTCCAGTACCTGTACCAGAAAGTTTACTTTATTAGTCCAAATTCAATTTATTTATCTTTTTTCTGTTTAACGAGCATTTTATCTTTTCTATGTTATATGTTAGATAACCACATTTATGGACACCCAAAATGGTTTTGGAACCATTAATTCTTCATTAGCAATATGTACATGTACTACAATAGTAGTGTAAGAGAACACTTGAAAGGTTATTTACAAGTGGTGTTGGATGAAAGAACAGTCTGATATAGCCACAACTAAATTTGCAAACCCAACAGTAAAGGTATCAGCGCCTAAATGCTTAGGACTAGAATATCAAACACAGAAACTATGGAGCTAAGAAGCAAGATAAGGTGAGCATAACCCTAGATGAGGTCCACCAAGGAACTAGTGATTAAAATGCTAATTACACGATCAAACTATATATTCATGTGATCACAGCGAATGACTAAGAGAGGAGGTTTGTCTTCTAAATACCATTTATGGAAGGTCTAAACTCACAGCCAATGACTAAGTGAAGAGGCTTGTCTTCTTTATTATTATAAAATCTATATAAAAAAAGAAATAATACAAGAAATTGGTTGAAAATGGGGAAGTGGTAGGAGGGAAGTTTCTTCTTACCCAGAGGCGCTGCAGATTTGAGCAGTGAGCAAGAAGCTTGGCAAGTTCAACACTTTGCAGTAACTCAGATTCAAGAATATCAGTCTGGCACCTGCCTGATATAGAACTGGGAGATAGAGGGAAGTAGCTTCCCATAAACCTGAGACTGTCTGTAGATTTTTGCAATTGTTGAATGCACTCTCAAGCTCTTCACACTGGCGAGGTGCAAACTCTTGCCGGAAAGAGCCAGTACCAAGCTCCATCAATTGGGGTGCCCTTAACAGTAGCCTTTGTAATTGTTCCAAGGTGATGTTTTTATTAACCTTTAAAATCCTTAATGATTTGCACCTGCTAACTAGTCTTTCAAGGGCATCAAAACTGACATTGCTGTTAAGGCTGGCAAAGTTTAACAATTCCAGAGACACAAAGTTCTCAGGAAAGCAACTTAACCAACCACCACCAAGATCATCCATGCTATTTTCCTGTATGTCAAGCTCAGTCAAGTTCCTGCAAGCAAAATTGGAAGTTAGTAGGCTTGTTACAAGCAAAATCAAACAGAAGCCTGACAACAAAGAAAGTAATTATTCTTTAATGAGACAATGGCTATTGAATTACAAAATCAAGAATGGGGGAGACCCACATTTGTGATTGGGGGTATTAATATACTATTAGAGTTAAGATATAAAATCAATATTCCCTGGATTGCAGTTCGATGCAGTCACGGAACGAAAATGGGAACGGATGCCACTTTTCATGGTACAGAGTATGCCAGGGTTAGGTTTCTTCAAGTCAAAACAAATATGTTTATTTGAAACGTGCTACGCTAGCATAAATTTCTTGAAAGATATATTTAAATTTAGTTGAGTTAGTGTGATCATTTTCAAGGAGGCTATGTTTAGAACTTACTGGATGCCCACAAGGTTCTCACTTGGCGATACTAGTAAACACTTTTCTTATACATATTAGGATTTTTAATAGAGCTTTCAGATTTATTTATGTGATAGTTATACTTGTATATCCTAGATTTTTTGGGGTAATGTTCTAAATAGTCGACGTTTAGCCTACATAAGATTTGATCATTGCCATTCGTTGTAAGGCCCGATGCCTATATAACTGCCCTTCATATACCAAACTATAAAAAAGAGATGTTTATATTAGATCTTTTTACTAAATAGGAAAAAGAATTTAGATCGTTAAATTAAAGGTTTTAGAATGCAATTTGAGATCTGAAAAGATAATTATAGCAAATTGATAACAATTGCTCTTCACCTTGAAAACGAAACATGTTCCACTTTAGAGTGAGAAACATTTGGTTAAAACTTTAAAGTGAGATGCACCAACTGTTTTCTCTGGAAATCATATGCATGTATATAGATAAAATATTTGGTAAAGTAAGAATTTTTCTTTTATTGATTTGGAGAAAGAAAGTTTCATTTGGAGTAAGATACGAATTACTCATAAATATTTTCATAATAAGCACAAATTAAAAATTAAAATTTATAAAAATAAATTCAAACTTCAAAAATATAACTAAAATTTTGAAAATTAATTAATATTTTTATTTTTGAAAATTAATATAATTATTATTTATATTATAAAATCATTAAATCTAGACTTAAATATAAAATAAAGAAATATTAAAGCACTTCAAACATCAATTATTATTTTTTTTTAAATCCCAAACCATTAGATATTAAGAGATAAAGATAATCCAAAATTCTTTTGCATCTAAGGGAACCCAAATTCGCAAGAATCAAAACTCAAAATTTGTACAAATCAAACCAAACCTAAAACTGTGAAACCCCAGATTTTATGAATAAAGAATTAATTTTCTCGAAATAATTTTTTAATATTATGGTGTGAATTTGAGATAATATTATAGTTGTGGGTAGTATTTATAATTTTTGCAAAGTATGCAAGTTGTTATATTATATTCGATTGGTCAGGGAATATTCTTTGTGTCGAAAAATATTCGTACGACGGTACAATTATTGGTGGACCCCACAACGGAATTATTGTCGGATTGAGAAAACGACAAAAATATTTTATTGAAAATAACGACGGAAGTTTTACCGTTGATACTGTTGAACTACTGGGTAGTAAAAGTACAGTAATACGCGTTGTTGCATAGTAGCACACGGTATTGATTATTGATATTTATGTGAGAAGTCGCTCAGTTTGATTCAATTATTGTCGATTAATAATATGAATTATTATAGCGATGATGACGTTTTGTTTTATTCGTATTATTAACGTAATAAAACAGAAACATATTTTTATATAAAACAGAATACTTTATTAAAGTTATTCTATAAATAGAATATATTATATTTTATTATGCATAGTATTGCATAGTGTTTTGCATAGTGTTGCATAGTGTTTGCATAATAAATTTTTTTTATATAAATAGAATATATTATATTTTATTTAAAAGATTTTTCTTTAAATATGGACCGTCAGATTAAAGTAAATCAATCTGGACCGTTCATGGATTAGTTACTATGCATTCCATTTTCCTATAAATAGAAGCTCATTCCTTCATTATTTTCTTACGAATTCACTGAACTCTAGAGAGAGAAACTATAGAGAGATAGAAGAAAAACTTTTTGCTACTTAACTTTTCTTTTCCTATATCCAGTTTCTGTTACGGTAAGGGGTGTTATTCTTTCTTATTCATGAAGAGAACTGTTGTTATTTCATTTCTTATTATTCTGTTGGAATAACCTGTATACGCGGTCTACCCTATACTGGGTGACATTCTTCTATTATTCTGTTGGAACATCATGTCTGTGTGTTTTACACCGGACCTGGTTCTGTCTTTATTATTCTGTTGGAACATCCTGTCGGTGCAAATTTTGCCTGACCTGGTTCCGTTATTATTATTCTGTTAGAATAACCTGTCGATACGAAGTACCGCATGCATGGTGATTTCTTTTGTTATTCCATTCTTTATTATACTCAGTTGGTTAAAGTTTTGACTTCTATACTCCATAAAATTAGTAGAATATCCTTGATATTTGCGTTTCATCCAGTATCTTTTTATGGAAATATTCTTCTGATCATTCTTGAATTTTACTCTACAAAACAGTATCATGTGGACAATTTGGACGTTAGTAGTTCTTGGACAAATTAATTCTTGAACTTGTTTTATTGAATTCTTATATCATTGTCATCATCCTCATATTTATATTTATTGAAAGTCATATGTGGCCTGTAATGCATAGATGGACTTGGTATGATTATGACCAGAGATTATTCGGTATAATCATGACCGTAATGTTATAAATGATGTGAAAATTAAAAGTCATCATTGGCCCGTAGTGCATTGATGGACAGTTTTTGGTATGATTATGGCTATGGATTCTCTTCGGCCAAGGGAACAAAGATGAATTGTTTTATGGCATGATCATGACCGTTATTGAAAACACGATTATCTTTGGCCCGTAGTGCATGGATAATTCGTGGTCGTGATACTAAAGAATATCCTTGGCCTGTAGTGCAGGGATGATTTAATGATGTGGATTATTTATTGAGCTGAGTCTCAGCGATAAAAGTGATGAAAAACTTTTTAAATCATAAAAGATGGTAGATTCAATTCTCTACTTGACTCTTTTAATGGATTGCTTGTTCCGCTGCAGTTAAACTTGATGTCTATTATATTTTATCAGTTTAATACTGTTGAAGGCTAACGATAATTTATTATGCATTATCTTAGTCATAATATTTCTTATTGGGCTAGTTGAGCTCACCCTTTCTTTCATTGTTCTCTTCAGGAAATGAGAACATAGCAGGGACTAGTCGGGGAACGGAGTGACGGTCCAGAGGATAGCATTAGTAGTCCTCACTATTATGTGAAATAGTGTATTAATAATTGTAATAAGGACTCTTTTTGAGTTTGTATAATCTCTAGTAGACAATAATTGTATTCAAACTCACAGTTATGTTTTGTCGTATTGTACACGACAGTTGTATTAGTAAGTTGTATTTGAATTATGTACCATGTATCTGACGACCCAAGATGGGTGATGTATACCTAATTTTGGGGGCGTCACAGACCAAATCCCTTTTCTCGACAGAACTTTCTAGACATTGTTAATTATGCAAATAATAATATGAATAACTTGTCATCTCAATTATTATTTTAATAATATAAAATATTGTAACAATAATTAAATTAATAACGTGAGATACTATGCAACAATTACTGAACAAAACTGAGTGACTTCTCACGTAAGCATCAATAATCAATACCGTGTGCTACTATACAACCACGCGTATTACTGTACTTTTATCACCGGGTATTTCAATAGTTAACGGTAAAACTTTCGCCGTTATTTTTATGAAAAAGTTATTTCTGTCGTTTTCTAACTCCGACAATAATTCTGTTGTGTGGTCCACCAATGATTGTGCCGTCGTACGACTATTCCCTGTTAAAACGAATATTTCCCGACCAATCGAATATTTTATAACAACTTGCTTACTTTACAAAATTTATAAATATTATCCACAACTATAACATTATAACAAATTCACACCTTAATATTCAAAAATGATATTTATAGAAAAATTCATCTTTATTCATAAAGGTTGGAGTCTTACAATTATTATTACGAGTTATGTTAGTGGATTTCCATTTGGGAGCTGTATATTTCCTCTTAATTGTATTAATTTCGGTTATTAACCGATTTCGATTACCTCACAATTTGGGTAGCTTTTAGGATATTAAAAACATACAAATTGATTTAAATTAATTTAGTTTTGGTGATTCCAGTTTTGTTATTTTTGGAACAGAGGAAGAAGAAAGGAGAGAGAGAAAAGAGAAGAAAGGAGAGAGAGAAAAGAGGGAGAAGAAAGGAAGGGAAAAAAGAGAGAAAAGAAAGAGAAAAAAGAAAGAGAAAAGAAAAAAGTAATTATTAAATTTTACTTTTGACACGTGTCAATCGCCTAGTATGACCGTTTGTCTAGCTAGATTTTTTTAAACGGGAGGGGCACAATTGACTTTAAATTTGTAATATTAAGGGTACTTTTGAAAAAAAAAGTATATGGTGTAAATAGAATATCGGGATAAACATCAAGGACATTTTTGAATCTTTGTTCGATAAAATTATAAAACAATCATAGAAAAATTCTTTTCTTTGATATGTATGTCCTGTTTTCAATTAATCATTACTTTTTCCCATATTTACCCCTGCTACCCTCACTCTAGTGAGAAAATTTTCTCATCTACTATAACTATAGAAGGACAAATCATCACCTGATTGAGAGCCTGAGATAGGGCACATGCTAAGTACTGAATTTAAGAGATGAACACTGAATTCAAGAGGTGGGCTTATTAAAATATAATTTTTAAATGAATATGACCCCACTGAAAATATTATTTTATGTATTTAAAAATTATATTTCAGTGGGGCCCATCCTTTGAATTCAGTGTCTATCCCTTGAATTCCGTACTTAGCATGTATCCTAAAAGTACATGTTAAGAAACCCCATAAATAAATGTAGAGAAGCACTATTTATACATGTGTTTTTAATATTTTTAATAGTTTCTTTGGCATGAAATGAGACCTATTGTATGTTCATATGACAGAAGACCATGTGAAAATATCAAAAATACACGTAAAAATATAAGTTCTCTACATTTATTCTTCCTTTTTTGATATTTACCCATACTCCACTAGTTCCGATTTTTTTAAAAAAATGATGTATATTGGGAATGTTTAGTTGACTTTTTGATGATCAGTTATACGGATAAATATTAGTAGTAATATTTGTAAAAAAAATGTATAATAAATAGAGCACTCTTATAATTTTTACTAATACCATATACTATTAAATTTTATAATTATAATTTAACATAAATGTATCTGATTATTTTGTATGTTCATGTGACAGAAGACCATGTGAAAATATCAAAAATACACGTGAAAATATAAGTTATCTACATTTATTCTTCCTTTTTTGATATTTACCCATACTCCACTAGTTCCGATTTTTTTTTAAAAAAAATGATGTATATTGGGAATACTTTTTGATGATCAGTTATACGGATAAATATTAGTAGTAATATTTGTAAAAAAATGTATAATAAATAGAGCACTCTTATAATTTTTACTAATACCATATACTATTAAATTTTATAATTATAATTTAACATAAATGTATCATAATACATAACACAACTTTTATTTTTTAAAGCCAAAATCGCATCAGGCAGACATTGTACGACAAAATGTCTGATTTAATACACGTTAATCAATATATCTTGCAATTATTACCTCCACCTTAATAAATAATCAAACATGAAAATATCTGACAATTTGTAACACATAGAAATCTTATAATTTGCCAATCAAGTTCCTTCCCTTTCAATAAGAGTACTTCTACGGGGACCGGATTTTTCTGACCAGAGTAGTGATCGGTCCGAATTTTTTTTTTGCTTTTAATTATAAAATAATTAATGTAATTTATTAGAATTAAAATTTTTATAAAATACAGTGATTTAAGTATCATTTGAATACATGTAAAAAATAAATGACACTTAAATCACTGTATTTTATAAAAATTTCAATTTCAATAAATCACATTAATTATTTTGTAGTAAAAAAAAAAAATCAGCCGATCACTACCCCGGTCGAAAAACCCGGTGGCCCTAAACTTTCTATTTCAATAATTACATGAACATAGTTGGGCTGCTAAAAAAAGAAAAGGATAAGTGATACTCTCGTATATTCTTTAATATAAGTCATTTGAGAATTTTTTTGTTCCTTAATATAAGTCGTTTTCTCACTATTTTTTGTCCAATAAATAATAATATCTTATTCTAATATAAGGGCAATATAGACAATTGATATTATAGTTAATACTATACAATCATTACCTTAATACTTGTGCACAACTCTAAAACGACATATATTAAGAAACGGAGGGGAGTATCATTTTTATGTATGGATAGATTTTGTAATTGTAAATTGAAGAAAATTTATGGCAAGTCGTATAATTTTATATTGTAAATAAATGGAGTAGATTTAATTTGATTTTAAATTTAATTTATAATTGAACTAGCAATAAAAAGGAAAGGTGTTTTCATGTGGAGTAGTCGGAGATTGGGTATCCAACAATCCGGTGAGCTAGGCTAGGTTAAAGAAAGCCCAAGTTTGATATTTTTCCAACAATTGCAATTATAGTGATTTTTTAAATATTTATTTGAGGTGTGTTTTATTTTATACTAATCATTCATCTCTACACTTAGGGTGTTTTGAATGAGTGGATATATCCCAAGTTTCCAACATTGAGAATAACAATTATTCCGTCACTCCCTTAATATAATTCGTTTTAAAATTATATAAAAGTATTAAGGAATTGATCGTATATCATTAAATATAATATCAATTCTCTATATTGCCCTTGTATCATATATCATTAAATATAATATCAATTCTATATATTGCCCTTGTATTGAAAAAAGATAGCGTTATTTATTGGAGAAAAAATTGTGAGGGAACCAAATTTATATTTAATATTTAGGGTAATATTGAAAACTAAATAATTAATGCTTAATTAAAATTTTCAAACGACTTATATTAAGGAAACGGATGGAGTAATTTGTTAAAAATGGTAGGATTAATAGAACATATTATTCCATGTTTTAAACTTACATTTTATAAGCAACGTTTCATACCCAAGTGAACTCTACTACCCACGATACATATTTGAAACATGCAAAATTATAATAATAATAATAATAATATATATATATATATATATATATATATATATATATATATATATATATATATATAAATGTAACGATGTGTCTGTTTCTCTATATAACATTAAACACGTATGTAGAAAAATAGTGAACAAAATAATAAAAAAAAATGGATAACGCTAGTTTCGGAACCTAATCTACTAGTAATTACTAAATGTAGAATGAAGAATTAGTTACGGTAATTTCTGCCCACAAACTTCACTCATAATAATTTGATTGCAAAAAAAAAAAAAACCTTCCTTAGTTGACTGTTCTTCCTACATACTAAGATAAGTTTAAAAGTATGAGTCCATAGAGTAGGATTAAGACATAAAACTTCACTATTAATGAGAATTGATATCATCCTTTAAATAGAGTCATGTTTGCTCCAAATTGACTGTTTATAATACCTTTTTGATTAAGAATAGACCCCCCCTCCCCCACCCACCCACCCACCCAAAGCTCTTGTCCCCTAAATTTTAAGAACCCCATGTTCTACCAACCAATCTTTTCCTTTCAACGTATACATCATTATCCAACCTTGTGTCTTTTGTCTACTACTCGAGGATTTCACCTGGGTGGGGGTGGCCATACTTGAATCATCTAGGGGTAGACCTCTATTAATGCATCTCTATAATAAAAAACTCACATATCCCTAGAATCTGCACATCTTCAATATGTCGATTGTCCACTCGCATTCTCAATCCCTTTTTAACAGCTCACGAATTCTCCAAATAAAAGGGATAACATTTGATAAAATAAATGTATAGATGAAAAGTATTTAATATTTGTGTTGCACTTGACAAAGGTTGGCTCAGTTTAGTCTGTATTTACATTTACCATGAAACTGTAGTGAAAATATACTGCTGCTGCTGCTGCTGTCATGGGAATTAACTAAGAAATTAAATTGGTAACATGGAATACATGCTGTCTTGGGTTTTTACCCATTCTTCCTCCGAATCAAATTCCAAGATGAAGAAAAGTAATGCTGTACCAGTAACAAATCCGCGGATAAAGCTCCTAAGCAACACGGGCTTGAAAATTTTCAAACCCATATCAACTCAAAAACGACATCAATGGACTTCGAACCAAGACAGGTTAAATGGGATCAAAGGTCTTTAAAACAAGTAAAGTAATGCATAACGTGTATTTATGAGATCCAAAATATTGTTTTTGCATATTTCCCCTTCTTTTAAAATAAAAGAAAAAGAATAAGCAACTGAATAGCTCAACTACATATATAAGCCAGCAGCTCAAGTTGCATGTAGCTACAAAAAGTAGGATGTAAACTCATCCACGGTTCTGCTAACAATTCCAGGAGTATTTGCAAGTAAACACTCGAGTACTACTGAATTGGTTATAAAAGCAAAGATCAAATAAAACTTGCCATAGTTTGTGAATGGTGTAAGCCGACAGAAATTTCTGCAATCTCACTATGCTTGTTGGAAGATACAAGTGTTGACTGCCTCATATTTGACTCGAGTCTCTCCCAAAGATGAAACGCCTCGTCCAGTCAGTTATCACCAGTGCCCTTGTACGCCAACTGACTAATTTGCTGGATGTCATCAAAACAAAATTAGAGTTGATTATCAAAAGTAACCTAACAACTGTTCTTGTGTAGCTTTGAGCAATTCCAATACCGAGTGGGGAATGTCTTACCTTGCATACACAGAATACCAGAGCCACTGAGAGCTGTGGCCAATTGAAACCCAATCTCCAGGAAGTTGTGCCGCAGTTTGCTCTCCCCCCAATGGAGCAAACTGCCCAAAATGCTTGTACCTTGAAAAGGATTATATACTCCGGTGAAAAAGAAAGCAAGATAACTTACTAATTGGTTAGATATTGAATGCATGTTCTATATGCTATTACATTGACATAAATGTCAAACCCTATTTGCACAGACTCAAAATAGCTAGCAAACACCAATGCAATAAATATCTTTGGTTTTAAGTTTAACTCCACCCCAGCCTTTCATCCCTTACCCCCAGAGGAGAAAACAAATATGAGGCACAAGAGAACTGAAGACGAACACAAAAGAAAATCCTTGTACACGTGAATAGCCAACTTTAAGATAAACTTTGTTGATTTTTCCATAATACAACATCATTCTAGCACAATGAATGCAGTTGGGATCCCAAGGGGTGGGTGGAGGAGATGTAGTTTTGACATATACCTGAAGGGACGAAACCGGTGTCGTCCTTCTCCCCTGTAACGAAGAGGACCTTCTGGATTCTTCTCACACTCCTCCATGCGGTTAAAACAATTAGCAAGATAAGCACCTTGCTGAGCCGCTACCTGACAAGTAGTAGCAGGTGCAAAGAAAAATGTTAGAAAAATCAGCGGACATGGTCCTCCAATTGGCTTAAAAGGAAAATTAATAATCAAATTGACGTTAACCTGGGCTGTTGCTGGAAGATTTTTCATCTGGAAATCTACTTGAGAGAGAGCTAATTTGAATTCTTCAATATTCAATTCAGTGGATTCTTTTGCAACATCCCCTTTGGAATCCTTCAACAGATCAACAAGACTACTCATCTGTTTATTCTTCAAACAAAGCTGCATTTGAGGGTATCTCTCACAGATGTCATCAAGGGCTTCTTGAAATTCCTTCACTGTTAGTGTTCCAGAGTTGTCCTTGTCTGCTTTCCTAAATATTGCCGATATGTCTTCCTACAAAATATTAGCATGCGATTATATGTATTCTATCAATCTCAGTTCTTTACATCTTTCAACTTTATCACAAGCTGAAAAAGGAAATCTTGAAAGTGTATTTAACTAAAATATTTACTACATATATTTCGAAAAACTGTTTAGAGTGAAGGATTATATCACCGCGAGAATTTATATGGACAATGCACAAATTTATTCCTTTCTTTTTCCTCCTATTTACTTGGATCAATATTCCAATCCCTTTTTTGGAGAATAATATGTCAGCTAAAGTTTAACTCCACACAGGATATTATTGACTCAAGAAGACAAGTACACGCTCAGATTTGCCAATTTCAACTTGTGATAGACTTGAAGGAAATCCAAAGGCACTACCAATTCTTTCGAGTTGTTAATTTCCTTGATTTAAAATTTGAAAACAAAATTGCTAGTCGCTGGAAAAAGAGTTTGTTTCCCCATGCTTTCCGAGTCTTTCTAGTTAGCCTATCAAAATCTTAATAATAAGGCTTTTGAAGTATTGATGTCCGTGTTTTGACACAGTATTGAACAATGCTAACGTGCTTTCTAGATAATAATGCAACATTCCATGCGTCATAAATACTGACATGTGTACATGTCTACCTGTCTATCCTGCTGCTAATGAGAAATCCGAAAGTATAGTAAGTACTATTATACCATTGTCAACAGTTTTTAAGGGTCGTCTTCTAATAGCCAAATGAAACAAAAAATAAATAAATAAACTGAAAAGCAGGGATTTAAGATTAATGCTAGGCGTGCCAAATGGTTTACAAAATTTCAGGCCCCAAACTAATGTCATTATCACGTTACTTGACTAAATCAAAGTAATTGTTCATGTAATACATGTGAATTATTGACAACCGATGTAAGGATGACACATCAATTTATGATCCAAAAGCTGGTAAAATATTTAGGACCAAGCACTAATCAGGATTTAACAGTGTATTCCACTCTTACTGCAAAGTAACCGATGATATACAACTCCCAGTTTGAATGATAGACCGGAAAAAATATGGTGGTGCATCCGACTTGCTGATGAATGAATCAATATCATTGCAAAAATCATGCCAAGAAATTAGAGACAGTACCATGACTTTGCGCTGATTAATTGTGGCACAATCTCCAAGTGCGTATATGCTATCACACCGTTCAACTCGCAGCCATTCATCAGTTGCTAATACACGTCTATTAGCCTATGCACCAAGAAACAGGACCTTAATCAGAAAAAAAATCATATATACATTTAGAAGACTAAGAACAACCGTTCAAAAGAAAAACTTAAATATATAGAGATCAATCAAAGCTCAACTAATATTTTCTGGTAAAGAGCAAAATACCTGACCAATTTGATTCATAAAATCCATGATGACAGGACGAGTCCCAATACCAGTTGACCAGACGACCATTCCGTAAGGTATAGAAGAGATCTCCCCATTCTTTATTTCCTTGGTAGAAATTTCTGAGTTAGATACTTTTACAACCATTGAGCCTGTTTTCAAATCCATACCATCTCTCTGGAATTTTTCTTCTGCGAAGGCTGTAATCCTTTTGTCAAACCTGTAAACCAAGAGCTCCTAATTTAATGATGGAATATAGGTAGAACAGAAAAGACAACCACTGGAAATTAGATACTTGCAACTTGTCCAACAGAAGAATATTTTTAATTTTGGAAAAATCTTATTTGAAAATCTGTTTAGAAAAGCGATTCTCCAATGTGCATGCTCTTAGTTAAATTAATTCACAAGCATAATATTGATTACCAAATGGATGATCCAGCATGTTATCTTCCTGAAAGTATCCAAGCAAGTGAAAGTTTGAAACAAACTACAAATCCTCCTTATTTTTTATGTTGGTCAAAATGTTCAAGTTTATGCAACCTAATATGAGCATAATATTTTTGTCAAACCTACTTGTTTTATAATTTTCATACTTACTCGGTCTGTAGGTACTAACTAGAAGAATAAAGATCTCTGAAGCACTGATCTACAAAGTTCTTATTCCATGGTATATTACAAAATATGATAAAGCATGTGGACTTAAGGAGGCTATTATCAATTAACATAAAAGACTACTAAAAAACAGGAACAATGGTTCCACAGGTAACAGATTCTTACATGTTCAAAATATGATCCCCTGCCTCAAGAAGTGTTATCTTAACCAAATCTTTCACCTTAGGATATAGCTTCACTAAATCTTCAGATACATAATCGTGGAGCTCAGCTGCAAACTCCACACCAGTAGGGCCACCGCCAACAACTACAAATTGAAGAACTCTTTGCCTCTCCTGATCAGTTAGGTTGGGGAGGCTGGCCCTTTCAAAGCAATCAATAACAGTCCTACGGATCTTTTGAGCATCTTCTACTTCCTGCATGAAGAATGTTCCTGAAACTTAGGCATAAACTATCACACTGCACGGAACCCTAAACGCGCATTAAGAAATTCAATGAGAATTTGTTTTGTAACACCATTACAGTACATAGAATGATTGCAGTGCAAATGAATGGCCACGGTAAAATAAACCAACATTAACATTTTAACTGATCTTCTTATTCTTAAGTTTTAGAGACTTCATTTGCAAAAGAATTTTTCTTCCTATCAAATCTTGTGATTTTTAAGAAAGTTACCTTCAAGAAATGACAATTTTCCTCCACCCCAGGAGTATTGAATGTGTTTGCCCGAGCTCCCATGGCAACTACAAGGTAGTCATAGTCTACAATGAATTCTTCATTCCCATTCAAGTTAGTGTCTTGACCAGATCGACAATACACTTTCTTATTTTCTGCATCAATCTTGAAACACTCAGCTTCCCAGTAATGAATATCAACGTTTTTCTGCCAGATGAGATGAGAAAGTAGTAAATCAATAATTTAGTCTTTTGATGGCATAATTATGACGGAATAAAGTGGTCATTCTGCTAGACCGTAAAATTATTACAATAAGCAACCAGAACATATAGTATAAAGAACTAAGGGATCAGTCAAGCTGGATGGACCTATGCACTCCTCTGATGTTTGAAAATAGAGATCAGATACTAACATGTGATGATATTGTCACATATTTAATCCCCCACCCAACACCATCGCCAAAAAAAAATGTGTGTGCTCGTAAAACTGTGAGGCTCATATTGACCAATCCCCTAATTCTCTTCAGTTACCTTTCGAACAATGTTGCGGATTGGTTCAACGATGCTGCGAGCTTCCACAGTGCCACAAGTAACACTTGGTAGCAAAGGGGTGAATGCAAAGTAATTACGAGGTGATATCACCTGGACATCATATGAGGAATTCTTTAGATTTTTCAAGAAACTTGTTCCAGCCCAACCAGTGCCGAGTACGACCACTCGCTTTTTCCTGTTACCAGCCTCAGATGAAGCAATAATGCTTGCACCATTACTTGAGTTTGCCTCAGAATAAGCCACAATGCCTCCACCACTGGAAGATTAAAATAGAGAATAATTAAAAAATAAGTACAAAAGGAAAGCTTGTACATCAAATTGATATTATCTTGCCATAAGCATACAAATTGTTATCTTCCGCAAAGAAAGAGTGAAAAATATACGAAGCATATAGGATTAGGAGCTATGCTTTAAGTTTTACGCCAAAAAAGGGAATGCTCTCCAAGACTGTAACTACAACTGCAATCCCTCCAGATTCTGTTTATGATAAATGCATTGAAATAAGCTTGAAATGTTATTGTACTGTTAATGGATATGCCTCCTCAGGTTAACGTCATCATATTCTGGCATGTAATCTTTGTGTGTCTTAGTTTTAAAAAGCATCCTTCCCAGATCCAGCAAGAAAGGAACAACTTTGGCACTAAGAAATACTGTAATAGATAAAAATCCTGGGAGCTAATGTAAAGTAACTTGAGCATGAAAGTGGCACTACATCATTCCATGCAGAAATCTACAAGTACTAATAAGACAGATAAGAAGATGAAACAAGCACGGTCTCATCTTAAAAGCTGCTTTCATTGGAAGAGTATCAAAATCCCATTAGCTATGTAATTCTGGGGAATCTTCTACAACATTCATCCAGTGAACGCATAGCCTAGTAGGGCTGCAAATGAACAGAAACAATATAGCCTTGTTCAAGCCCAGCGCATTTAAAATAAACCTAAAAATTCTGTTCAACTTTGCTTCATTTACAGATGAGTGAACCTGCACACTCACCTTAAACCACAGCAAAGCTCGATATTGCTCAATAAAATTTAAATTAATTTATAAACTATATAAAATGACAAAATTATTTTTTGATATAAAGCTCAACAAAACAACACTTAATGGCATAAAAGTGAGTTATTTTATTTGAATTTTAAGAAGGTATATGAAAATTATTTTATACCACAAATCATAACTTGAATTAAATAATAACATAGTTTTTTAAAAACATATCTTGTATTGCTTCTGATATAAAAAACAAATTTATTGAATGTGTAATGATACAATTTGTCTAAAAGCAAGGATACAAGAGAAGTATTATAATACATCTATCTATCATAAGTGAGCCCTATGTTCACAAGCTTATCCAAGCTGGAAACTGTAATGTTTACTACACAACTTCTATATTTAGTGTTGGCTTGTTTAGATAATGATGGCCTCGAGTTGAGTCTTAAATGAGCTGAACACAAACTTTAGGCTTTAAACTCACATTAACTTGCAAATGTGAGACTGATCACAGAAGACATAACATATCTCCAACTTCATGTGTGGTCTCTACACATCATAAAAATTTCCATATTTCCCTTGAGTGTTGACAATATCGGCCCTTAAATAATTGTGTTCATGCTTAAATAAGAACCAATGCCTTGCTACTGCTATTGAGGGGGTGCTAAGTGGTTCATGATACCATAAAACTATTCCTCCTAAGCACAATTCCAAGATCTGCTACTGTAAAGTCTTGTAATCATCACTATAGACTATAGAACAACCAGGTGAAGTTCAATATATGGCATCAGATACAGGGGTGGATCCAATAGTTTAAATCAATACTCAAATGATAATAACCTTCAATTTTTTAAACGATTCCTTATGCACTCATTCTATTGATTCTATTTCCCAATCAGATTAAACGAAAATCATTACATTACATGATTGTAGTCATAAATTAATTCCAAATTACTTCAGATACCTTAGACAGTCTAAATCAACTCAAATGATAATAACCTTCAATTTTTTAGCTGATTCGAGCTGGAGCAGAGTCACAATGCTCATTGATCACATTAGATTCACACACCCTAAGCTGCTTATTAAACATGGAGACCAACTTAACATGAAACATCCATGCATTTAATACAGGAATTAAGTGCTACAAAGCATTCTCTCATAGATCTAGAATTCTAAATCTATTCAGTATTTGAACAATTAAATCATTCATATAAACACGGTAATTTTGGCCATAATCCTAACTCATAACTACCGCTGATAATAACAATAACATCAAAGATTGAAGTGCATCTATCAATAAATGAATCAGAAAAACACACAAAGTAACTAAATAATGCTAACAAACATTTCCATAACAAAAATTAACAACAAACATAAGCAAAATTCAAAACCAGAATTAATTGAACAGTATATAAAATTTACCTGACGGTGAACACAACAAGCAATCTCGCGAGAGAAGGATTGTCACGGATAGTTTTCGAAAACCTCTCGTAGACAGTCCAACTTCTCATTTTCGCTTCCAATTTTTGAGTTCAGATCCAACCACAACTTCAGAGAATCTGTAAAATGAAACAAATTAATGTATATAAACATTTATTATATGCATAAATGAAGCATGAACAGAGAGAGAAAAAAATGGTGATCTTACTTTTGTGTAGAGAGAGAATTGTGTAGTATTGAATAATAGTAACTGAAAGTTGAATTTGATGTGAAATGGAAAAAGCCCCCAGCAGGTGGGAGGGAAGGCGTGCGTGTTGAGAACGTGACTCGTGTGCTGTATCTGTACGACACTGTGCGGTGATTGGATTCCTTTTTCATTTCTTTGACGTGGGGCGCAAGACAGCGACACGTTTCTCCGGAGGCTGAGAGCTCCGAGCGAGCAGCCTGCCAACAAATTGAGTCTTGTTTTTAGGGGCCAGTATGTATAAAAAAAAAGAGCAATGCTACGCAGACAGGGAATTGGAACCGGAAAATTGGACCGGTTCAATTATTATTATTTTTTTTATTGTGACTTTAACAGAAATTTTTATAAAATATAGTATTTTAGGTGTAATTTGGATACATATACAAATATAGAGTTATACAAATTACACCTAATTAAAACACTATATTTTATAAAAATTCCTGTTGGAATAAATACTATACATTTTTTGAGAGTCACAATTAAAAAAAAAATATTGAACCGGTCCAATTTTTTGGTCCCAATTCCCTGTCCGCCAAGACTTTTCCAAAAAAAAGTATCTATTGAGGTAAGTTGATCATGTGACCAATACAATATTAACTGGCTGTCTGTCTACGTATAGATACTGTATTAGTCAATTAATTAAAGTTAACTTCATGCTAATCAATTCAATCATCAAAGAATATGACAATCATTTATATCATTATGTATTTGTTATGTACTCCATCCATTCCTAAAAGATTGTCGTTTTAGAAGAAAAAATTTATTCCAAAAAGTTTATCGTTTACGACTTTCAAGGAGAATAAATTATTTACTTTTTTATATTACCCTTACCTTCTCTCATTGTCCCAAGAAATTGTCTCCCTTGTATTAATAGTTTTCAACTTCCCATAAAGGGGTAGTGATGGAATTTCAAATAAATTTTACTTGATAAATGATACTACCTCCGTTCTTAAAAGATTGTCGTTTAAGGTTTTGACACATGGATTAAAAAAGTATCATTTACCAAGTAAAATATGTTTGAAATTCCATCACTACCCTTTTATGGGAAGTTAAAAACTATTAATTCAAGGAAGAGAATTTCTTGGGACAATGAGAGAAGGTAGGGATAATATAGAAAAGTAAATAATTTATTCTCCTTGAAAGTTGTAAATGACAAACATTTTGGATATCCGTATATATATATATAATTTATTAAGTGTGTGTGTGTGTATATATATATATATATAAGTTATTCGGATACGGATTCCAGATATCGGAATCCGGATATCCGTATCCGGCCGCCGGATATATTTACGGACGGATATTAATCGAATACGAATACGCATATATCCGTATTCGTATCCGTTTATTTACGGATACCTTTAAACCGAATACGGATATATCCGTTTTTTCCCGAATATGAATAATATCCGTTTTTTTTCGAATACGGATGTGGACGAATACGAATTTTCCGGTTACCATTTACAGCCCTACCCTACTAATAATGAAACAAGACACTTGACCAGAACTCTTACATTGCGGTACTCATCATCTAACTACGGGGTTTTACCCAGTATGATATTTGCACTACTTTTCCAGGAGTTGGATTACATTCCAAGGCAGAACACATAAATATATACAAGGAATGAGAAAACAAGCAGAGCAGGTATAGATCCAAACACTAACAAGTGCAGATCAGTTAGAAAAACCGTCCATAGTAAGAATTTCGTGGATATTAACTTTCTTTACAAAATGTTAGATGAAAGAAGACCCCCAACAGTCATGAGCTCTAGATGTATTAATCTAATATTTACGAATTTTCAGTTACCACAAACGTCATCGCAACTATAGATCTCCTTCACAGAACTCCTCAGCAGCATAAATTTCATGGGCTTGCTACGCGCAGTTAGTAGTGTCTTGGGTAAGGCGGGACATATCCTCCAGAATGCTGTATAGACGGGACATATCCTCCAGAGTGCTGCAAATGTGATGGGAAATCCCTGTATGAAGGCCTTGGCGTTGGAGTTCCATAAGAAGAACCTTACAGCAAAATAACAACAATTAGCCACTTGCATCCACATGAGCAATAAAAGAACACAGAAGCGAAAAACAATACAGGCGTCAAATGGACAGACAGCAGTTTCTCAAATAAGAATAGTTACTTCATCATTTCTTCATTGATTCGCCATTAATAAGTAAGATCAGGAAACCATTCGGAACCTACTTTCAAGTTGCAACAATTCCAACCATAGATATGTAACTTATTTGAGCAACCAACATAAGATGCATATGGCCAATCTTGAAATGCAGACTTTTCTGGTAAAGATGTGTTGGACAACAAGGCTTTGCTTAAATTTTAACAAACCCCTAATTTGGCAGCAACTCCATATTACTTGCCACAATTTTAAAGTAATACCTATGAGGCCATGAATACATATATATATATTCCTAGCTCCAACTAGTTTGCGCCAAATGTAGGAGCATTAATATATTGAGAAAATGACCACAAATGAGAAACACTAAACACACATGGAATAGCAAATAATGATTTTCATTGCCTACCATATGTTGGTGTACCGGCCAGAAATGTGGGTTGTCCTGGTGCTGGCAGATCAGCTTGAAGGCTTCTCGGAACACTAGTATGTCCGCCATTATGGATGTCACCCATTCCATAGGTTGTTTGTGTACCTAGGAGCATTAACATGAGAAAATTACTTCAAATGAGAAAAATCAAGCACAAAAGTAATAGCAAATAATTATTTTCATTGCCTACCATAGGTTGCTGGTGTACCACCCTGAAATGTGGGTTGTCCTGGTGCTTGAAGGCTTCGTGGAATACTCATATGTCTACCAGTGTTGTAAGGAAACGATGAAGTTCTTGTATAGGGTTCAACCACGCTACAATGGTAAGGGTCAGTTGCATCTCTATAGATGTCGCCCATTCTATAGGTTCCATAAGGGTCGACAAAACCTCCAGGTGTGGATGTTCTACTTTCAATGCCACTTCCTGGGTGATCATACCCACCATAACTTCTGATAGGAAGAAAACCACTTGGTCTTGAGTAGTTTCCATAAGGGGAAGTTAGCAAAGGCTGAGATGGATAAGAGCTTTGCCACTGTTCACTATCGACTGAATGAAAAAGGAAATATTGTAAAAGGCTTGCACAGTGTATATCCTAAGGTTTGATTACCAATTTAAAACAATAAGGAATTAACAATCAATGGAAGATAGATACCTGATAAAGATCCTTGATATTGCAATGAAGGATTACTATACGACTGGATAGAACTTTCTCGAGAGTTCTGCATCGAAGTGTTGTTGTATGACTGGACTGAACTTTTCTGGGGACAAGGTGAAAGGTCACTCTTTGTAGCCAAACTTGTTTTCATCTCATTGAGAAGCCTTTGTGACTCCATTCTGCCATTTTCTGGAAATATAACCTAGCAAAGTACATTGAAGTGCAAGTCAAGTATCAAGAAAAGTAGACAGAAAAGAGATTAACTAAATTAAATCTAGTTCCTAGAATTTTTACCTGATCAAAAAATTCATCTGTTCCTGGCATGTCGTTGCTCATAGGTAAAACATAATTGGCTGCCGGGGCAATTTAAGAGGTCACATGGACATGGAAGCAAATTCTAAAGACTGGAACAACTACTAAGAACAAAACACAAGACCATATATATTTAGTAGGATACCTAACATTTCGTTAACTGCTTCAGCCGGAACATCTTTTCCCATTTCTTTGAATCTTTTCTCAGCACGGACCTTTAGCTCGTCTGGTTTGGGGAAAACCACAACAGCAATCTGATTTGGAGTCACATTAGTCATAAAGATAACACTATATAAAACAAATAAGAAAAAAGGAATTTTAACATGAATGACCAACAAAACTACATAGCCACCTTCTTATAGTTTGCAAAAGGCTTCAGTTTACGTTTACGCGCATTCTTGTAGACATTTGTTTGATCAAGAATGTAGTTACGAGGTATTTTGGAAGCCCTGGATAACAGGGTATTAAAAATACTGGTTGCACGGTTCATCAAAAGGTCAAATCGTTCACCATAATTATGCTTCCGAAGCAGGCCAGGTACCTGTAATAAGGTCAAACATTTGTCATGAGCAACTGAATGGCTTTTCCAGATACCCCTCATGAAACCCAAAAGGGAAAAAAGAGAGGAAAAACTGGTGTGAAACACCAGAAAAGTAAAACATGAACCTTCATTTGATCAAGCGCCAAATTTGTTCCAAGCAAAACATATCTCTTTTCAGGGTGCTCCTTCACCCATTTTTCTGCCCACGTACTCTTTCCAGAAGCAGGTAATCCCACCAACATTATCACTTCACAGTCCTGAAGTTTTCCAAAACCGGGTCCCATTAGTGCTTTTCCCTCTTCAAGGGCAGAAGCCCAAGGTTTGTAACCTTCTTCACGTATTAATCCATCATCAGTGCTGAACTGCAACTGAACCACAAGATTTTTCAGCAAAACATGAGGAAAAACAGCTGATTCCCACTGAAGTTCTCTGATCGGAGAATCCAAAACTCCAAGACCATAAGGACTGGCATTGAAATATCTCACACCCAACCATTTTCCATTCTTAGAGAAACCAACAGAGGCCAGTGGTTTATTTTCTAGATCAACCGCACATACAATTGTGTCACCAATTCCATATTTTTCACCATAATCAAAGAATTTTCCTGCATTAGAGAATTTTCCAGTGCCTCCAAATCCAAAGCTGTACACACTCTCCCCAAGATTTCCCACATTATCATCTCCTCTAGAGATACCAAGCCGACAAACATGCTGCTGGTCAAGGGGAGTGTCTTGCATATCAACTGGCTGGGCAGAAATGATTTTGCAACCGAAACAATATTTCCCTCCGGTTATTCCCACATTGGCACGAGCACCAGACCAGCAGTAGGCAAACCCATGGCCATGAAGCGCTGAACCTTGTAGACCATTTCCTCCAATATCGAAATCTGGAGCAAAGATAAAAAAAACTCACATAGAACATAAATACTTCAGATTATATAAAGCTAGAATCAAATACCAAAGCTCAAATGGTGCCCTATTCTTTTAGTAATGTTCAGAATACATAAAATATGTTGGCGACTTGGCGGCTGTATTGTTTAGTCAGCATAATTGAAAAAAGTGACAGTTATCATATTTGTAGGTTCAACTATTACACAGTAAATCAAAAATTGTACCATATACTTGATATGACATGGATTATAGTACATGAAACTGAAAAAAGAATTAAAAAATCATCAAAGTTTGTACGGGAAGGAGGGAATTGTGCATCAAATTGCTTTTTAACATATTTATCAAATTATGGTCAAGATAAGCAAATTCAAGACTTCTGAACAGTGTAGGAGAACAGGATGGCCGGCAAGGACCCAAACAACCCCAGGTTAATGGAAAAGAGATTGTGTTTTCCTTAGGTCAAGAGAAGTGGCTTGAAGAACTTAGAAAAAGAAGAAAATATTTTTAGTCTGTTTTATGCCACTCCCAATAGACAAACCGAAAGGAACAATGCCAGTTGGGGGCTCTTTAGCTTTCAGTTGCAACACGTGCTGAGAATTAAAACAAAAGCTAATGCAAGATGCAAAAACCGATTTTTCTGTACATCAAGAGAATAGCTTGAAAACTTAGAAATATAAGAAAGTGTTTTTTGGTTTGTTTTTTGCCACTCCCAATAGACAACCAAAAGGAACAATACGAGTTGGGGGATCTTTAGCTTCCAGTCGCAACAAACGATGAGAATTATAACAAAACCTAATACAAAAAAGGAAAAACTGATATTCATCAATTGCTGGTTCACACACATTTGCCTATTGAAAACATATTCAATAAAGGCGGTAGATATCCTTTAACAGCAAATTTGACAGCACTTGAGAGAACTACTGCTGAGAGAATTTTGTAATATTCTGCTTCCATAATAAGAAATATACTGCCATCAAAGACACAGAAGAGATAGGAAAGATGCTTATGTCATAAGCCACAAGAATTATGGCTTTTGGATGGAAAAACTAGTAGGCAACACAATGCATCTAATTATTCAATCAAAGAGAAAATGAATGGTGGAACGGAAGTATAACACTGACAAAGTATACACTTGACAAACTGCTATCATATCTTTCCTGCTTTCTAATAACTCACTATTTGAGTTCTTAAAATTGTAAAGAACAGAAGCCCACACTACATAGTTTGAGCGACAACACCGAGTGAATCTAAGAACAAATTCAATAATCAAGACCTAAAATTAATCAAACCTCCTGTTTTTTGGGTATGCGATTACATTAATCAACAATACAATGTCACTTGCAAATTACATAAATTCAATAATCAAGACCTAAAATAATTAAATTTCCTTTTTTGGTATGCGATTAGATTAATCAACATACAATTTCAGATTGAATTGGGTTAAATGCTTTTTACCTACTTTAGGTCAACTTAAAAATGCCTAATTATACCTTTTTTTTCTTACCGTCAACTAACTAAACTTTAGTTTCCTTACATAAATCTCAAGTTCTGTCTTGGGTGGTTAAATTTTTAACGGAACTTTGAAGTGGCACTTATGTGGCTTAATTTTTCAATATAAAGCATACATTTTTATGTGGCAATTTTATCCCAATTAAAATCATAAACTAGTTTGAACATAGTTGACCCATAACCTACAAACTACCTATAACCCACCCATTAACAAGAAAATATCTAATTTATTTTCCAAATCTAAAACTCATTAGAGGAACAAAGACCAAGACAAATATAGAGAGTGATGCAAACTTCTGATCAGTTTCAAGGTGTAAATGTAAAAATTCAAAACTTATTACTTACCCGAGATTTGTTAATACAATATGTTACCAATCTCACAAAGAGAGTGAAAGGCCTCATTTGAATTTCTCTTGCACAAATAATTTGTAAATTTTGGGGGTGTGTTAATGCATTTGATTTCAAAATATGTTGGTGGTTTTTAGGGAGTCAATTTTTGGTACTTTCAATTGATAGGTATGGTGGTGCTTCTTATTTATAGGGTTTTATCTATTGGGTTTGATTAAAGAATTAGGCAATGTTCTAAAAGGTGCTAGGCGGCCGGTCGAGGGGGCCTAGGCGAGGACTGGGTGGGGCCTAAATAGAATTTTTTATTTTAAGCCAATTTTAATATTTTATCTTACATTTATCCAAACAAAACAATAATATAAAGCAAAACAATCTATAATAAAGGAATTTGCTTAAAATTCAAATACATATCCATATTGTTAATGTCAAAGTTCAAATACAAACATGCAATTGTTCAAAGTTTAAACATATTTTTAACGTATTAGTTTTATTCATAAACAATATTACTATTAAATAATAAAATTTAAAATTTCAAGAATTTAATTCAATATTAAAACTTAAGAAACTAAACATAAATTTAAGAATTATATTGAATTAAACTAAATATAACAAATGTATCATAATTTATATAATTTGAAGTTGGTACAAGTTCAAAAAATTACAACTATGATAAAATTATGCATTTTGACTTGATATTATTCACTTCTTGTTGAGATTTGATATACTACATGTATTATGAATATGGTAAATCATTAGAAAAATAAATATATCAAGATCTGGTTTGGGTAGTTATTAAAATAAATAAAAAACTCTCCGCCTAAGCCCCGCCTAATTTTTTGGAGGGATTTTTTTGCAGCATTGGGCCTAGGTGAGGCGCCAATGGGAGTCCTAGCATCTAGGCGGGGCGCCAAGGGGAGGCCTAGCGCCTAGACGGAGCCTAGGCGGACCTTAGCGAGGATTTTTAGAACACTAGAATTATGGGCGATGATGCTAGTGGTATAATGGGGGTGGTGTTGCAGGGGGATCGATGGTGGTGGTACAAGGTTTAACTTTTAGTTTTTAAGCATATTTTTTATTTTTAATAGATTTTTAACCCTCCAAATTTTTTTAATTATTTAATATTAAAAAAGTTTCATTTATCCATGGACTTTATTTTCTCCCTTTAATCTAACTAATTTAAATGTTAAAATCTAATTTTAAAAAAAATCAATTTTACTACACATTTCATTAATTTTCCTAGTAAGGATGCATGTATATAAAGTCAATAAGAATTTATAAAAACGTATGTATATAAAGTCAATAAGAATTTATTGTGAAAAGATTTTTTATTTCAACATATTTCCTAATTAATTATATTTGCTATTAATTACCTAAAAATAATTTTCTATTAATTACAAAAATAAGTAAATTTTTTATTTTTATTTTTTCCATGCTTTTTTCTTAAATTTTTTGATTTTTTTTTTAAAAAATCTTTCATATTCCCCTTAATTTTCTTTCATTTCCACTAAAGAGCAGTTACATCACACAGTTCCATATCAGATTTCTCCTCTTATGGGAATCAGACGTGGCGTCAACATTCTTTAGAGGATTTTCTTACTTTTTTTAAGTAAATTAAAGTTTAGTTAGTTGACTTTAAGAAAATAAAGTATAGTTAGGCACTTATAAGTTGACCTAAAGTACAATGACGTAAAAACCATTTAACCCCATACAAATTACACCGTCACAATTCTGGTACAAATAGCAGCAAATTCAAGAGCTTCCGGTACGTAGTAAAAACTATACATACATTACTATACATACATCATACATGTATATGCAATATATATATATATATATATATATATATATATATATATATATATATATATATATATATATAAACTAAATAGCATATCTGACCCTCCTATTTATCATGTTTTTGCTAAAGTGTTCCTTAAACATTTTTTTAGCACAACTGTTCCTCAATGATACATTAGTTGTACAAAAGTGTTCCTTTTCTATTTTTGGTCAATTTCTGTTAGTCAAACAAAATGTTTTCCGTTAGTCAAATGTTTCTCCAAACTTTTATCATTTTCATTCAACTTGATCTAATTAATTAAATTATGAATTTGTGCAATAAATAACATAAGTTTCAAAAAAAAACAAATATTTATTTTATCAAGAAAATAAATTCATACCCTCTTCCCTAATTAAATTTCTCAAATATTAAAATTTTTAAAATTTTCGTAATATACATTCAAACATAAAATTTTCTAATGTAAAAATAAAATTTTAATACCCATAAAAAGTGTAAATTAACACAAAAAAATTACATTTTTTTTCTAAATATTAAAATTTACAAAAACAAATTTAAAGAAAAATTGTTACGAAACGAATCTTACGCACAACTTTATTATAAATTAAAATCTCCTTCAATTTTTGATTAATTAGGATTTGATCTTAATAGCGCCTAGATCTGTAATGAAAAAGCAGCGACATTCCTAACCTGATAGGTAGATTTTATTTATTGTGGGCATACATGTATTGCATGTAATTATGTAATCAAACTTTGTGCATGCTCCAATAGAAATTAAAGCTTTTCATACAGATTCAATAAGAACAAATGCTAAACCATGGATTACTAAAGTCAACATATTCTAAAACAGATCCCCAAATATCCAATGATGTTTTAATCCCCTACTAAGGGCCAACATAAACAGATGTTGAGAAAATTAAACGGTGTAATCTAGACGCATAATCATGTATTTTACACTAAAATAATTGTCAGCAAATAACCAGGTAGCAAAATTCTAAAACACATTTTTTGAAATCTCCTTCAATTTTAAAATCTTATGAAACATTTTAGAAATTTCATTAGCAAGAAGTGTAAGAATTTTTTTGATACAATGAATATTTGTTATTTTTTAACATTTATGTTATTTATTACATAAGTTCATAATTTAATTAATTAGATCAAGTTAAATAAAAATAATAAGTTTGGGGAACATTTGACCAAAAGAAACATTTGACTAACGGAAAACATCTTGTTTGACCAACGGAAATTGACCAAAAATAGAAAAGGAACACTTTTGCACAACTAATGCATAATTGAGGAACAGTTGTGCTAAAAAAAGTTTAGGGAACAATTTAGCAAAAATATAACAAATAGGAGGGTCAGATATGCTATTTAATCTATATATATATATATACAACATGCATCAATATTATCAGAAAATTAACAATTGAAAAAAGAGAATTGTTAAATCCAACACTTTTTATTTACGCAAAAAGTGTACCTCTAGATATATAGCAACGTAATAGGTGACATTTTTATTGTAGAAATAACCTCTTTTGTTGCGAATTTAACAATTTTCTTGCCAAAAAGCATGTATTATGAATGTGCCTGCTTGAAGGGAGAAGCATGGATACCTAAATCGCAGTCAGCCGGGTTGAGAACCACGCGCTGGTTCAGTTTGATTGGCTCAGAAGGTTTCGCTTCGTTGATCTTTGCCTTCTTCGTTGATTCAGGTACATCAGCTTCAGAAAATTCACGTTTCGTCGATTCCATTAGAGAATTTCTGTTTGGTGATGAATTTGCTGTAAAATAATACCAGCTCGAATAAAGAAAGCTTCGTATATTATATAGAGAAGAAGAACCGCCTTTATGAATACTAATTGGGCCGATTGGATTGTGGACTCGGCCCAGCCCAATAGAGGACAACCTTCAAACTTCAAAGGGGAAACAATTTTAATATCCGTTCACTACTGATTATACTAAACCCTTCTTTCAATTAATCTAAGAATTTACCTATCTCCTTCTTTCACGCATTGCTCTGTTCATATACAAATGTTGATTTTCTTCTTTCAAATCGATCACAACAAATTCAGGTAATAATTAGCAATGTGTTCTTGAAATTTGTCTACCGAGAAATTGCAGAAGTATTATTTATGAAATTTGAACGATTTTGTAACAAATTGTTAGTAAATATCTACTTGTTTTTGCAGAAAATTACGGATCCAGCGAGCTATGTATTCAATGGAACGTTATTTGATCTATTGTTCTTCAGTTATTAGAACTTCCTGATTTTTTTTTCGTCTTCAAGTTCTACATTGTAATTGCCACATTGACCTGGTAATTTTTGAGTTATTGAATTATGTTTTGGCTGAATTGTTATAAATATAGTTTATATTTTTGAGTTATTGAATTATGTTTTGGCTGAATTGTTATAAATATGGTTTATCTCCAAGTGTTAAAGAGATATGGGAAGATCTCTGCACGGTAATTTCTTGATCATTGAATTCAGTATTGTTAATATTATTGTATAATTTTGAAGGTAAAGAAATGAATAACAAAGTTGTGTAATAAACTAGTAGTTGTATTAGAATTCCATCAAGTTGGTCCGTACATATAAAATGGGTTAAAAGCCTTTTTTATAGGCTATTGTGGTGTGGGCATCAAGTTTACTTGGTGTGGGTAACAAGTTTGCTTGGTGACCAAAATCAATACATAATATAATATATAATAATAATGTATTCTAACAAGTATTATTTGTGATTGTTAAGTATTATTTGAGATTGTTATAAATGTAGTGTACTGACAATCCTTTTAATTCTAGTTTTTGTCTATTTTGCCTATGCCAATGGTTATGTCAAAGTAAGGATTACCCTAAAGTTGTAGATGAGCTGAAAAGCTCGAGCTCGTTGAAAAGTTAAACAAGTTGAGTTGGGTGAGGCTTTAAACGAGTCTAAGATTTGGTGTGAGTCGAACTCGATGTTGAACCAGGCTTAAGTGAGCTGAAACTACCCGAGGTTCAGCCCAATTCATATAAGTTTTTTTATTATAAAAATAAGAAAAAAAAATTAATTAAATCTTAAACAAGCGGACCTAAAAAAGTCAGGCTCAAGTCAGAAACCCCACTGTTCTAACTCGACTCATTTAACTAAACAGGTGAAGGAGATTGTTCGAGCTTAGCTCGTTTAACGAGCTCGAGTCAGAGCCATGTCGGGCTCAACGGCTCCATAGTTTACCCCATTGTAGTTGGTTGTATGAAAAAGAAAAGGAAATCAAAAGAAATGACTTGGACAAATAAAAAAAGACTTCAGATAAAATAAAAGGAAAATGGCAGCCATGTGAGAAAACTAAAAAAGAAAAAATAAACAGAGTTGTTTTTTTTACCTTTTCTTTCTCTCTCTTCTCTCTTTCTGAGCTTAATTCCGATTGACAAACTAAAAGTCCTTCCTCGCCGTCTAAGGTTGTTGTTATCTCTATTTCTTAGCTACCCATGTTTTTAGAGAGAGAAAGAAGAGGGGGAGAGAGGGGATAATGAGTTGTGAGGAATAGAATTTGGACAGACATGTAGAGAGATGAAGAAGAAGAGGAGGGAAGGAATTGAATTGTAGCATATTATAGGCCTATATATAAAAAATATATATATTCCAGCTCAAATTTCCTCGGTAGCAATTAGAACCAAGTTTGGGATATATTAATATTTGTGTAATGGTCATATAACCTAGTAGAGGACTGGGAAGGAAAAAGGGGGAAAAGTAAAGTCCAGCTCAAATTTCCTCAGTGACAATCAGAACCAAGTTAGGGATATATTAAAATTTGTGTAATGGTCATATAACCTAGTAGAGGACTGGAAAGGAAAAAGGGAAAAAAGTAAAGTCTAAGCTCGTATGGCACGAAAAGGAAATCTTCGGTAAGACTTGATCTGCATTGTAGTAATTGTAATTTTTAAAAACCGCACGATGTGGTTATGGTTACGGTTACACCCTCAAAACCGCACTACAAACCGTATCACCCTTTATAATAATACACAAATATTGATAGGCACATACACACATATACACATATATAGAGAGATATAGATATAGATATTCCAGTTCTTATCTTGAATTATTTTTGTTTGGTGTATTACATTGGTTGTTAAATTTGACTAGTTATGATGGCATAATTTATATTTTTATTTGTTCTAAGCTATGAAAAAATCTCTTTGATTAATGTAATAAAATGTACAACTGGAAAGTTCTTGTTTGACATACGTAATAATAGTTATCTATGTATAGCTTTGACCTTTAAATTCATGTATGGTTGCAACTTACAAGTTGTAAATTAAATTTTCGTTGTTAGTTATAGGGATGAAATATGCATGTGGGATTCTTACCTTAGTTCTACGTTGAGGTGGAAATAAGTTTCATAATCCGAATTAGGAGTGTAAACAACATATATTACTACCTCTATTCCAAAATATATAATCATTTGCCTTTGTTAAAAAGGGCAAGTGGTCTTATATAACGAAGTTGTGTAACTTCTAGATAGACCTATAAATGACATTTTAATATATGATAATTTATTTTCATTAAAGTGAGACCATTTCTACCGTCTTACATGCACTGTTGGTGGAACTCTCATCATTCATGAATGAGATTTCCCCATAATGTAATCATTTCTTTTTTCCGATTGTAGAGAATTATAAAAGAACAATAAAATATGTTGACAATTTTATTACCTGTAATCTTGTTATGTATGATTAATGAGATTAGTGATGATGTGATTACATGCTTGTCAACGTAGCAAGACCCAATGAAACTTTTCCTTGGGGTGTAAAGAGAAGAAAAGTCACGTATAAATGAGTTAATAACATATAATATCAAAATGTTCTCACGATAATGATAAATATTTCCTTAAAATTTAGGTGTATTTTTTTTCTTGGTCTTGGAACTGCTAGATGCATAAAACGGAAAGCTCATAACTGCAAATACATATAATTAGGCTTTGTTACATAAATTGAACCAAAAAAAAAGTATAGAATTGCTCTTCCGGTGATCTTCAATAACATCTTAACTACGTAAAAAAATTTATAGAACTGCTCTTCCAGTGACCTTCAATAACATCTTAAATACATAATGTGTCTAAGATTACAGTCCTTAAACCTGTACTTTAATTAACCTTGATGGAACTTTTGCTTAGCTGAAATAAAAAGAGTTGCAATATTAAAGATTACTTGAAAAAAATGAAACCTTTATTTAGTAATCATTAAAATAAGAACCCGTTAGTGGAATAGAACTTGACATAAAAATGGAATGGTTGTATAAACTTCTCATCACTATCTTTAAATTTGTATCTATCTTAAATTTATCAAATAAGGGTATACAATATCTGTTAATATTCGTTTTTTTTATTCTTATATTGCTCATTTCGGTCATAGGCTGACCTTTTATATTCATATTAATGAATTGACCAGTACTCACCTTTTGGACCTAAGGTAAGTTAAACTAGAGACTTGAAAAGTATTCCTCGCAGGTCTTCATGGTTTGAGCTAATATTCACTTCCTGAAATCGGTGTAATGGACATCACAAATTACTCACAAAAGGACCCCAAGTGAAGTAGAGTCTAAAAGAATTCCTGGTAGGCCTTTACATTTTAAGCTAGTAGCCATGTGTAGCAAATGATTGTACCCAAAATGCAACTCTTATCTGTACATTGCCTCCATTGAGTGGTTGACACAGGGAAGGGTCGAGAAGAGAAGGGATTAGAATATAGATAAAGATGAAGAATGAAGAACTATAAGACCTATTCATGCATAGAATAGAATGAATAGAAGAACACAAAAAAGCGCAAAATATTTAAAATTGATCAATAATTCAAGCTTGAATAATAGTTTTGATTTACATCAGTTTATATTGATTAGAGAAAGACCCTAGTTCTACTATAAATTAACTAATATTAATCTCAATAACCTACTACATAATTAAGGGATATACATCTCTCATTTAAATGTGGGACTCATTTCCTTGTGGAAGCAACAATTTTAATTGTTGAAATAGCAACCCTAGATTTATCTATTAATAATAATATAAAATAATTGGCCAATAATATTTAACCTTCTCATGTCGTTTTGCGTCATTCCAAGAAAAACTCATCCTCCGCATAGCAATAAATATTGATTTCCTTGTAATTATGTTTCCGAGTTGAAAACATAAGGAATTTTGTCTTGCAACTTTAACAATATTCATCTTTCTTATTGAGCTCTTTAGTTTTGTCTTTATATGGCTCCTTAATGACATCTTTAAGCCACTCATAGATTCAATTCTTTTTTTTCATATTCCTCTCAATCATCAACTTATGAAAGTCCTTGATAGGTCAAATAGGCTTGAAGAGATGCATCAATTGATTTGATGAACTATTTTATTTACTTGTGATATGTTTCATTTCCTTATTGTGAGCTTCAAGTTTCAAACGCATCCAAGTCATCAAACTTGTTAAAGACAAATTTTTTTATTTTCGAGATTTTTCTTTGTTTACACTTATTCTTGGATTTTTTTGGGGTAAGGGATTACTTGTTTTGAATTTATTTTTTTTGGGTGGGGTGGGGTGGGGTGGGGTGGGGTGGGGTGGGGTGGGGTGGGGTGGGGGGGGACTAAACAATGGCTGAAATTGTACGTAAAAAATCATAGCACAAAAAAAATTGGGAGAATTTTGTGGTACCTAGGCACAAAGAAGTGGAGTTACTAGGTTGTGCATGCAGAGAAGATGAACCAAATATAAGATGAGCATAGGAGATTACAACAATGGAGCGTGGTTAGGCAACGGTGAGATGGACAACAATGGCAATGAGACATTGATGTAGAGGTAACTATTGACTAGGGGATTAGCTACAAAGAGTAATTATGAAACATGAATTGCTAGTTGCATATGCAACAATGGAGTCATAATGATCATGTGATTGGTTTCCTTTTCGACTGTTTTGTTGGTCATTAGTTGAAATGGTCTTTAGATATATTTTGTTGGTGGTTGGTGGTTGGTGGTTGGTGGTTGGTGGTGACGATAATGATTAATGGGCTTTGGTGAAGCAATGATGGATCCGGGTGGGTCATGGTTGATGGAATTGTTTGATGAACGTAGATGTTGCCGAACTTGTTCAAATAAATAATTTTGCGAGTTTATGGTAGACGATGTTTGTAGGGTTAAAGATTTGATTGTAGTTACAAGTATAATAATCAAAATCATACGATACGCGATGCTTATCGTACAATACAACATGGAGACAATTCGATATGTATCTCAAGGTGTATTGAAAATGACATAATATCATACACTTCAATTATGATACATATCGTACGAGACGATTATATCTCTTAATGGGCTTTCAAATGCTTTTTAAAGTTTCATATCTTCTACATAATGTGTCGTTTTACTTTTGTCACATCACTTTCCGCAAGTTGAAACATAAATCTTCACTTGTTAATTTGAATTATTCTCTCTTTTTTTATAGTTTAAAGGTGGATCTGAATTTTTTGTTTTCTATTGTTACTCTATAAACATTACTAAAATAATATCTAATAATTCAATTTAGAGTATTTTTGCTACTATTTAACTTTAAATTTATTTTTAAGTTATAATAATATTTACTAGACTACTTTTATTAGTCTTGTTAAACTAATATGTTTGATTGTCCAATAAATTGTATGTTTTATATTTTTAAATATATTACCATATTTTTCATTACATTTTTGTTTCGTACAATATGATTGATAAGATACATGAAACACGAAATAGGGTATTTCGATATGCGATACAATTCACAATTTGACAATTATATTGGTTGTAAGGTTGTGACGATTGAGTAGTGGATTGATTCATTGGAATTCAGTTGTAGGTTGTATTGTAATAATGGTTTTGCTGATTAGGGTTGACGATAGGGTATTTGATAAGCAGGAACAAATATTACAATTTATTCATAGATATATATACGAACAAAACAAGACAGTTTTTCATTATGTCATTTAACCTTTCAGAGTGAATCTTGCTGAGTTACGTTTAATTTTAGTTTTCACACATAAATATCTATTCCCCGTACATCACCTCCAGCATCTGAACGACATCGTATTTCTATATGTTTTTTTTGTTTTAGTTATTATACCAATAATATCTATAAATAATATTTTACTACTATTAGGAAATTTATATAATTGTTCAAGTTTAAGTTGGATTCTGTTATTAATAGAAAATATAGTTTTGCAAGAAAACAAATTCTGTATGAAGATTATCTTGCCAAATATTAACTTAAATTAAAGTGTATTTAATAATGCAGAATTTAATATATCTCATGATGTATAGTTGTTCATAGTATCCAGATACCTAATACGGATTTATAACAATTTTTAAAAAAAGAAGTTAATGAATTATTATTGTAGAATTTTCAAAATTATTTTAATGTTATTAATAATTAATTATGTGCTTAAGAAATTTATTACTCCCTCCGTCCCAGGATAAAAGTCCTGGTGGACTTTTCACGCATATTAAGAAGATGAATAAAATGACAAAATTGCATATAATAATGTCATTAAATATGGAGAGACAATTAAAATAAGAAAAGTATGAGATATTTAATGCTACATGTATAATAGGAAAATGTGTAAAAGTTTGGTTATTAAAGGAAAATGGACATTTAATATGGGACTATCCAAAATAGTAATAAGGACTTTTATCATGGGACGGAGGGGGAGTAGTTGGATAATATAGTTTCATCTAACCCGATATTAATACTAGAACAATCACCATATATGACAAAAAAAATTAACAATATAATATGTGTGTGTGTGTGTGTATATATATATACACAAATAGGATCAAGTGCATATCCTTTTATTTAATATATCTTGCTCATCACCTTTAGCGACGGACCGGACGACAGGTCCGTTGCGTATATGAGAGAACCGTCGTCTTAGGTTTTAGCGACGTATCGAACCGTCGTCATAACTTATAAACCGTTTATCTATTCTATAGCGACGGACCAAATCATCATTCGGTTCGTCGCTAAAGGTGGTGAGCAGGGTATGTAAAATAAAAGAGTATGTACCGGAAACATATTATATATATATATATAATACTAGAACAAGAATCCGTGCTTTGAATGGGATAATAAGCTTTATAAATTAATTGCAAACCAAACTCTGATACTAATCTGATGGAGGACAAAGTTGAGAAGGGACTAGAATATATATAAATGATGAAGAAATATGGGCTAAGGGTCCCATCCGTGCAGGGAATCGATATAAAGATGCGTAAAAACACAAAGATTTTCAATATAAATTTTTACATTAAGTATAATAGATTTTTTTCTAAATAATAGTATAAAATAACTTACCTTAGAAATCTAATAATTGTTCCGCATCATAAAATAGAAATCTAATTATTAGAATCTGGAAACTCTAAATTCTCCAACATTTTCGGTGTGCGGTAGTATATAGGTTGTGTTAGATAATTCTCCATTTAGTTTCCTTAGAATTTTTCCAATACCAAGTTTGGGAGAATGGCGGAGGCGAAGAGAATTAAGGGTTCTAATGGAAATGTTGGTAACCCTAACAAGATCAAAGCTAGTGATGATGTTATTGAGAAGATAATTTCTTTCCTACCGATCAAAAGGGCTACAGAGTTCTCTCTTCTCTCAACAAGATTTGAGAACAGTTGGCGCCACAATCGTGTTTTTTCCTTTGGTATAGATTTTTCCAGAGGTCGAGTTAGAGAAGTTATTATACCGATAGTCAATCGAGCATTTGAATCCCATATGGGTACTAAAATACAGCGATTTTCGTTGTATTTTGATCCAACTGATTTGGAGGACCTAGTGAATTATTGGATTAGAAATGCAGTTGACAAAGATATTGAAGATCTTGATTTAGATTTCAATGAAGGAAAAGTGGCTTTCAAGATAGATTTTGCTATCATAGATGTTACATCTTTAAGGACATTGAAGCTAACTAACTGCATGATAGATGTTCCTCCGAAGCTGAAAGGTTTGCATTTCCTGAAAAGTCTTTTTCTTCATAAGGTTGTTTTCTAACTGCTTGCTCTTAGAAAGTTTGAAGTTGGTGAGTTGCACTGTATCTCAAATTCTAAATGTTGTTGCTCAAAACTTGAAGAAGTTTAAGGTGTTGATAATAGACCGTTGCCATAGTCTTTCCTCTATCAACATTGATGCTCATACTCTGTGCTCATTGCATTACCATGGGGAATTTTGTAATATCAATCTTAACAGCACGTTCCCGCAATTGGCTGATGTGATACTTGATTTCACACCAACGAAAGGGTTCCAAAATGTTTCTCAATTGAAAAAGCTTATTATGGGCCTTACCTATGTGAATGTTCTCACAGTTACCAGTACTTTTCTAGAGGTGAATTTACTTTTCCTGAATTTTGAGTTATTTTTCATGTACCATTTTTTTATCTTTAGAATAAAAAGTGATAGTAGAAGTGTATAGATAGTTTAGTTTTCTTTGGTGTGATTGAGATGAATGCTATTGATTTTTATCTTATGGTGTAAATTAGGGTTATTTCATATGCTGTGATTGAGATTATGTTGTGGATTTTTTTTTCTTATGGTATAAATCAGGGGTTATCTCCGAATTTGCAAATGGCAGACTTTGTGAACCACAATTCTGCCTTTGGTACTTGAAAGAGTTTCACATGTCTATTGGAATTAGCTTTATTAATCCCAGCGATATTGCATCTTTCCTCAAGAACTGCCCAAATTTGGAGAGAATATGTGAGTAAAGTTTCAGACTATAATTATGTTTTGTTCCCTAAAAGTTTTATGTCTACTGATGTCTGACATCCTTTTGATATACAGCTTGGTGAATCTTCATTTGAACGGGGATACCTTTGGGAAGTACAAGCAAGGGAGAGATTTGAAAAATGCAATCCATCATTCCAGTCTCTTAGAGTTGTTAAGGCTTCAAATTCCAGAAGCTGGAGCTAGAGTTGGTGATGTTTTTCCTCAAGAAAGCCAGAAACTTAGAGAGTCTTGCTCTAGTATCATCCAGGAATAACCAACCGAAAGTTAATTCTCAAGATGCTCGTGTGTTTTATTTTCAATTGATTGCTTGCAGGAGATCACCTAATGCCAAAGTAGAAATGTTTAGATGATAAAAGTTCGATTCATCCAAGGGTTGGTAGGAAATTTCTTAGAGGACGAGCGCTTGATGATTGAGAGATGATCTCATCTTAGCTTTTGATATGCAGAATAAAGCGTATTCATGAATTAGAACGAAGTTAGCAGCAGCAGCAGCAGCAGGGGAAACGAGGCAGATTAGCATTTTACCCGTTTACAATTTGTATGGGAAGGGCACCTGTTAACTTTTTTCATGCTTTTTTTGTCTATTTTTTGGTGATTGCTGAAGAAGCTCAGATTGTTTTGAGAATGAATGTTATTTTTGACGGCTTTGGTTTGAAGGTTTTACTCAAAATTTTATGAAATTCATCGTCCTTTTTAGTTTTTCTTTCCATTATATATATAGGATCCTGCTTGCTGAAAACTAAATGCTATTTTTTAGGCCTTTATTTTCTCTCAGCAGGTCAACATTTTGATCATATGATATGTGGAGGAATGCGCTAATACTGGATTATTGAAAGCAAAATTCATAATCGTTTTTGCACAGGTAATTTACGTACTTGTGTGGTAATCAATTTTTACTCTTATTGGCTTGTGTGCAAGTCAACTCACTCGGATACACTAGTTAGATATTGAAAGCTTTGTGTTTGATTGTATCTTAATACATCTTAACAACTCATCTTTTAATGTATTTTAACAATCAACATTTTTGTATTAAGATGGTCCTCTGAATAATTTAGACTCATATTTATATCTTAACTATTAAGAGGACCTCTTAATATAAAATTGTAAGTTGTTAAGAGGTAAATTATTAAGATGCATTCAAACACCACCAGGTGGTGTTTCTTAACCGCTTCATATCTGATTCGATAAGAGGGTAAAGTTGTTTGGTAAAATTTGTTTGCCTCTTATCATCTCTTAATCGGTAAGAGAAAGATATAAATTCAAATCATTAAGAGACGTCTCTTAATGAAAGATTTAAATCTATGGAGTCTCTATAAATATTGTACTCATTTCATTCCAAATTTTAAGATCATTATTGATTTTTATTTTTAAATTTAAAAGTCATTCAAATGTTCTAAACTTTTTTAAGTTTAGATATTATTTCACTCAAATGATCTAATTAACAATTATTAAGATATACTAATTCTTAATTACTCAATTTTATTAAACGCCATTTAATTTACGTCATACATCTTGTATTGAAGGTTTTACTATTTTGTACTGGTACTTGTGATTTTTGTTGAAATCCAAATGGTGATAGTATTAGACTAGGATTTATATATACATTAGCCTATATTCGTAACATATTTTTATGCAATGAAGAAAGAGTGAGTGGCAGATTATATTTGGGCACTACAAAACTTCATCAGTGTATTGACTCTTCATTTTGGATTAACAATCATCACGTTTTTGGGTATATAATTGATAAATGATAAAGTAACATGCCGATGAGAGCATTTCATAAAGTCGCACAAATTATAAAGCTATACATTGATTGAACTGGTAGAGCATGAAATATTAAGTACACACATAATGACGATCTAAAGAACTTTATAGTTACACATCACGTTGAAATTTACAGTCTTCCTTTCATAAAGCACTAATTTTGTTTGTTGGCACTGATCTTCAGTATTTAGAAATAAGATTATATTGCATGTTCAGCTGGCTGGGATTGATATGTCCGCCGCCTCAGCTGCGATTCAGTAGTAGGCTGTTGCAGAAAGATTCTGGTCGGATCATTTGGATCAACATATCTGCAAATGAAAATGCATGGTTGGTGGACCGCATCAAGAAATAAAAGAAGAGAATAAAAACCATTTAAATGTCACTTACGCGTGTCGCATCATTTCATCGACTGGTGTTTGTGCTGCTTGTAAAGGATCAACATGCGTCTCTGCCCCTCCTACATTAGGTTGTTGATTGTACTGTCTCACTGAGTTCAGCAAATTGAAAAATAATGGAACGAAGGTTCCACAGCCCCCTTCCTTGAACAAAATCTTGAACGAGTGAGTGGAATAAAGGGCTCTGTGCTCATTTTCAGGGACAACCTGCAATCAATCATATACCGAAACGTCAAGATACCTCAAAACTTGTTCCAACGAACAAATAAAATTTTGATCATACTTACGGGCTCCACAAAACCAGAGATATTGTTGCAGTGAAATATTGGTTGATTAAACTTTTCCCCATGGATATAGAGCTGCAAAATAACACAAAACAGTTTATAAATAGAGAATTAACAATTCAAACTTCCATAAATGAAAACAAGAAGTTATACAATTTCCAGATCCCATAACCCTTAAAACAGTTCTAAAATACACTCCATATCATAACACAAGACAAATAAGCCTGAAAATAAAGTCGCGTTTAGAAACAAAAGCATATAGCTAATGGAGAATTGCACCAGTTTATCCCAATAACAACCGGGCCTGAAGTGGTAGGTACCTCGGATAAATTTAGCCAACTAAATCAACCGTCTCTTGGCTGATGCATTACTTCATACATTACTTTGCCAACTTAATAACGTATTTACTTCTTAGCTGGCTAATTCCTGAACTTTTACCATACATTATATGATTTGTTAATGTAAACATTAAACAACAATATGGAGCTAGTGAAACTGGAATGGCAACAGGATTCAGTCCCTTTCCACCTTATCCTTCCCGAATTGGGTATCCGTCCTGGCGGATGTGTGGAAAACAGGAAAGAATACAAGAAAAGAAAACAAAATAAAGGGAAAGATTCCCTCTTCAATATTTGAACATTTCAATGACAGATCTCAAATCTTTCAAAGGAAAAAAACTGAAATAGAGTGCGGGAGAAGACAAAAGCAAGTTGTAGATTCACCAATATGGGACTGTGAAGTTGAGATTCTTCAATCAACGAATCTGACTAGCTAAGTTGCAAATGCAGTAGGGAAGAAATGAAGGCTGCTTAAAATGTCTCCAAATTCTAAAGTCCATATTACAGTGAGCGATAAAACCTAGGATAGATAGAATTATGGGCTTCTTAAGTTGTCTATGGTGATGAGTTGAGTCTTATTAGTTGAAATACATATAACAATGGGCCGACCCAAAGAATTATATAGGATTTTATATTATCTAGTTGTGGAATGACATGTATTACTAATATAATTAAATGGATCCGGGAGCCACTACCCGCTCAAGTAGACAAAAAGCATACCAGTGTCATACCATCAAGTTTTAAAATCTAATATCACATTCACACCATATCTGTTTACAACTAGATCAGGGCGGGTAAATTTAGGCAGGGTGCTACCCTACAGGTATGGGTAAAATTTCCTTCCCTAACAGAGACAAGTAGAGGAAATTGATATGATTACAAAGTGTTTGGGGTGCTGTTTAACATCTGGGATTTCTTTATATCCAACCTCGATTGTAATGCACTCTCCTTATTTTAAAATTATAGCTATGATAAATATAAAGCTATAGCAACAATAAATGTCTCCTTTAATATAAATAGGGGTAACTAACATAGAAAGGAGGGAAAAAGGTAATAAAAGGGAGACTGCATATAGCTATATGCACTAGAGAGTATACATAATTAATACTTGACAAACATAAATATCTACTTGGAGAGAAAAAGGGAAGAATAAGTAATTTGAAAAGAAGACTCCTGATCCACTCCCAAATTCCCCACAAAACTCACAGGAAAATAACCATAACTACAAAATGCATATACTGATGTAGCAGAACCATTGCATACATCAGAACTTCCACTTCTAAGCAACTTGTTAAGAACAGAATATTTCTGAATACAAGGCAGTAAAAGCAAGATGTAATTTAATAATTACTTACCAAGGGCATATCAAAAGCATACAAGTTTCCAACAGGCTTACTCGCAATGAAGACCATTCGAATATTTGACAAGTAGATGGTTCCCTTCACTTTAACACGTCCACCTTGAGCCCTAACAAAAATAAAATATGCAGGCAGCTGTTAATATAATGTGTTAAACAAGAAATCACTTCATGTTTAATGCTCAAATTGAAACAGATAGTACACACAGCAAGCGAAAATGATGCTGCTTTGTCTGTAAGAGAGAGAAAAAAAAAGTATCTTAGCTACAGAAACGTTTTTTGAGAATTCAAGCTACCAGACCAATGTTGTTAACAAAGCATGTAAATAGCAGATTGTACCAGGTAATATTGTAATACTTAACCAAGGTCAGGAATTAACCAAAGTTACAAGTCTCCTTGACTAGTTGACTGGTTGGCCAAAAAAGAAAAAAAAAAGGTCCACTCAACAGCCCATACATAGGCTGGAGAATGTTAAATCATGTGGCACTAAGAACATTCTTCAAATTCTCTGCATCACATATAAAGCTTTTTGCCAAAAAAAAAAAATAGAGACAGGCCTACCATTAACCCTCCCAAGAGGCTGTTTAATCATAGAAAAAAATGGTCCCTGAACTAGCTGCTGCTTGTGAGGTATGGAAGTCCATTTTTCCATTGGATAGATGTTGTTCCTTTGAATGTTAAAGTGTTAAATCATGTTGTCACCCATGGAGCTTGAAGTTTGAAGGGGTAAGCTAGCCAATGGTTTCCATTCAAGCTCATTGGAGTTCTTCATGAACACATAATCATAAACAATTAACTTTTAATCAAAATTTTAACATCTTATAGCAGCTCTATTTCATGTTACAGTTCCTTCAACCAACAATTCCAGCATCCTAAGTTTTAGGATTAAAAACGAAAAAAACCCTTGCATTCAATTTAGATAAATCTCATTACGTACCCGAAGATAATTCCAACAAAACAACGTGCAACTGAGAGTAGAGTTTGAGATTTAGTAATCAATAGGAGTATTATTGTTTGCTCTAAGTCAATGAATATGGGTATTGCAATTGAATACCAAATTAATAAACCCTCGATTACAAAAGATAAAATCAACCAGGCAAGCTAATCAAATATTTAAGATAAGTTTCAAAATTAATATTGAAAAACTAATATATGAAACGATCAACAATAATCATAATACGAAAAAATGAATGAAATTGCTGAAAAGAGGAAGAAATCATAAGAAGAATATATACCCGGCGACCTTATCGATCTCAAACTCAACACCATCTCTGGCCAAAACGAACAATTCGTTGGTAAAAGCAACGGGCATTCCATTGGGAAACAATTGAGGGTTCATCGCCATTTTTACACTTTCGATCTAGAATGAGGATTGGATTTGTTTGCGAATTTTAAAAAGGGAAGAGACGGGTCTGCAAACTTCTCGAATCTATCAGGGCTTATATGGGCCCATTCTATCCAAACCCGATATTGGGTTTACCCTTATTTATTTGGGCCGTGTTTGGTTAGTATATCTGTATTAACTAAGTACCCTTGTAAATTGTTGGATTAGAGATGAGATAAGACAGAAGTAAATTAATTTTTCAGTTTTTCTTTTCTTTTATTATTAAAAAATTATGACCTGAAAAAATTAGTCCTAATTCAGATAAATTACTAAATTAAAATTTATTTATTTTTATGTACACAAGGTAGTATTATATTTGCAACAATTATGTGTGTTTTAATTATTTGTATATACTCTTTTCTTTTCTTTCCTTTTAAAAAAAAATTAGTTAATGATTTATCTGATTCATTAAAATAATAATAAAATCTCAATATTATCTCTCCATCGAAAAGGATGAAAGAGAAATAAATTAGTATTTAATGTAAGTCGTGATATCTTTTTTGAAATTTAAAAACTAACCGATAAAAATGAACAAATTTCACTCTCTAAAAATCAGATAAAAAAGAAGGGAGGGAGTAACTTTGAAATCATATAATTTAGTCATATGACTTTGAACTCATATAGGTTAATCCTAAAGAGATAAGTAAATTGAGTTTATAGGACTAATTTGTCTGATATGAAAGTTAGAGGACTAATTTGTCTGAGTTGAAAGTTATCCGTGTAATTTGTCCGACTTGAAAGTAAGATGTCTAATATATGAGTTCAAATTATGTTATTAATTAATATTACTAGGGACAGTCCTATTCATCAATTGACCAATAGAATACTGACACGCAAGCAAGGTTGTATGTGTGTCAGTATTCTATTGGTCAATTGATCAACTTACTTAAAAAGATATGTTAAAAGCTATAAAGGGAGATGACAAAAGAGAACAAATTTTTCTTTATAAATTATACCTATGTAGTACCAAGTTGGTTAAATATACTACATTAAAAAATATAAAAACATGTTCTTTAACATATAATTAATTAAGATTAATTATACTTAGATTATTATCAAATTACCCAGTTAAGTACAACTCAAAAAAAATTACACTTAAAATATAGTTAGTTAAGTTAAATTGTACTTAAATTATGCTGATCATATTCAAGCATTTAAGCTAAGACAACAACAATGTCAATTTTATTTAAACATAAAATTAATTAAACATATTTGTGAGACGTCTGTTTTATAGTTTGGATAATATTGTGTGCACTAGATAATCTTTTTTTAAACTTAATTAATTCATCATATTGCTTTTATTATTTAGAATTTTTTCCAGTACACCGAAACCGAGTAAAAAGAAATAAAATTCCGAAACAAAGAATTTGAACCATGTTAGCACCACAAAAAGAAATGTTCATATTTAATTACACATAACTGGAAGAAGAACATCTCAATCTATTTCTTTTTGTATGTATACAGCAATCATGGCAGTCGGAACCTCTGCATTCGACTAAAACTGAAGAAGAACATCCATCTCCATCATACTAATCGTTGCCGTACAATGAGTCTGTCCTCCAAAATGTGGAGCATAAGTATCAGGTCCTATCAAATATTGTGTTTGCATATCTTCCAACTAAAGAGCTTGAACAAACCTGACCTTTTTTCTTAGCATCCAGTTCCATACAGATGAAAAACTGGAAATAATAGATGATAGGAGGCAGAGATTCTGGAAATAATTCGACTTTAATGCACAAGATCTCCATTCAAGAACAATCACCTAGTGTTCAAGTGAACCTGAATGCGCGCTTAGCAGCATCAAGAGTACTTGAGAGGAGCATCGAGATTGCAACCGGTCCCACACCTCCAGGCACAGGCGTAATGGCAGACACCACTTTAATTGCTTCTTCATAGCAAACATCTCCTGTGATATGAAAACCATGAGGACTACTGGGGTCCTGCAAATTATCATAGCCACGTTAAGTAATGATCACTGCGTCTTATCAACACATGCAGTCACTACCAAGATAATATGAGAAATGCAACCTCAATTTACCAAAAGCAATATGTATAAGATCATACATGGTTAGTCCAGCAGAAACCATTTGAAATTGATGCCTCAAGTCACCACCTATGTTAGTTTAATGCAGGAATGTGCCAAATCACCTTTATCCCAGCAAATCGTTGCATTTGCATCAACACAACTAAATAATAATTGCATTTATCATGAAGGATTAATTATTTGATTTAGGCTGATAAATTATAACTCAGAGTCTCAGATACTTGCTAATGTTTGTACTTTGTACCATATGATTCGGTACATGCTTTTGGTTATAGTATCATGATTCATAAGGTTAATGAAATTAACAGATGTAACTAAGAACTTAACATAAGTCATAATTTAATAAAAGGAATAAAAACAAAATTTACTAGTTATTTATAATTAACCAAGTGAGGAAGTTTCCAAAAGCAGTTCATGTGGAAAAGCATAGAAGATTTCTGCTAAGTGCTAACGAGTGAGCAAATTGTACATACATTAAGACACCAGTCTGGATACAGAGATATTGCAAGAATTCATACTTTATACATCAAATAATCTACATTCTTTAGTGCTCCTTGGGTGCCAAAAAAAGTGTCTCCTCTTTATTTGATGTGCTCATACATGTGAAGTACATCTTTGCAAGCAGGTACTTATTCTGGGAATGCGAGAGTAGAATACTAACGTCATGCAAGGATGCTGAGTTCATATATTGAATATTACTATAAAGTTGCAGTAGAAAGCATTCACTGAATTTAATTATCCTTAGCCTATACATAAAAAGGAAAGTACTAACCTTGACTGGATTTGCCCCCATGTCAATGACAACTGCTCCTTGTTTCAGCCAATGACCTCGAACTAAGTTAGGAATTCCGACATCTGATATTACAATATCAGCTTGACAAGTTATTTGCTCTGGGTTCTTTGTAAATGCATGTAATGTGCTGACAGTTGCTAGGTGTCTCTGTTCATTAGGAAAACAATACAGTCCGAGATGAGTGAAAACTAAAATACTACATTCTAGAGATAAATAATGTTACCTGCAACAAGAGAGATGTGGGCAACCCCGTAATCCTGCTTCTCCCAACCACCGCCACTCTCTTGCCAGTAATTTCGATACCCTGTCTAAGCAACAAGTCAACGCAAGCTTTAGGGCCACATGGGATGAATAAAGGCTCTCTTCCCATAGCAAGATTTCCTATATTGAGAGGATGGAATCCATCCACATCTTTTTCAGGACTCACAAATTCTACAATCTTCTCTTCATCCAAATGCTGTATATACCAAACATTTGAGTTAGAATCCTTTACAACTATCATTATTCTCTATAATTCAACTTGACTTGTCACAATTCACAAACATTACCACCTCCAAATCCAAGATAAAAATTACACTATAAAATTAAAAGTGCATATAGATATTGAAACTGTAAGCATGTTTAGAAATTATTGCAAATACAATCATCAGCAACCATAATAAGGGAAAATTATAAAAACAGCAGCAGCAGCAACAACAACAACAACAACAACAACAAAAAAACAGCTTGGTTGTAGAAATTACTTGTGGTAGAGGAAGTTGCACAAGAATACCATGAACATCTGGGTTTTCATTTAGATTTGAAACAACATTAGCAACTTGATCCTCTGTACAATCCTCAGTCAATTGTTCCACAAAAGGCGATATTCCAACCTCGTTGCAAGCCCTCAATTTGAGTCCTATAAAAGCTTGAGAATCTTCCCTCTGACCCACCAAAACAACGGCCAATCCCGGGCATTTTCCGATACAAGATTTCATTCTACATATTTCAGCAGCTATCTTCGATTTTATCTCTTTTGCAACCAATTTTCCGTTTATTATAGCAGCAGTGTGCCCATTACTAGCTGCTTTCGGGTTGGAAATGTTGGGTTTAGTAACGAATTGATGTGGGAATTAATGGAGAAAATTTGAAACTGAAATTACTTACTTAGAGTACGGGAAAATGGGTGGTGGAGGCGAGCGGAGTTGGGTGAGATTGAAGCCAGTGAGGAAATGCTTTTCTTTCCAAATGATCGGAAAAACGCCATAGCCGAACCACTTGGCATACTTTCCGGCGGCTCCGATGGTCCGATTAGGAACAAACTCCGAAGCTATTGATGGCTGAAATTAGTTAATGAATTTGTAATGGTCGTTAGGTGTTTTTCATGTTTGTTATGTTTATTTTGCCAAATCTCATTCAGTACCATTTCTTTGGGGTTAAATAAACTTTTGGTACCTATAGACCCGACTTACAATTTGGTACCCAAAGTGAAAAAACTTACAAATCAGTTATTGTATTCGAAAATTGTTTAGATCTGGTGCTTGTACTTTACAATTTTGAAATAATCGTTAAAATTGACTAACGGAGTAGATGGAAAATTCTGATGTGGCTTCCACATATGACGTGGATAATGATATGTATATGGCCTTAGACACATCAGTTTAGGAGGGAATAATACTTCTCACGTGACCAAGTGGGGAAGAAATAAGGGTTAAACGCGAGAGACATAATACAGAGAGAAAAAAGCTTCGAAGTCGATCTCATCCAGAGATTCAAAGATTCAAGCCTTACAGTCTATTCAACCCTTACAGAGATTCAAGCCGTACAGCTCGACAACAAAAAGTAAACACCCAAACCCTTATTTTTGATTCGGTGTGTTCCATTTTGAGTAAGCACCCAAACCCTTATTTCGAGTGTTAAAGATTTGTTCTGTGCACTCGATTTTGAACTTAATCTTTATTTATGCATGCTTTATGTGGTTAATGCCCACCTTGTTGGATGTTTGTGGTCGTTTTCCCCAAATTTTGTGCTCTTGGTGTTGAATTAATGATATGTGTTGAATCTGCAAATAAGAACACCTCTTGTGCTCTTGTGCTCTGTATCACTGTTATTGATGATTTGAATTATATCATTCATTTATATATTAGTTTTCTGTTTTGGAGAAATAGATTTTATATTTTGTCGGATTGCTTACTTAATCTCTCATTGCTTACTCTATGTTATTTTTTGTTTTTTTTACAGTGACAGATATGATTTCATTAATTGTGCACTATGGTGGAGAGTTTGTCAGTGAGCCCACAGAACATTATGTAGGAGGGTTGAAAAAAGTTGTCCCTAGTGATCCTGATTTCTCGTGCACTACACGTATAAATGAACAAATGGCTCATATATTAAGGTATCATACTACTGCTAAGGTTTTCTTTAAATATGGTGAAGTGTTTAGATTAATTCATGATGATGATTCGATTTGAGATTTAATTAAAGCTTCTGCAAAAGATATGACTGTAGAAGTTTTTGTGGATCATAAACTTGACAAGGATCACCTTGATTATCTGAAGAACCTTGATCTACTTAGTAAGCTCGAAGAAAATGAAAATGAGGAGAACAATGGGGTGAATGTTGAGGGGAACAATGCTATGAATGGTGACTTCACTAGTGATGAAAGTTCAGAGGCCTCTGATGCTGACTTGACTGGTGATGATGAACAATTAAGCAGTGATGAAGAGTACCAAAATGTAAGAACAAAATTTAAGGAGTATACTAAACAAATGAGAGAGGTTGGAGATCCTGATGATGCTGGTGGTATTGATCTACATGAGTTGCAAGAGGTGGGAGAAAAGGAGGCTGAAAATGAGACTAATGTACAAACAAGTACACATGAAGATGAGACTAATCTACACTCAGGTACACAGAAAAATGTTCAGCAACAACAGACTGTAAATTCTGATGATGATGGAAGAGATACATGGTCACCTAGTGAATATGAAGATTCAGATCAGATGAGGTCTATGGATGTACACAGTGATGAAGAGAGTGAAGATGCTGAAGAAGTAAATCAACCAGATAGGCTAAGTAGGAAAAAGAATGTGGAAAGAGTGATGATAACATTTGACCCCCTGACCAAAAGAAAAGATATTGACTTCTGTGTTGGAATGATGTTCAGTGGACCTCGTGAATTCAGAGACGCTATTAGAGGATATTGTTTGGGAAAAGGAAAGGATGTAAGGTACCTTAGAAATACTGGGAAAAAGTTTCAGCTTAAGTGTAAAAACCCAAAATGTCATTGAGAGCTGTTTGTAAGCAGAATGGATGGCTCATCTGAGACACTGCAGGTTAAGACATACCAGAAAAAACATACATGTAGCAGGGCTTTCAAAAAAAGGAAGGGATCAGTCAAATTCATGGCTGAGTTTTATGGCAACAGAATTAGAAAAAACCCTCAGTGGAAGTTAAAAGACATGCAAGATGAGATCAAGAGGAAGTTTCAGTTGGACATTACTATTTGTAAATGTTCTAGGATTAGAAGCAGGGCTTTAAGCAATGTATGGGATTTCCTAGTGGAACACTATGAAAAAATTTGGGATTATGCCACTGAATTGATCAAGTCCAACAAGAACAATACAATTGATGTTCTTCCACACAGAAGCAATCCTACAGATCAGCCTTACTTGCAGAGGTTCTATGTATGTCTTCATGCTTTGAAAAGGGGTTGGCTTGAGGGATGTAGACCCATAATTGGGTTAGATGGGTGTTTCCTTAAAACTGCTGTTGGGGGACAATTGATCTCAGCCGTGGGTAGAGATGGGAACAATCAAATGTATCCTATTGCATGGGCTATTGTGGAGACTGAAAACACTGATAGTTGGAGATGGTTTCTAAATTTGTTGGTTGAAGACCTGGAGGGAGGTGATGGGTCAGGGTGGATAGTGGTCAGTGATCAACAAAAAGGGTTGAAAGTGGCTATCGTTTAGGTTCTTCCTTTTGCTGAACATAGAAATTGTTCAAGACACATATACGCAAATTTCAGAAAAAAAATTCTCATCCTTAGCATTAAGGAAGGCTTTTTGGGCAGCATCAATGTAAGACCCCGAAATTTTTTTTAAATAAAAAAGAATTTTCTTTATTTATTATTTTGAAATAGTAAGGGTTGATTTGAATAATGTGGATAGTTATGGGTAAAATAATCAAATATTTTGAATAAACAAGTGGTTATAAAATATTCATTGTTGTCGGGAAATATTCGTTTGGTCGTGGAATATTCTTGCTGTCGGGGAATATTCGTACGACGGAGCAGTCTTTTGTAGATCCTATAACGGAAAGTGATTGGATGAAGAAAATGACAAGTATAAGTTGTTTATAAAAAACGGCGTAGTTGTTACCGTTAACACTGTTGGAATACTCGGTGGGTAAAGTAAAGTAATACGCGTTGTTGAACAGTAGCACACGGTATTGCACCAATTATTGATTCTTACGTAAGAAGGCACTACTCAATAATTGTTACAGTAATTACTGTTCAGTATTTTATGTTATTGATTCAATAATTGCTGCATTGATATTTTATATTACTGTTGTTTCAATAATTGTCACTACACAGTATTTTTCATTATCGAAGCAATAATTCATATTATCTGAATAATATTATTTGATAACATTATTGGCAATGTCTAGAAAGTTCTGTCTAAGGAGAGGTTTGGTCACCTAATTGCGCGCCAGTAAAGAGAAATTCTTATTGGAAAGCCCCCTCTTTCCTGGGAACGGCCTGGTTGTCAGTACTGTGATTCTATAATATTATTTGTGAATAATTAATTATTGATTTATATGATGAGAAAAATATTGAATTTATGTGGATATAGATGGAGAAAATTTTTAATGTGATAATTGTTGAAAATTAATATTTTATCTTTTTCTGATAAAATAATTCATTTAAATATATTATTTTAATAATATATTAACGATGATATTTTTATAATGAATGTGGGATATATGAGTATATGAGGAGGAAGAGTATTTTGGTGGCATTAAATGTTTAACACATATTTTGTGTGTTGGTGGACACAATTATTGACTGAAATTTGATTATAGTTTGTAAAATCGTCCGTTTATGGATTTCGTTTAATTTCTGTTTGGAATTTGGAAAAACTTTCTTCTGCAAAGTTGTAGAGAATTGAATTTCCTATAAAAACTCGCGAGATTCGAATTTTCTGGCAAAAAGGGCTATTTATTATGAATTATTGAAGTTCTGAAGCTCCGAAATAATTGATTTTTGGAAGTTTTAATTATTTTAAATAATAAAAACGTTTTTTATTATTATATTAAATTTTCTGCTTTGGTGTTCTAAGCAATTTCCTATAAATAGGTGCTTAGGTTAGAATTGAAAATCACACCAGAAACTGAAGTTTTCTCTCTCTATATTATCGAGCGTATTCTTGTGAGTATTTTGAGTATACTTTGAGTATTGCTATACGGTGCAAGTTCAAGTCATAGTCTATATCCGGTGTTTTAACTAGAAGTGCTGTCTTTCGAGGTAAAGGATGTTATTTTCTTCTCAAATGATATTATTTCTTCAATATCATTATGCTGAAATGATGGTTGGAACTTTTTATCAAATTTGGAACTTTTTCATGTCGGGGTTACTATTCATGAGTTATTATTCACGAGTTACTATTCATGAGTTACTATTCACGAGTTACTATTCACGAGTACTAGTCACGAAGCGTGATGATATTTTTTGTGAAATTTCTATCTTTTGGAGTCGGAGTTACTATTCACGTATACGGCACTATTCACGTATACGGTACTATTCACGAATACGGCATTATTCACCGAAAAATGAAATTTCTTCTTTTTGTCCAAAATATCTATTGTGGATACTAGCTTTGATTGTATCTATGTTTTGACCATTCTTGAATTTTACTTCAGTATGATTATTTATGAAGTATTTTTGAACTCGGATTGTTTAGAGTACGAATCCTTAATACTTGTTATTTTGTTTCACTGGATTCGTTTCCTTTAAAATATTTTTCATCATCCTCAGTCCTAAATGATGGTGTTACTAAATATCTTTGGCCTGTAGTGCAAAGATGGTTGATTTTATTATGAATATCTTTGGCTCGTAGTGCAAAGATGTACAGGTGTTGAGATGAATATGAACAATTGATGAATATCTTTGGCCCGTAGTGCAAAGATGAACAGGTGTTGAGATGAACATGACAGACTAATGAATATCTTTGGCCTGTAGTGCAAAGATGAATATTTGATTTGATTTGAGATATATATTGATTGATGTTACAGGGATAAAATATTGATGATGGACTTTTAAATTCATAGATGTTAGTAGATTTCATTCTCTATTTAACTCTTCTAATGAATTGTTGTTTCCGCTGCAGTTGTTGATCTTAAACTTGTTGTCTATTGTATTCTATAAGATTTTTCCCTGTTAAAGACTAAGAATAATTTGTTGTACATTATCTTAGTCATAATAATCTTTACTGGGCTGGTTGAGCTCACCCTTTTCCTTGTTGTTCCATTTTTCTTCTCAGGAGGCGAGAATGTAGCGAGTACTAGTCGGGGTATAGAATGAAGGTTCTAGAGAGAGTTGTTTAGTAGTCCTCACCATTTTTTGCATGTAAAATTATTTATCAATAATTATGATGGGGATTTATTTGCATGTGGATATTGTCTAGATGATAATGTTTGTATTCAAACCCACAGCTTATGGGTGGTAAAAGTTGTAGTTGTTTCTGTACCATGTATTTGACAACTCAGAATGGGTTGAGTGGAATGGACCTATTTTGGGGTTGTCACAATCAATGTCAACATATGAAGCCGAGTTCAAGAGAAACATGAAAGAGGTTTATAGACTCAACAAGGATGCACATGATAAACTTCAAGAACTAAATCCTAAGGTATGGAGCAAGGCTTTTTTTAAAACTATATGCAAATCAGATGTGGTGGAGAATAATATTTCAGAATGCTTTAACGCTTGGATTGTGAAAGCAAGATGGATGAATTGTATTGATATGTTAGAAGAAATAAGGACCCAGGTTATGATTAGGCTCCACACTAAAAGGGATGCAATTAAGAAGTCAGGTGATACTATATGTCTTAGGATCAGAAAAAAGCTTGATAAAGCTATTGATGAGTCTGGTTATTGTTCAGCTATGTGGGGTGGAGGAAATCAATTTCAGGTTAAGATGAGAGGAGACACATATGTTGTTAACATTGAGCAGAAGACATGCACTTGCAGAAAGTGGGATTTGACAGGGATTTCATGCGCTCATGCAATTTCAGCAATATATTTCAGGGAGGAAGAGCCTGAAACTTATCTTGCTCATTGGTACAAGAAGGAAACATACCTAAAAGCCTACACACACATAGTAGAGGTTATAAACAGTTTTTGGGGTGAAACAAGTTTTCATAAGATGTTACCTCCTCCAATATGCAATAAAGTATTGGGAAGACCTAAGAAAATGAGAAGTAAAAAAGGATGGGAGAATCCAAAAAATCCTACAAGGATAACAAAGAAGGGAAAGAAAATGCATTGCTCAAAATGTAGATAGACAGGGCACAATAAGGCCCACTGTCCTACCATCAGTGGCCAAACAGATGGACTTCAGTCAAGCAATGTAAGTATTATAGCATTCCAGCATTCCAGCATTCCAGTTTTGTTTATAGCATTCCAACATTATTCCAACAGCAATGGCTTATCTATGTCAGGCAAGTAGGCAGGTCAAGAGGAAAAGTTGCACTGCATCAGCAGATCCAAAAAAGAAACATAACAATTCTAGAAATTCTAACAAGGTATTGAATTTCAGTTATCTTGAAACTATTGTCGATAGATGAAATGGATGTTAAACAGTGGAATACAGACTAATACTACACTTCTCTTTCTTTACTTTTATACAGACTAATACTACACCAAAGTTGCAAGTTAAGAGGATAAAGACCCGCGCTAAAGTACCAGCAGGATTTGGTGTTTATGTTAGTCCTGAGGGAGCTGTAATAGATAATATGAATGGACAAAACTCTGGATTAGTTTTTGTGAGTTACAACTTTTTTTAAATTGCAAGTATTTATGTTACTTTTATTTGTCATTTTTTATATGCAACCATACTTGTGCTTGGTTATGTCAAATGCAGATGCCAACTCCAGGAGAAGTTATATATCAAGATGGATCAAGCAGAAATAACACACCTCCTGCTACAAGAATGTATAGAACCCTACTTACATCAAGCAACAATCCACCAACTTCAAGCACAATGGAGAACATGAGAGATTGAGTTGGAAGTCAGTAGGGACATGAGATATCCAAGTTTAATTTTTAAGAACTTTGTTTAATATTTATGACCTTTGTTTAATATCAAGTTTGGACAGTGTGTTGATTGAAATGGTTGACTGATGGCAGCTTTTTTCAAGTTTGTTTAAGACAGTGTATTGTTTAATATCAAGTTTTAAGAACATGACTGATGGCAGCTTTTTTTATTTTTATGGTTGAATTGAATCCTTTTATGGTTGGCTTGAATCCTTTTCATTTTTATGGTTGAATTGAATGATGACATTTTTTTTATGTTCTGCAAAGTACCAATAAGGCCTTCCTAACATTTTCACCAGTTGATCAATTTGACCAAGAAGAAAAGAATTTGAGCTTAATGGATGTTGGCTAGTCTTAATTCAATCAGCAAGGATGCAATGTGGATGAACTTGAGGAGCTTATCTTTATTCTTGAATTTTAACTTAGTTTTGTTAGACCCATTCTTTAGTAGTTTAATCTTCTAGAGCATGTGGTAGTCGTCATGTTATCATGATAGTGATTCATGTCACCTATTATTAATTTTCCACATGTGTGATCAAGTCCTACGAATTATAAGTGTTGAGGAGTGTGTAAAAATTACAAAGTTGGATTAATTAAGCTTTAACTCCAGAAACTGAACCTCCATCTAGTTCTACGATCTGGTCGGAAAATACATCTCGAAAAATATTTCCTTAAATCTCTCCCAGGTTATTACACCTTCTCCTCCCCGTACTTTGTTTGCCTGCCACCAATAACTGGCTTCAGACTTCAGCATGAATGTTGCATACGCGGTCTTCTGGTCTTCCCTTACTCTAGCGACATCGAACACCTTCTCCATCTCCATTACCTAGGTCTAAGCTTCAATTGGGTTTATGGAACCCTTAAACTCTGGCGATCCCACCGCCTTGAAATCCTTGAACGAGGTGTTTGGTGGAGCTTGTGGTTGATTGTTAATTGCTCCGGCTAAAAGGTTCACCAATTGGTGAACAGGGTTAGCATTGGCATCATTGTTGTTATTCATTGGTTCTTCTTATGCTTGTTGATGGTTTTGTCTTCTTCTAAGCGGCATATTTCTGTTAAGAATATACGTTTATTAGGTCTTTATTCAATCTCTTAAACATTTAAGGATTAACTAATACATTTAATCATAATTCACTTAACACATCAATTCAAAAAACTCTGACATTTTCATTCAATTCAAAAGTTTTAACATCATAAGATAGCATCACTGCTATTTACATCCATTATCCCGAGATAAAGAATCTACAGGATTTAAAATATTAAAATATTCCTTTGTTTATAAACACATCAGAATTTACTTCTTAAACTACCAGATAGTTTTCACATAATCAAACTAATTCTATCACTGCCTATTAAGGCGCTGAATAGTCTTGCCACGTTCCTCTTCCATGATGCGGGACATCGTCCTGCAATCTAGCATATACGATGGTAGACATTCAAACTGGATTGGATACTTTATAACTCGATCCTGGGCCGCATCCATTGCATTGTGAAGTGTGGAGTACGTCTCCCCAAGCTTAGCCTTCTTTGCACGACAATCCTCTTCAGCAAGATCAGCACGGCGTAACTCTCTTACCCAGCTCTCCTCTACTATGGCCAACCTTTCAGATCTTTCTTTAACTTTTCTATTTCTTCAGACTTCTCCTCAGTTTGAACCTTCTCGTGAACCAAATCTCACTCCACGTTTCCTAAACGTGTATGAAGAGTCACAATTTCCCCATCCTTCTGCTCGATGGTAAACTACTGAATCACAGCCCTCTCCTTCAGCTCCTGAACAGTGTCCTGCAACTCTATGTTACGATCATAAAGCGCATCATACATCTCAGCATCAATGGAGTTCGGTGAGAACTCCTCTTCTTCATCAGAATCCTCCTCTAGATCAGTCTCAGGCTCATGCTCCTGACCAACAACAGTGATCAAAGGAGATGGCTCTCTCGGTACCAACTGTTCCCTGACGACATGAATGTCTCGGGGCTCCTCCTCTGTAGGTACTCGGGGTTCGTCCTCCCCAGCTCGACTAGCTCCTCTAACATCCGACATCCTGACAACAAAATTTAAGTTTTAGTTACTAATCCGTGCTAGCGAACACATAGATTAACACATAAGCACATAAAGTCTTTTATTATCTTCAATGAATTTAGAAATTCATTTCTTATAACTCGATAAGAGTTTACCACCACTCTGTTCTCGATCTCCTACAAGGCTACTACCTAAGGTTGTTCCCCCACCTAAGGTTCATAACCTACAGCTTTGATACCAACCTGTGACACCCCCAAATCCGGGTACTTCCATTTCCGCAGAATTTGGTGTTCACTGTACAAATATCATCTATTTATCTACCCATAAATAAAAGCAAACCGTGCAATAGATAGAATTAAATAAATAAATCTCCCCTTATGGGGTTACATCATCTGCATAAAATAAAATCACAGATCACTCTAACCTTAAACATCTATATAGAATCATAAACAATAACAAGTCTTAAATAACATCAAGTCTAAATATCATTACATAATCACATAAATAACCAGTCTTCATTACTTGCTAATCTTGCCATTGCCTTTACTAGTGGAAGGCTCGTCTGATCTTTTGTTTTTAACTGCAATGTTATTATTACGCAAGAGTGAACACGATTGCCCACAAGTATAAGAATATAACAAATGAATAATAACATGCGAATAAATCAAAGACTTCTGAAATAGGAAACTCAGCTTTTGAATCAAGAATGAATAGCAAGAGACAAAAGAACTTCTGAGGGTCATAAGACCTTGAACTATGTCCTAGGTTGTCAAGTGTTTATTCTTGAAACCTTTAACAGTCATAAGACTATGGACTCTTCTTCTCGTATTTAGGGGGATCACTCCTTAGTACCATACTGTGCACTATATCTTAACGCTAACGCATAAGTAATCCCTTATACAGGGTTGTTCATCTCAGTTTGACATTAGAGTCAGCACCAAAAGAAGTTTGGTTTGGATAATTCATCAAGGGTTCTAAAATTTAGAACGCTCATCAACTATGGACTAGTTGAATCATTAAGGGTTCGCTAGTCTAACAAGATTCAACAGTATCTGATATTTAAATCGAATAACAATCTCAAGATATATACAATAGAATAATTATTTTATAACAGCATCATACTTTGAAAGATTAATATACTTTTAATATAACAAAATGAACTTGATCAATAATAACGAGAATTTGCTCGATGTAAAGAGACAACTTATAAACTCATATAATGATAACGAGTAGGATTAAGAAACTTGACTCGTGCGTAGATTACACTTTAATTAAACTCGTTCCTTGATTTAAATCCTACATATCATTTACATTCACAATACTAGTCAATTATAACGTATTAATCATCACAAGCTCATTTTTTTTGTCTAACTCGACTTAATCAACTACTACATTCACTGTCACATAATTTACATTCATGAACAATAAGCTAACTATGCATTCAATCATTCAATTCACACATAAATATGTTATGGACATGTTAAGAATTTACTTTTAACACCTCATTATATGTCTAACATGTTTATATGTTCATTAGATTAAGTTATTATCACATTTCTATACTTGAACACTAAAAAAATGCATTTCTGGACATTCTACAAAGTGGCGTTGCGGCGCCACTGTTAAGCCTATTCTTGGCGTTGCGGCTGGAAACTTGGCGCTGTGGCGCGAGACTTCAGTTCTGGAGTTGGCGCCACGGCGCGAAACTCCATATTTTGAATCTCAGTTCGCGAAGAACACAGAGTTCAACGAATTTATCATTATATGATCATTAATTTCATCAAATTAATCATACCCACATACTAGAATTCGTACATAATCATTACCCAACATTTATAGAGTAATTTTAACCAATAAAAACACATAATTACAGAATTAAAACATGCAAATTTCACTGTTCTTGATGTTCTTGAAGGTTTTGAACATAAAACATAAAATTTAACACTACGGATTCGTTATAACACCAAATCCATCCATTCAAGTTTTGTTTTCTTCGTTTTAGCATGCATAATTATATACAAGTGGAAATTTTACAAAATAATTTATGTTTGACATTTTAAAATCACGTATAAGGGCCATATGGCCATATTCTATACTCTGTAATTTTTGAAGGCATACGTTATAATATTATGAAATTGATGATATGAAAATCTATATAATATATAATAAAACATGTTATGCTAATCATATTATTACATAATCTTTACTATTTCCAATTTACAAAGACTTTACAGAAAACTTGAAAGCCATATTTATAAAAACTTTAATAACGTAAATAAACTGGGTTGAAGAATTTACCCAAAGCGTAGAGTAGATTAATAAGAGACGAATTCCTTCTCAGATTCTTCTTGACTCTCACAATTCTCTTAACAATTCTCTGAACTCTCAAACTCTCTCTCTTTCTCCTCTCTGTTTTTGCCAGACTTAGCCAATAATGAAAAAGAAAAAGGAAGGCGTATAATAATAATAATAAAGGTGAACTGACGCGCATTATGGAGGTCAGTTACCTATCATGGGTAACTGCTCCCAACCTCCCTTAGCGCCATGTTTGGCTAGCCTTAAAAGGCTTATACCCAATTAATTTAATAAAACATTTATAATATAGTTTGGAAAATGTCACACCCCTTTATAAAATAAATCAAATATCTTATTTAATTTATTTTAAATAAAATATAATAATTTCTCATTAATTCACACAGTCACATAATTAAATTTCTCATTTATTAATTATGTCAAATTATTAAATCTCTAATTATTTATTAAATTAATTAAAATAACATTAGGCTTATTAAATATTTCTTTTAATACAATAAGCTCACATAATCACATACTTCGAATAATAAAAATTCTCCGCATTAATTTAATAACTATAACACATATAATTAAATTAATCTACCACAGCTTCATCAATTAATTATTTAATCTAATAATTAATTCATCAAAAAATATTTATTCAATCCAATAAATATTAAAATTAAATTACAAAATCTCGGTTGTCACAGGGTTGGTGGTGTTGTGGTGGGTCGACGGTGACGAAGTGTTGGTTGGTGGTGTTAGGATTTTGCAGACTACGAATTTATCAAGAGAAAGAAGACTGGATTAATTTTTGTATTAATTAATTTAGGGTTATTTGTATTAATTAATTCAAGAGGACGAAATTTTTGTTATTTGTGTTAATGAATTAAATATAAATATTTATTTTTACAATTGCCAATTGCTTGCTGCTGCAAGTTGTAAAATTGTAAAAGGAAAATTTATGGTTATTGTAAATTTTAAAGAAAACCGTTCATGTGCTTGATTTGAATCCAAACCCCAAAAAATGAAAATGAAAATGAATATTAGAATATAAATTTTTTGAATAATATTTATTACTTATTTGTGTTAATGAATTAAATATAAATATAAATATTTATTTTGTTTATTAAATATAAATATAAATATTTATTTTGTTTATTAAATATAAATATTTATTTTGTTTATTAATTATTTATTTTGTTTTAAAGAAAAATAAAATAAATAATTAATAAAAATTAGATTTTTTAATTATTTGTGTTATTGAATTTTTGTACACGTTAGCAAATATTATCACGTGTCACCCACATCATACACATCATAGAGGGTTTAACACCCGTTTGTCAAGGTGGCAGATTCGTTAACAGAAGGGGCACGTTTGACCCAAAATTTATAACGTTAAGGATATTTTTGAAAGAAAAAAATTATTTCAGAATGTAAGTGAAATTTCAGGTAAACTTTAAGGGTATTTTTAGACCTTTACCCTTAATTTATGACGTCTCAAGTGAATTTGGATAAAAACAGTGAATCATCGAAATATAAAAAGTGTAATAGTTTAGACAAAGCGGATGAAGTTATCTTTTATCTTGAAAAACAGCCAAATGACTGCACACCAACAAACAGGATATAAACAAACTAACCACACTTGCGTACATGTCAAACAAATAATAATCCTTAAAACCCTTCTATATATATGTTTGTATTTCAATTGGAGAAACAATTATCATTCTTATTGTTAATTACAAACGAGAGATCATATGGATCAATCCGAAGGCCGTGAAAGCATTTCTGACCTGGTAAAGATCAACGGCACCGCCACGACGTTGACGCTGACGGCCGGCGGAAAACTCCAGTGGCTGGAGGGCGGAAGCAACCGGTGTTTGGCGGTGGAGCAGGAGGTCCTCGGATTCTCCACAGAAGGTTCTCGAATCAAAATCAGAGCTCTTGTTGAGAAAGGGGGCGGAATCTGCTGTATTGGTGGCAGGGAAATTCCGGTGAGGAAGAACTTCGTGTTCGAGCCCTTGTCGGAGGCTTCGCTGCAGCTTTGGTCTCAAAAGCTTCGGGATTATATCGATTCTCTCGGTAACAAAACCATGTATTTGATTATTTTATATATTTTAATTTGAATTGTTGATAAAGTCTTAATCTTTCATGCATTTCAAATTGGGGGCCTTTGATTTTTACTCAAATTTATTAAGTATAACATTTCAGTTTTTTTACCTTTTAAGTGTCATTTATACGTTTACTTTTCCTGCACTCCTTACTCTCCAATTTCCCAACAAAAACACAAAAAACTAGAGTTTGTCTTTATTATCATGAGAAGTGTGAAGCTCTATAGTTGATCATCTTCACTTCTAATCAGTTTTTTTTTCCTCTCTTTATTCGGGACTATGAGGTTTGGAAAAAAACTAAATCAGTTTTTTCTCTAGGAACATATATTTTCACTTGAGAAATCTTCTAATGGGAAATGAAATAGTTATTATAAAAAAGTTAAGCTACTAAAGCTTATGATGTTCCATATTCACCAATTTACATATCCTCACACCAGGAAGATAGGAGTATAATAGTTTTAGTCTGTTGGTATAATAGGAACAGAGTATAATAGTTTTAGTCAGTGACTCAGTTGATTCACCTTTATGGGATCTAGTAGTAGTTCAACGAGAGACGGATAAGTTTGTAAACATGATTTTTCATTTAGAAAAAAGCTAACCCTCAAGTGGGAACTTTTTTATTTTCATTTTCTCCCACGAGATGGAGGGAGTTTGTTCTAGGATATCGAACAGTTGAACTATTTTAACCATGGTATTGTTTTACATTATTAAATGTGTTGCTGTTGTTCCTTTTCAATGTCTCTTTAATTTTATAGTAATTGCTAATTGGGGGTGTTTTTATTTTTGTTTTTTACTTTTTTCCTATCTGTATTGTTATAACAGGTCGGCCAAAAAAGCTATTTATATTTGTTAATCCGTTTGGAGGAAGGAAGTCTGCTTCAAAGATTTTTTCTGATGATGTAAAACCCCTACTGGATGAAGCTAATATTGAATTTACAGTGCTAGGTTTGTCTTGCTTGCATTTAAGTTAGTAATTAAGTGTCACACTGCTGGTCTTCCTTTGCTATTAAATTATAATTTTGCTTGTTGGTTTAAATGTTGTCTCTCAGAAACTGAATACCAGCTTCATGCAAAGGAGATTGCCCACACAATGGATCTGTCGAAATATGATGGAATAGTATGTGTTAGCGGGGATGGAATATTGGTTGAGGTTGGTTGGTTACACTCAGTAGTTGCATTGAATTGATATTTATTGTTGCAAGGAGACTATATTTGAGGCTCATGATTTGGCACTTTCCAAAAATAACTTCTTGGAATCATTCAATATTACTTTTGGAAGCATTCAATATAATGTCACTAGAATGATTTTGCCTGGCACAAATTACGTATATTTAAAAATTAGTACATGTGTATACACATACATGTAAAATAACACTTCTGTCTCAAGGTTGAGTGGTCACTTTTAGCATCAAATAAGCAGGTGCTTCCTGATTGTTTTAACCTGACTATTCGTCTCAATGGGTTTATTGTGAAAGTTTACGTATTGGTCTCATTTTTATACGCTCTTGCATTCAAATAATGTTCCCTTGAGATCTTTAATAATTCAAGTAGTATTTTACTTGATAAAAAAATGAAAAAGAAGTTGTTGTCTTGTGAGCTATGAACCCTAAATATATCGTAACCATGAAATTCTGAAATCTATCCTGAGGATCAGAATTTTTGTTTAAGAGCTACTCCTTTTTATATGAGATTATGCAAGGATTTTAAGATTGTCACAGTTTTTTTTAGTACTGATGTAAAGGAGTTCTACCTATCCATCTAATTGATTGCATAAAATTTTATAAATTTATGGATAGTTAGAATAAACTCTAAACCAGATTGGCTGGCACTAGCCTTGTCTTGCTGAGATTCACACGCACAAAATGCATGATAGAGCCAAGTCATGGCTCACTAAGATAGGATCCCTAACTGGTAGTACTAAAATCTACTATGAAGTAACATGCATATATTAATATTTAATAGTAATGGCTATACATATGGTGTGAAGTGAACTTGTGATTGGTGAAGCTCTGCTTGGTTTAGCATTACAAAGTAATTATAGAGGAGAGGACATTCTGATTCCATATCATCTTGTACTTCAGTTTTATATATAGGACAATCATGACCTTTATGCTCTTTCCTATATGGGTTGTCCTTTTTAGTAGGTTGTAAATGGGCTACTAGAGAGAGAGGATTGGGACTTGGCGATAAAGATGCCTCTTGGAGTAGTACCTGCAGGTTTGTGATTTTACTTTAGTTACTTTTCATTTCTATTTTGTCTTACAACAACTCTTTCTTAAATTAGTACTTTAAAGAATGGTTATGAAATCAACAGATGATATGTTTATATTTTATTCTATTTTGTAAATTGTTCAAGAAGATGTATTTTCACCTTAATCCTCCCTAACCATATCTCTCCAGTCAGTTGGTAACTTGGTATATATTAAATTTAATGTCTTACTTTGAGTCGATGGATAAGCATGTACACTTAACCTAGTACCTAGTAGTTGCTACACTATTATTTAATGCTTTTATATCAACGTTTAACAGCGAGGCTCTCTGAGAGGACCTAGTTTGTGCATAGGACTTTCTAAGATTCTCCTGTTGTTGATTTTACTAACATATCATGCTTTTATTGTGTAGTATGAAGATTTTTTTGATTTGAATAGGAGATCCCCCTCCCGTTATTTAATTATTTGGAATTTGTTCTTATATTTTAAACCTATAAATTCTTTGTTAGTCCTCTTTAGACAGATTGATTCCAATTTTCAGATTATATTATTCATGCATTGTTTCAATAAAACTATGAGTTTCATGGAAATTGTCTACTTCTTATGAATTAATTTCAGAGTAATATCATTTGATTTTTTATTTATCATCAACCATCAATCAAAGCTTTCCAATACTCTGCTTTCTAAATTTGTAAGGTTGCTTTGAATATAGACGGAAGAAGCTTTTCTACTCTGCATATTTCTAATAATGTTGGAATCTATTTATACAGATGATTCAATTCACTAGTTTTTAGTTTTTAATACTTTATTGTCTTGTTCTATTGTATATATAAGAAAAAACAAGTGGCAGTTCACTTGTTTTATCTTATGAACTTTTTGCTGGCTATAAAAGTCCTTTTTATATTTTTCTGATATTGAAGTGAAGATGGCAACTTTGATTAATGGTTTGAAACTTGTTGTTTAATTTTTTTGATGCAGGTACAGGAAATGGCATGGCAAAATCTCTTCTGGATTCGGTTGGTTATCCCTGTACAGCCCTTTATGCTATTCATGCTATTATTCGAGGTTACAACTTGACTTTTTTAAAATTGAATTTATTAATTTATATTGATTATATTCCAGTAGTATTATCATTGAATTAAGAATTTCTACTGCATTGTCATCTGCAGGACATAAGCGTTCATTGGATGTAGCAACTATCTTGCAGGGAGAGATAAGATATTTTAGTGTCTTGATGCTTGCTTGGGGTAAATAATTAAAATAAATTTGTTTTGATATTTGACTTTACAATTCAGGTGTAGTTTCTGCTCGATTTCAATCTTGCACTTTATTCTGGCAGACTAGTCTTATGATGAAGTGATACATGTAGAGTAGACTTGTTGAATATGTCCAAAATTGTATTTTTAGCATTAATATCATTGCTAGATGTTTTCAGGTTTGGTGGCCGACATTGACATTGAGTCAGAGAAGTATAGATGGATGGGCAGTGCTAGGATGGATATCTATGTAAGTTATGTGATATCTTCATCTTTATCTTCATTTCATTTTCTTAGATTCCAAATAGAAGTGCAATTATTCGAATAAATGAGTTTTACTTTTTTTGATAAAAAATTTATTTGAATGATTATATTGTTAGAGGAAAAACCTTATAGTATTGCCAGTCGTACATTCTGATAACCCTAAGGGTTACCTCCACTAGTAAAGGCATATAAGGAAAACCTTGGCATCACTAGTTTGAGTAATTCCTTAGGGCCCCTAGTATTGGCTTGGAAAGGCCTTCCTTTGACTGAAAATGGTGAATGAAGACAAAGGCACATAAGAACCTAAACAAAAAAATCTGATTTTTATTTTACTTATAAGTTATAAAGTTCTTAAATTAACATTTGAGTGTAGAAGTCAAGATTCTTAATGTTCAATGTTCTACGCTCAAGATTCTACGCACAATGTTCTAGCTCAATGCAGAATATATTTCTCTACCATATCTGTGTTGGAGGTCATATACCTAATTAATCACATCCTACTTCTGTCCGGAATAGATAGCTGGGCTTCTTTTAGGGTGTTTTCAGTACAAATTTTAAGCCATGCAAAATATACATTATATTTGTAATATATTCTACATTCTCAACAAATTTGTATGTTATATTTTCAACTATATATATGTGTTTTAACCCAACAGGAAAAAAAATCGACTACCTTTTTCTGATGGAGGTAGTATGAAAAGTTGTATAATATCCGAGGAGCTCATGTTTCGATAGAAATTAGAATTGAAACCCTACTTGGAAGTGATTGCTGCCATCAATTTTAATGGACTGATTATTTGGCATTCATTTCAAGTATGGGAGGAAAATGCAGTTAGTTCTAAAGTGCATTTGCGAGACATTGTCTTCAGAAGTACAAGTTGTATTTTGTCTAATTTCCATCATAAGAATCATTTTGGTGTAAATAGTGAATTTTTTTATCTTGAAATTGCTAGTGTTGTGAAGCTTCGTGCCAGTAGTTTTTGTGAATTGCGCAATTGTATGTATAAGGTTGAGGGTTCCTTGAGGTGATATGCCGAAACTGAAGGTTGGTGAATTTTTCTGGGTTAAGGTTTTATTCTTGAATACCGATGTATTTTCAGGCTCTTCAACGAATATTTCATCTGAGGACATATAACTGGCCATATTTATTTTGTACCTGCACCTGGATTTGAAACTTTCGGTGATGAACTAAGTGGACAAAACGGTGAATCTATTCGAGAACTTGGTATCTGTAATACAATTCAAGAGGTTCCTGTCAAGAATCAGCAGCATGGCTATCGCCATACTAATGTTGACTTGGAGAATTTAAACTGGAGGAAGATAGAAGGTCCTTTTGTTTCAGTCTGGCTTCACAATGTTCCTTGGGGTAGCGAAGACACCATGGCAGCTCCTGATGCCAAGGTTGGTTTCTTTTTGTCAATTTCTGTTTATTGATTCCTTCGTTTTTTCAAATGATTAGTTGTACTTGTTAGTTCCTACAATTCTTTTTGTTCTCTGTTGATTTCTTATGTGAACCATATATATGATTATACACACCATATATACTACTCCCTCCGTCCCGTATTAAACGTCGTAATTGGCACGCTAATTAATAATATATTTTTTTTACCTAAATTGCCCTTCTAAATTACTTTTTAATTGAAGTATCCATTCACTTTTCTATAACCCCAGCATTAATTATTTCTTCCTAGTTCCCACATGAATCAATTCTCTACATTATTTTTATTGTCATTCCAATAATTATATTTCTCTCTCCAAACCCACGCACCCACCCACCCACCCACCCACCCACTAATTACATGCATATCTCCATGCATGCAAACCGTCTACCTTTGTTGGTATTAATTTCTAGCTATTTTATTTTTAGTATCACATTAAATAGAAGAGATGTTATACTGATAATATGAGAGAGAAGGTGGTATAACAATACATCACCTCTCAATGTAAACCTTTTATCATTCTTAAGTTTTCAACAAAGTTGACTAAAAAGATTGTGAGGGTATAAGTGAAAAAATAAGATAAAAATAGTTACTAATATAGAAATAGAACATTTATTGTGGAACATCCTAAAATGAAAATTAGGACGGAGGGAGTATTTAATAACACACTAACATCCTAAGCTTACTAGCTAGGCAATTTGTAGCTGTAATTTACTTCTCTTGTTTGAGGATTTTGGATTTGTGTTTTCCCCCTTCTTCAATCTTTATTGTTTTCCAACATGAACTCTTGTTTTCCCCATGGAAAGTTGACTTGTTTGTCTGTTCCCTGTAAGGCCTTCTTTAGATTCCATTCTTTTACATCTTTCTGATGAAATGCCACAACACCTTTTATTCTTGTGCATGTGTGTGGGGGAGGGGCGGGTTTATAATGTGAATTTTGTTTCTTGTTTTAGATTTACTTTTAACCAGGGAGTTAAGTTGAGATTTCCGGAGTTGCATTTTTAGCCTGTTTAACTGACATAATTTGGGAGCTCTAAACCTATTAATACTGTTACATAGAGGTTTTTTCTTCCTGAAAGAACCCTTAGATTTTCGGGGAAACATGTTGCATGCAAAATCAGTTACCAGCGGTAATCTTGCAGTTAATGACCTTAGCTGGAAAATGGTTTCTTGTTGAACTTTGTTGCATTCCTACCTTTTCATCAGTACATATAACCTGCGCTCAAGTAGCGCCGGTGCATTTTGAAGTTAACATCTCTTTATGTTTGTTTATTTTTGGGCACACTGTAGCTTGTATAATTCTTTTCACTGGTTAATGTGCAGTTCTCAGATGGTTATTTGGACATGATCATAATGAGGAGTTGCTCTAAATTATCCTTGCTAGCTTTGATGACTGAATTGAACAATGGGGGTCATGTCAAATCTCCCCACGTCTTGTATCTGAAGGTGAGTTTGTCATCGTACTACAGTATAAAAAAAAAGTGTATTTGACACTAACTACAGTATAAAAAATTTAGCTTATAAGCAATATGTGCACTCGGGTGTGGTTCTTTCTCATCATTTGCTTCCATATTCTTGACACTAACTACAGGTGAAGGCGTTCATTTTGGAACCATGGTCCACAAACTGGAAATGCAGCCAAGGAAGGGATTATAGACTCCGATGGTGAGGTCCTGGCTAGAGGGAAAGGAACATACAAATGTGACAAGAAGTCCTTGCTGACCTATGGCAAACTTCAAATAACTGTGGATCAAGGTTTAGCTACCCTTTTTTCCCCTATGGCAAACTTCAAATAACTTCAAATACAAATTGATTTTATTTTTTTATGTTTCTTGTGGCTTTAGTTTTGTAATTCCATGGATAGTTGCGAAACATTTGAAGGTGGATTTTAGGGTTTTGTGACAATTTGCTTTGTATAGATTCACACGGAGAAAAGAAAGAGAGATAAAGAAAAAAAACTTTTCCAGAATGTGTATATATGCATTCATAGTCAACATAGTTTTAGAGTTCGAAAATCATTTACTTTGATGCTGTAATCTGAATTATTCGTAGCACCCTATACATTGATCAATTTACCCCTACTATTTTTGGCTCATTGTAGCACTTCTGTTCTAAGGTGACTTCTTTGTTTATGCATATTGGAGGAGTATTTTTCTAGGACAATAAACAATTCCTTTCAATAAAATTTTCCAGCTCTAGGTAGTATAGGTTGTACTCTCTGTATTAAACATTGTACTCTTGTGTTGAATGCTTAATTCAGCAACAATTATTTCCCAAATAGCCAAATATATTCTTTAAAGTTAATTTAGGATGGAGCAAGTAAATTTTTTTCTTCTTGTTGTATATGAATATAGAGGGACCCTTCAATGAAACCCTAGCCCAGCTTGAGCTTCAATTAGGTATAGTTAGGGGTTGTTTAATAAAATTGAATGAAATAGTTCTAAATCCTTAAGTAATTTGAATGTGCTGAATGAAATAGAATTTTGAATACTTAATGAAAAAAGTTATTTGATAATTGACATGTTTGAAATATTTGAATAACAAATTTTTATTATTTTACCCTTATGAAAAAATTCAAATTTCTTATAAATTTAATTAATATAATAGTTAATATTGTAAAAAAAATTTAAATATAAAACATTTCAGCCCATTCAATAAGAAAAATTATACTTGACTATTCAGTTCAAAAATTTGACCGATTTAATCATTCACATAATTTTTATTCAAAACAAAAATACTATATGACCGACTATTTTAATGATTCAATTCTAAACAAACACTTTCTAGTTATTGTAAGGATTTATAATGACATTGCTATTATGAGCCTTGACAAAGAGTAAGCCAATAGTACAGGGTTATCAAAATCACCCAAATTCAACTATCTGAATAATAGTATTTAATTTATTAGCGATGATATAATAATAAAATTATGACAGTATATTTAATAATAATATTAAAAAAATAAGACTTCTTTTGTTTTAAAAATAACAAATGAATTTTTATTTTATCTTTTTTTTTGTAAAAATGAAGAGTATTTTTTTCTTTGAGTTATGCAATGTATTGTGAATAATTAGTGCCGAATTATAATTATAAAACTTATTAATATATGAGATTAATTAAAATTATAAGTGTCCCTCACTTGTTACCACTAAGCGATGACGTTAGGATTAGACTATCTTATTAGTCTACAACAATCGTACCATAGAGATTTAATTTTTTTTTGTCAATAGAATACTGACACGTAGGCGATGCTATGTGTCAGTATTCTAAATTGACCAACTTACCAAAAAATAAATTTCACACTAATCGAATTTCATCCCTTTCTAGGGCTGGATGTGAATTTCTGAACATCTTTTTATAATATAAAATTCAACTATCTGAATAATAATATTTTTATACTTTTTATAATATTTAAATTTTTGTGGTAAAGTGTTTAAGACGTGGCAAAAATGTATCCAAATATTTTATATTTATGTAAAATATATATTTTAATATATTCAAATATTGTATTTTGTTCAAAATTTTTTTGGTTGTTCGTGTTGAAAAATTATTAAAATTTGTTTTTTTTTGTATATATTTTAAAATTTTTATATGTTCTTTAATTTCGAGTTTCAATTCGAGACTGAAACAAGTATTACCTCGATTTTAATGTTTTATAATTTAGTTCATTTATAGATGAGAACTATTTCTTATTCTTATTTCAAAAATGTTATATTCTTCTTAAAACATCTTAATTCTATTACTATGATTATTTGAAAATAGAAAATAATTTGGCCTAGCTTCCCTTCAATCTTAAACTTTGTAATTGATGTATACAATAATACGGATCCGGTTACCATAAAGTTTATTTTTTGATAAATGGGTCAATCGACCAATACAGTATTGACATGCATAGAGATCGATTTTCACCTGCGTGTCGATACTGTATTGATCAATTAATCAAAATTAATTTCATGCTAACCACTCCACAATAATACGAGATGTGAACTTCATAGATCCGGTTACCATGAAGTTAATTTCATGGTAGGTTGGTTAATTGACCAATACAATACTTATACGCAGAAAGAAAGATCAATTCCCGTCTATGTGTCGACACTATATTAATCAATTGATCAAAATTATTTTCATACTAACTATTCCGGATCTTCATATAAACTACTAAACCCTTAAGAAGGATGTTACAATAATGCAGTTTATAGCTTCTGTCAGTATTGACGTAGCTTAGAATAGACCAAATCTCCTGAATGCTGATAATATTAAAATAATGCTACTATCACATAATGCTCGCATACACATACATGCATATTTGTGGACCCAAATATCAGGCTGGAACTCACAGTATACATGTGTGTATGTGAGTATTATGTGAAGTGTTTTTATGTGATAGTAGCATTGTTGTAGGCTGTACTAAAAAAATACCATTTTCCCTGAAAGAAGAATGTTAGGAAAAATTTATTATTTTAAAAAAATAATTAAACTTTAGTATATTCTTTTAAATTTCATTTCATTATACATATTTCAATTCATCACACGTTTTCACACTGAAAAACTCATCTCACAGATATAATATTTGTGTCGTTAAATATGTATTAAAATAAATTCAAAAGTAAGTATAATATTTTTGTATTCTTAATTTTCAATATCTCTTTTTAATTTAATTTTTTATTCTTATTTTTTTTTTCTTTTCCACCCTTACTCTCCATTATTCTTATATTATCTCACCAAATAATTAATTATTTTATTTTTAAAATTTTGTACACACAAATAGTCCTATGACTACATTTCAAGTAACATTTCATTGGTTTATAAAAAAGTTTTATTTATTATTTTTTATTTCATAAAAGAATATTTTTTAAGTACACTTGACACTTAATTTATATTAGTTTGAGTTAATTTATTTTTTTAATTTTACAAATAATAATATAAATTTTATAAGTGAAATTTTTGTTGTGATATGGATCGTATACATATTTTTAAGGAAAAATATATATATAAAAAATAAAAGAATATTTTTTAAGTACACTTGACACTTAATTTATATTAGTTTGAGTTAATTTATTTTTTTAATTTTACAAATAATAATATAAATTTTATAAGTGAAATTTTTGTTGTGATATGGATCGTATACATATTTTTAAGGAAAAATATATATATAAAAAATTAAATATATTTATAAATTAGATTTTTCTGTAACGAAACAGAATTAAAGCACACGAAATTAATATTTTAAAATGAATAGTTAATATTATAATTTTTATAAGTTTTTTCTCTCACTTCCGTGTCACACTCTCTCTCTCTCTCTAAAACCTCTCGTTAGCAGACCCCTATCCCTTTCATGAGAAGTACAGATCATTAGGCAACGAGCGCCACCTCGACTTTCTCTCTCACCTAGGGTTTACGTGCTTCCATTTTTTTTCACTTCGAATAGGATTCACTTCAATTTGGGAAAATTGCTATCACATATGAAAAATTGCTGGTCGGTTACTTATTAAAGTAGTTAATCTCTCTAGATTTTTTTTGGGTCTAGGGTTTATGTGAACTTCCATGGCGTCCTCTTCTTTCTCGGCGAAGCTTTGCTTCAATTCCAACTGCAAACAAGTGTTGGAACAATCGAGGAAAGGCTGGCGCCGCCGGACCGGCGAGTACGCTGACTTGTGCGATCGATGCGCGTAAGCATAACCGAATTTTGACTTTTCTCTCTGTTTTTTTTCTTAACAAGTGTTTGGACTGATTTCAGTTTTTTCATCTGTTCTTAGTTTGAGTTTTATTTGGATTTGAATTTGTGTTTTCTCTTGATTACTTGGAAAGACTTTTATTTTTCTGCTTACTATTGCTCAAAATGTGGTTGGGTTTCAGTTTTGCAGCTAGGTGTATTCATTTAGTTGTGTTATTGTGTAGAATGTAATTAATTATAAAATGAATTCATTTAGGTAGTAATTTTATCTCACCTTAAACTGCTGTATGGAAAAGAATATGATATAATTTTGCTCTGTTTTTAACTATTTGGATAGAAACATATTTGCAAGTTAAGAAAAATACATTCTTTTTAATAGTTAAATTGGAGAAAACTTTGCAGGAAATTCTTTTTAGGAGGGGAAAAAACAGATTAATATATTGCATACCTTAGTCTCATAAGTTCTAATACTAGGAATTTTCATTAATAACAGAAATTAATGTTTTGAAATATTTGTGGAGAAATTAATTGGAGTTTATTCAGCTTTAGTCATGTTTTTAATTTTCCTTAATAGAAATACCTTCTTGCTGAAAAAGCCCAACTATATATGCTACTGCAAAATTCTATCACCAAGCATAAATGTATGAGAATTATTCCTTGCAGCTGTGATATCATGTCATCATGTATCCCACACTCGCATAATGGAGGAGAGAGAAGTTTGTCATAAGTTTCTATCTCCTATCATGTCTGGTCAAGTGGCTCTATATTTTCTCATAAATTTATATCACTTAAAAGACTTTATGTAATCACTGTTAGAATTATTCTTATATTTTCCAGCTCTCATTTCCTTCCTTTTCCCTATGATATTATGAGTTCCAAAAAAGCCTTATATTTTCATAAGATGATACTCCCTACATCCCAAATGTGTATCATTGATTTGTTTTGCATGCTAAGATTTTCCAACAAAACAGGGGATATTTTTTTCCTAAATTAAAATTTAGGGCTAAAAATTATGATCAGGAATAATTATTGGAAACAATCATGTTTTACTGTGCCTTACTATGCCTAAAAATGTCAAATGGAGCTCTTGACAATATCTGTATCAGTGTCTAGTTGTTGGATGTGGGTGTTATTTATGTCTTGGCTTTGCTGCTTGACACACTCCTCTTTCCAGTTCCCCCCTTCACTGCAAACAGGAGAAGAAACTCAAAAACAGACGCTTAAAAACACATATATAGAACATAATATTTATAATATATTTCTTATTTTACTATTAAAAATTAAAAATCTATCCTGTTGAATACATATGTCAACCTGTATACAACATATTCAGTGATATCTTGAAATATCACTTTTATGTTTCTAATGTCTCAGCTTTTCTCTTTGATTCCTTAAAGATGTTGACCCGCGTTCTATTTTACTTTAGTTCTGCCTATGAGGAGGGAAAGTTCTGCGAGTCTTTCCACTTAAATGCTTCTGGTTGGAGGTGTTGCGAGTCCTGTGGGAAGGTCTGAAGATTTTCTTATTTTTATTTTCAGACTAGTTTTGCTATAATTTTTTTTTCAGTAGTAGATACTAAATTGTGGTTGGATTTTGGGGGTTTCTGCCTCTTTTGATTTGTTTAATTGAAGAATTCATTGGCCAAGTCTTCTAATGATAAAAATTTTGTTCTCAGCAAATACATTGTGGATGTATTGTTTCATTTCATATGTTCGTACTATTGGATGCCGGAGGAATTGAGTGCATAACCTGTACAAGGAAAAGTTTCATTTTGGTATGGATCATCTTAAACTTGTTCTATATGATTCGTTTTGGGCCAGTGGTTGTTCATTATGCCATAATTTGATTCTTTTTGCTTTGAATTCTACTTGTTGATGTAATTCTTTAATGAGGATCGACTTGGATCAAGAAATTCCTACTGTATTTTATGCTAATTGCAGACCCTTCAAGTAAAGTTGGGAACAACTAACTCCTGGACTGGTGAAGCAGTCTTTAGAGGCTTAAAAAAAAGAGAGAGAAAGTAAACTTAAAGAAGAGAAATTCAAAAATTTACACTGCAGATAAACCTCACTTGGACCTTAAGATATTATTTGCAAGTTAAATTTGATTGGCAGATTAGATCAAGGTGCTTTGGCTCAATTAATACCAGACCTTCCCTCATATGGGAGTGGTCTTTTCAAGCCTCAATAAAGGCATTATGTTGTGGCTGATATTAGTAGTTTCCTTGTAGGGTTTTAAGTTAGTTTCTCTACCCACTATAATTATTAATAGAAAATAGTAAAGTTAGATTGCGTCTCGTCAATTTTACATTAGTTTTTATGGTCTATTGTTCTTAGAGTCAAGGGTACAGTGGGAAGTTTCTTAATTCTTAATCCACTAGGCATAGGATAGGTTCAAAATATAAAATATGTGAGATATGCAAAATAAGTGGAATACATAATAAACTTTTATAAATACGATTGTTCCCTTAACTGAGTAAGTTTGCTATATTACTTCAGGGGATATTTTGTCCAAAAACAATTTTAGCTAGTTGGAGGTGTGGATAAGCATACTTGGGAGTGGAATTTAAGGCCCGCAATAATTTTTATGTAATTAGTAACAAATGTAAAACAGAAGCAATAAACCCAGATTATAAAGAACAAAAATCTTAAATTGACCTGTCTTCCACACCAGATACCAGTTCTAAATTGATGTTCTTTGTTTCAGACACCAAATCCTGCATGGCCACCACCTCCGCTTGTCCTTCCTGGATTGCCTGATAGAATTAAAGACATTTCAGTAAAAAATTGGAGTTCAATAGCTGCATCAGGACCTGTACCTTGGCGTCAAGCACCTGGTTTGTTCAATTCGGAAATGCATCCAAAGATGCCCTTTGAACTTGACATACCCGGTGGCATTGATCGACTCCTTGCCAGTGAAAGATTGTCTGCCTCTTCCCTAGATAAAAAGAAAAATGAGTATTCTTCAGAAAGATTAATTAATGGAAGCCTGGAGACCGGTGCATCAGCAGATTTTTGAGAAAGGTATCCCTGGTTTATGTCTTCGTAGTATAGATATCTAGAATATAGTACATGTAAAAAAGAAAAGAATCATATTTGTGCTGCCATGCTGTTGAAACTCTTTATACATCATAACCTTAGTTGTTGACTTACCTGTTGAGACCATTTTATCACAGGAATTAAGTGTGAGGAGCAACCTAATCCATTTGTAAATGCTACCCAGCAGTCAGCCTTTGGAAACAATGAACCTTCGACTCCTCATTTCAGTCTGACTCTAAATCCTGCTTTAAAAACTGAAACAACTGAGCAAACCAAGGTTTCTAAAACTCATGCTCAACGACCAACTCCTCCACCTGCAGCAGGGAAGCAATTATGTAGTTCTAATGGGGTTGATTCATCTGGAGAACCTCAGACTCGCAATGGAAGGCCTCGAGGAGATGCTCGTGGTCGAAACCAGTTACTTCCACGGTACTGGCCCAGAATAACTGATCAGGAGCTACAACAAATATCTGGAGAGTATCCTATTGTTAAAATGCTTGTTTCATGATTTCATGAAATATGGTTGATATTTAATTTTTCTTGATTAAAGCAGTTCTTATATAGATCACCTTATTGTTGATTATATATGTACTGCTTAACATCTTATGATTTTCGCAAAGCCTAACAATATAAAATTTGGGTGGACGACTTAATTACTTCTAAGAATTGCAATCTGTAGTAAGTCTGTTTAGTATTTGAGCAGCGATTTAGCATCGTGTTAACCTTAACCTGATCATAGTTCAAACTCTATAATTACTCCTTTGTTTGAGAAGATGTTAAGTGCTAGCGATGCTGGGAGGATAGGGCGTCTAGTTCTTCCAAAAAAATGCGCTGAGGTGAATCTTGACTTCGTTGACTTAATCTTTCGCTTCAGCAGGACTTCAATTTTCTAGTTCTCCACTTAAAAAGTTGATCACAGTGTTATTGCAGATATATGGCATGCATATTTGTATAGGTTGTGCACTTTAAATTCAAAAGATACATTCTAGTTATTCTCCATGCCTAAACACATCTATTTAGTTTGTAGATTTATGTCTACAAGTATGCATACAACAAGTTTCTAGTGATGTAATGTCCTTTACTTTTGTTTTCATTGATTCTTGTCCACTTAAAAGATTGAATAAGACCGGAATGCTAGTGTTTGGACAACATGAACCATAATTAACTTGAACAATGGTGGTTTTCAAAATTAACTATAATAGATGATTGAACAAATGAAAGGGTACAAATTTTAATTCCATTTATCCAAATAATATCAAACAAATTGCAATGGTAATTTTTACAATGAAGGATTGTGTAACTCAAGTAAATTATAAGTGTTTGTAGCTTTTGAAGCCAATAATTTTTTTTCATATGACAATACTGAGTGACTTGAATCATATAACTTGATGGTTTTGAACCATTATATGGTTGTGATGACTTTATATACTAAACTTATAAAAGATAAACTAATAAATAATTAACTATTATATACTACTCCCTCCTATCCAGATTAAATGACGTTTTAGAGTTAAGCACACTTATTAAGAAATAACACAAAATGTCTTTTTTTGTATCCCTAATTAATTATTTCTCTCCACAAAGATGAAGGCAATTAATGGGTTATTGGAACTTTGGTTGTATATAGGGGTGGGCATTTTTTTCGGTTTTTTCGGTTTTTTGATGAACCGGACCGGTCCGAACCGGCCGGTTCGGTATAAATATCAAGCGGTTCGGTTTCGGTACAAAAAACCGGTACGTACCGGTTAAACGGTACCGGTTTCGGTTTCTTGTTTTCTTGGTTCGGTATAAACCGGACCGGACCGGTTCGTACCGGTTTTCTAATTTTTATTATTATTAATAAATAATTAATAATAATAATAATAAAATAATGATTATAATAATAAAAAATAATAATAATAATATTAATATTAATAAAAATATTAATAATAATAATAAAAATAATAAAATAATAATAAAAATAATAATTATATTAATTTTCGGTAAAAACCGGTACCGAACCGGTACCGAACCGGTACCGTCGGTTCGGTATACCGGTCCAACCGGTACCGGTATCGGTTCCGAAATTTGAGTAATTTCGGTACCGGTTCGGTTCGGTACCGGTCCGGTTCGGGCCGGTTTTTACCGGTTGCCCACCCCTAGTTGTATATATAGTAAAATGGTTCATGGTAAGCATATTAAATAGAGGGGTAAATTAAGAAAAAATAGTGCAATATTGCATAGAAATTCCAAAGCGACACTTAAAATTAAACTCCCTAAAACGTCATTTATTTAGAATAGGAGGGAGTATGTAACAAGGGGATGGTCATGTAACATGGATATGGCAAAAGATTGACATGGTGAATCCTAATAATTTAGGACCTCTACATGTCAAAAACATCCCAGTATATAATATATCTTCTATATAAACTTGAAGTGTATTGAGAAGAATTTTAATCAACATGATATGATTATTCCGTAAATTCATAATATAAGAAACTAACATTCAATATATAGCATGATATGCGAATAGCAAACTTTAAATATTTAAAAATGAGATTTCAATACTTTTATTTTGTCATTATGTAACTAATATTGTTATGTATGTTAGTGTACATGTAATTTTGAACCCTTTCCTCGCCTGTTACTTTAGTTATTTTTTTGGGTTTACATTTCTATTGCATGCTAAATTACAATCATATTTTGGACATTGCTAATACATGAGGGAAGCCTTCAAGTGTTAGACCCTTGCTTTAATTATGCCGCGTATAACTAAGTGTTGGACCATGTCCCAGAGCATACATGAGTCTTAGCGTACAATGCTTTTCTGACATAGACATGTAAGCTTCATAAAACTTTCCTTGCTTCCTAGGTTTTGTATAATTTTAGGTTCAAATGAGATAGGATGACAAAATATCTGAGCTGTTATGTTTTTGTAGTCCTAATATAAATGTTATGTTCATATTTATATAGTCCTAATATATTTCGTGTAGGCCTATTTTCCGCCAATCTCTAATCCAGAAGGAATTACCTCTCATGGTACAAGATCTGAAAGGGAAGGAGTGGGTATTTCAGTTTCGATTTTGGCCTAACAATAACAGCAGAATGTACGTTTTAGAGGGGGTCACTCCTTGTATACAGTCTATGCAAATGCAAGCGGGTGACAGAGGTAAGAAATCTATGCGATTTGATTGCAATGCTAGTCTAGTTCATTAGTTCTTTTGTTGTCAGTTTTATTTTTACCTATTTTTTTCAGGCAAAGTTGTTATTATATACAGTTGAATGGTTCCTCTTCCCTGAGTAGCTCATGGGCTGTGTGAGGATTCACTCGGGAGGGACAACTACTTTGCTACTTTAATTTTTTATTTTCTTTTCAACCATATCGATTGTAGTTGCTCGGTACCATCAACCTTTTTTTAAAAAAAAATCGTAGTACTTACAGCTTGATTTGATGGCTGTCTTGTTTCACTATACAAATTTCCTTCCGTCTTTCAATTATGTCAGTGCCGTGCTTATTCAATCTCATAAGACACAGTTATCTTTTTCTGTTGTCTTCCAACTTTGCTTTCATGTGTTTTTGCCACTACAAAGCGAGTCATCTGGTGTTTGATTTCAACTTTTTAATAAATTCTAACTGTGCTTTGAAGTGGGACTGATATATTCTTCTTTGTTCAGTGACATTTAGTAGGTTAGAGCCAGAAGGAAAGTTGGTCATGGGATGCAGAAAGGCTTTTACTCCGTCAGAGCAGGTTTGCTTTAATACTTTCTTAGTTAAAATTAGTGCATTGGTGTGGATTAGAAGTTTATATGCTGCATTCATGTAACAGATTTTGTTTAGATATTCAACAAGTTGAATCTAATGTCATATATCGCGTGGTGAAGTTTGTATGTGTTGGTTGTTGATAGGGCGACTATTTTTTAGAATCTATGGTCATCCTGAACTTTTATAGTATATATTTTTTAATTTTTAAAACTTTTTAGGAAGTAAATAAGGGCATACCGTAGAATATGAGCTAGTTTTCTCCCTCCCTTTTTCAACTGCAGTATCTAGGATCTTTAATCACTAACTTGATGCTGCGTATGGTCTCTTTCAATTCAAGGTACATAGCTCTTCAATAATCGATTATGGTTGTGTTTGATATGTGTTCTTCTCCTAGTCGGACTTGAGTACGATTAAATCTTCAAGCATATGTCATTGAAATTGTCCATAATTATATATATTTCAAAATTCAATGTTTTTATTCTATCTTTTTATCTTATTAATCATCAAGTGTTCACAACAATAGGTTGGTTAGGTGGTTGGTCTTTTGATAAATGTAAATCCTTTATACATAGGATCTACATACTCAATTTTAATTTTGAGATTCCAATAATTTAAGTCCCAAATAAGAATTTTTTGCAACCTATCTTTCATTTCATTTGCTGGAAGCCTTTTTGCAATCTATCTTCAATTTATTCTTGTTTATATTCTTCATTCACAGTGCAAAGAATTAATTAATACAAGTAATGGAGGTTCTACGCACGGAGATGCTATTATTAAGGACTACTGAAAGCTGGTGAAGTTGTTTCAGCTTATCGTCATTCAAAAGGTAATCCAGGAGCATCTAGCCTTTCGGCAATCAACCAGGCAAACTCAGCTGACCCAGCAAGTGCATGTTCGAAGATTGATAAATCCAATTACATTGAAAGGGAAGCACTTGGAGCTAAACCTGTTTTACGTAGTAAGAGGAAATACAGTACCTTAGCTTCAAAGAGTAAACGCCTACGAATTGAAAACGAAATGATAGAGCTGAAGGTCACTTGGGAACAAGCTCAGGGATTGTTCCGCCCTCCTCCTAACGATGTCCCCAAGACTGTGATGATTGAAGGCTACGAAATTGAGGAATTTGAGGTACACAAAACTCTGTCTGTTCATGTTTACAATGTTTCTATGAGCCATTTGTATCTTTGGGTAACTGGTGTGGTCCTCTTGTGTTTCTCATCACCACTAAGAATGTAGCCTTTCATTTGATTCTGGTATTGATGATTGATAAAGTTTGTATTTTGATAAAAAAAAACTTTTAATCTATCTTAAGAAAATTTGCATCAGCATCTCCATAGGGAGATTATATGGGAGCTGAAGTTTTATTTATTTATTTTTAAAAAGAAAATTTATTGTGTGAACTTACATGCGTGCTGGCAATTAGACAATATAGTATTTTTGAAAATTTTCAGTATTTGAGAGTATGCCAATATTGAGAAGAATGGCAAAGGACATTAATAATAGAAAAATAGGTAAGGAAATGGAAGGTGAAAAGAACAGCTGATACATTACTGACCCTGATAATAAATTAAATTGATACAAGACATGTGCCAGCTGCCTCACTATTATGAATTTTTCTTCATTAACTTTTATTGTATGTATAAAATACATGGTAAAACAAACTAGCTAGGTGCAGGTTTCTCTAAATTGCAATGATACGGCTTTTAGTTGGACCAATGTATTTTCAAGTGATGCTTTCTGATTACTTTCTGGGATAGTAAAGTGATTTGTGATTATATAAGTCATAATGTTTTGCACTCAAGCTTGGTGAATTTTAATAGGTTATATTAATTTTTTTTTATATGGTGCTTCTTTTGAAACGTATAACTGATGCCATAGCATGTTTGCTTAGGAGGCCACCAATTATAGGAAGGCCTACCATTTTAGCAGAAGATCATGTGGGGTAAGTTACTTGTGCTCATTTTTATTTCAACTAGTTTGTTATGTTATCCATCTATCTACATTTCTTAGGGGAACTCATCTTTTTTCCACATTTGACCCCATGACTAATGATGTATTGATGAATTATTTAAACAATCATTCTGGCATCAGAATATACTCCCCATGCCTGAAATAGCCGTACTTTTTTTTGGGTGGTAATTTCCATTGAAAATGATACTCTTTTTTTTAGGAACAAGAGGAAGTCTTGCGGGCAATTAGGCTGCTACATGTTATGCGAAACGAAAATTGTGGTTAACATTATATGCATATTGCTTCTGCTTCCAGAAATTATTTCCTAGTTTTGCATGTTTCTATGAACTAAAAAATAGTAATAATATGGTATTCACCATCTGCATATTCAGCATTCATTAAGTAAATGATACAGTGTGTATCTGTGCAAGTTTCTGCAGTGGTTCCTTTCAGGAAACTTTTGGTAGTTGATTCATTATCTCATGCATTCATAAGTTTATTTGGAAAAATAAATTTCTTTTACATTTCTTGCACTTCAATTTACTAAGGCTGAAGGTTTTGCATTGATGGAGTTTGCTTAATTTAATTTGTCTTATTGCCACCTGAAAGCCAATGATATGTTTTGCCTTGTGTCAGTGAAAAGATCCAATGGGCTCAATGTGATGACTGTTTTAAATGGCGGAAAGTGCCTGGTGATGTTCTTTTCCCCTCAAGATGGACCTGCTCCAAAAACTTGTGGGATCCAGAAAGGTACAGCGAATTCTACTTCTTCGTTAAAACATGCACTTCTAACCCTAGATATGTTCCCCTATTTGTTTTGAGGCGGCTGGTTGTATTAGTGAAGAGCAATAAAATCATTTGCACACCAGCCAAAGCTTCAAATAAAGCAATGATAGATGTACAATTAATGTACTTACCTAAAGCTTTGGTACTTTCCTAAGAGAGATCACCCATACACCATCCATTGAAAGATCAAATGGACGCAATTTCAAATAGTATGGACAGTCCGCAGCATAATTTTGCTGGGTGCGCACAGGTTATGTTGCGAATGTGCCCATACATGTGAAATTACTACAAGGCCCCTGTTTTTAAAATTTAAAAGCTACCGTCCACATCAAATGTTGTGGGTGCTAACTATAATTTGTGGCTTAAATCTTAATTTTACAGAGTTTAAAGTTGGAGGTTTCATTATACATTAGCGAACTTGGCAGTGACTTGAATCTCAACTGACAGACAATCACTGTATACATTTCTTCCTCTTAGACTGCGACAATACCCTCTTACCTAAGTTATGTGTCTCTACCTTCTTCAGCTGCTACACCTTTCCTTATTATAACTCCAAACCAAAATCAACATCTCACTACGTCTACTACATTATTAACGAAAAACCCAAGAGAGTTTGTTTTGAGTCAAGTTTAATGCAAGTGCCTTCTGGACCATAATGTTGCCGAGGGAAGTGTAACTTGTCGCATGATGACTACTTCTGCCCTCATCATAGGACAATTAAAGAAGGATCTAGTCCATAGAGCAATTAAGGAGTTGGGTTAATATGTTTGTTTCTTGTTGACTACCAGATCTCTTTGTTCCGCGGCTCAAGAATTATCACCAGAAGAGCTCAAAGATCTGCTATCCACGAGTAATCAGGGTATGAATTGCCTGAGCACGATATTCTTCTTATCTGAGTTTTAGTTGGTGAATATGTGCCTACTTGAGGAGCATAAAGGCATTACAAGATGCTTATAGCATTGTTCCTCATTTCGGTTCATTTTTTACCTACCCACTGTTATATTACATCCTTGGTGATGATTAGTAGTTATTTAGAAACACACATTCAAACCTGGTTTTATGATATTGCAACTGGTAACACGATCGTCATGCAGCTGGAGCTAAGAAAATAGAAGCCGATAACGAGGAGCTAGATTCGCTCGAGGCTTTAGAGGGGCTGGATGCGCTTGCCTGCCTAGCTATCCAGGAAGAGGGAGATACTCTACCATCATCATCCCTGGCCACAACAAAACACCCCCGCCATAGACCTGGTTGTTCATGCATAGTTTGCATTCAGCCCCCAAGCGGGAAGGGTCCTAAGCACAAACCAACATGTACGTGTAATGTCTGCTTAACAGTGAAGCGTCGTTTCCAGACCCTGACATTACGACGTGAGAAGAAACAATCAGAGAAAGAAGCTGAAGCTGCAGGCCAAAAGCTACAGCAGCCTGAGCAATTGGCTGATGAGAAAATCCAGCCCTGTAGTGACGCTGGAAATAGTAGTCCGAGGCATAAAATGGTGATCAATGAGAGTTGTGTGGACGACCCAATTAATATGAAACCATCCACTTCTCCTTTTAAAGGTCAAATTGACCTTAACATACAGCCGGAACGAGATGAAGATTTGTCACCTGTTTCAGATTCTGGGGACATTCAGAGGGTGCTCCAATATGCCGCTAAGAGATATTTCAACAAGCTGGAAAAATTTTCAAGCTCTGCTGGAAACACAACCTCAGCAGGCAGTCAGATGCATCCTACTGGAGTCGGAGTAGGGAATTTCAGCAATGTTATCCCTCTTGATAGCAGTAAGAATGGAGAGTTGAAAGTAGTACAATGCTTTCTGAAAGACAAAAATAGTGGATGATGTACATTTATCCTCGGGAACATTCTGCTTTAGATTTGTACATAAAGAGATGTAGGATGTGGAGGTAGTAAGGTTACAAAATTAGTAATTTTGGTGGGATGTATCGAGTGCAAAAAGAAAAAGAAAATGATTTAAATGTGCAACTGCTGTGGATGGTGGGTACAACTTAGAAGCTGCTTCATTTTGCTCCTAGAAGCTTACTTTGCAGCTCCCAAGTAGAATCATTTAGGATGTGATTAAACATATATATGTATATGTGTTTATGGGGAATGCTCTATAGCAAGCGTTTGCTATGAGGAGTACTATTTCAACAAAATGTATTTACACAGTTTATTAAGAAATCTCTAGCTAATATCTTTACTTAGATTTAAATAGTTTGAATGTATAAAAAATTTCTTAACTAATAAAATTTAGTACATTGTTAACTATATATAAAATATAATTATTTTTATAAATAATTTTTTAATTAATAAAATTGAAAATTGGTAAATATATTTTATGTATTTATTTGTATGAATAATTTTTTAATTAATAAAATTTAATATTGTCAATTATATTTAATGTATTTATTTTTATAAAATATTTGTAATATATAATATAATTTAACATTGTGAGGTGAAGAGATTACTAATCCCCCTCGAGGGAAAAAGCTAGAAGACTATTGAACAAATCAATTATAGGATAAACATATGATGAGACAACTGCTGCTGCTTCCACATGTTGAGGAATTATACATCATCCATCAAATTTTGTTTTATTCACAAAAAAAAAAAAAGAAAGAAAAGAAAAGTGTTTTCATCTCACTATATTGAAGCAAGTTTTTAATAATGGTCTATAGTTGCCCCTTGCACCAAATATTGTTATAAGAGTAATGTTAGATATATAATTTATTCTATAAATATTTTATAATGTGTTGATGTCATATATTTTACATTAATATATTGATGAATAAATTATTTTAATATAGTTTTTGACCTAACATAAAAGCTGAGTTAGAGTATACCATATCAACAAATTATAAAATAGTTGTATACTAATTCGTATCTCTAGCATAAAGCCATCCATTTGGATAAACTTGGACTTAATTTTTTGGAAGTCAAATTTGCTGTGAAGGATATCGAATTTTTATTAACTAATATGTAGTGCCAATTTTGTGGGGTCAATCGACCTCATTGGAAAAAAAAATTGCTTTATAATATAAGCTAAATTTAAAAGTTTTTAAATATTATATATAAATTGATCCAACTAAAATTTTATAAATTTTCTATTATACGGGGTCAAATAAAAATTTATGACTTTGTCAATCAAATTTTAATCATATATGACTCATATCCTTTCAATATCTTTCTATAATATTTTAAACTAAATAATAATCTAATTTATATTATTTTTAAAAATAAATAATAAATTACTTACTTATGAACCGTTGTGATTAAAAAAATCTATTATGAGTCAATATAATATATATATACCATATATTATTATTCATTATATTTTCATTGTAATATAATATATATATATATATATATACCAAAAAGTATAAAATATTAAAAAAAATTGTCTCGGAGCCGCTGCCCCCGAACCCCCGCCAATTCTTTTTATAACTAAATAATAATTTCGACTGCTAACATGCAAGTCTTATAATCAAAAAATGTTGTCAAAATATCAATTACGTGTTATAAATACAAATAGTCATCTCATTTATGTAAATATTAAAAGAACAAACCCATCATCATATTTACAATGACTTCCATCTCTATATGGAACTCAACCACCAACCACCAACCACATCTCAATTGCAAAACAAACATTATTATTAGTAAAAATAACACAAAATTTAATTTTCAATCCCAACCACTTGTAGGCAAAAACAAGCAAAAAAACAATCAATACCCATACTATTTTACTACTATTAAGAAACTTTAATTTCTATTCCATTAATTGACCAACCTATTAACCTTTATATATATAAATACGGTCCGGATATTAAGCTTATCTCTTATCTAACATATCTTAAGCTCATCTCTTATCTAATATTCTTTGTTCACCCCTACGCTAAAGGCCGGGCGACGATTCGGTTTGTCACTATATATTGTCTATTGCTATATGTTATTCGTCGTTAAAAGTTAAGACGATGATTCTATATATAGCCTGATTCATCGTTCAAGAGAGGTGAGTAATGTATGTTAAATAAGGGATGAACTTAAGATCCGAACCGTATATATATATATATATATATATATATATATATATATATATATATATTTATATATATATATATATATATATATATATACAGAATGGATCCTGTCCGGACTCCCGGACAGGACCCAAAATCCGGACCCCAAAATTTTTTTTTTTTTTTTTTTTTTTTTTTGTAGAACAACTAAAAAAAAAAAAAAAAAATTTATGGAACTGAAATTTTTCAATAATACAGTGTTTTGGGTGTGTTTTTAACACCCACACCAACCAATGTATGTACAGTCTGCCCAGACTGTACAGACATGTTTCGTTATAGGCATCCAAATCACACCCAAAACACTGTATTATTGAAAAATTTCAGTTCCATAAATTTTTTTTTTTTTTTTTTTAGTTGTTTCAAAAAAAAAAAACAAAAAAAAAAAAAAAAAAAAAAAAGTCCGGATTTTGTTAAAATCCGGACTCCCGGACCAGATCTCTTCCCTATATATATATATATATATATATATATAGAACAAGGATCCTGTCCGGGAGTCCGGACAGGTCCTAAAATCCGGACCAATTTTTTTTTTTTTGAAACAACTAAAAAAAAAAGGTCCGGATTTTGTTAAAATTCGGGAGTCCGGACCTGATCCGGACTCTATATATATCTATCTAATAAAATACAAATGATTTTGAATTTTCCGCTCACTCAATAAATCATCTGGGCCGTCCAAAGTTTGAGATAAATCCCACCGTCCATATACATCTATCTAATAAAATATATCTATCTATCTAATCTATCTAATAATGATTTTGAATTTCCCGCTCACTTAATAAATCATCTGGGCCGTTCTAAGTTTGAGATAAATCTCACTGCCCATACAGTGCCGGAGACACGGGACCCAGCTAATATCTGTCTAATAAAATACAAATGATTTTGAATTTCCCGCTCACTCAATAAATCATCTGGGCCGTCCAAAATTTGAGATAAATCCCACCGTCCATACATCTATCTAATAAAATATATCTATCTATCTAATAATAATTTTGAATTTCCCGCTCACTTAATAAATCATCTGGACCGTTCTAAGTTTGAGATAAATTTCAATGCCCATACAGTGCCGGAGGCACGGGACCCAACTAGTATATATATATATAGTCATAGAATTAGGAATCAACCCACAATTTCAATTGAACTTTAATGGGCCCCCTCCACGGTTTAACATCTCTGTATACTGTTCCACTGATTCCTGCCTCTGCAACGTCATCTCCTCGTTAAACTTGTTAATGAACGCTTCCACTCTCCGATTCAACTCGTCCCTACTCAGTGACGCCTCTTTTCTCAGCTTCCCTCCCGACCCAGTAGACGAGCTCACTGACGCCGGCGGCGGCTCGTAGTTCGTACGGTCCCTCAAAGTCACGCTCCGAGCGTAATCCGCGACGTCCACGTGGAGATTTCCTCGTGAGTGGCACATGACGGCCGTCCGTTATCCTCTTCCACGTGCTCTCCAGCGTCTCCGGCTTCTTAGTCTTCGCCACCCGCAATCCCCTTATATTCATTCCTGAAAAACAATTTAATAAAAATAAAAGTAAATTTCCTAAATTATCCTTCATTCGTTTATTGAGTTATAGGAAAATTATATATCTTGTAAATTTATATGTCAAATAATTATAATTAATAATAATATTTTAACGATATATTTGTATGGAGGTTTGAGGCATGACCAAATGAGAGGGAGTTGATAGATTTCCATAAGGGATGGAAGAGATAATTTGAGAAAAATAGGCATAGATACAATTAGTCCAATTGAAATTAACAGAGCTTTTACTGACACAAGCCAAGTAGTTGAACAAGAAGACCCCATTAATTAATTTGTTTGTGTCAGTGTTAGGGAGTGAGATACAAATTAATTAAGTAACTAAGTTGTGACAAGGCTCGACTGACGTGGTTGAAGATTCACCTTCCAAAATTTCAATAATTCTATTAATATATTTGTATCATTTTTTCTTCTTAATTTATGTATTTTTTAAATCTTTAAGTAATAAAGAGTAATATTATTCAAAGTTTACTTTTATGTTACTTTTATATTTTGTTCTGATTTAAATACTTTTTATTTTCCAACTTAATTTAATCCGGCCTAAAGTACGGTCAAACTCATATTTCTGCGTGTTCTACTAATGATCACTACGACAGGGTAGTTGAGGATCTCACTCTCCAGCGAGCGAGCGGCTGCCCAGTTCGCCGGTGAGCCGACAGAGTTGTAAGAGGCATCGCCTCCTGAAAGTCACAAATTGTAATTGGGCTTGGAAATTTATTAATAGCCCGATCTTAAGTTTGAGTTTTACTAATGTATTGTGCCTCATGAGTTTGAGATCATGTTATAACAGTTAGGATTTTTTAGTTACTACAAAACAAATATTGTTTAGTGTGTGGATTATTGTAGAGAGTGTGTGATGTATCTTATGAATACATCAAACAAGCAAAATTAGTTAAATTGGTGAAATTGAGTATATCGTATTTTCTTATTTTTCGGTCTTTCATATAATATTTGTATAATTGTAATATTATTCGTTCTTAAATTTTAATATATATATATATATATATGTGTGTGGGGGTGGGGGTGGGGGTGGGGGTGGGGGTGGGGGTGGGGGTGGGGGGGGAGCGGAGCTGATTCATAGTTAACGTTGTAAAAAAGTGTATTCTTACAACAAATTCTGATCGTCGATCCGGATATCTAATGACCTATATTGCTCCCGTCTGCAGTTTAATCTTCAGTATTCACCAGTTTAATAATATGGACGGGATAGATGACCGAAATACCCTGGCCTCCTTGAAAAATTCTACTAAACTACGGACGATATCTCCCTTTAAAAATTAAACTACTGTCCACAGTATTAAACTGTAGATTCTATGACCCCAAAACGACGCTAAGAAACTCACAAGTCTCGTCCGTATTTGAGATTATTCGGAATATCTCAACATCTCAACATGTTGTGATAACACTCCAGAGTTTGCGTAAAAGAGCTAAACAATTGATTCATCATGACAACACATTTCTTGTTAATTAATTGACCCATTGGTAGCTTTTTGAAACTATTCTATATATATTTTAAAATAGTATTCTTTGTATGGATTTTTTGTTAGATTTTAAAGTTCAAAATTTTATATTTTTCTTTCATATTATTTAACCAACAACATGAATTTTTAGCACACTTCAGACGAGAATAGTTCGTTTAGTTTTCTATTTTGCATATGTATTATTGTTGCGTATTCATCATCTTATCTTAGATGATGAAAGGAATATCCATGAACAAATAGAAAATTTAATAGCATTAAATCGAATTATACTCGTCACATCACATGATTTCATGCAATTAATGATACCAATATTAAATAAGAAATAGAATATCCTGGAGCTTAAATTCGAACTAAGTCGGGTTTTGAATTATGGAGTTTGCAACTTTTATAATAGAGACCTAGCGTCTGCAGTAGACTTCTCAGATTTTGACCTTCTAACTTTTCTAGTGCGTCCTTTAATTTGACCTAGTGTCTGCAGTATTAAACTGCGAACGAGACTTGTGAGTTTTCTGACGTCATTTTGGGGTCATAGAATCCACAGTTTAATATTGCGGACGGTAGTTTAATTTTCAAAGGGAGATAACGTCCGCAGTTTAGTACTACGGATAAAAGACTTTTTCAAGTAGGGGTATTTCGATTTTATGTCTCGTTCGCAATATTAAACCGCGGTATACTGAAAATTAAACTGCGGACGAGAACAATATAGGTCATTGGATATCCAGATAGACGATCATAATTTGTTGTAAGGATAAATATTTTTTTACAACGTTAGTTATGGATCAATCTCATATATATATATATATATATATATATATATATATATATATATATATATATATATATACAAACATGGAGAGGATCAATTGCATACTCCTTTATTTAACATTCCTTGCTCACCACCTTTAACGACGGATCGGGCGACAGTTCGGTCCGCTGCGTATATCAGAAAATAGTCGTACTAGCTTTTAGCGGCGCATCAAACCATCGCCATAACATATAAACTGTTTATCTGTTCTACGACGACGAACCGAACCGTCATCCTCGGTCCGACACTAAAAGAGGTGAATATGGTATATAAAATAAAGGGGCCGATATGAACCAAAAACAGAATATATATATATATATATATATATATATATCCTAACATACATACATCTTCTTAAGGTGTTGAGTTTAAGTGAATTCTAACTTCTTTATCCAAGTTTGGCCTTTCTTTTTTGGGATGGGGGGCGGTCTGGTGCACCTATTGACCGGTACCGTCCGGTGCACCTTGTTTTTTTTAACAATAATTATGAGAATAATAAATAAAAAATAATAGAACAAGTTTGAATAAAAAACTGTAAAAGAAAATATATTTTTTATTGAAAAAACATTGTAAACCACTGTAAACAATTTATAATATTTTTTCAATAAAAAATATACTTTATTTCATAATTTTTGTTCAAACTTGCTCTATTATTTTTTATTTATTATTCTCATAATTATGGTTAAAAAAAGGCTGCACCGGACGTTCCCGGTCAATAGTCCCCCCCACCCACCCACCCACCCAAAATTATTCTTTTTCCATATTTTTCTGACCTTATCATTTTAGTTAAAGTCGGTAGTATAAGTATAACCATGAGTCAAAGTCTGAAAGAGTGTATATCATATCATGACCTATATACACATCATGACATGAATATATATATATATCTATCTAATAAAATACAAATGATTTTGAATTTTTCGCTCACTCAATAAATCATCTGGGCCGTCCAAAATTTGAGATAAATCCCACCGTTCATACATCTATCTAATAAAATACATCCATCTATCTAATAATCTAATAATAATTTAATAAAATACAAATGACTTTAAATTTCTCGCTCACTTAATAAATTATTTTGGTCGTTCAAAGTTTGAGATAAATCCCACCGTTCGTACATCTATCTAATAAAATACATCTATCTATCTAATAATCTAATAATAATTTAATAAAATACAAATGACAAAAATGTCACAGCGTCCCTCCAAAACTATGTCGTTTTGATAAAAAAAAGTGTTATTTAAGGCGGAGTACTATTTAAGGAGAGTGCTCTTAATCCTCTCCGTATATCTATCTAATAAAACGCAAATGATTTTGAATTTCCCGCTCATTCAATAAATCATCTGGGCCGTCCAAAGTTTGGGATAAATTTCACCATCCATCTATCTAATAAAATACAATTTATCTAATTCTATCTATCTATATCTATATTCTATATATCTAATTATATTTAATAAAATATAAATAATTTTGAATTTTTCGCTCACTCAATAAATCATCTAGGACGTCCAAAATTTGGGATAAATCCCACCATCCATCTATCTAATAAAATACAAATAATTTTGAATTTCTCGCTCACTCAATAAATCATTTGAGTCCTCCAAAATTTGAAATAAATCTCAACGTCTATAGTGCCGGAGACACGGGACTGTTGCTAGTATATATATATAGAACACGGATCAGGTCCGGGAGTCCGGACCTAATCCAAAATCCGGACCTTAATTTTTTTTTTTGGTAGAACAACTAAAAAAAAATAATTTATGGAACTAAATTTTTTCCATAATACAGTATTTTGGGTGTGTTTTTAATACATACACCAACCAATGTATGTACAGTCTGCCCAGACTGTACAAATATATTTTGTTATACGTATCCAAATCACACCCAAAACACTGTATTATGTAAAAATTCAAGTTCCATAATTTTTTATTTTTTTTTAGTTGTTTTAAAAAAAAAGCAAAAAAAAAAAAGTCCGAATTTTTTTAAAATCCGGGAGTTCGGACCTGATCCGGACTCTCTCTCTCTCTCTCTCTCTCTATATATATATATATATATATATATATATATATATATATATATATATATATATATATATATATATATATGGGTTCCATCCACAGCAATCGGTTGTTGGGAACAACCCATTTTTGGCTAGCCGCTACAGCTTGTACCGGCCCTTATGCAATTTTTTTTTAATAAGCCGCTATAACTTGTAGCGGCTGGCCAAAAAATAGGTTGCTCCCAACAACAAATTGTTTTGGATAGAATCTATATATATATATATATATATATATATATATATATATATATATATATATATATATATATATATATGGGAGATGATCCATGGAAAGCGTTAGATATTAACACTATTTCAACTAACGCTAATCTAGCCGTCCAATATTAGAGTTAATGGCTGAGATGAATGCCCAGCCGCTAGAGGGAGTAGCGGCCAGCAATAAATTAAAAAATCATCTCTGCTGGCCGCTAGAGGGAGTAGCGGCCAGTCAAAACGTCGACGTTTTGACTGGCCGCTACTCCCTCTAGCGGCCAGCAGAGATGATTTTTTAATTTGGCTCGACTGGCCGCTACTCCCTCTAGCGGCCAGTAGAAAGGATTTTTTAATTTGGCTCATGCTCCAGCCGCTAGAGGGAGTAGGGCCAACAATTTTTTTTGGCTTAATTACATTATCCTGATTATCCTCTCACATACTATTTATTAATCAATAAATAAAATAATAAAAAATTATAAGAATAACTATAAGGATAATCAATAATTATCTTTATACTTATTAAGATATTATTCATATACATATTACTTATTAATCAGTAAAATAAAATAATAAAAAATTATAAGGATAATTATAAAGATAATCAGTAATTATCTTAATAAGTATAAAGATAATTATTGATTATCCTTATAGTTATTCTTATAATTTTTTATTATTTTATTTATTGATTAATAAATAGTATGTGAGAGGATAATCAGGATAATCTAATTAAGCCAAAAAAAATTGTTGGCCCTACTCCCTCTAGCGGCTGGAGCATGAGCCAAATTAAAAAATCCTTTCTACTGGCCGCTAGAGGGAGTAGCGGCCAGTCGAGCCAAATTAAAAAATCATCTCTGCTGGCCGCTAGAGGGAGTAGCGGCCAGTCAAAACGTCGACGTTTTGACTGGCCGCTACTCCCTCTAGCGGCCAGCAGAGATGATTTTTTAATTTATTGCTGGCCGCTACTCCCTCTAGCGGCTGGACATTCATCTCAACCATTAACTCTAATATTGGACGGCTAGATTAGCATTAGTTGAAATAGTGTTAATATCTAACGTTTTCCATGGATCATCTCCCTATATATATATATATATAGGAAGGATCAAGAGGATAATTCTTAAATAGCATAATGCCTTAAGTAACATAATTTCATCAAAACGACGTCGTTTTAATGGGACGCGGTGGCGTTTTTGTAAATACCATGTCACCGCGTATTTACAAAAATGTCACCGCGTCCCATTAAAACGACGTCGTTTTGATGAAATTATGCTACTTAAGGCATTATGCTATTTAAGAATTATGCTCTTGATCCTTTCTGTATATATATATATATATATATATATATATATATTGGACGTAAGTTAATTATATATGAACACGTCACGTAGTTCTTATTATAAGCTGACACCAGACAGAATGCATGTTTAATTAGTTCAGAAAGTATGCTAAATATATCTATACGAATATATAAAAAATTATATTGTGAATGTTTATGTATAAATAAATTAATGTACATAAATATTAGTAGTAATTTTAAAAAAAAGATGTACAATAAACTTATAATTCATACTTGATAAGTTTCAAAATTGTTAATTAATAGTTATATATTCCCATTTTACTAACCCTTGTTTGATTAACCATAGTTGACTATTATGTACAGCGTCATGCATGGTTAGGAAAATATATCACTAATTAAGACAACTTCATAAAATTATATAATATATTCCTTTTGCTATTTTTTAAGTTACTTTTTATTATACGTAGTGTATATACAGGATCAGGTCCGGACTCCCGGACCTAATTAAATTCGGATTTTTTTTTTCAAAAATAATTAAAAAAAATAAAAAAAAAAATTATGCACAGTCTGTACAGACATGTTTTGTTATATGTATCCAAATCACACCCTAAACACTGTATTATGTAAAAATTCAAGTTTCATAATTTTTTTAAAATTTTCTTAGTTGTTTTAAAATAAAAATAAAAATTGGGGTCCGCATTTTAGTCATGTCCGGGAGTCCGGACATGATCAGCTCTGTATATATATACTTGTTTGTTTATAAAGTATTTGACGTGTTTACTGTTATTAATATATGCGTTTGCAAATCATAACGTGTTTTAATTTATTTTATTTGTTGTCTAAAAATATATAATTTAGTTTATTACTTATTTTATTTCAAAAAATTTATTCTAATTTGAGTCTTAGTTATATGTTACAACAAAAATATATTTATGAATAATTAATTAATGAGTCTGTTCACAATAAAAGCTGATATATTTTTATCGCAATATAAATCTCTTTCGTTATAAAGTCACAATTATATTTATTAAAATAAAGAGAACCCATTATAAATTTTTAATATAAAATTTTGAATAGACACGTATCATCAAAATGTTTACAAATTTGGTGCAACCTTCCTCTGCCATGCATATTTGGTAGAGGGTAGTCAAATTCTTATTTTATAAGTATATTATATGATATGATAAATATCCTTCTTAATTAATTTTATTATGGAGCTACTTTCTAGATAGGGCTGGCCAGATGCCACTTTTTGATTGGGTATGAGATAAATATATATAGTAGAATATTGATTTGAAAGCAACATATCCTTAAAAAGTGTAATTAAAAAAATACCATCAATTCTTTAATATAATTTTTTTTAAAAAAATATTTTTATTTCTTAATATAAATTGTTTAAAATTTTTTGTCCCCCCGTCCCCGAATCCGAGATTATGACAAAATTAATGAAATTCTTAATTATAAGTTGTAAATGAATTTCATAACATAATTCGGTCTCTGCAAGAATTATTTTTATCTATTCGTTATTTTTTATATTTTAAAATTAAAGATATAATTTTGCAAGAATAATTTTAGATTCTTTAATGTATCTTGGTATTAGTTAGTTAATCTCTATGTTCCAAATTAAATATCCATTTTTGATTTATTTTTATAATTAATAATTAATTATATATAAATATATTTTTAAAATTATAAAAATTGGGGTTAGTATTAAATTATATATATTTTCTTTTGGTTATAATCTTTTGGCCTATATTTTAGCAAAAATAGTACAAAACTTAGTTTTAAAAATGATCAATTTGACTTTAAAAAATCAAAAATTAGTATTTAATTTAAAATGAAGGGAGTATAATTTATTAGTGATTGCGTGTGATGTTAGACAATAATAATATAAAAAAAAAGTAATGTCAAATTAAGAGCGTTACAAGACTATATTTTCGGCTAAATTATTTCATGATCTTGACCAATATAATTTTATTTACTTTTCTAACAATAATGTAAAGATCATAAATAAATTATTTTTAGATACCTTTATTATTAAAAGACAGACATTGCTCATTTTTCCAATCGAATAAGACAGTTTGCTGCCGTGTGGTTTAAGAAATGATCGAGGGGATCTTTTTCCCATGCATCCAAGTCTAAAAAGGGTGAATATTTATAATAGATATGGACTTTTGAGTTAATTACTAGAATTTACAAGTAAAAAGAAAGGAAAGAGTTTGGTACTTTCTACTTTTATAAAACTACCTAAAGGTCAAACTCAATAATATATAGGTATTTATATTTACTATTATTCACCGTCCAACTCTTGGATGATTGCCATATGTTCAAATTTCAATCTAAGCTCTTTGCATGTATTGGGGGTGGGGGTGGGGGTGGGGGTGGGGGTGGGGGTGGGAGTGGGGGAGAGGGAGAGAGTATCTTACTATACTCTAAAATAGGTGACCAAAATTTTACTAGTTTAAATAATACTCACTTTAAGGACCAATTGAGTATTATATATATATATATATATATATATTCCAATATATTTATGGCAGGTGGTGGTTTCATTTAATGGGAGAAGAGAAGGCTACACATTTATTAAAGGGAAGAAAGCATGCATGGTAGACCTCAAGCTTGAGAATCCCAGTTGAGTCAAATGGGTTTGTATTACTTTCACTTTCAGCCCTAATAAATTCTAACTACTTCAAAATGAAGTCCAAACTTGAATAATTTAACTTAGTAGTCTTAACTTCAACTCCCACTCGAAGCAGATCGCAGGCACAAACCTGTTTCTGAAGGTTTGTTCGTGGCGGGTGGGGAGATTAGTCCGACACAAGTCGGGATACTCCATATATAAAAAATAAAATAAAAAATAGTTCACCTAGTATTCAAACCATATATGCATAATCAAAAATTTTACTTGCACATAGAATTTTCTGTTCTGGTCTATTTTACTTTTTCTAAGCAATTCCCTTGGCAGGTAATAAGAACACTGCAAGTATTAATCCCCTAGAAGAAAGAAACAAAACACCATAAAATGAAGTAACTCAAACCAAATTTTATTGCACTTGTACAAATGAAATCACCATAAAAATGAAAAATAAAAAATAAAAAGAATCGACGATCAACGTTTATCAAACATCCCTTTCACTAATGATGAGAAGTCATAATCCCCCCCTAACTGCGTTGGAATGATGGGCGATGCTGCTGATGTTGAGGGACGCCTAATTGTTCCCGCTGTTTTTCTGCTATTTGAAAGTGCTGATCCAATAGAATTATGCATAGTACTGAAACAGATTTCATGGGCAATATAAAGCATAAGTTGTGCGTATAGTACCTGCCTAATATTATGTTATAATGAGAGTTACATGCCTAAGGATATCACTGACTAAATTCTTCTTTGACAGAGTTAATAATAATAATCAGTTGCTTAAAAGTGCACTATTTATTAAACTAGAATATGTACTTGTAAAGAATGTTAGTCCCTCTATTCCACATAAAAAGTATCATTTAGAAATTTTTTCGTTCCCGCTGAATCTACTTTCTTGCTCGCTCCTTTTCAAATACCGAGTTATTAAAATACCATGCAGTAACATATTCGGTACATTGAGCTCCCACTTAATCTACTTTCTTGATCCTTTTCAGAATCATCACTCCCATAATTAGACTAATAGTCCATGGGATTGAATAATGAACTAATCATGGGATAAAATAGTCCGTACTGATAATAAATTAGTGCAAATAGTACTATGCCGCCTATCATTTCTGCAAACAATCATAGAGTTTTGGTCTGACCATCATTGACCTCATTTCCAAACTTTTTGATCCTAATAACTATAAATGTAGGAGCTAACAATGAATTGCATTTAGGAATTGAGGTCAGGAATCATTGCTGCATAATGCATGGCTTGCACTGTGTTATAGGTTCTTTTGGTGCAAAATGATTTTTTCTTTTGGTGCTAAATGATTTTTCTGAAGGCATCACACATACAGATGGCACAAGCTCTCTAGACTTGCGACAAGCTAGCAGAGGTGTTGTACACAGTGTTCTAAAAATTCCCGTCTAAGTCTGCTAAATCTCTGCCTAGGCATTGGTCAGTCCTTTGCTGCAGGCCCCTGCCTAGGTGGAATCATACCTCTACCACATCCATTTAATAAAGGTTTTGAAACTCTACAATCCTTGAAATGAATTTGTTTAGTCTTATAAGATTGATTTTTGGTAATTTTTCAAGTAAAATTTTAAATAATATATACTATATGTTTTGTATAGTATAACAAGTATATACAATAAAAAACAAATAAATGAGACTTCCTAGCGATTTTTAGAACAATGGCCATATGTGAATAAGGTTGTTGCTAGTATTATGTTTGAACTTTGACGAATAGTTTTCATTACAAATACTTCTAATCTAAATATATATCGTACCTCGATGTTGAATAAGGCGCTAAATTCCCCACAGGATGTGAAGGTCGGGCATTTCCCATCTGTTACAAGAGTATAAAAAAGTAAAAAATAAGAGATGGAAATTTGATTAATTAAGATTCAACAAAGTCTTCATGAGCTCAACCTGCCGAAATTTCTGTTGCTCAGCCACTTGCATTGTTCTTCCAGGAACTTGGTTGCTAATGCTTCCCCAATTCTGAGAAGGTCTGTGAATGCTGTTGGAATTCTGTTGATATATATTTCCAGTACGTGTTTGGGTAACCCCGTTAGACTTTGCTGCATTAACTGTGAGAGAAGTCTGTTGTTGAGCTTGTATTGCTAGTTGTTGTTGAGGGGCAGATAATGGTGACTCCATACAGGGCTGCACATATTGAAAAAGAAAATAATAAGTAAATTAGCAAAGCTACAGATTAAGCTGATTCTTATCGATGCTAAACTAATCATAATATCTCTGCGATTGACTTAAGGAATTAGACAATGGTGTAACAGACTAGAAGAGAGACATATACTAAAATTTTATGATCTGTTGGGTAGTGATGATTTTGCCTGTTCAAGCATAACGGCCATTACAAATTCTATCTAAAACTTAACTGCAAGTATATCGTAGAATTTACCTTCACAAAATGATTCGTTATCTCATTCTTCACTTCTTTTGGGGGTTCATGAGAAATGGGCTGTGTGACCCACTGCAACCCTTGAAATAGATCCTCAAATCCAGAGTCAGAGTGGATCATGGTTTCAATCCCTTTTGGAACAACACTTACCTCTTCTTTTGTTGTTGCTTTGTAAGCTGCAATTATTGAATAGAAAATCAATGGTAATAGTGGAATAAAGTTAATGAAATTCACAACTCCACACAAGAAATTTACTATTAATGGGGGATTTCGAGGGCCCTCAGGTCACTCATGAAACCACCAGGGTGAAAAACCTACACTGGATTTCCATCCTTGTATTATCATCAGCAGCATTATCATCAGAAACAAGTATTTTGGAGTCATTTTCTCTTGAATTGTTCGTCGAGAGCATTTTAAAAAGATCAGTAGCATAATCAACCTCAGATGCTGAGACAATTGGGATGGAATTAGATTCCTTTTTTCCAAATTCATTTTTTGAGGCTTCATGCTCTGATTCCTTATGTAATTCCTTAGGTTTTGGATCCAGAGTTACCTGTATACATCAAGTCAAGTATAAGTCGCTTCCTAAAATCAGCAACTCTATTTTTTCATTTAATTTGGTAAGAAAAGTTAGAAACCAAAAGTTATCATATTCCCATAAAAATTGAGAGAAATTATAGGCACTTAAATAAAGTTAAAAAAGAAAACTTTAATAAACTGTATTTGAGAGAGGAATATCAGCCAATTAAAAACAAATAAAAACTGCAAATATTGAAGAAGTTATAGGACTAGATAATAAATTTTTACCTGCTCCGATACTTTAGGAGGAATAGGATTACTACTATTTGAAAGAGTTTTTGTATTTATAATGTGCAGCTGAGGGACTTTCCTGCCCTCAGAAAACTGCTCAATACTGTTGGTATGTCCAATGCTGCTACTAATCCCTAGTCCGCTGTTTTGAACTGTTATTTTATCCCCTCTTACACCTGAAGGAGGTTTTACTTTTCCATCTCTTGGAATCCATCTCTTGTCGTTATACCTAAGTAACTCACATTGGTTAGTACGAATGATGCAGTCTTACTATTAGGCGAAATCAGCTGAATATGATGCTATTTAATAGTGATTAATCAACTAAATCATACTTAGCACGAATGAAATTCTCGATACCAACTCTATCATAGTTAGGAGGCAACTCAGCTTCCCAGTAGCTATTTGATTTCTTATTTCCTATGGCTGCAAGAAAGCACAAATCACATGGTCATCAAATTTCATGTTCTGCTAAAGCTTTCTTAAAAGTCACCTAACATAAAATAAAGTCTTACATTGAATCAACACAACCTGATCTGGAAGCCATGTGTCCAGCGTAGCCGATCTCACCTGCAGCAATACCATGAATTTGTATACGCATTTGTCATTAACAATTTATGCCATATGTCTGAAGTTAATATTTTTGAATGGATAAACAAAATGCAAAAGAAGCACTTTAAGTTTGTGCTACAAGAACAACGCAGCTTTGGCAAAACAGCAAAAGAATATGCGCAAAAATCATAAAAATATTCTTTAGTATGAAGTATGAACATTGTGTTCATGCAGAGGAGAGGGAAGAAGGAAAGCTGTAAACCTTTGATATGTGTACTCCAAGGCTTCTGTGAATCCCAGAACATTGCATGCATATGAAGATCCCAATGTTCACGCTAGCCCATCTCGGAGCTCTGCATTACAAGTATATCCAGATTGAGATATTCAGGAGTGCTTTAATATTGAAGATTATCTTCTTAATTTTTTCATATCTTCACTATCAAACATGCATATTGTCTAAGATGCCTACTTGCTTTTGCAGTCCGCGCATTCCCTATTTTCTGGAAGTTTAAGAAGCCCCTCAAGTATCTGCAGATAAAGAAAAGGACTGGTGACATCTGTTTTGGCAGACCATGGACAAAAAATAATGGGATGAAGGTTGATTTGATGATGAAAAAATCTATAGTATATAATCATTTGTTTTCTAAAAAGACGACACAATCTTTAAATTTAAGCCTGTGTTGCATAATTAAAGAAATTCCTTGGAGAAAAGTTTGTGTAAAATCATTATTTGTCGCCATTCATCTTACTACTATTCAGAGTTATTTGTATATCTCATAGTCAGCAATCCTAGGGGTTCACAGGTTTATTCTATTTTTATATAATGTTTCTTTTATAGGTGGGGAAAAGCATGTATCAGTAGTAGGATTGGAACTTTTGTAGTTAACTAATCTGTAATCCAAAACGAGGTCAAACTTATGGACAGGACATTCAAGTTTCAATTAGCAACTCTTGGTTACTGAAACTATAGCTTTAATTTTACAACCTTATAAAAGGCCTCATCTATCAGCATTGACCTATTTCATTCTCCTCCAAATCATCTTGAGTCAAATAAAATATCCAAACAGGTTCCCTAGAACTGATAGTAGGTATCTAAGGAAAAGTAGATTGCTTATTTCACGTTTTGCTTAATGCTTCCAGGCCATACATATTTTGATGACAACCTGGTGATCTAGATTGGTCGTTCTTTCTCAATGCAACACCAAGTTATCAAAAGCAAGCTTAGGTTCGGAAGGTGGGATCACATATATAACATAATTGTTCCAAATATTAGGATACACGTGTGTGGTATAAAGTACCCATCGGAAAAATAATGAAAGGGAGTAGGACTAATCTACACAGATGGGCCCAAATCTATGGAATTGGGATGCTTGTGTGCTACCTTTCTAATAGAATACCCCTTCTCGATAAGTAAGGTA